>CM057481.1:13201627-14406127 GCA_030035585.1 Dugong dugon | reverse complement strand
ATTATGGTGTTGGTGAAGAATATTGAATATACCATGTACTGCCAGAAGGAACAAATTTGTCTTGGAAGAAGAACAACCAGAATGCTCCTTTAGAAGCAAGTATGGCAAGACTTCATCTCATGTACTTTGGACATGTTATCAAGAGGGACCAGTCCCTGGAGAAGGACATCATGTTTGGTAAAGTAGAGGGTCATGGAAAAAGAGGAAGACCCTCAACCAGATGGACTGACACAGTGGCTGCAACAGTGGGCTGAAGCATAAGGATTGTGAGGATGACCCAGGACTGGGGAGTGTTTCATTGTGCATAGGGTTAATATAAGTCGAACTGACTCAACAGCAAAAACTACAGCAACCCACGCGAGCCAGCACCTGCCTTTAGTATTCGGAGCTTCTCTTTGTACTATGGGCCAGAGGGGTCCTGAGCACAATCTAGAGAAATGTTCTACATTTTTTAAGCTTCATAAAACAGTGTCTGTGCTCTGAGGATCATTTTGCCACTTGGTTTCTGCTGCATATGCTTTTGAAGTTGATCTTTGCCAAGCCCTGTGGCTCAAGAGCATTTCTTCCTTCCTTCTTCTTCTTCTTTTTTTCTTTTTGGTGACAATTTTATTGAGGTATAATTCACATACCATACAATTCACCCATTTAAAAGGTACAATTTTTTTTAGTGTATTCATAGAGTTCTGCAACCATCACCACAGTGGATTTTAGAAGATTTTCATCACCCCCAAAAGAAACCCCAAACCCTTTAGCCATCACCTCCCAATTCCCCTGTGCCCCCCAGCCCTAGGCAACCACTAATCTACCTTCTATATCTATAGATTTGCCTGTTTGGGACATTTCCCATAAATGGGATCATATAATATGTGGTCTTTGTGACTGGTCAAACGCCTTCCTTTTCACTGCTGTATGGTTTCCCATCATATAAACTTACCACAAATTATTTATCCAAATAAATGATGTAGAATTCCACTTTCAGCCAAGAGGGAGTAAAAGGGACCAGATTTCCCTTCCTGCCCCCCCCAAAACAAACAAGCAAACAAAACAGACAAAATATATTAAACCACGGTTCTCAAGACACTGGACATCAGGCAACAAAGGACAGTGATCTCAGAGATGGGAAACAAAATGAGGTGAGTCTTTGATTGCCACAGATTTACGGGCTAGACACAGTTTCCAGGCCATGGTAGGGCGGGAGGGGCGGGCAATGGACTTTCTCAGATGAGAAGATGAAGCTGGGAGTCCAGGGAGACCAAAGTGGCTATAGTACACAGTGCAGTGTACTGGCGGCGGGATAGCTGCAGGGAGAAGACCAGAGATCTGCAGAGGGTTTCCTGGGGGTATTCAGCTGAGTACTGATCAGCCCACGTGTGTGAGGAAACTACCCAAAACCAGAGCAAAGAACCATGTGAACGGATTAGAGGGGACAATCCTCAGAACCAACACGGGGCTGAGAACAGCAGCCAGACTGGAAAACCTCATAATTGGGTAGAGTACCCAGAGAAGTTTCAACTCAGTAGCAGAGAAAAATTAACCCTAGAGTAAATACTGCTCTGGAGAGCAGAGGAAAAGAGACAGAAGGTAGGAGGGAGGGAGCTGAGAAGTCAAGAGTAGGAGGAGGCACATTTGAGAGAGAAGAGAATGAAAACCTATTGCCGCCTAGTCGATTCTGACTCACAGTGACCCTATAGGACAGAGTAGGGTTAGCGAACCCACTGTACCTGCTTCTTGCTGGTTTCCTCATTCCTGCTGCTCATACTGCTGCTGTTTCTCTGCCATTGGGCTCTGCTTCAGTTGCCACTGTTTCTCGCCATCTTGCGCCGTCTTCAGTGTTACAACTCTCTTCCCTACTGTCACTGTGTCTAGGAGGTTCTCAGTGCCAGGACCCAGGTCCAAAGGATGCACTCCACTCCAGGCTCTTCCTGGTTGTGAGATCCCCTCAACCTCTGTAGGATTGGCCTTCATGTTCAGTTTCAAGTCATGGCCCAGACCACCAATCACTCAATCTGCATAGAAATGGACCAATTCCCACAAGGTCAATTAATCCTATTGAGTGGTTTTACGTACTCTATTTGCATAGTAGATGGACCAGTCCCTGCAAGGTGTATATACAATAGGCCAATCACAGGGTGGGCTGTGGCCCAACCAATTATTTCTGGCAAAATTATAAACTCAAGGCCAGAAAGGCCATATATAAAGAGAAACCTGTTACATTGCAGTTGTGAATAACTTTATGCCAATAAATTCAACAACTTAGATGGACTGAATAAATTCCTTGAAAGACAGAAACTACCAAAATCTCTGAAGAAGAAATAGATAACCTGAACTGTTCTGTATCAATGAAAGAAATTGGAGTTAAATATCTTCCCACAAAGAAAATTCCAGGCTTAGATGTCTTCACTGGGGAACTCTCTCAAAGCTTAAGGAAGAAATAATAGCAGTTCTATAAATAAGTGACATAAGAGATTATTTTTATGGTAAAAGTGGAGATTATAGAGTAGAGATCAAAATCTGCATTAATTTTAAAGGTAAAACAGGAAGCTTCAGAGACCTCTTGGGCCAGGGAGAGGCAGCTTTGGGCTGTACCCAGATGCCTGGGGGTTCATCTTCTCCTCTCTTTTTTAGGAGACACCAGGGCCAAAGGGGAGGACTTGCATGGGATCTCACAGTTATTGGTGAGGCATCCAGAGCAGGACCTCTGGGCTGCTGCCTTGGGCTGTTAACCAGGCAGCCTAGGCTCAGGTCTCTGTCTGTCCCTTACCCCCACCCCATCTTTGTGTCTAACATCAACTCGAGATCTGGCCTGAGTCTTATTTGAGATATAAGATCCGTGATCCTCTATAAGGTAGGGACTGTGACAATAGCCTGTTTTATCAATGAGGAAGCAGAGACCCTTCCCAGGGTGAGGGATTTGCCTGAGGCCACCAGGATTGGAATCCAGTTCCCCTGTGATTGGCTGGGTTCTATTCCCCCTGGCATTCCCATTCCAGCCTCATTCTGCCTCCCCCTACATGTGCCCTCTAGCCAAACTATTTACTATTGTGCAAATACGGTTTGCACTTGGCTGCTAACCTAAAGGTTGATGGTTCAAACCCACCCAGCTGTAGGTACCACAGAAGAAAAGACCTGGTGATCTGTTTCCGTAAAAATTATAGCCAAGGAAACCCTGTGGAGCAGTTCTACTCTAACACATGAGGTTACCATAAGTCAGAACCGACTCAGTGGCAACAACAACTATGGTATGTCTCCCTCCTGGAACCCCCTCATACACACACACACACACAGAGCTCACACTCAGTCAAAACCCAGTCTCCACCTGAAGGCTTGGCTCAGATGGCACCTCCTTCCCCACACCACCATCAGGTTCTCTGTTCCTCCTCTTGGTTCCCATTTTCTTCTTATTGCCAAACTGGCTTTTGTTTTCTTCAGTCCTAAGAGTTCAGGCAACAACCCAGACTGGGGAGAGATAGGAGGCAGAAGGGGAAATAAGAGAGGGCAGTTGAGGAAATAAGAGAAGTTGGGCCAGGGCTGGGGAGATGGTTTGAGATAAGGCTGGAGGGGGGCAGACACAACCATGCAGGACCTCTGTCAGGGCTCTGTGTGAGAGCCATGGGGGAGGGAAATGTGTTTAAGCAGGGGGTGGGGGGGGCGCATCAGGTTCTAGAAGGTTCCCTTGGGCTCCTGTTTGGAGACTGAGATGCGGGTGGCACCATGGAGGTCAAGAGGCGGCCAGGAGACCATTGAGGAGACTGTGACCCCACTGGGGGAGAGATGATAGAGGCCTGAACCAGCATGGGGGCAGAAGGTATTACCTTTGGGATCATTTAGGAAGTAAAAGACAGGACCTGGAGTTAATGGGGGAGAGTTCTATCCAGTCCCACAGGGAGTGAATAATTGCCCCAACCTCCTTCTTCGTCCCAGTATGCATCTTGCAATTTCAGCACTGTACAGCCCAGGACCTCTGGTCCCTGAGTCCACCCCTCCCCGGCCACACGGATAGGGATCAAGTTCCTCCTTCAAGTGGACCACTGCCACCCCACAAAGTGATGCAGCTGGGGCCTCCATGGGTGAATGGAGAGACAGGCAAGTTGCTGAGGTTTTGAGTCCATGAGATCAGCTCAAATGAAATCCCTGCTGGGGCCTAAACTTCAGACCCCCTTTCCCCTCTGCCCTGATGGACTTGGGCCCAAGCACCTACAGAGGGCCCAGCTTGTCTTTGAAGAATCAGCTTTTGAAGGGATAAAGCTTTGTTCATCCAGTTCTGAGTTGGCTGGTATTTTGTTCAGTCTTTTAGGAGTGCAGGAATAGAGATGGAAACTTCTGGAATTTAAGGTGTGGCATTTGGATGAGAATGTTTTGTTAAAACTGATGTGCTGTTTCTCTACCTCTCATGAAAATATGTGAAAAACTTAAATTTACTGAATGTTCAACTCTGAAGTCACTGAAGGAAACATAAAAATGTACCATGTACACTGGGAGTGCTAATGATCTCTCCTTTGGTACCCTGATGAAGACTGAGGCAGAAACACATTTTTTTTGGAAAAACATTCGCTGATTTTGGACCTCTGTGCCATACTGTGGCAGGTGGGTGAAGGATAGGGGCTTCTGGGCTTTGTTTTATGCTGGGCCTGGGTATGTGTTGGGGAGTGGTCAGTGGCCTTTTGATGAATTTCTGCTCTCTTTTTAAAGAACCCTCTCTTTCTCCTTTTGAATCCCAGATATTTCCCTTTTTCTCTTAAACTCCACGTTCCAACATCCAGAATGGTGTGCCCCTGGGAGAGAGTGGGTGAGCTGTGCACTGGCAGAATCAGGGGGCTTCAGCAGCTGCGGAGACCCTCTCTGCCCCTGACGTTATTCCTCCCAGTTCCCACAGGGGCTGGGCGCAGGACACCTCCTGTTCCAGGCTTGGGCTGTGGGTGGCAGCAGCAGAACTCTCAGCCCCCAGGACAGCTGCACATCCCTGCCTTGCCAGATGGGTAAAGGGTTCTCCCAAAGGCTGCACTTGACCGGGAACAAGCAGCACCCAAATCAACATGGTTACAGACTCCACGTGTCCAACCTGGGCTGCCGGGAGCCCCTGCTGGCCTCTGTTCTGGGGCTCCTCTTGCCCTAAGGGCCATGTCTGGGTGATCCCTTTGTACAGACAGGACAATGGGGACAGGAGGCTTGGCTTGGGGGTCCCCATGGAGTTGCCACTTGAGGAGGGAAAGAGTTTTCCTTTTTGTGACTGACAACATTTTATCGCATCATCCTCTCTCCCCAATTTTCGCACTTAAGTGTTTTCCGAGTCTTATTTGTTCAAATCCTCATGCCCATAAAACCCGGATCCCTGAGGGTGTGTGTGGGGCAGATTCCTGGAATCCCACCCTGGACACCCCTTCCAAGCAGAGGACATTCGGAGGGGAGTGGGAAGGACGGCTGTGGCCTCAGCTCTGCAGGAGAGGCGTGGGGAGGTCACGTCGTCGTGAAGGGTCTCCCTGGGAGGGAAAGGAGTGCTTGGGCCTCCCACCATAGTGGGGCTGCATGCCCTATCTCCCCAGCCTCATCACAGAGCACTCAGCCTCTACGCAACGACAGGAGCCCTGGTGAAATCTGAGTAAGGTTTGTGGTCATTGTAGACATTATGCAAATATCAGTTTCCTGGCTTTGACAATGCGATGTAGTTATGCCACCACCTGGGTGAGGGGCTTACGGAACCTCTTGGTACTATGCTGCAACTTGTTGTGAGTCTATGAGTATTTATTAACAAAAAAGTATTCAAAAGACAGACTCATGGAATGGGAGAAAATATTTGCAAATCATGTATCTGATAAGGGACTTATTCTAGAATATACAAAGAACTCCTACAACTCAATAATAAAAAAGATAAATAGCCCAATTAAAGAAAACAGGCATAGCTGGTACTGGTACAACAGATACATAGACCAATGGAATAGAATTGAGAATTCAGACGTAAATTCATCCACCTGTGAGCAGCTGATATTTGACAATGGCCCAAAGTCCATTAATTGGCGAAAAGACAATCTCTCTAACAAATGGTGCTGGCATAATTGGACATCCATCTGCAAAAAACTGAAACAAGACCCATACCTCACACTATGCACAAAAACTAACTCAAAATGGGTCAAAGCCCTAAATATAAAATCTAAAACGATAAAGAAAGATCATGGAAGAAAAAATAGGGACAACGCTAGGAGCCCTAATACAGGGCATAAACAGAATACAAAACATAACTAACAATGCACAAACATGAGAAGAGAAACTAGATAACTGGGGGCTCCTAAACATCAAACACTTATGCTCATCAAAAGACTTCACCAAAAGAGTAAAAAGACAACCTACAGACTGGGAAAGAGTTTTTGGCTATGACAAATCTGATCAGGGTCTAATCTCTAAA
Organism: Dugong dugon; assembly: GCA_030035585.1. Classification (NCBI taxonomy): domain Eukaryota; kingdom Metazoa; phylum Chordata; class Mammalia; order Sirenia; family Dugongidae; genus Dugong; species Dugong dugon. The sequence goes on along the minus strand of CM057481.1, from coordinate 14,399,730 downwards.
ATTTACAAAATACTGCAAAATCTCAACCACAAAAAGACAAATAACCCAGTTAAAAACATGGGCAAAGGATATGAATAGGCATTTCACCAAAGAAGACTTCAGGCGGCTACCAGATACATGAGGAAATGCTCACAATCATTAGCCACTAGAGAAATGCAAATCAAAACTACAGTGAGATACCATTTCACCCCAACAAGGCTAGCATTAATCCAAAAGACACAAAATAATAAATGTTGGAGAAACTGGAACACTTATAATCTGTTAGTGGGAATATAAAATGGTACAACCACTCTGGAAATCGATTTGGCAATTCCTTAAAAAGCTAGAAATAGAAGTACCATACAATCCAGCAATCACACTCCTTGGAATATATCCTAGAGAAATAAGAGCCATCACACGAATAGATATATGCACACCCATGTTCATTGCAGCACTATTCACAATAGCAAAAAGATGAAAACAACTTAAGTGCTCATCAACGGACGAATGATAAAAAATTATGGTATATTCACACAATGATAAAGAACAACAATGCATCTGCAAAACATCTCACACCATGGATGAATCTGGAAGGCATTATGCTGAGTGAAATCAGTCAGTCGCGAAAGGACAAATATTGTATGAGACTCCTATTATAAGAACTCAAGAATAGGTTTAAACACAGAAGAAAACATTCTTGATGGTTACAAGGGTGGGGAGGGAAGGAAGAGGGGGAATTCACCAACTAGATAGTAGACAAGAATTATCTTAGGTACAGGGAAGGATAACACACGATACAGGGGAAGTCAGCACAACTGGACTAAACCAAAGCTAAGAAGTTTCCTGAATACAACCAAACATTTCAAGGGACAGAGTAACAGGGGCGTGGGTCTGGGGACCATGGTTTCAGGGGACATCAAGGTCAACTGGCATAACAAAGTTTATTAAGAAAATATTCTGCATCCCACCTTGGTGAATGGCGTCTGGGGTTTTAAAAAGCTAGCGAGCGGCTGTCTAAGATGCATCAATTGGTCCCACCCACTTGGAACAAAGGAGAGTGAAGAACACCAAAGACACAAGGAAAATATTAGCCCAAGAGACAGAAAGGGCCACATAAACCCGAGACTGCATCAGCCTGAGACCAGAAGAACTAGATGGTGCCCGGCTACCACCAATTACCGCTCTGTCAGGGAACACGACAGAGTCCCTGACGGAGCAGGAGAAAAGTGGGGTGCAGAACTCAATTTCTAGTAAAAAGACCAGACTTAATGTCTGACTGAGACTGGAGGAACCCCAGAAGACATGGCCCCTGGACTCTTTGTTAACCCAGAACTAAAACCATTCCCGCAGGCAACTCTTCAGACAAAGATTAGGCTGGACTCTAAGACACAACATGATACTCGTGAAGAGTGTCCTTCTTAGTTGAAGCAGATACATGAGACTAAATGGGCAGCTCCTGTCCGGAGGTGAGATGAGAAGGCAGAAAGGGATAGGAGCTGGTTGAATGGACACAGGAAATCTGGGGTGGAAAGGAGGAACGTGTGGACACATTATAGTGATAGGAACTGGGGTCACATAACAATGTGTGTATAAATTTTTGTATGAGAAACTAGACCTGTAAACGTTCACCTAAAGCATGATTAAAAAAACAAAACAAAACAAAAAGCAGGCATAGGAGTTGAATAGACATTTCTCCAAGGAAGATACACAAATGGTCAATAAGCACATGAAAAGATGCTCAACATCATCAGCCATCAGGGAATTAAGGGGAATGCAAAACAACCACAGTGAGATCACCTCATACCCAGCAGGATGATCATAATAAAAAAGACAGACAGTAACAAGTGTTGGCGAGGTTACGGAAAAATTGGAGCCCTCATACACTGCTGGTGGGAATGCAAAATGGTGCAGCTGCTTTGGAAAACAGCCTGGCAGTCCCTTAAAAGGTTAAACAGAGAGTTACCACATGACCCAGCAATTCCACTCCTAGGTATACACCCAAGAGAAAGAAAAACAAACATCCCCTCAAAACTTGTACACAAATGTTCACAGCAGCATTATTCATAATAGCCAAACCAGGGAACCAACCCAAATGTCCGTGAACTGACGAACAGATAAATAAAACGTGTAATATCCATATAATGCATAGCATTTGGCCATAAAAAAATGAAGTACTGATACATGCTACAACATGGATAAACCTTGAAAACATTATTCTAAGAAGCCAGACACAAAAGACCATGTATTGTATTATTTTATTTATTCAGATAAGTTTGTAATGTCCAGAATCGGCATATCTATAGAGATTGAAAACAGATTAGTGGTTGCCAGGGGCTGAGTAAAGGGGAAAGTGGAAGGTGATTGCTGAAGGCCATAGGATTTCTTTATGGGGTGAGAAAATGTTCTGTAATTGACTGTTGTAGTCATTGCACAGCTCTGTGGATATACTAAATATCATGGAATTGTACACTTTAGTAAGTAAATTGTATGGCAGATGGCTTATATCTCAATGAAGCTGTTTAAAGAAAGGACGACAGAGGACTGTGTTAAAGACAACAGTGATAACGTACGACAGCTAAGTACTCTGGTCACTACCCCGTGAATTCCAGCACTGGCTCCCCATCACCAGCCTAGGCTACTGCAGGTAAAATCCTGCACTTCCTAAGTGTCTGCAGTCACACAAACCAGAGCTAAACGCCACTCGCACATCACTTGTTCTGAACTGCAACCATCTCCTGAGCCCTTGTATGCCTGGCATTGCACTAAAGGTATTAATAGATCTCTTATTTCACTATCACAGCAGCCTTACGAGGCCCTGTCATTGTTCCCATTTGACAGATAAGAAAACTGAGGCTTGGGGAGATGACTCTCCCGATGGCCGAGTGGATAACAGTGGAGGTGGCATCAGAACGCAGGTCCATTACTCCAGTGTTTTCATCTGTGAAACTTTGTGAGGTACCCCCTGACCACCTCCATGACTGTCCCTTTGTCAGCTCAGCTGACTGCAGCCTTCCACTGAGCAGTGTGGGGACTGCAAGAAGTCGCCGGGCACCGCATGTCACATCACATGACTGTGTGGTGGTGTGGAGTGGCCTCTGATCTCCCCTTTCTGCCACCTAGGCTGGGAAGGGCTTTCATTGGTGCCAGGAGAAGTTTGGTCCTGAGGCTGACCTACAGCCTTGGCGCTCCTCAGGCCATGCTCTGACCTCCTGTTTAGCTGCCTGAGCCATGAGTTCTGTCCAGGCCACCCTGGCTGAGAGGTCAGGTGACACCTGCCTGTGGTCAAGCCAAGGAGACATGGTGCCTCCGGCACTCTGCTTGATATTTGCTTGGCTTCCCACCCTTCCTGACCAGGGACTGAGAGAGAAATGACAAGTCCTCACGGTCCCCTAAGGGCCTAGTTGACTGGGCTTCCAGAATATTTTGCACGAGCTTTTCTCCAGGGGCGGATGACTCACCTTGCTTACTGAATCATCTGTAGTGAAACTGTTTACTACCGTTTAGTAAGTAAGCACAAGTAAGCCTGTGCTTAGCTTGCTTACTGGGTCATCCACCTGTCAGGGATTGTAAATTTGAAGAGGCTCTAATTCTGTAGGAAGGTACAGTGGGATTGGGAGAGAGACAGATGCCAGCTACACCTAGAAGCAGAACCTTTGATGTGGTGAAAAAATGTGCAATTGTTCACTACAGGTAAGCACAGTGCTTACCTTGCCTATTGGATAATCTGCTCCTGCTCTTCTCAGTAAAAAAGGGGAGGCAGAGTCTTGGGGACTCACTGTGGCCTCTGGATCCCTAAATGTTCCAGAGTTTCCTGTGGCTTTAGTGTCCCAGGACTGGGTCGGGGTGACCGGGTCAGGGGCCTTGGGAGACTTGCCATGCCCCCTCCCTGCCTGCCCTCAAGAGGCCCGCCCAGGCCTTTGTTTTCTCCTTCACAAGCTGTGTGGACCTGTGGGAGGCCAGGCAGGTGGGGGGTGAGAGCAGCTGCCCCTCCTATCCCCTGCCTTAGACTAGGGGCTTTCATTGGTGCCAGAAATCTGTCCTTGGGGCCATGGCTGTCTCGTATAGACAGGCCCAGCAGGCCCAGGACTGCCCATAGCTGGGGTGCCCTTGTCCCACCATTGGCGTCTGGAAAGTTCTCTCATGGGCCTGGAGGCTCTGGGAACCATGGGTAACTTTTCTGACAGATGCAAAGGATCTGAGCTCCCAGCTGCTCCCTCCACACTGCCCATTCCCGTTGTCCTGCTGGACCTAAGGCCCATGTAAGGGCCTGTACAGGGGAATACTGAACAACCTGTTCTTCTGGAGGCCCCAGAGGCAGGGCACAGAGGTTGGGGTCTCTGGCTTCACACAGACCTGGGTTCCAATCTCACCTCTGTGCCTTAGTTGTCATGACTGGGGCAAGGGTGTCTCCTCTGAGCCTCAGTGCTACATCTGCTGTCATTGTCACTTGTCATCGAGTTGGCTCTGACCCATGGAGACCCCATGTCCGACCGAACAAAATGTTGTCTGGTCCCACGCTGCCTTCACGATTGCTGGTATGCTTGAGTCCACTGAGAACCTTTCAACTCGGGGGGCTCCTCTTCTAGCACTGTATTGGACAATGTTCTGTTGTGATCCTCAAGGTTTTCACTGCCTAATTTTTGGAAGTAGATTGCTAGGTCTTTTGTCCTGGTCTGTCTTAGTCTGGAAGCTCTGCTGAAACCTGACCATCATGGGTGACCCTACTGGTATTTGAAATAGCGATGGCATAGCTTCCAGCAACACGCAAGCCACCACATACAACAAACTGACAGACGAGTGTAAACCCAGGATACTACTGTTGTGGTGGATTAAATAAGGTGCAAACATGTAAAGCACTGGCTTGCAGGAGATGCTCAGTAATGTCACCTTCACCCTCCCCTTCCTGCTCCTCACTGTTCCCAGCTGGCTGCTGCCCAGCGCTCAGAGAACAACCCCTCTGCCCACGCCATCTCAGCTCCACTTGGGGGCTGTCAATTCAAGACATCGCAGTAACAGTGATGACCACCAGGTGGCGACCACCCCCAGCTCCCCTTCCCAGAGTAGACCACCCGCGGACTTCGTGAGTTTCCTTACTCTTTTTAATGGTTTACTGCTGTTTTTATTTTAGGTTATACAAGAGGGGACATTATAAATGTGAGGACCCTGAGTTCCTGGCTGAGGACTGTCCCCCTCACTGGCCCCCTGCTCTGGCCTGGGCAGGAAGACAGGCCTTCCCTGCTCTCTACCCTGCCCATGGTGGGCTTCCTCAGTTGCCTGGTGCCCGCAGCCTCCTGGGTGCCTGCCCTGACCCAGGCTTCTAGATGGGAGTCACCTTGGGTGCATGAGTTGGAGGTGGGGGGAGGTTGGGAGGGACCCTCTTCCAGGGTGGCTTAGGCCTTGAGGTCTATGGCCCTCATTAGTTCCTCTCAGCCATGGCCCAGGTAGGGACACAGTGTGGTATCTTCTTTTTTAAAAAATATTACTGTATTTTGTTGTTGTTGAGAAGATACACAGCAAAACATACACCAATTCAACAGTTTCTACATGTACCATTTAGCAACATTGACTACATTCTTTGAGTTATGTCACCTTTCCCACCCTCCTTTTCTGAGTTGTTCCTCTCCGTTAACATAAACTCACTGTCCCCTAAGGTTCCTATCTAATCTTTCAAGTTGCTGTTGTCAATTTGATCAAATGTAGATAGTTCTTGAAAGAGCATGATGTTCAAGGTAGACATTTTTTACTAGTTAAGCTAAACTATTGTTTGGTTTTAAGAAGACTTTAAGGGACACTTTTGGTTTAAGGTGTAAGGATTATCCCAGGGCAACATTTTCAAAAGTCTGGAGTGTATGAGAATATAAAAGTCTGTTCTGTATTTTCCCTCTTTTGATCGGGATTCTTCTATAGAATCTTTGATCAAAATGTTCAGTAATGGTAGCCGGGCACCATCCAGTTCTTCCAGTCTCAGAAAAGTTGTTCATGGAAGCATTAGCCACACATCCCATTATCCTCCTCCTATTCCTGACTCTCCTTCTTCCTCTGTTGTTCCAGGAAAATACAGATCAATTTTTGTGCCTTGGATGGCTGCTTGCAAGCTTTTAAGACCCCAGGCACTACACATCAAACTAGGAGGTAGAACAGAAATACTAAACATGTAATTAGGCCAATTAACTGGAATGTCCCATGAAACCATGACCCTAAACCTCCAAACCCAGAACAGCATGGCATCTTAGAACAGGTGAAAGGCTGCAGGGAAAAACCAGGTCAGCTCTTTCTTCTCCCCTAAATTTACTCAAGTAAACTCTGATCCCCTCCACACACACCACTCTCCTCTTACCTCCTGCCCTTGAATCACCCCCACCATCCCGGCTTTAATCCCAAAGTCTGGCTCCATCTTTAGCCCCCAAGTTGCCCTCAGACCAGGGATTCTCAAATCTGGCTGACTCATGTGGGGAGCTTTTTCACAAATTCCCCATGCCCAGGCACAACCCATATGTTTGGTTTAATCTATTTGCCGGGCGGGGGGCGGTAAGCAGCTTCAGCATTTTTTAGAGCCCCCCAAGCTAGCGCTCACAGGCTGAGAAGCCCTGGTCCAGAGGTGGAGAACAAGTCCTACCTCCCTAGACCCACCTGTGTTAGCCCATCCCTGCTCTTCCCAGCCCCCTCTGGAATTGGTGTTGAGCCAAATGCAGGCACACAGCCCCAGGTACAGCCAAACCTGGCTGAGAGGCTAGGTGGGCTGTGGTTTGCTAAACATGGGTTTGATGGTTTATTCTGCCCAGACTGTCAGGACAAATGGACATGTTTGTAAATGTTTCTCTTCCTCCCCAAGGGCTCTGAGCCCTCTTCCCTGGCATTAGTTTGTTCTAGAACAGTACAAGGTTCTGTGCAGTTGGCCTCACAAGCAGCGCTGACCCAAGCAGCAGGGGGAGAAATAAGATATGGCCACTGGGATGAGGGGAGCACCCAGGAGCAGCAGCAGTGGGTACGGTGCGGGTGTTTGGGCCTGCACAGCTCTCAGCATGACATCAGAAGCTTCTTGGCCAGCTGTCAAATGCAGATTCTTGGCCCCAGTAGCAAGGCCCAGGAATCTGCATTTTAATAGGTTGAGGAGGATAGTTCTGCACACTTGGGATTGAGGACCTCTGATCGACAGGGCTAGGTGGGAGCCGGACCTTCTCGTTCCTCCCACTGCCTGCAGCTCTGACGCCACCTGAGGATCACCTTCTTCCCCAGGCCAGGAGCTGCCCTGCTTCCCTGGTGTTCCTGGTTAGGAGGGTGTGGAAAGAGGAGACAATGAGCAAATGAAGCTCCCGACCCCAGGAGACCTCTGACCGCGGAGCTTTGGGGCCCTGGGGGAGGTCAGGCAGCCCTGAAGGACTGTGACCTTCAGGACCAGGTTGGCAGACAGAGAAGCATGGGATGTGGGCTCCCAGCCTTTCGGCTAGAAGCAGGGTGCAGTCAAATGGAACCTGGTCATGCTCAGGAGGCAGCAGTCGTTCCGACAGCTGAGGCAGGTGAGGTCCAGGGGAGGTGACTCCAGAAGTCCTTGGGTTGCCCAGGTCCCAGCGTGGAACCTCTCTGGAGTGCCAGCCTCCCGTCCTCTCTCCCTGTAACTCTGCCCTTTTTCCCAGAACCAGCACTGGCTGCAACACATTCACATCAAGGAAAAAACATTTCGGGGACAATTCATTTTTCTCAAAACATATATTTACCACTCCTCTCAGTACATCTTTGAGCACCTTTGCCAGCAACTCTCAGGAATGTGTAGAATCCCTACCCTGCACCCCATAACCCCCCCTAGGCCTTGGTGACCAGGCCCCTCACGGCTTGCACAATGGCGTCCTTGTCAATGCCAAACATCTTCAGCAGCTCATTTGGCTTCCCGCTTCTTGGTACCTGGCTGATGGCCAGGCGGGTGACAGTGATGCTAGGCTCGCCCATGACAGCACTGCACACTGCCTCACCTATGCCACCTGGACAAAGCAAAGGAGGTGGGTCAGGTGACAGAGGCCTCAGGGTGAGCAGTGGTGGGCTCCCAGAGGCCCTGGCTGGCCTCAAGTCATTTCAGTCAGTCTCTGAGTTTATTTGCTAGGCCAAAGATGGCAAAGATTTTACACATACCACCTTCCTCCACTCCCGCAGCCAGAGTAGACATGACTAATCAATCATAGCCCCTCACCCTTTTTAAAATAAGCCCAAATGTGGCTTCCAAATCATTTGTGACACATTCTCTGGGAAGCCATCATCAGTGAACTAGCATTTGCACTTGACTTTAGAGTCTAAGCCCATCTCTCCCCCTGGGGCCTCCTAGGAAGAGAGGTTTGTGTGTACTTGTGGAGGGCTGCTTTCTGAAAGGCTCATGAAATGCAGAAATTCAGCATTTGACTGCACAACAGCCTTAAATTGCATCAGGGGCACAGTTCACCTTTTCTGCTCTTAGCAGCAAGCTTGAAATCCTCACTGGCTTCCTGGGTGGTAGGGCTTCATGAAGCCGTTCCAGCAGCTGAGGGTTCATTGTGTCACCAGGCCAGGCCTGCTAAGAGGCCAAGTCCCAGCTACTCCAAGGGACAACCCTGGGTTTTCTGGTCCACAGCCACCATCTTGGGGCTTGGGTCACGGGAGCTATGTCTAGCCCTGGATTCTCCCTCCCCCGCCTTCCCCTGGCCTATCTGTCTCCACCTCTCTGCCCCATGTGCCTATTACCTTCGTAATAATGGTCCTCCACCGTGAGGATCCTGCCCTTGGTGGCGCGGGCGTTGTCGAGAATGAGTTTTCTATCCAGGGGCTTGATGGTGAAAGGATCCAACACGCGGATGTTAATCTTGTCTGTGAGGGGAGAAGCAGAGGCATGGCTGAGGGAGCAGGCTGGGTGTCCTGGGTCTGCCCTTTCATGGGCCTTCAATTGGTCCCTGGGTGGGGCCTGACGGGGGTATTCTGATGGCGTCACATAGTGATAGAGAGCTCATCCCTGCCCAGCTGTCCCCTGTGTCCACCAGCATTATGCATTTACCACCTCCTCCTGGGAGCCTTCCGTGATCTGTACTCATGGTTTCATGGGTTCTACCTGATTTAGGAGCATCTGGTTTCAGAGAAGAGTGAGTGCCCCACCCCCTCCCTGGCTCAGGGCTGTCTGACTGCTGCCTGACAGAGAATACCAAATGGAACACCTTCAAAGATAAAACAGAAAGCCAGAGGGAAGGCTCAAGGCATCTGACCTGGTGAGGGGAGCTGTAGTCACAGGCATGTGGGTGCCAGAGGGCCAGCGAGGACCCGGGAGAGTGATCTCAGGACAAAGAAAACCCTGCCACACAACCATGCCCTGCTTAAAAACCCTCCACCTGGACTTCAGAGAAGAACTCCCCGCCTCGCTCTGCATGAGGCTGATGGACCTTAGGCCTCCCTGGCTTCTCCAGCCCCTCTCGGTCCTGCCCCTTCCCTGCTCTGACCCTTCAGCTGCTCAGAAGCTCTGCACACTCATTTCACTCCCTGGCCTCTCCTTGCTCCCCTCTTTTCTTATCAATTCCTATTCACATCTGAGGTCATTTTCCTAAGGACGCCCTCCTGCCAGCCCTCCCTCACACCGTACTTCCCCTCGGTGGTGCTCAGCACAGCTGAAACCTGACTGTGGGTGTTTCTATGACTACCATATGTCTCCTGTACCACATCAGTTGCTAACACTTGAAAGCTAGCATGTCAAGTCACATTTATTTAATCCTCAGGATGGCCCCATGGGAAGGTGATAGTATGTCCATTTTACAGATGGGGAAACGGAGGCACAGCGATGGTGAAAAACTCACTCTAAACTAACCTGGCCAAGCTGGGATTCAAACCCCATCATCAGGTTCCATGACCTCTGCTTTGACCACCACACTGGGGTGTCTCAAGTCTAGTGCTGTGAGGCGGGGACTGTGGCCATGGCAGCCCCAGGACCTGGCATCATGCTGGGCACATAGTAAGCACTCAAGGGGTGGCTGTTACTATTATCATCATTTACTAGATGAGACCCTCTCACCCCAGGACCTAGTACACAGATGGTGCTCAACCTACGATTCTGCGGGTCTCCCCTGCTCACCTTTCTTCAGTAGTTCGGCGGCAGCCAAGGCCTCGTGCAGGGTCACCCCGGCTCCAATCACGGTCACCTGGTCATCCTTGCTCTTCAGGACCACCTAGGGGCGATATGGGGCCAGTGAGGCTCAGGGGACTGGTGGTCTAGCCAGGCCCCAACTCTGGGGCCCCAGGGGGCTTGCTCACTCACAGCAGGGAGGGCTCTGTGGGCCTCTAGGACATGAAGTACACTGACCTTGGCTTGTCCGACCTGGAAATCCTCGTTGTTGTTGTAGATGATGGCGTTTTCCGGGCGGCTGGTCCGGATGAAGCAGATGCCCTGGGGCAGGAATAGAGAAACCAAGGATTACAGGGCGGCGTCTTTCTAGACTTTGCAAACGTCTTCCACCCTGTCATCCCCATGGGAGTGTCAGTCACCTCATCTCAGCTACTCCTCTAGGGCTTTCTTGCCTTATGCAGCCTGCACCTCCCTAAACACTCCTCCTAAGGGCTGCCAGCCTCAGACTGAAAATGACTTTCTACCAGGCAGACTGAGAGATGGGACTCCAGTCCCAGGTGGGGCTACTCCCCAAGAGCGCAGAGGACAGGAACCATCAGGTACTCTGGTCTACGGCAGAACTGCTGCTCTGGATCTGTTACTCAGCTCATTCTTTCTGTTTCAGAGAGCCCAACTCAGGGAGGGTAAATAGGTGTCATCTGCCAGACTAGCAGAGGCTGCCAGGATTCTCAGTTGGGAAGAGTATGGTAATCAATTAGTGACGTCTGCCATGTGGCACTAGAAGTAGCATGTATTTGCCTTGCCTCATCTAACTCCTACAAGCTATATGAATAGCAGCAGCAAGGTCAGGAAACACCACTTGGGGAGCGAATGCCCGGCTCCATGTCTCCACGCTGGCCACTCCTGTGTCTCTCTAGGGAAGACCTAGCTGCCACCATGAGAAAGAACAGCCATAGCTGACTGTCTTAGTCATCTAGTGCTGCCATAACAGAAATACCACAAGTGGATGGTTTTAACAAAGAGAAATCTATTTCCTCACAGTCAAAGAAGGCTAAGTCCAAATTCAGGGCGTCAGCTCCAGGGCAAGGCTTTTTCTCTCTGTCGGCCTTCTTCTCTTTGGTGTTGCCCTGGACTAGGAGCTTCTCTGCGCGGGGACCCCAGTCCAAGGGACGCGCTCTGCTCCCAGCACTGCTTTCTTGATGGTATGAGGTCCCCCTGTCTCTCTGCTTACTTCTGTCTTTTATATCTCAAGACATTGCCTCAGGATACAATCCAATCTTGTAGACTGAGTCCTGCCTTACTAACACAACTGCCACCCATCCTCCCTCATTAACATCATAGAGGTAGGATTTACAACATATAGGAAAACCACACAATACCAGGAATCATGGTCCGGCCAAATGATACACATATTTTTTGGGGGACATAATTCAAACCATGACACCGACCAACCTTCGTATTGGCTGCTAATTCCACTGCTTTCTCCGTAGAAACTCCATCACTTGGGTAAAAGACAGTTGACGTGGGAACTGACCGGAACATGGCCAGATCTTCCAGGGCCATCTGAGAGGGCCCGTCTTCCCCTGGGGTGTGGGAAAGGATAAGCTGAAATAAGACGCCCTCAACCAGGGAATGCGATCCTGGCCCTACCCCCACCCCAGCCCTCCTGGTCCAAAGGGACAAGGGAAGTTACAGGTGTAAATATCCCAGGCCTGGCTAAACTCACCAATGGACACGCCGCAGTGAGAACCACAGAGGTTGATGTTGCTCTCAGAGATGGCCGCCATGCGAATCTGGTCAAAGGCCCGCGTGAAGAAGGCCGCAAAAGTGCTACAGAAGGGCACCGTCCGGTCGCGTGTGGCACAGCCCACGGCAATGCTAACCTGGGGGGCAGAGCAGGGCAGAGTCAGCCCTGGAACAGGCAGCAGGAGGAGGAGAGGGATGGCCAGGTCGCCCAGCACCTCTTGAGGCTACCTTAGGCGTAGGGTTCTACAGTCTTAAAAAACCAGTTGCCATCCAGTCAACTCCGACTCACAGCAACCCCTTGTGTGTTGGAGTAGAACTGTGTTCTGCAGGGTTTTCAATGGCTGATTTTTCTAAAGCAGGTTGCCAGGCATTTACTCCGAGATGCGTCTGGGTGGACTCAAACCTCTAACCTTTCAGTTAGTAGCTGAGTGGATTAACCATTTGCACCAAGCAAAGACTCCCTGTAATCTTAGAAACTGTCAACTCTCTTCTGCCCAGATGAGTGATTTCTGGGCACCCTTGGCCTCTGCAGTCTGTTTCCAAACACCAAACTCCTTCAACTTGAAATAACTATCTTAAAAGCTCTCTTTAATGTATCTACCACATAAATAAAGCAAAGGAAAAGAATCACATGATCATCTCAATGGATGCAGAAAAGGCATTTGATAAAATCCAACACCCTTTCCTGATAAAAACTCTCAGCAAAATAGGAATAGAAGGGAAATTTCTCAGCATAATTAAGGGCATATATGCAAAACCAACAGCCAACATTATTCTCAATGGACAAAGATTGAGGGCATTCCCCTTGAGAACAGGAATGAGGCAAGGATGCCTTTTATCACCACTTTTATTCAATACTGTACTGGACATCCAAGCTAGAGCAATAAGGCAAGGAAAAAAAAAGGTATCCAAATTGGAAAGGAAGAAGTAAAATTATCTTTATTCACAGATGATGTGATCCTATATATAGAAAATCCCAGAGGCTCCACAAGAAAGTTACCGGAACAACGGAAAATAGAAGGATTCAGCAAAGTGGCAGGGTACAAGATCAACACACACAAATCAGCTGGGTTCCTCTATACTAACAAGGAGAACTCCGAAAAGGAAATCAGCTAAACAGTAGCATTTACAATAGTCACCAAAAGGATAAAATACCTAGGAATAACCCTAACTAGGGATGTAAAAGACTTATACAAGGAAAACTATAAAACACTACTGGAAGAAACCAAAAGAGACCTACATAAATGGAAAAACATTCCATGCTCATGGACTGGAAGATTTAACACCAAATCCCAACAACATTCTTTAATGAAATGGAAAAACTAATCCTCAACTTTACATGGAAAAGAAAGAGGTTCCGAATAGCTAAAGCAATATTGAAGAACAAAGCAGGAGGCCTCACACTTCCAGATCTCAGAACTTACTATACAGCCACAGTACTCAAAACAGCCTGGTACTGGTTCAATGACAGATACACAGACCAATGGATTAGAATTGAGAACCCAGAAGTAAATCCAACCATCTACAGACAGCTGATCTTTAACAAAGGGTCGAAGTCCATTCAACAGGGAAAAAACAGTCTTTTTAACAAATGGGGCTGGCAAAACTGGTTACTCATTTGCAGAAAAATGAAGTAGGATCCATACCTCACAGCATGCATAAAAACTAACTCAAAATGTATCAAAGACCTGGACAGAGAGCCAATATGGCGCTATAGACAGAAGCTCCACACTGTTCCTCCACAGCAAAGACCCAAAAAACTAAGTAAAATAGAGACAAATGTCAATCCTGGAACCCTAAGCATCAAATAAAGAGATAAAGAACTCAGCCAAGCACTGAATGGAATAATAAACTGACAGAGAACATAGAGCGAGAGGTCCACTATCAAGTAACGCAGCATGGATTTGCCATCTTGGACTCCTGTTGGAGATCAGTGGACAGGAAGTACGGGACAGCAGCTTCATGGAGCTCCCAGTAGGAGACAGAGCACCCAGTAACCAGTAATATACGCCTTCCCAGCCCCCATGTTTCTCCTGCCTGCTCAAACTCTGCTGCTTCACAGCTGGCTGCAGTAGCTCAGCTGGCTAGGAAGTGCAGGGTCCCTGCTGCTTGGATTCACCCTGCCCACATCAGAGATCAGCGGACAAGAGTACAGGAAAGCAGCTTTGTGGAGCTTCCAGCAGGACACAGAATAACCCGCAACTACATATATAATGCTTTCCCACCCCCGACCCTTCCTCACCCCCACTCGGCCTCCTCTGCTTCCTGCAGCCAGTCTCTTGGCTCGGAGGCACTGGCTTCAGCCCTGTGCTGCTTGGATTCCACCCGCCCACACTAGCCAGCTCTGAGTGCCATTTGTTTGTTGCTGGTGTTGCTTTTATCTGATTCTTTTGGTTTCTTCCATACCTCTCACCACCTCCCCTCCTTTTTCTCAAACTCCTGGCTCTGTGTGCCATCTTTGCTTCTTCTTGAAAGGCTGTGAAGTGCTGCTTGACTGTGGAACTGCTTCCTGGCCCACGCCGCCATGCTGGTGGGATCCCCGGGGCTTTGTTTGTTTTGATTTGTTTTGTTCTCTTCTGTTTGTTTTCTTTTCCTTTTCTCCCTTTGGGAGCCCCTTCTACCTGGGCTGTACTGTGTGGCTTGGGAGCTACTTCGCCAGTCTGCGCAACTGCCCAGTGGGATCCCTGGGAGCATTTCTTTTCTCTCTTTTTTCCTTTTTGTCTTTCTTCATTTCTCAGTTTCTTGTCTTTCTATACTTCACTTCTCTTCCTGTCTCCTGAATACCTGGCGCTGTGTGACATCTCCACCCTTCTAGCCAGGCTGTACTTTGCGGCCTGGGAGCCACTTCCTTGGTCTTTGCAGCTGTGCTGGTGGAATCCCAGAGGCGGTGGGGGGGGGGGGGGGGGTGAGGCTTTTTCTTTTTTTCTAATTTTTTTTTCTTTTTCCCTTTTTCTTTTTGTTTTTCTTCATTTCTCGGTTTCTCATCTCTCCACTCTAATGGAAAGCTCCCTTAGCACTCTCTTTTTTGTTTGCTTTTGGCTCCTGTTTCTCTCTCCACTCTCTCCTCTTTCCCATACTCATCTCAGCTCCACACATCACAGTCTCCCCCCTCTTTCCTGCCTACCTGCACCGTGCACTGAACATCACACTCCTGAGCAGCACAGGCATGGCCTACCACACCCTGCCCTGCCTGATTCCCAACCTGCCCTGTTGGTCCTAGTACGTACCACAAACAGCCCATCCCAGCAACTCCCCTTCAGCTGGACATGCCCTGCTGCATCATAGCTGAGTGACCTGCCCTGCCCATTGAACAGGGAGGTGAAAAGTATCATGCCCACAGACAAACAAGAATGTACAGTCTGCCTGCTCAGATATAACCAAATAAAACAAAAAAGAAGGACAATAACAAACAAATCTACAATCAATAACCGAAGAAAATAACTACTAAATGTCCCGAAGAGAGCAGACAATATTCAAACATAAAAAAACAGGACAGGATGGTTCTAGTAGGCTTCCGATATAAAATACCAGATGACTTTCCAGTAGAAGAAAAGGCACTAGAACAACCTGATATGGAATTCAAATCTCTAATATTCAGAGATATCCAAGAGTTGAAGCAAAAAGTAGACAAAAATGAGGAAAAAATAGACAAATTCATGGAAAAGGCAAACAAATCCATGGAAAATACAGAAAAAACATGGAAGAATTCAGGAAAATAATACAGGAACAAAATGCCAAAATAAATCCACAACTAGAAATCATACAAAAACAATTAGAAATCCAAAAGATAAACAACAAGATTTCAGAAATGGACAGTGTCATAGAAGCGATGAAGAGCAGTCTGGAACGATGGAAGACAGGATCAGCGAAAGTGAAGACAAACATTTGGATATAACGCTGAGGAAAAATCAGAAAAAAGAAAGAAGAAAAATGAAGAAACCTGAGAATTATGTGGGATACAATAAAAAGCAAAATTTAGCAAGTGATCAGAGTTCCAGAACGGGTAGAAAACAGAAAACACAGAGAGGATCATTGAAGAACTGCTGACAGAAAACTTCCCCAGTATCATGAAAGATGACAAGCTGACCATCCAAGAAGCTCAATGAACCCCATATAGGATAGACCCCAAAAGAAAATCACTAAGGTATATCATAATCATACTCACTAAAACCAAAGACAAAGAAAGAATCCTGACAGCAGCTTGAGAAAAAAAAAAAAAAAAGTCACATACAGAGGAAAAACAATAAGAGTAAGCTCGGATTATTCGGCAGAAACCATTCAGGCAAGAAGGCAATGGGATGACATATATAAAATCTTGAAAGAAAAAAATGGCCAGCCAAGAATAATAAATCCTGAAAAACTCTCATTCAAATATGATGGTGAAATTAGGACATGTCCAGATAAACAGAAATTAAGGGACTATGTAAAAACTAAACCAGACTTACAAGAATTATCAAAGGGAGTCCTTCAGTCTGAAAATAAACAACATCAGACCACAGCCTGAATCTAGGATACAAGATTGTACCAGCCAGATACCAACCTAGGAGAGGAACTCTCAAGGACTATCCAAAACCAAAAGAAGTACAACCGGGAACCAGAGAGGTTAATCTGTAAATGACAACAACATCAGAACAATAAAAGAGGGAATACACGGTACAGGTATAGAACCTTCCAATGGAGAGGAAGGCAAAGCAATACAAAGTAATAATAGATTGGTTCAAACTTAGGAATAAGGGTAAATTTCAAGGTAACCACAAAGAAATTTAACAAACCCACTCATCAAAATAAAGAAGAAAAAACATAAAGTCTCAGTAAACACAAAAAAAATGAAAAAAAAAAATCCACTAACAAAAGGAATTCAGCACAGGAGAGGAAGAGGAACAAAGAAAATGTCAGCACCACAAAAAAAAGCACTACAAAATGACAGCAGTAAACTCACACCTATCAATAACTACACTGAATGTAAATGGCCTAAATGCACCAATAAAGAGACAGAGAGTGACAGAATGGATAAAAAACAGGATCCATCAATATGCTGTCTATAAGACAAACCTTAGAAACCAAGATGTACAGTTATTAAAAATCAAAGGACGGAAAAAAATACATCAAGCAAACAGCTACCAAAAAACAGCAGAAGTGGCAATACGAATCTCAGTTAAAACAGACTTTAAAACAAAATCCAACATAAAAGACAAAGAACGGCACTATATAATTGTCAAAGGGATGATCCATCATGAAGACATAACCATAATAAACACCTACGCACCCAATGACAGGGCTCCAAAATACACAAAGTCTACCAGCACTGAAAAGAGAAACTGACAGTTCCACAACAATAGTAGGAGACTTCAGCACACCACTCTCAGTAAAAGACAGAACATCTAGAAAGAAACTCAACAAAGATACAGAAGACCTAAAGGGCATAATCAGCCAACTTGGCCACATAGACATATATAGAATACTCCACCCAACAGCTGTAAAGTACACATTCTTTTCCAACGCACATGGAATGTTCTCCAGAATAGACCACATCTTAGGCCACAGAGCAACCCTCAATAAAATCCAAACCACTGAGATAATACAAAGTATCTTCTCTGACCACAACGCCATCAAGGGAGAAATTAACAAAAGGAAGAGCAAGGAAAAAAAATCAACTACATGCAAACTGAATAAAACCCTGCTTAAAAACCACTGGGTAATAGAAGAAATCAAAGATGTAATCAAAAAATTCCTAGAATCAAACAAGAATGAAAACACATCATATCAAAACCTTTGGGACACAGCAAAGGCAGTCCTCAGAGGACAATTTATAGCAATAGATGCACACATCAAAAAAGGGACAAAATCAGAACATTAACTACATAACTCGAACAAATAGAAAGAGAACAGCAAAAAAAAAAAAAAGCCCACAGCCACCAGAAGAAAGGAAATAATAAAGATCAGAGCAGAAACAAATGAAATGGAGACTAGAAAAACAATAGAAACAATCAACAAAACCAAAAGTTGGTTCTTTGAAAGAATCAACAAAATGGACAAACCACTGGCCAGAATGACAAAAGAAAAACAGGACAGGATACAAATAACCCAAATAAGAGATGAAATGGGGGACATTACAACAGACCCAACTGAAATAAAAAGGATCATAACAGAGTATTATGAAAAACTACACTCCAACAAATTTGAAAACCTAGAGGAAATGGATAAATTTCTAGAAACACACAGCCTACCCAAACTACAACAAAGTGATATTGAAAATCTGAACAGACCCATAACAGGAGAAGAGATTGAAAAGGTAATAAAAAAAACTCCCAACCAAAAAAAGCCCTGGCCCAGATGGCTTCACTGGAGAATTCTACAAAACATTTACAGAAGAGCTTGTACCAGTACTACTCAAGCTATTTCAGAGCATAGAAAAGGAAGCAACACTTCCAAATTCATTCTATGAAGCCAGCATGACGCTGATACCAAAACCAGGCAAAGACGTCCCAAAAAAAGAAAATTACAGACCAATATCTCTCATGAATATAGATGCAACAAAATTCTAGCCAATAGAATTCAGCATCATATCAAAAAAAAAAAATACACCATGACCAAGTAGGATTCATATCAGGTATGCAAGGATGGTTCAACATTAGAAAATCCATCAACATAATCCACCACATAAATAAAAGGAAAGAAAAGAATCACATGATCATCTCAATTGATGCAGAAAAGGCATTTGACAAAGTCCAACACCCATTCCTGATAAAAACTCTCAATAAAATAGGTATAGAAGGGAAATTTCTCAACATAATAAAGGGCATCTATGCAAAACCAGTGGCTAACATCATTCTTAATGGAGAGAGGCTGAAAACATTCCCCTTGAGAACAGGAACAAGACAAGGATGTCTTTTATCACCACTCCTATTTAACATTGTGCTGGAAGTCCTAGCTAGAGCAATAAGGCAAGAAAAAGAAATAAAGGACCTTCAAACTGGTAATGAAGAAGTAAAACTGTCCCTATTTGCAGATGATATGATACTATATATAGAAAACCCAAAAGACTCCACAAGAAAACTACTGGAACTAATAGAAAGATTCAGCAGAGTGACAGAATACAAGATAAACATTCAAAAATCAGCTGGATTCCTATACACCAATAAGGAGAACGATGAAAAGGAAATCAGGAAAACAATACCATTTATAATAGCCCCTAAAAAAATAAAATACTTAGGAATAAATCTAACCAGGCATGTAAAAGACCTATACAAAGAAAACTACAAAACATACTGCAAGAAACCAAAAGACCTCTACATACATGGAAAAACATACCATGCTCATGGATAGATAGACTCAACATTGTGAAAATAACAATTCTACCAAAAGCAATTTACAAATACAATGCAATCCAATCCACATACCAACAACATTCTTTAAAGAGATAGAAAAACTAATCATTAACTTTGTATGGAAAGGGAAGAAGCCCCAGAGAAGTAAAGCACTATTGAAGAAGAAGAATAAAGTAGGAGGACTCGCACTACCTGACTTCAGAACCTACTATACTACTATGGTAGTCAAAACAGCCTGGTACTGGTACAATAACAGATACATTGACCAATGGAACAGAATTGAGAACCCATATATAAATCCATGCACCCATGGTCACCTGATCTTCAACGACGGCCCTAAGACCATCAAATGGGAAAAAGACAGTCTTTTTAACAAACGGTGCTGGCAAAACTGGATGTCCATCTGCAAAAAATGGAAGAGGACCCATACCTCACACCATATATAAAAACTAATTCAAAATGGATCAAAAACCTAAATATAAAGCCAAAAGCTATAAAGTTCATAGAAGAAAAAATAGGATCAACGCTAGAGGCCCTAATACATGGCATTAGTAGGATATAAACCATAACCAACAACATACAAACTTCAGAAGATAAGCCAGATAACTGGGATCTTCTAAAATTAAACACTTTTACACTCAAAAAACTTCACCAAAGCAGTAAAAAGAGAACCTACAGACTGGGAAAAAATTTTTAGCCATTACAAATCAGACAAAGGTCTAATTTCTAAAGTCTACAAGAAAATCCAATACCTCTACAACAAAAAGGCAAATAATCCAATTTAAAAAATGGGCAAAGGAAATGAACAGATACTTCACCAAAGAAGACATTCAAGTGGCCAACAGACACATGAGGAAATGCTCACGACCACTAGCCATTGGAGAAATGCAAATGATAACCACAATGATATACCATCTCACTCCAGCATTACTGGCAAGAATCAAAAAAACAAGAAATAACAAATTTTGGAGAGGCTGCGGGGAGACTGGAACTCTTACGCCCTGCTGGTGGAAATGTAAAATGATATGACCATTTTGGAAAACGATATGGTGCTTCCTTCGAGAGCTAGAAATAGAAATACCATATGATCCAGCAATCCCACTCTTAGGAATATATCCTAGAGAAATAATAGCTGTCACACAAATAGACACATGCACACCCATGTTCATTGCAGCATTGTTTACAATAGCAAAACGATGGAAACAACCTAGATGCCCATCAACAAATGAATGGATAAACAAACTACGGTACATATACACAATAGAGTATTACGCTACGATAAAGAACAATGATGAATTTGTGAAGCATCTCATAACACGGATGAATCTGGAGGGCATTACGCTGAGTGAAATAAGTCAATCACAAAAGACAAATATTGTATGAGAGCACTACTGTAAAAATTCATTAAAACGTTTACACACAAAAAGAAACAATCTTTGATGGTTACTAGGGAGGGGAGGGGTGGGGGTGAAAAAAAACACTAAATAGACAATAGGTAAGTGGTAACTTTGGAGAAGGGTAAGACAGTACACAATACTTCAGAAGCCAGCACAACTTGTACAAGGCAAGGTCATGAAAGCTCCACAGACACATCCAAACTCCCTGAGGGACCGAATTGCTAGGCTGAGGGCTGTGGAGACCATGGTCTCAGGGAACATCTAGCTCAAGTGACATGACATAGTTTATAAAGAAAATGTTCTACATTCTACCTTGGTGAGTAGCGTCTGGGGTCTTAAAAGCCTGTGAGCAGCCATCTAAGATGTAGCTTTTGGTCTCTACTCTCTTGGAGCAAAAGAGAATGAAGGAAATCAAAGACTAAGAAAAAACTAGTCCACAGAACTAACAGCCCACATGAACCACAGCCACTTCTAACCTGAGACGAGCAGAAGTGGATGGTGCCCGGCTACCACCACCAACCACTCTGACCAGGGACACAACAGAAGGTCCCGGATAGAATGGGAGAAAAATGTAGAACAAAATTGAAATTCCTAAAAAAGGCCAGACCTACTGGACCATTAGAGACTAGAGGAATCCCTGAGACTGTCGCCCTAGGATACCCTTGGAACTTGGCACTGGAACTACTCCTGGAGGTCACCTTCTAGCCAAATAATAGATTGGCTTATAAAACAAACAATATCGCCTGTGAGTAATGTGCTCCCTTAAACAATCACCTACATGAGACCAAACGGTCAACATTTATCCAAAAGCAAAGATTAGAAGGCAAGGAGGGGAAGGGAAGCTGGATCAATGGAAACAGAACGAACAGAATGAAAGTAATGAGAATCCTGACACATTGTGAAGACTGTAAACAATGGCACGGAACAATTTGTATAAAAATTGTTAAATGGAAACCTGATCTGCTGTGTAAACTTTCATCTAAAAAATAATAAAATATATATATTTTTTAAAAAGTTGTCTTTATTTTCCTGGAGAAACTTTTTGTCTAGCAATGAGCAAACCCTTTCACAGAAGACTAAAGCTTGGTCATAGATTGTTCATGCCTCTTGGCCCCCTCTCTCTCCCTTCTCCCTTGCCAGCCCCAATACCTTGTCCTCCCAACCCCTCCTCCATGGTCTGGGGGCAGCAGCCTCACTGAGGCTCCAGGCCCCAAATCCCTTCCCATAAGCACAGCCATCAGTTTCAAATCAGCAGCCTCCTCCATGACTCCAAAACCCACGGCTGACATGTAGCCCTTCTTCCCCAGCAAACGGGGGCCTTCCTGGCCCCTACACCTGCCAGTTTGGTCTGGACTCTCGGCCTACAGCTGGCAAGGCTAGAAGGCACAGAGAGGCAGCTTTAGGTTCAGCCAGAGGATGGCCTCCACAGGGAGGAAGCTCCCTATCTCTAGCGGCATTCAAGCCAGGCTGGTCTCCTTGGTCAGAGGAAGGGGCTATTTTGAAAAACAGGACAAAGCATCTTTCCCTATTTCACGGCCTCAGTTACTGACAAGGGGCTGCTCCCCAAACCGTGTGCAGGTTAGAGGCCCAAGTGTTCCCTCCTCTCTGCATCCCTCAGGGTAGTGGGGTCAATGCCTTGTGCATAAAGGCATTCAGCAGACCCTGGTTGCTAAGCCCATCAAGTTCCAGCCTCCTGTGTGCTTGCTCTTCCACCCAGAAGGCCCTCCACCCAGAGAGATCCTAGTTGCCACCACCCCAGGTCTGTGGGCAGCTCCTCCTGCGTGTACCTGTGGCCCTGTTCATCACACTCACCAGGACATTTGCACGTGGGCATGACACTCCCACCCCACCCACTGTGGCTACTCGAGATCAAGGGTCAATGCTGTCCCTGGTCTCCCAGGGCTGGCACACAGGGGCCACACAGCACTGCCAACGTGGCTGCCCAAAGCAGCAGAGGGCTGAAGCCCTGTCCCTGCTCCCTCAGACCTCACCCTATGGCTGTGGCTGGACCTGCGCCCACCCCTGACACCCACCATGTTTTGCTCGGCAATGTAGCACTCAATGAAGCGGTCCGGGTGCTCCTTTTTGAAAAGCTCTGAGAAGGTGGAATTCTTGGTGTCCCCATCCATGGCGATGATGCGGTCGCTGGCGTGGCCCAGCTTGGCCAGGGCCTGCCCATAGGCCTTGCGGGTGGCTATCTGTGGGGTGGTGGGGAGAGCAGGAAGGCTCTGAGCACCATGAAGGGCATGGGCGCTGCTGTTGCCACCTCCAGGAGCCCCACACCGCTTCTGGGAGACCCACCTCATTTAGGGAAGATCAGAAATAGGGGCAGAAAAAAATCATCCCGACAGCACGACATCCCGTGAAAATGTTCACTTCTGTACAGTTGCAAATGAGAACTTCCAGAGTGAACGTCCTGGGAATCCCTGCAGCCCCTTGTCCTGGCCCAGCTGTGAGCTGAGCTTCAACAGACGCCCTAACGGCCCCAGCATTCCCAGCCTGTGACAGGTCTGAGCCCCACTTTGCAGGCAGATAAACCAGGGGCCTGGGAGTAAGACAGCTTGACGCAGGGTTGCATGGGCAGGGGTCCCTGGAGCAGGACAGCCCTGCTTAGCCTTTGTCAGCAGTCCTCGGGGACATGTGGGAGTTCTGAGCTCAGGGCGCAGAGGCCCTGACAGACCAGGGACACAGAGAGGAGCCCTGGGTTTTGAGCCCAGCTCTGCCTGTAGCTTGCTGTGTAACTCCTGGGCAGTCCCTCACCCTCTGAGCCTCTGCTTCTGACCTTTCAAAGGTCAATTAATTCCAGAGCTGGCTGCCCCCCATGAGGGAGCTGGCAGGAGCAATGCCTCAGGGATCCCCTTCTCCCAGCTCAGAAGCTCAAAGCCCCCTTTCCTGACCCCTTCAGAGGGGATCATGGCTCCAGCCATGGGGAGCCAAAGAACCGTGGCCACCCTACCCCCAGTGAGCCCAGAAAAGTGAAGCTGAACTTTGTACCTTGTCCCCCACTTTGTAGCTGGGCGGGGTGGGCATGCGGATGTTGGCAATGTCCACTGAGGGGGCGTCCTCCAGCGGGGGAGTCACCAGGATCTTCTTTTTGCTCTGGATCAGGCTGTAGATTTCCTGGATGGTTTGCTCAGCCATGTTTTTGGGTAGGGGCTTCCCATGCCAAGACTCCTTATCTTCTACCCCTGCAGGTACAACAAGGAGGGCAGATGAGAAATAAGAGGGAAGCTCCCTGAAAGGCCAGGAAAGTGCTCCAGGGGGCTGGCCCTCCAGCTGGCTAGACCACCCTAGTGGTTCAGCCACTCTGACCACTGAGTCACCTGAGCAACTCACTCAGCCTTGCTGAGCCTCAGTTTTCTCATTGGCAGTAAAGACAACATAACCTTGGAGGGTTGTGGGGAGGATATGAGAGAAGGATAGGGGCCTGGGATGCAGGAGCATTCCACACAATCCCACTTGGCTTTCCTGTCCCTCGAGGCTGCCTCCCTCACCTTTCACAGCCCTTAACCAGTAGCCATCGAGCTGGTTCCGACTCATGGCGACCCCATGTGTGTCACAGTAGAACTGTGTTCCATAGGGCTTTCAATGGTCGATTTTTCAGAAGTAGATTGCCAGGTCTTTCTTCCGAGGCAAGTCTGGGTGGACTGAAACCCCCAACCTTTTCAGTTAGCAGCCAAGCGTGCTAACCTTTTACACGACCCAGAAACTCCCTTAGCACTACAAACTGCAGCTGCTCTGACCATGCCTGCCTGTAAACACACACAGACAGCTCTGTCTGCAAGGAGCAGGTGCACCCTAAAGGCAGGAAATGCAGCATCTCCTGCTCCCCCTTCCCCAGAGCCCAGTAAGGGAGACAAGGCCTGGCGCGTCCCCAGGCACCAGGAGCGGGAGCGGTGGTCTCCCTCAACCCTACTCCAGTCAGCCCAGGCCTAGTCCCAAGGAGGGGGTGGGGAGAGAGGCTCATGCACAGACCCGCAATTCCCCGGCCCTTGAAGGTCTTGGCAAGGATGGCTGTTGGCTGGTGCTTGGCCTGGCCGAAGGCCTTGCACAGTTCCTCCACGCTGTGTCCATCCACGATGATGGCGTGCCAGCTGGAGACAGAGAGGGGAGAGTGGCACTGTGAAGGCACGACAGAAGGGCCAACGCCCAGGTGCCAGGGGACCCTGAGGAACGTCCCAGGGAAAGATCTGACGTGGCACCTGAGGGTTTGCCCTCTTTCAGCCCCACAGCTGTGATCTGGCAAAGAGCTGCAGGAGCGAGGAAGCCTAAAACACTTCTGTTTCCAATTTGGGTTTTCTTTTCTTTCTCTTTTCATATTATTTTGCTTCCTCTCATTTGCATTTCAGTGGATTTTTCTCCTTTCCTAAGTAATTCTCAGGCTTAATTCAGAAGCTTAGTTCTTTTATTATTTCTTTCATTCCTGATCTATTAATTTCCTACTGAAAGCTTTTTGGAGGAATGCACTGGGCTTGGGATCTGTCTGCTATTATAGTCCTGATGAATTTTTTGGACCAATTTTTATTTTGGGAACACATCCAGATCACGCCATAGATGCTGGGTGTGGTACAGAAAACTTTACAAAACAAGTCAGATGTTGTCAAACATCGGGAGAGAGGGCAGTCTTTCTGCTTAAAGTGATCCTTCTTGGGACTATTCTTGGACTACTACTACTAACTTAAAAAACCACCTACTCTGTATTGAGTGTTCACACTGTGCTGAGCACAATACACACATTAACCCATTCAAGCCTCACCACAACTCCAGGAGGTGGGCTCTGTTATTGCCCCCATTTTACAGACAAGTAAACTGAGACACTGATGGTCAAGTAACTCACCCAAGGTGACAAAGCTACCTAAATGGTAGAGGCAGAGCTTAACTGAGGAAACCTGGCTCCAGAGCAACAAGGTTCTGCACACAGGCCCCAGGAGCACCGCCGAGGTTATACTCCAAGTTCCCGGCCCAGTGTGGCCTTGGGGAGGTCCTTGAGGCACTTTGTGCTTGTTTCCTCATCTGTCCAAGAGAATATTCCCTCCTTCATCCTCCCCCTTTTTAAGGTCGGTCAGAAAGTCGGCTGTGTGATCAGTCAGCTGCGTGTAATCGCAGGCATCAACTGAATCACAAAGGGCAGCCTTGGAGCCTCAGGCCCACAAAGCCCAGCCTCATCTCAGTCTTCCACAGCCTCCTCAGCCACGAGTGAGTCTGGGGGTGTGGGTCCCTTGGAGCCCCAACTACAGAGTGTCTTGTATTTGGGGCTAGGGAGGGACACAGTGAGGTGACGACATTCTAACTGACACCTACTCAGACTGACCTCCCTATTTTATAACATGTGACTCAGAATTCACAATCATTATTCAAGACCCAAGAGGAAGTCTGGAAAACACTATGGCCCACTTTATAGGAGAACCTGTTCCTCCTACCCATGCTGGCTGGGGCCAGGTACAACAGGTGGCCAGCCACTGGCTGATGTTCCAATCTCTCAATAACAAAATGTCCCTTAGTCAACAGCCTATAAATTGATAACCACAATTGTGCAGCCTCCCCCTTCCTCACCCAGGAACAAAGTCAGGATACATGAGAGCGTATGCCGAAGCTCTGAGAAGTATCATGCCACACAGCCGTGGTTTGCCCAAACAAAGAAACTCACTTAAAACTGGGCCTCAGTCCACAATTCCATGGTGGTGGCCTGAGCTACCACTTTAAGTAAAAATGGCCAAAGTTTGAAATGAGACAAAATGTCTGGGAGACTTTTTGTAGATGCAGCTTAACCTCTGGCTTCAGCTCACGTGTCTGCAAAGCTTCTATCACAGACCACTTTCTAGGCCACGATCACGCTCACCCTGAGCCTGGTACGTACCCAAAGGCTTCGCAGCGTTTCTGGTAGATGTCCATCTGGTGCTGCAGTGGGGCCGCGTCACTCTGGCCCAGGCGGTTGATGTCAAGAATGGCGACAAGGTTGTCCAGCTTGTAGATGCCGGCGAAGGCCATTGCCTCCCACACGGAGCCCTCTGACAGCTCCCCATCTCCCAGCAGGGAGTAGACGCGGTAGCTATTGACAGAGAGGGCAAGGTCTGAGGCTAGTCCCTCTCACCTGGACCCACCACGCTCCCAGCCCTATCCCTCCTTAGGAGAAGTGGCCACACAAAGATGTGAAGGACAGACAGCATTTACCCGGAAGGGGCAGCCACATCTTCAAGTACCTGCCACCCACCCCAAGTCCACAGTTCCCTAAGAAATGGCTGTGAAGGAAGCTATGAGGAACTCAGGAAACACTGACTTCTGAGAAACAGCTCTAAGAGAATGGGGATCTAGCCAATTAAGAAAACTGAGGTGTGGTCAACAGGGCAGACTAGTTAGATGCTTCCTATATCCTTCTTACAACAAAGACCTGGAAAAACAAGTGATTTGATTCTATGTGAACATCTGGCAGACCTGAACAAGGCAAGGTTAAGAAATCCATCTGAGTCATACCGGAGAGGAAGACCGTCTGGAAGAGGTGAGGAGCGCTAGAGCCGCGGTGGCGACACAGCAGAAACACAGCCACACTGGGCCGTGGTGAAGCAGGCAAACAGCTGTGCTGTGCGCCGCTCGAGAAGCAGTTTCCACATCGAGAGAGACCCGGCAGCAGAGATTCTGCTTGGACGCTCCAAACCAGTGAAGAGCAGCTCCCAAGAGGCTAGGATAAGTACCTGCGCGCACCCTTTTGCAGCGAGTTAAAAAAAAAAAAAAAGCCCACTTGGGAAAAACCTCTCTCCCTTTTACCGCCTCCCTCCCCGCTCTGCACCAGGAGTCCACTGGGCCAGAAATAGATCCCAAAATGTGCCCTTACCCATTCTCCTGGCCTTGGAGAGGGAACAAATAAGCTGCTGGCTCCCCTAGGCCAGGAACACAGGGTCGGCACAACTCTTTTGCTGGCCATAGAAATCAGGGGTCCACAGACTCTGAGTGCCATACACCCCTGTATAGACGTGTGGGGACCCATCTCAACAGCGTTAGCCCTCACTGCCACAGTACAACAGGGCAAACATCTGAAGTTTAACTTCAACTGCTTCAGCTGTGAATGGGCAGATTTGTGATCCTCGAAACAGCCCTGCCCATCAAGTAGGCACTTTTACTGATCTGCAGCAGGGTCTTGAGGACTGGTGATAGTTCCTAAAGTGCCTAGTCACCTGCTTCAGGAGTTCAAGAAAAAGTGGTGCCCTCGAGTCTTTGCAGTCAACATAGTGGGGCGCTCTCAGCCTGGCTGCAAAACTCATCTACCTATTCACCCTAGAGAATAGGGACACGCTTTTCTTTCAGACTCTCAGGGGCAGCCGTCGGCCCCCTGCCTGGCTCAGCACAGAAATAATAAGAATTAGACCAGAATTAAATGAAATAGAGAACAGAAAAACAATTGAAAGAGTTAACAAGTCCAAAAGCTGGTTCTTTGAAAAGATCAACAAAATTGATAAACCATTGGCCAAACTGACAAAAGAAAAATAGTAGAGGAAGTAGATAACCCGTATAAGAAATTAGATGGGTGATATCACAACAGACCCAACTGAAATTAAAAGAATCATAACAGAATACTATGAAAAATTGTACTCTGACAAATTTGAAAACTTAGAGGAAATGGACAAATTTCTAGAAACTCACTACCTACCTAAATTAACACAAACAGTGGTAGAACAACTAAATAAACCCATAACAAAAGAAGAGATTGAAAAGGTTATTAAAAAACTGCCAACAAAAAAAAGCCCTGGCCCGGATGGCTTCACTGGAGAATTCTACCAAACTTTCAGAGAAGAGATAACACCACTTCTACTAAAGGTATTTCAGAGCATAGGAATGGATGGAATACTCCCAAACTCATTCTATGAAGCCAGCCTAACCCTGATACCAAAACCAGGTAAAGACACCACAAAAATAGAAAATTACAGACCGATATCCCTCATGAACATTGATGCAAAAATCATCAACAAAATTTTAGCCAACAGATTTCAGCAACATATCAAAAAAATAATTCATCACGACCAAGTGGGATTTATACCAGGTAAGCAGGGATGGTTCAACATCAGAAAAACAATCAACGTAATCCATCACATAAATAAAACAAAAGAACCACATGATCTTATCAATTGCTGCAGAAAAGGCATTCGACAAAGTCCAACACCCATTCATGATAAAAACTCTCAAAAAAATAGGAATAGAGGGGAAATTCCTCAGTATAATTAAGGTCTTTTATACAAAACCAACAGCCAACATGATCCTGAATGGAGAGACTTTGAAAGCATTCCCCTTGAGAACAGGAACCAGACAAGGATGCCCTTTATCACCACTATTATTCAACATTGTGCTCGAGGTGCTAGCCAGAGCAGATAGGCTAGAAAAAGAAATAAAGGGCATCCAGATAGGTAGGGAAGAAGTCAAACTATCTCTATTCACAGATGATATGACATTATACACAGTAAACCCCAAGGAATCCACAAGAAAACTACTGGAACTAATAGAAGATTTCAGCAAAGTTTCAGGATACAAGATAAACATACAAAAATCAATTGGATTCCTTTACACCAACAAAGAGAACCTCAAAGGGGAAACCACCAAATCAATACCATTTACAATGGCCCCCCAAAAGATAAAATACTTAGGAATAAATCTAACCAGAGATGTAAAAGATCTTTACAGAGAAAACTACAAGACACTACTGCAAGAAACTAAAAGAGACCTGCCTAAGTGGAAAAATATACCTTGCTCATGGATAGGTAGACTCAACATAGTGAAAATGTCAATTCTACCCAAAGCAATCTACAGATACAATGCAATCCTGATCCAAATTCCAACAGCATTTTTTAATAAGATAGAAAAACAAATCACCAACTTCATATGGAAAGGGAAGAGGCCCTGGATAAATAAAGCACTACTCAAGAAGAAGAACAAAGTGGGAGGCCTTACACTACCTGATTTTAGGACCTATTATACTGCCACGGTAGTAAAGACAGCGTGGTACTGGTACAATAACAGATACATAGACCAATGGAACAGAGTTGAGAATCCAGATATAAGCTCATCCACCTATGAGCAGCTAATATTTGACAAAGGCCCAAAGTCCATTAAATGGGGAAAAGATAGTCTCTTCAACAAATGGTGCTGGCATAATTGGATATCTATATGCAAAAAACTGAAACAAGACCCATATTTCACACCATGTACAAAAACCAACTCAAAATGGATCAAAGACTTAAATATAAAATAAAAAACGATAAAGACCATGGAAGAAAAAATAGGGACAACGCTAGGAGCCCTAATACATGGCATAAACACAATACAAATCATAAGTAACAATGCACAAGCACCAGAAGAGAGACTAGATAAATGGGAGCGCCTAAAAATCAAACACTTATGCTCATCCAAAGACTTCACCAAAAGAGTGAAAAGACAACCTACAGATTGGGAAAAAATTTTTGGCTACAACAAATCTAATCAGCGTTTAATCTCTAAAATCTACAAGATACTCCAAAACCTCAACAGCAAAAAGACAAATAACCCAATTAAAAAATGGGCAAAGGATATGAACAGGCACTTCACCAAAGAAGATATTCAGGCAGCTAACAGACACATGAAGAAATGCTCATGATCATTAGCCATCAGAGAAATGCAGATCAAAACTACAATGAGATATCATCTCACCCCAACAAGGCTAGCATTAATCCAAAAAACACAAAATAACAAATGTTGAAGAGGTTGTGGAGAGACTGGAACACTTATACACTGTTGGTGGGAACGTAAAATGGTACAACAACTTTGGAAATTGATCTGGCGCTTCCTTAAAAAGCTAGAACTAGAAGTACTGTACGATCCAGCTATCCTGCTCCTTGGAATATATCCAAGAGAGATAAGAGCCATCACACGAATAGATACATGCACACCCATGTTCACTGCAGCACTGTTCACAATAGCAAACAGATGGAAACAGCCTAGGTGCCCATCAACAGACGAATGGATAAACAAACTATGGTGTATCCACACAGTGGACTATTATGCAACGATAAAGAACAATGATGAAGCGGTGAAACGTATAACTTGGTGGAAGCTAGAACTTATGCTGAGTGAATTTAGTCAGGCACAGAAGGACAAATACTGTATAAGACCACTATTATAAGAACTCAAGAAAAGGTTTAAACACAGAAGAAAACATTCTTTGATGGTTACGAGCGTGGGGAGGGAAGGGGAGGGTTATTCACTAACTAGATAGTAGATAAGAATGATCTTAGGTGAAGAGAAGGAGAGCACATACTACAGGGGAAGCCAGCACAACTGGACTAAACCAAAGCTAAGAAGTTTCCTCAATACAATCAAATACTTTGAGAGACAGAGTAGCAGGGATGCGGGGTCTGGGGACCATGCTTTCAGGGGACATCTATGTCAATTGGCATAACAAACCTTATTAAGAAAATGTTCTGCATCCTACTTTGGTGAGTGGCGTCTGGGGTCTTAAAAACTTGCAAGCGGCCATCTAAGATGCATCAATTGGTCCCCACCACTTGGAGTAAAGGAGAACGAAGAACACCAAAGACACAAGGAAAGTATTGGCCCAAGAGACAGAATGGGCCACGTAAACCAGAGACTTCATCAGCCTGAGACCAGAAGAACTAGATGGTGCCCAGCTACCACCAATGAACGTCCTGACAGGGAACACAACAGAGGGTCCCTGATGGAGCAGTAGAATGATGGGATGCAGAACTCAAATACTAGTAAGAAGACCAGACTTAATGGTCTGACTAAGACTGGAGGTGCCCTAGAAAGCATGGCCCCTGGTCTCTCCGTCACCCCAGAACTAAAACAATTTCCGAAGCCAACTCTTCAGACAGGGATTGGACTGGACTGTGGGACATAAAGTGATACTCGTAAAGAATGTGCCTCTTAGACAAATAGTTATAAGAGACAAAAGGGGTGGCTTCTGTCCAGAGGTGGGAGGGGAAGGCAGAGAGAGTTAGGAGCTGGTTGAATGTTCATGGGGAATCAGGCGGAGGGGAGGAGAGTGCTGTCACAGAATGGGGTGAGCAGTTGGGATCTCATAACAATGTATGTTAAAAAAAAAAAAAAATTCCATATGGGAGACTAACTTGAAATGTAAACTTCATTTAATTACATCAATAAAAAAAGAAAAATGAGAGTTGTTAGGGCAAGAGGAAAATGAGGAAGAGTGGATGAATGGCACTTGAAGCATGCCCGCTGCAGGGGTGGAACCACTTCTCTCCCCAGCCTCCCACGAACCAGGAGTGTCTAACCAGGAGTGTTAGAACCAGGAGGAGTCCTGAGGACTCACTGGGTGAGCCATAGGGAAAGGGAGACCTTGTAGGCCACGCCCTGCTTTTGCTTGGAGAAGTTGGGTGGGGAGGGCAGAGGGTGTCATGCCTGCCAGGCAGCAACCTAGAGCAAGAGGCTTCCATGTGGGAGAATGAGCACTAATGGGGAATGTCAAGGCCAAGATCATCAGGGGCAACCAGGCGCCTGGTAGAAGGGCCTTCCCCAAGGCTCCAAAGCTGTCTCTTGACCCTAAGACAGGAGCTGGGCCTGGCACTTTCCCCACCCCAAGGCCCTTCTTCTCCCCTGGATCAAAGGCAAACACAATCTTTTCAAAGGCAGCGTGACATGGTAAAAACAAATGAACTCAGGATAAATTACCCAGTAAACAGAACCTAGAGTCCCTGGGTGGTACAAACAGTTAATGCACCTGGCTGCTAACTGAAAGGCTGGGGTTCAAGTCCACCCAGGGCACCTCCTAGAGGAAGAAAGCCTGGTGATCTGCTTCTGAAAAACCAGACATTGAAAACGCTACGGAGCACAGTTCTAATACGACATGCATAGGGTTGACTCAAGGCAACTTTTTTGGTTGTTGTTCAAACAGAGCCTTCCTTGGCCCTGGAGAGGGTGGAGCAAAGGAGGCTATAGCAGGGAGACCAGGTCAGGGATTGAGCCCAGCACTCGGGCATGTGAGGGAGGGGTGTGGTGTGAGGGGCAGCCACAGAAGGCATAGAAATAATAACCCCATTCACTGAGCCAGCCCGTGACACCAAGGGGCTCTGGCAGGGTTGACACAGGCCCTGTGCCTAGTAACCCTCCCCTTGAGGTAAGTACAGTTGTTATTCCAAACACACAGACAAGGAAACGGGCTCAGAAAGGTCAAGGGACCCGGGAGACTCTGTCCACCTGCTGGTCTGTGTAGGACGGCATGAAGGTTGAGGGGCAGGCAGGTCTAGGTGACCCTTCCTTTTCCCTGCCCGGTGTCCAGCTGTTTGTCCCCAGGGAAGGGAGGCTGGTGCCCAGATGAGCTCAAAGGGGACACAGCTGTCCCTCCTGCTGCTGCAGGAAAAGGCCCTTCAGCGAGATGGAGGCTCAGCAGCCTGACCTCCAGGTCCCCTTGTAGCAGGCAGAGTAGGAGGAAGAGGCTGGAGAGAGACAGCCATACACTGTCTACATGACTCAGCACTTCCAGCAGCCACCAGGTCTCCAGGAGGCAGGTGGGCTTCCTGCCTCCTCTTCTGCCCGTTGCCTTCCCTTCTGGGGCCTCCACCAGGCCAAGCCAGAGGTCCTGCATGTCTGGCCAGGAGAAGGCCTCAGGGCTCACTCTCCACCAGAGGCCCTATCAGACCCAGTATTATCGGAAACTGGGTCCTGTCCCCCATGGAGGGACCCTGATCTGGGGTAGCAGCTCCCCAAAGTGACCACCCTGATGAGGCTGAGCCAGAGGAGCCTGCAGGGAATGCAACTTTCCCCAGAAAAATTCTGGGGAAGCAGATTGGCTACCTTCCCAACCCCACAACCACTTCCAGGGAAGTAGCACTGGGCTGAGTCCAGGGTAGAGTCTCAGCATAGCCTTGGCTTGGAGGCCTGGTGCCCAACAGGCTCAGATCAGGAGGGCACCCTGGGGGTCCTGAGGAATGCCCTGACCCAGGAAAGGAATTGTAAACAGGAACAGGGCCCCCCCAGTAGAAGTCCCGGCTACCCTTCAGACTGCATTGCCTGGAGTTGTTAGATTTTATGTTGGGGAAGTACAAATAAATGCCCAAAGCCAAGAAGAGAAAAACCAGTTGCCGTTGAGTCGATTCCCATGTATGTCAGTAGAACTGTGCACCACAGGGTTTTCAGTCAGCAGCCGAGTGTGTTAACAGTTTGGACCACCCAGGTACTCTCCAGGTAAAGAGAAGGGACTCTAAATAGAGGGTCAGTGTCTGTTGCAGAGCCATCTGGAAACCACCTAAATGCCCAACAACAGAGGACTGGCTAAATGGGTCACCCAAAAAAAACCCATTACCATTGAGTCGTTTGGACTCATAGCGACCCTGTAAGACAGAGTAGAATTGCCCCATAGGGTTTGCAAGGAGTGGCTGGTGGATTCAAACTGCCGACCTTTTGGTTAGTTGCAAGCTCTTAAACACTGTGCCACCAGGGCTCAACACGGCTTACAGTGTGTCCGTAAAACAGAACGTTACGCAATCATTAAAAACAGCTCTCGACAGTTATCGTGAGACAAATGCTCACAACAGAATGTTTCATTTCTTTAAGAAGGAGAATACAGAATTGTATAAATATTATGATTACAAGTTTGTGTTTTTTTTTTTTCATGTTAAACATGAAGGAAATACAATACATTGTTAGTGAGGTTTAATGCTGGAGGGCGGTTAAGAGTAAGGAAAAGGTTCATTTCTTTTTAGTACCTTTCTGTATTTTTCAAATGAGTAGATATTTTGTAATTGCAAAAAAAAAAGATTTAAAAACAAAAGCGAAATGGAGCTAGCTCAGTGTAAGTGACCTGGCCGGAAGCAACACGGACTCATGCCTGGGTCTATCAGGGTACCACCTCTGGGCACCTGACCAAGCGTGATAATCCCCTTGATGCACTTCCCCACCCCTTCCCCCCGCCCCAGCCCCAAGCCACCTTGGGTGCTGGGAACTCAGCTAAACCCCTTCTCCTTACACTGGCTTGTTCCATTATGTTCGGGTCAGGAAGTGAACCTTCGTAGGAATTACTTCAAGCAACTGTAGGGAATGATTAACTCCCACCTCTGGTTCTGTGTCAAACAAAATGCTCTTCAACACACATCCCAATCTTTGTGATTTCTCTTTCTTCACTTCACAGTGAATCACTTTTGGGTGTGGCTGAGCCTGCTTCAAAGCTCAGCCGGGGACTAAGCAATCACTGATGCTGCCAGGTGAGGCTGGCCTGGGCGGGTCTGGAAGGGCCTCGCAGCCCCAGCCCACCTCCTCAAAGGTGTCCCAGAATGCCGGCACACAGTGGGTGCTGTGGTGTGGCACCCAGTCAGGCTCCTTTCTTCCTGAAGCCACCTGTCCTCAGAACACCCAGTCACCTCCACAACCCACTCACCTTCCAGCCCCAGGACAGCCCTGGCTGTGGCCCTTCTCCCACCAGTGGAGTCCCACAGGGGACTGTAGGGCAGTGGGGAAGCTGCTCACTGCTGGGAGGAAGCTGGGCTGCCATGCCCGTGAGATGCATGACATGCAACTCTGCAGGCCTGGCTCTTCTAAGAAGCTTCCTACCCTCAGGGTGCCCTGAACCTCCTGTGCCTCCCTCAGGCCCTCACAGAGCAGCCAAACATGGCGCTGGACACATGACTTGAATTCAAATTCTGCCCCAATCACTAAAGACGACCTAGGCAAGCATCTTATCTTAGCCCCACCCCTTCTCATCTCTAAGAGGGATCTACCCATCTCACAGGTGCTTGTGAAGGTGAGACCTGATAAAGCATGTGAGCACAGGGTCTGACCCCCAAACCACAGGGGTAGGGCCTACTGTGCCCCAATCTCCAGATTGCTACAAAAACCAAAAACCAAACCCCTTGCCTTCAATTTGATCCTGACTCATAGCGACCCCACAGGACAGAGTAGAACTGCCCCATAGGGTTTCCAAGGAGCAGCTGGTAGATTCAAACTGCCGACCTTTTGGTTAGCAACCAAGCTCTTAACCACTGTACCACCAGGGCTCCAAATTTCTGTGAAATGTTATTTGTAAAGTCTGGGAACTGACTAAGTGGTTCTCCTAACAGCATGTGACTCTCTCCCTCCACAAAACAAAACAAAAAACCTGCCTGCAGGTCAAAGCTGGCCACAGGACAACCTGGTGGCTGACAACTGCCCCAGGATGGTTCTCCCACAGATCACCTGGTGCAGCAGCAGCGAACCTCTCTGGCCAGGCAGCTCAGCCACCCTCTGCAGGTTCAGTCTGTCAAACGTTCAGTTCTTTCCTGTGGCTCAGGGATGTCCCAAATCCTCTAAAACACACAACCTTCACTTTCACAAGATAAGGGCTTGGGCCAAGATAGGGCTGGCACCTAGTCAAGCATGAGATTGCCAAGGTCTGGGCACTGGGCTCAAGGACAACATAGGAACTTCTCAGCCGAGGTGCTCTGGCTGGATAGCACAGTTATGCATGGGCTCTGGGGGCACACCCGGCCCTGCTAGCTGTTATCAAGGGACTTGGGCAACTCCTCTGAGCATGTTTCTTCACCTGGAAAAGAGACTGGTCCTGGTTCCAGCCTCAGTGGATCTCTGTGAGGACAAAGCAGGCCACACATGCCAATTCCTCAGCCCAGGCCAGGCGTGAGGAGGTGCCTGGGGTGGTAGTTAAGACTGGGCTGCTGGAGACTCCTCTCAAAACCATCTACAGTGGACGCGGGGATGGGGTGTTACCTGGCTTTGTCGAAGTATTTGCCAGTGTAGGCCATTCCGCAAGCAGCCCCGAGGCCCTGGCCCAGGGAGCCAGTCGCCACATCGGTGAAAGCTTGTTTCTGTCACAACAGAGAGCCATAATTACTCACAGGGAGCAGCGCGTTACCCCATTCCCCTCCCAGGATCCTGGCCTCACCAGCCACGGGAGCCACAGCAGCCAGGTCCCTGTGCAGACCCAGGGTGCAGGCCTGGGGGGACCTGAGCCCCTGCAGAAGGCCCCCGCCCCAGGGCAGCCTCTGCCCAGAGTGTGATTATTCATTCTCATACCACAGCTGTGGTGGCTTCAAATCCCAGCTCTGCCCACTAGTAAACCGTGTGACCTCAGGCTGGAGCTTGAACTCCTCTGAGCCACAGTTCCCTCATCTGTAAACAGAGCCCACATTGCCTACCTCACAGAGTGGCTGGGAGAATTCAGGACGAAACTGACATAAAGTACTTGGCCCGAGGGGGTGCCCATGCTGGGGGGGAGGGTGGTGGTTTTGGTTGTAACCCAGAACTCTGAACATTTGCAGCGACACCAACCGCCACCCCGCAGAACAAAGAGGACCCCTCCCTGGGGCGTCGCTGGGATCCTGCTGGACCCGTTATTGATTCCTCAATGAGCCCCTCTTTCTGAGCTTGTCTAGGTGGCCAGGGTGGCCCAGTGGGAAGGGAAGCTGGGAGGCTGGTCCTCGGGGAGAGGCCTTCCCTGAAGTCGACCCAGAGCCCTTGTCTGGTGCCTCGAAAGGCCTCATCCTTCAGCATCAGCTCGGGGTAAATTCAGCATGCCCTGAAAACACTTCTTTCCTTCCTCACCTCACACCCTCCCCCACCTTTAACACCTTCAGCTTCTGAGCAGGCGCCCTGCCCTCCCCGAGGTCTTGAGAAACAGGAAGTGGAGACACAGCCCCTGAAGCTGCTGGCAACGTGCACTCACAGGGACGGGGTGCCCATCCAGGTCAGAGCTGATCTTCCGCAGGTTCAGCAACTCTGACTCAGGCAGGAAGCCAGCTTCGGCCCAGACCGCATACAGGATCGGAGCTGCGTGGCCCTGCAGGGACAGATGGTGGAAGGGGGGTCAAACGGGGAGCTATGCTGGGGGCTGTTCCCACTGCACACTGAAACCCAGGGCCCAGCAGAGCTGGCTGGCGGGGTATCTGTTTCAGGGGAGGAAGCAAGTGAGGCCTCTTGGTTTTCAGCCCAAAGTTCCCACAGCCAAGGCCAGCAGCACTAGGACTGGTGCAGGGACGCACAGCTGG
This sequence comes from Dugong dugon, assembly GCA_030035585.1. Lineage (NCBI taxonomy): Eukaryota > Metazoa > Chordata > Mammalia > Sirenia > Dugongidae > Dugong > Dugong dugon. Next base: position 14,362,247 of record CM057481.1, on the reverse strand, counting down.
GATGCAGACAAGGCCAAGCTTCAACCAGCAGCCAGCCGCCCTAATCCGTGGTTTCTGGCATGTGAAGGACTTGGACAGACTTCTGAGCTTTAATGCCTGCCCCAAGAGACCAGAGGCCACAGAGCCAGGCCTGGGTACAGGTGGATTTCAGGGGTGCCAGGAGGTCCTGCAACATGGTTTGTGGCTGGGATTCTCACTCAGAAGGGGTGGGACAGGGTGCCCCCCCGAACCCTATAATAGTGTACCACCACGCCTGAGGGAAGCAAGCCATGGCCTTGGGGTGCTGGCACAACACAATAAGACGCTGGAAAGGCACAATGCTGTAACCCAGACCTGGATTCCAATCCTGGCTGCAAATTCCAAGAATGGATAGAACACGCAGCCAGTCCTTTCCACTGCCCCCAGCCCATCCTCTGGGTTAATGCAGTTAATGTACCTGGGCTCCAAGGACAAGAAACCCATTAACGCAGTCAGTAGTCCTCCACTCGGGCTAAGCTAATCAGCTGTGTCAGCACAGCACCGGCAGGAGGGGCTGGGACGAGCAGGCAGAGAAGAGAACTGGGAAGGGTGGGCCAGGGCTGGGGCCTCTCCTCAGAGGTCACTTGCTGCCAGCACCTTCTTGCGGTTCCAGGGCCCACAGTGAAGGGCCGCGGTGGTGGGCAGGCTGGGCTCTTACCTTGGACAGCACAAAGCGGTCGTTGTGCGGGTTCCGAGGGTCCTGGGCCTTGTAGCGCATGGTGTGGAAAAAGAGGACAGCCATGATCTCGGCGGCGCTGCAGCATGAGGTGGGGTGGCTGCAGTCCAGGAGAGAAGACAGACGCAGGCATCACAGACCTGCACCCTGGCCCACAGCACTCACCCCGGCCCGCGCACAGGGACCTGGGGTGCAGGTCCTGGGAAGTCACACAGGCCTGGCTTATCAGAACCACACGCTCCTGCTGCCTGGGAAGGGGCACAGGGTCTCCAGGAGGCCACTGTTGGTGGCTTGGGGTCTGGGCCAGCTGGTAGGTACCAGGGACTGTCACATCCTCCTAGGGGCTACCAGCCTGGAGCCTCAGAGTCATGGCAACAGAAACATTCTGGGGCTGGTCTAGGGTAAGAAAGAAGGAGGGGCCCAGGAGAGACAGCACAGCAGGGCCAGCCTGAAGACAAGGAAACTCCCTAGACCCAGCCCAAGGCTGGGGTGGCTGGAGTCCAGTTCCCGTCTCACGGCTCCTAGGAGTCTAAGGACTCAGAGCCAAGGGGAAGGACTGGGAGTGATTAGGTCTCTATGACAATGAGCTACATCCCAGTGGGACTGCCCGGAGCTCTGTCCACCTGTGAGCAGCACCCCAGGGGTGCTGGGCCTCGAAGCCTACAGGGCAGGGTGTAAGGGACAGAGGCTTATCACCACAGCTCCCCAACAGCCTCAGTACACAGGTTTGCAGTCTGAAAAACTGGGCTTTGGGCTTTCCAACAGCATCACTGGGCTACCCCGTAGCCTTTTTAATGGGCATTTTGAGGGCTGGCGTAGCAACTGGGAAACGTGCTTTTGTGCAGAATTTAAAAAGCAAAACACACAATCTCACCTTCTACAAAGGCTACAACCATGTAAAAATAAAAATCTCTTTTGCCTGTGGACAAGGGCTGAGGTGGGGCTGCCCAGAGCAAGAGCCTGCCCCTCCGTCTGGAGTGGTGGGGCTGAGGGGTCCCCCCTCTTTACCTTCTTGTTCTAATAATCACACAATCAGTTGTTTGAATGGCTACAGGGCAAAGGAACTAATGACAGAAAATGCAAGAATTATACCTTACAGATGAGATGAGCTCAGGTCTTTTATGATCCACTTACGGAATTAATGCAGCCAGCCCCTGCTCCCAGAAATGGGGGCCAGAGGTTGGGTTCCTGCTGGGGCATGATGTAATTCCTGGCTAACCCAAGGCCCTCTGGTCCACACAGTTTTGTCAAGACATCAGCCCCAGGGCACGTGCCTCCCAGCCTTCCGTCTGTGCAGCTGCACTCAGCCCTCTGACGCTGCTGACCCTGTTCTCCTTGAGGCCCTTCACCCTGAAACATGCCCAACGCTAAACCCAAGGACACATGCAACTTCTGCAGTTCGCAGGCACCTCCCCCCTCCCCCATCCAGTTGGGGTCCCCACCAGGTTAGGGGTGAGTCACTCCCAGCACAGACATGTTAGTAGAGAAATCCAGAGAACTGTCCATGCTGGTTTAGTACCCACATACTTGGCACACAGTCTCCTCATACTTAACCACTTCTATGAACTCCTGGTCATGGGGAAAAGACACTACACCTGAAAGAGGGAGGTGAGGAAAGGTAAACAAGAACCCTTTTTCTGACTGGCAGGACCCCAAACCCTCGTCCCCAGTGCCAAGCTTCTGTTGACTTGGAGAATGTCCGGTCAACACGGGTCAGGCTGACCTCCTGCCCTTCCTGTCTCCGAGGGCAGTCCTACCCCTGAGGGACCAGTCATCCCCTTGTTGTGAGGAAGGGTGGGGGAAGGGTGTGGGTGCACACTGGGCAGGCTCCAAGGAGAAAGGAGGAAGACAGGTGCTGGGGGAAGACAGGTGCTGGGGCTCCGCCTGTCCCTTTCACCTGGAGCCTCCAGGGCGACATTCCCACTGGTAAGGGTCTCCGGAGAAATGGTATGATGGCACAAGCAGCTTCTGCATGTGGCAGAGGCGTGCCCAAGCCCAGGCAGAGTGGACCTGGGGGAAGAGAAAACGTCACCCATAGAGACAGACCAGAAGTTGAAAAGTAGAAAAAGTCGATTTTAACCCTTCCTTGCTCAGACCCATGAAGGGTGGGCCTGCAATGTGTTATTCCCTCCAAGTGTGTGTCTGGCCACACTCCTAGCACTATCTCCATGCCCAAGAAAAACACACAAAATAAGGGACTGTTAGGAGCCACGTGCCCCCTGCACTCCACTCCAGATGGGAGAGAAACGTCAGGGATGGCCCTCTGCAAAGTGTCCTGGGGTGGGGATACGGCTGTGCCACTCATGAGCCATGTGACCTGAGCAAGGCTCAGCCTCTTCACTTGTAAATGGGGTTCTGTGTAGGTGTGCCTGGGACCCAGTGAGATAAGGCATGCAAAGTGCCGGGTCACCATGAACCACTAACATCCTCTTGGGGACCAGTCACCACACCTCAGTGCCTCCAACTCACCTGCAGATTGGGACCATGATCCCCTCACTGCTCATAGGGCAGGTGAAAGGGAAGAGCTGAGATAAGGCCCTGTAAACTGTAAAGCTCCGAGCACACAGGACACACAGTTATTTCTGAGCCTGTAGCCTCAGGGCCTGAGCTTTTCCTGCAACCTCTGCCTGTCATGGGCCTGACAACTGCAGGTGGAGGCCCCACCCCACACTCCTGCGTATGACACATCTGTGTCACCCACTGGAAGCAGGCGGGCTGCTCAGTGAATGTTCCCACTTTGCCTGAGGCAGGGCTATGGGGTATTTCATCCTACCACCCCTCAGTGACCTTGTCACTGCAAACACAGTGCCCTGTTGTTTCAATCAAGTTCATCCCTTCTTTCAACAAGTTTTTACTTCTTAAGCTTCTACTGTGTGCCAGACTCTTTGAGATACACTGTGGCACAGTGGTTAAGAGCTCGGCTGCTAATCAAGAGGTCAGCAGTTCAAATCTACAAGCCATTCCTTGGAAACCCTATGGGACAGTTCTACTCTGTCCTATAGGGTTGCTATGATGGAATGAACCTGACAGCAACAGGTTCAGTGGTGACAAGTAGACTGGACAGGCTGTTCAAACACCCTGCCTTGGCCTGAATGGCCATTACAGACCCAACTAGTTCAATCTATGACAGTGGTGCTGTAAGTTAGGATCTAGGTCCAAACTACCCCTGCTCCCTACCTCCGGTAGGACACACATTGTCTTCCAGACGTCCCTTCCCAGGAGGGTTTCTGCTCCTCCCTTTAGCACTCACTCTGCCTGCTCACAGGCTTCCCTGAAGAAAAGGCCAGAGAAGATACCTCACCCTCTGGCTGTGCTCCTTAAGAGGGAATGGATGTAAGCTTCCATTAACACAGTGCCCTTCCCTCCCACCGTACACACACTATGGGGCTAAATCACAAGCAGCCTCGTGATTGTGTGGTCAACCAATAAATGAACATACCAGGGAGGTCAAGTAACTATAATGGCCTCACTGAGGCAACTCTCAATGCTTAAAAATACAAAAGAAGTACGAAAAAATTCTGTTATGGGGAAGAAATAAGTATCCTAAGAAGAAAGCTGAAAACCAGTAGCTAAGACCCAACTTAAAAAGACAGCAGAAAGAAGATAACAAAGAACAGAAATCTGTGAAATAGGAACAAAATATACCATAAAAAGAATCAAAGCCAAGAGCTAAAAATGAGCAAACTCATGAGAAGGGCAGTATAAAAAATGGAAAGGAGATTCCACTTGAATGTGTGTTGGAGATTCAAAAGAACACGCTGAACAACCAGACGCAAATAATTGTGAAGACAGAAAAATTACTGGGAAAGATAATTTACCAAAACTGACTCAAGAAGAAATAGAAAACCTGATGATGCAAATTCCCTAAGACCCAGCAACTCCACTAGTAAGAATATACCCAGAGAAACGTACACGCATACTTCAGGAAACACACACAGGACTGTCCCTTGAATTGTTTGTAACAGCAAGACTGAAGACTACCAGGCGTCCATCGACCGAATAGGTTAATTGTAATATATGCATATAGTGGAATACTATACAGCAGTGAATGCGTGAGCTACACTTCATAGATGCAACATCAATATCATCTTACAAATATATGTGAAAAAAGCACATTGTAGAAGAATCTGTGTAGCAAAGAAAGGCAAACATATTGCTTATGATATATAAAAATATCATAAACTATATCAATGGAGTGATAAAAAATTCAGAGTGTAGTTCCTTCTAGAGGGAGGGGTATGAAAGGGAGGGACACATAGGAGCTTCTGAAGTACTGGTAATGTCCTGGTTCTTAAGCTGGGTGGTAGGTACATATAGGTTCTTCATTTATAATACATGTACATTATATTTACATTATATACTCTATATACACATTTACATACATACATACACACATATACATGTATATATGTTTTAATACTCAGGAGAAAATTCTACGATTTCAGGGCAGAAGTGCACTTCAGAAGCAGTCCTTGTTCTTCCTGTTCCCCGAACAGCCCAAGCTGGCTCCTTCCTGGAAAGGACCTCTAACTCCAGCCCTCGGCTGGTTTCTTCAAATATCTGTCCCCGTATCACCTCCTCTGAGAAGCCCTCTTTAACTATACAATCTAAAATAGCTCTTCTCCCCCAGACTCACACCTGCCCCCACCTGACACTGCGTGGTTATGTATTACCCATCTATCCTACTGCAACCCAAGCTCCCAGAGGGCAGGGACTTTAAGCCCTTTCACGGTTGTGTCCTCAGGCCTCAGCAGTGCCTGGCATCGACTGTGTGCACAAATGAATAAATGATGTGACCTTGGGGAACTGACCTTTCTGTGCCTCAGTTTCCTCACTGTAGAATGGAGATAATAATAAACGCTAACTGAATGAGGTAAAGTGTGTATGTATAAAGAGCGTGGCAGAGTGCATAAAAAACAGCAATTGCTCAGTCAATATTAGCTCTTACTAGTATCAGAGATTGAGTCTAACCTTTTCCTCATTTTGAGGATGCGACCACTAAAGCCCACAGAGGGGAAATGACTTACCCAAGGTCACAAAGCCTGTCAGCCTGTCAAGAGCAGAGCTGGGGCAAGAGCAAAATGGCAAGAGAAACTGGTGAATGGATAACAAAATGTGGTATCTCCACACATCAGGATACTGACTCATGTTACAACAGGAACAGCCAGGTGCAAAAGATCTCATTCTGCACGATTCCACTTACATGAAATGTCCAGAAAAGTAAATCTCTAGAGACAGAAAGAAGATTAGTGGTTCCCTGGGACTGGGGGTAGGAATGGGGAGTGACTGCTAATGGGCACCAGGGATCTTTTAGGGGCGATGGAAATGTCCAAGAATACTTCAGTGGCTCAGCTACTAACTGATAGGTTCGAGGTTTGAACCAACCCAGAGGCACCTCATAAGAAAGCCCTAGCGATCCATTTCTGAAAAACCAGCCATTGCAAACCATACGGAGCATAGTTCTACTCTGACACGTGCACGGGGTCACCATGAGTTGTAACCGACTTGATAGAAACTTTGTTTTTCTTTTTTGGGAAATGTCCTAAAATTGGATAATGGTAAATTTGCTAAAATTTATCATTCCTTACTGTAAATTTACTAAAAATCACTGAATCTGTGCACTAAAAATTTTATGGTATGCAAATTATACTTTTTAAAAGAATGTCTCACATATTGAATCTGACCTTTTCCTCATTTTAAGGATAGGACCGCTAAAGTTCATAGAGGGGAAATGACTTGCCCAAGGTCACACAGCCTGTCAACGGCAACAACTTTAATAATTTCTTTTAAAACAAGGAAAGAAGGGCTAAGAAAGGCCCAGAGCAGAAGTTCTCCAGGTGTCTACACTCCCCTGCCCAGCTGTGCAGCCCTCAAGAGATGACATGCAGGCCATGAATGCAGCCAACTTCTAAGCAAGGAGCCCCAGCCCCAGTCAGCCAGACCCACTTGCTGGTGGAATCACCCTGCTCCCCTAATCCCACCCTACTCTAAATGGACCTTGCCTCCCTGTTCAGGGCACAGTCTGCCCAAGAACCCAGCTCTGTCGGCTCCCTGCCCTCTGGGAGGTGTCTGGGCATCCAGGGCAGGTAACTGTGGTCTGTGGCAACAGTGGAGTTCCGGATTTTGTAGGACCAGGCTCCAGGTGACAATAGGTGTACCAAAGCAGAGGCAAAGTCCAGTCATCAGAGCTGAGACTGGGGCCAGAGGACAGTCAGAGTTCTTAGGAAGCCATAAGAATATGTCAGCCAGACCCTAACTGGGGGTGGGGGGTGGGGTACAGAAGGCTGCATCTCATTCCTAGCTTCAAGAAACACTGACCATCAGCCTTGCAAAGGTCACTCGGGCCAAGAACCAAGTCCTTCCAGGGCAGCCAGGTGCCTTCACACTGAGTTGGGAAACACCACCGCTGCTAGGGCAATCTCAACGGGCTTCACTCTTGCCTCAGTCTGGGCCAGGCTGGGGTGGGAGCCAGGGGCCCCAGGCAGCCTGAATGGAGAAGCAGGTCCCTGGCAGCCATCCTCTGTCCAGAGAGGCCAGAGACCTGAAGGGCCTGGGCCATGCAGCGGCTATCTGAACACTCAGCCGCAGCCTCCCCGAATGCCAGAGCTGGGCAGCAGGGAGGGGCCCACACCTCCAGCCACTTCAAGGTCCCATGGACATCAGGACGGGACTCCAGAGCCTGTTCACTCTGCTCCTCCAGCCCCACCTATCTACGAGCTTCCCCTTTAAAGATGCGGAAACTGAGGCCCTGGAAAGGGAAGAGTCTTAATGACAAGGCCACAGCTGCTCTAAGCAGAGGCAGGGTTAGACTCCTGGTCTCCTGCGCCTACCAGCCAGGTCTGGATGAAACCCACCAGCAATCCCCAAAGCAGAGTGTGGGTTACAGTAGACCACCCTCCCCTGATTTGGAAGCACTGCATTGGTACAAGTTGCCCAGGGATTCAGATGGCATCCTCAGACGACACTGGGGACTGTTTGGATAACGCCACAGTCCAGCCCTGGTAAGCGAGAGCTGAGAACTCTTCACCGCCAGCCTCGGCATCCAGGCTACTCCGACAAAGCCATTGGTTTTCATCTCCAGCATGAGCTGGACCACTGCCACTGTCCCTCAGCATGTGGAGGAGGATGGCCTAGAGGAGCTCTGGCCACTGTGGGTGCTGCCTCAACAAAGAACCCCTTGCGAAAGCTTGCCCCTCCACCTCCAGGCCCAGCTCCCCTGACAAGAGGCCAGTGTCCTCATGCTGGGGAGGATGCATTACTTGCCAGGGCCTAGCAAGGCCCATTGCACACGGGTACACGGATGGGAAAGCTATTGAGAAATCAGGACTTCTGAATCCAGAAATCTAGAGCCTGGGTCCTGACTGATAGAACGTCCAGCCTCAGTGCGTGACCATCAGAAGGTGTGACCATCAGGAGATGTGACCAAAGCCATCCTGATAGGGCTCCTTAATAAATGTTTGACCCGAGGGGTGACTACAGCCCAGATTTCTCAGGGCCTTGGGACTCAGTCTTCACTCAAGGGAATGGAACTCCCACTGCAATGAGGGAATACCAAAAAACCAAACCAGCTGCCGTCAAGTCAATTCCGACTCATGGCGACCTCATGTGTGCAGAGTAGAACTGCTCCATAGGGTGTTCATGGCTGTGACCTTCTGGAAGCAGATCACCAGGTCTGTCTTCCGAGGTGTCTCTGGGTGGGTTTGAATTGCCAACCTTTTGGTTAGTAGTTGAGCACTTAATCGTTTGCACCACCCAAGTACTCCTAGTGAGGGAATAAAAACCAAAAACCAAACCCATTGCCCCTGAGTTGATTCCAACTCCTAGCAACTCTACAGGGCAGAGCAGAACTGCCCCATAGGGTTTCCAAGGCTGTAAATCTTTAGGAAAGCGCTGCCACATATTTTGTCTATGAAGCAGCTAGTGGATTCAAAATGCCTACCTTTCCGTTAGCAACCAAACGCTTAACCACTGTGCCACCAATAGTGGGCCTCAAAATAAACATCCTGGGGACCAGAAAACTGCCCTTATATCAACTCTCCCTTTATTATTTTTTGTGTACACGCATACACCCTTAGCACATATCTTTCACAACTTCTCTTGTGACAGGGATTGCATAGTAATGTTACTTCCTTTTGAAAAATAAGTTTTCTTCAAGTATTTATTTCCTGCATCTTTTACACACACACCCACAGACAAATGTACAGGAAACACTGTATTTTAGACAAGATTTTCTTTTCTTTTTGCAAATGGATACTTTTTGAGTTCAGTGAGTTCCTCTGTAAGGCATTACAGTGTAAACAGGAGTGTAACTCTCAGCTGCCACATACAGGATGTTTTCTGGGTGGAAATATGAGTTTAACTACCTAACGAAGACCCAGTGGACCCATCTGATCCCCTTGGGAATCTGCGTGTAGTTGTACATGTAATTTCATTTTCTCGCTAAAGTTCCCCTTTCCAATATTTTCCCATGCTCCACAGTCTGGTGCAAATGCCACCTCACCCACCTACCCAAGAAGACTTCCTGATAATAATTTGAGTCCCACAGTGGACAGTATGGAATAGTCATCAATTAACAGCTTGGGAAAATTACTTAACACATTGGTCTCAGTTTCCTCATCTATAAAATACGAACATAACAGAATCTCAGGGTTATTCCAAGAATACATGAGACAATATCGGCAATAAAGGATGCTCTGTGTCACATGAGGAACACCTATTTACCTGCTCGGCCACCCTGTAATTGTCTGCATGTCTTGTCTTATTCTGCAAGATGCTCAGACATACAATACTATATAACTGGGTAACTGGTGTCTTTCCAGCTAGACCTTCAGGAGCCTGGCTTGATAGCTCACAGTACACAGCAGGGCTCAATAAGGCCCTGGAGGGTAAACATCCCTGAAATGACCGCAGGAAGCCAACTGAGCAGTACCGGTGCAACATAGGGTGTGTGGATCTACTGTGTGCCCTACAAGTGAGCCAGCTCCCTGCCTGGAGAGTGGGTGCTCAATACAGTGGGTAGGACTGATTCAAACCCAAGAGAGGTAATAGGTGCAAAGTGTGCATAGGGGTGGGATGAGAGAGAAATAGACTCTAGCCAGAAGGGATCTAGTCCTTTCTAAGAAGGGGTATCTTAATGGCACAAAGGGTGATGTGTACCCACTCTGCAGGGCAGAAGAGATTTACTTTTTAATAACATAGCCTGTATGCGATTGGCCAGGAGCCAGTTTTTGTCTTTGTTCTAAGCACAGAACTTGGCTTCAAAGGTCCTTGGAAACCTGATCAAATCATCCTCCCCACCTGATTCTCCAGTCCTCAAAATCATTGTGTGAACCCATCACCAAGGTCACATGGAGAGCCCCAAGAGGGGCCCTTAAATCCTCATGACCACCCCTGTGGCAGGTGCTTTATTGTCCCTATTTTACAGAGGGGGATACAGACTTTGAAGCAGCTCATGGCTGACACTCTCAACCACCCACTGGACACCTCCCACTATGCGGTGGGCCTCTGTCATTATCACTGTCACTGATACTGGCCACCTTCGAAGAGGCTCCTCAGGACCGGCAACAGTCTTTCTCCACTTTGAGTCAAGAAGGCTAGGAGGGGTGGGGAGGATCTTGAGGCCCGGCGCCCCTAGCTTGGTTAACGTGCACCTGTGGCTGGCCCGGCAGCCAGGACTTCATTCCCACCCCTGCGGCCGCGGAACTGGCCTTTCTTTCCCCTAGCCTTCCAGGTCTCACCACCTTCTCGCTCCTCCCCGACCCTGCCAGGCTCCGCCCCAGTTCAGATCCCGGACTTCCCTTCACACAGGGCACCAGGGTTTGCACCCACGTGGCCGCCTTCTCCACTCTGCTCACCCGGCCTGGCACCTCCACTGCTCCGAATTCGGACCCCAGCCCAGGGGTGACGGCAAGCTGAAGTGGTGAAAGGGGAGGGTTGGCTTGAAGTGGGGAGAAGGCCTGGCCGCGGTCCCGCTCCCCACCTATGAGCCCAGAGTCTCCGTGGGAGGTGGGGGGTTTAAAAAGGGGATCCTTAATTATGATGCCTGGGTTCAAATCCCAGCTCTCACCATGTGTCCTTGGGCAACTAACTTAAACTCTGAGCCTCAGTTTACTCATCTGTAAGAGAAGAGCCCTGGTGGTGCAGTGGTTAAACGCTCGGCTGCTAACCGAAAGGTTGGTGGTTCGACCCCACCAGCCCGCTCCGCAGGAGAAAGATGTGGCAGTCTGCTTCCCTAAAGATTTACAGCCTTGGAAACCCTATGGGGGCAGTTCTACCTTGTCCTGACAGGGTCGCTATGAGTTGGAATCGACTGGACGGCAACAGGCTTGTTTTTTTCTAAGTCAAAACGTTATCAGTGGTGCCTGCACAAGACTGTGAGGAAGATGAAGAGCACACAGCCAAGGGCCCGGTTCTCAGTGGGTGAGCAGTAACGGTGGCCTTCCCGGCATGGTCGGAGAGGGGGCTTTGCTATTGACTAGCAGTCTTTGGCGCCACAGTGCAGCCAGTAGCCGGAGTCTAGCCAGAGGCAAAGCCGGCCTGGGTCGCACCGAGGTCCGCGAGCCAAGCCCCAGGCAGTCGTGGCGGGAGAGGGTGGCGCAGCAGGAGGGGCCCTGTGAGGCTCGCGCCCCGGGCGGCGCTGTGCGGCCCGGGCCTCCACCATCTGACCGCGCCCCCAGCCGCCTTCCTCGTGGTGGTATAGGGCAGCGCGGCACCGAGCCGGCGCGCCCGGTGCAACTGCGGCCACCAGAAACAGCTCCTTCAGCCCTGCCTGAGCCCCCAGGCCGGGCGCGCCTTCCCCGGGCCCCGCGCCCCAACTCACCCCGAGCCCGCCGCCGTGGTGGCCTGGATGGAGCTGATACGCAGTCGGTTCGCCGTGTCCTTCAGGGCCTGCAGCTTCTGCTGGTCGGGTTTGTGGTAACCCTCCATGGTGCGGCCGGGAGAGGAGGATGGATCGGGAAGACAAGGATGCAGAGATGCAGAGACGCAGAGGAGGCAGTGCCGACTCTGGAAGCGACTGGTAGTGGCTGGGGCCGGGCGCCGCGCGGGGGCGCCTTTAGAGTCCCTGGGCCCGCCCATGGGGGCGGGGCGGGACGGGGCGGAGCGCCGAGATCACCCCAGGCTGCAGTGCCGCTGCCGGCCCCGCCCCTCCGCCCCGCCCGCTGTCCCCGGGCTCTGCCACTGCTCTGACGAGGGCCGGGAGGAAGCGGAACCCAGGCTTAGGAGGCTGCTGCGGGCGGAGATTGCTTGGGTCCCAGCCCGACGCTGTCTACTCATTTAACCTCTCCCTGACTTTTACTGGGCAGCTATGGGATGCCAGGCTCGTGTGTGCCAAGCTTGGGGTGTCCGACCACGTCCTATATCCTTGGGCTTCCCGTGTGTCAGGCCATGCGCTGCGGGTGTTAACTGCACACACTATTAATAATAATAATTCCAGGCTCCATGCTTGGCTCAGGGTCTGACTGTTGACTGTCATCTTCACTATAGACCACGGTCTTTCTTCAACATTAGCCTGGGCGGACTTGAGAAAGGAGGCTTCATTGTTAACCTCATTTTACAGATGAACAAACTGAGGCTTGGTAAGGTGAGTGATAGGACACGGAGCCCCAAGACAGTGCAGGGCTTTAGGGGCTTATAAGGAAGTTGAGGGATTATGAAAATGAGAATAATTAGTAGCAGTAATGATAATACCAGCTAATGTTAACTGAGAAATTATTAGGAGCAGGCCCTTCACACATTATTAGGGCCTGGAAACACTGGGTTTGCTTCCAGTTTTATAGGGACAGGAGCACCCACTTCCTCTATTACTAGACCCTATGGCTCCCCCCGGGGGGTGAGGCTGTCTGGAGTAGGGAGGGGACTATTATCACAGACACCAGCTCATTTAACAGCCCCCCACACACACACACACATACACACCCTGTAAGGTCTGTACTGTTACGATATCCATTTTACAGAAGAGGAAGCTCTGTTTTACGGAGGAGAGAGAAATCGGTGGCCAAGCAGGGGCCTGAACCAGGTCTGGCTGATGCTGAGCCCCTGAGAGAGCCAGGGAAGGCACCAGGCCTGCCTGTGTCCCTCTGTGTCCCCGCATAGGGATAATGGACTGAATGTGTGTGAGTCCCCCACCCCACTCCCAGGTGGGAGTTGACCCAGGGAAAGAAGGCAGAGCCAGGCCAGGCTGCTCCTCAGCTGGTCCGACTGCCAGACCCCCGTTAAGACCCACCCCCGACGTGGCATCCCACAGCACCTGGATCCTGTAGCCCAGCCTGCAGAGGCCTGCCCACCTGAGGCTCGCCCTGTTGGCATCTGGCTGGTGAGGGCTGTGGGCTGGGATTGGAGTGAGGTGGCCCAGGGTGTGCCACCTTCAGAAGCCTGGTAGGCCTTTTGCCACCTCTGCCCTCAGACTGCTCACAGTCTGGTAAGAGAGGATACACCCTTGAGGAGCCCTGTGACAGCTCCGTGCCTTTCAACTCTGTGGCTTAGGGCAATGGCTTCCTGTTCCAAGCCTCGGTTTCCCCATCTGTTTAATAGGACCAATCTTTGCCATCCTGTACCTACCCTGGTCTCTAACAGTGGTGCGGGACTCACCATGGCTTCAGGGACCCAGCAGTGATGGAAAGAAAAATGCTCCCCACCGCCACCCACACACACACACACCGTGGGGGCCCTAAGGACCCGGGGAGCAGCTTCTTTTCATCCTGGAGTTCCTGGTGAACGGGGTCCATTTCATCCTGGGCTTCAGCCATATTTAGGGAGCTCTTGACTTTTCCTGGTGAGCTTTGGAACCAGGATCCTGGGCTGTCTAAAGGTGTTGCCAACACCCTGTTTATCTAGGGTTGTCCCTGTACCCCAGGTCCTGGGTCTTCATTAAACCATATACACCTCCTAAATCACATGGCACTTGAGAGGGAGACATTGGATCTTGCTGGTCACAGCTTCTTTCCTAGCCTCTTGCTGCCATCTCTCTCAGTCTCCCAGTAACACTCACCATGGGTCCCAGAGAGAACTTCCATTGCTCCCAGCTTAGGCCCCCTGCAGTGGTCTCCCTCCACCCTTAGAATAAAATGCAGACCCCTCCATGACTTGCACCCTCTGCCTCCCCGACCTCTCTCCCATTGCCCTGCACTCACCCCACCATCACACTCCAGCCACACTGGCCTCCTTGCTTTCCTTAAGAACCGCAGAGCTCACTCCCACCTAGAGGCCTTTGCACGTGCTGTTCCCTCCGCCAGTAAAACTGCTCTGCCTTTCCAGCTCCACATGCCTCACCCTAGAGCAGCCCCACCTTCCCATCTACAGCTCTCGCCTCCTGTCTGCAGGATCTCTGTCAGCTCCAGGACAGAAGGGATGTATCCTCAGGGCCTACAACTGTGTCTCGTACACAACAGGTGCACAATATATGCCAGTGGACTGGAAGCGTGGATATTAAGTGATTGGCTCGAGGTCGCACTGTCAGCAAGTACCAGAACTGCACTCAAGGGGAGATGTCATTGAGGAGACCTCAGGGGACGGACTCTGGCTGCCCAGGCTGCGTCCTCCATCCCTGCCCTTCGCAGGAGTTGGAACACAAAGATGCTCCGTTGGAGGGAAGGAAGTGGCACAGATGTCCTGCTGCCAGCATCAGGTGCCAGCAAAGGCCACAGAGCCACACAGCTGGAATCAGAGCCGCCCCCCAGGACCCATGCGGCACCTGGGGAGGAGGCCACCCTTAGGGGAGCCAGGACAATGCAAGTCTCCACCATGAGTCCCCCCACAGCCAGCTCCCCAGGGACCTCCAGGACCACAAAAAGGGACTTAAGGGCAGAACAGGTGTGCTGAGGGGGAGACGTGAGCCTATTATTGTTATCGGGGTGGCAAATAGCTTTTGGCTGCTGTGACAGTGCCGATGGATTGAAATGGCTGCCTGGAGCAGAATGTGGAGCTGCAGAAGTCTGAGGTTGCACCAAGGCTTAGCAGGAAATGCCAGGACTGATCGGCAGTCATGAGCAGGGCAACTGGCACAGGAGACTGGCGGTGTGGTGTGCGTTTCCCTCATCTACTGGGTGTCTCAGGCATCCAGAGATGGCCACATGCCAGGCTGCTGGAGACATCCCAGAGGGAGAGAGAGAGATATGGCTCTCTCGTGCTGTTTCTTTTGTGTCCTGCCCTGGTGTATGCAGGCTAGCATCACATGGCTCCTTCTTGGTCTCCCAGAAAAGCTTGTGCCTTAGCTAAGGCACAGGGCACAGCCAAGGTCCAGCTCCTTCCGCTGCTCAGCCCTGGTTACCCAGCCTGACCCCGGACACAAGTACCCAGGGTCTCACAGCGAAGGCCTCCACAGTTCCCCTCAACCAGGAACTCCGTGCCTGGAGATGATCCCGAGGGAAGCTCCACCTGAAAACTTGTCCATGATGGCAGAGGGGGCCTGAGCAGGGACTCGAGGATGTGTACACTGCCCAGCGTGCAATAATTTCCCCGGTCAGTGTGAAAGCTGCCCCCCTGAGAAATGGGTTTGTGCTAAAGTATACTGATGTGGGGACAGAGCCTGTGGGGAAAGGTAGTCCCTTAATGGCCCCGACAACCAAACGTGACTGTCCTGTAGCTGACTAGGTCACTAGGCTTGCTGGAAGCAGTTATTATAAATGCAGATCCCTGGGCACCACATTTGACCTTCTCGATTCCAGCCTCTGGTGCAGGGCCTGGGACTCTGCATTTCTAACAAGAACCTCGGGCAATTATGTTTTGGGAGTCTGAGAGCCCCCAAAGGAAGATTCAAAGAAAAACACTGGTGAGTCCATTAGGACCCTGGGCTCTGGCGCTGGATAGACCTGGGTGCTACGTAGGACTGAGTGAGGTACGGCAGGCAAAGCCTAAATGCCCAGCAGTGCTGGAAGGATGTCCACGATACGTTGTTAACGGAGTAAAAGCAAAGTAAAGCAGGAGGTAGAGTGTGATCCTATTTCTGCCAAAAAGAAAGAAAAACATACGTGTGCGCACGTGTGCATGCATGTATGCATGCGTGCATATGTGTGTGCAAGGATGGGCTCGAAGCCGTGGGGAATTTGGAAGTTTGGACTGAGAGGGATGTCCAGTTTCTATGGTATCTATTTCTATTTTGCTGGGATTTCATTGCCGTGAATATGTTTAACTTTTATAATCAGAAAAAAAGCAAAACAAAATTCCACTTTGAAAAAAAACACTTGGGGTCAGGGGGTGGGGTACATTTTTATAAATGCATGTTTCCTCTTGATTTCCCATGATTACATAAAGCTGCCCCTGTGTTTCATAAGCCAGGCCACTTCCCTGGATGTTTTTGGGTTGGGAGCAAACCCCCAGGCGGTGGGTGCTCCATGGCGCAGCCCCTCCTGCCCTAGCTCTGCTATCCACCGTGTGAAACTCCCGTGATGTGCTCCTGCATGTCTGCAGAGTGGGCACCAATGAGGCATGAACGGCCCAGAGCAGCTGCGTCCCTGAGTGGCAGTGCTGCGCATTGCTTTGGCAGGGCCAGGTTGACATGAGTGTTCCATGGGCACACCTGGGCAGGGCGCGGGGCCCCGAGCCAGCACAGGCCTTGCAGTGGAGCCAACATCCCAATCTGGGTCCTCAGGACACTTGCTTTGACTCCTATCCAGGGCTCACGGCCTGAGAGGCTAGGATGATTCCTTGTTTGTATCCAGCCTTGCACCCGACCAGTGCCCAGTAGAGTATTCTTTCATGTACAGCCCAGTTGTGGGTTGATTAACTCATTAAATTTTTTTTTATTGTGGTAAAATATACATAAGATAAAAATTGCCATTTTAAGTGTACCATTCAGTAACATTAATTACATTCACAATGTTGGGCAACCACCACCTCTATCTATTTCCAAAACTTTTCATTGCCCTAAACAGAAACTCAGTACCCTTACACAATAACTCCCCATTCTTCCCTCCATCCAGATTAACTGATTTCCCCCACAATGGCTGTTTTTTTCTGAAGTAGATTGCCAGGCCTTTCTTCTGAGGTACCTTTGGGTAGACTCGAACCGCCAACCTTTCAGTAAGGATCTGAGAGCGTTAACTGTTTTGCACAACTCAGGGACCAAATCTGTTGATTTTTTAATTAATCCATCTCTCCTCTCAATGCCCGAAATTCCCTTTGGGAGGCATTTTTGAGAAAAGGCCCCTTTTGATAAAGTTACTGCCAGGGAGTCGAGCTCACACACTGTTCAACTCACTGAACCTTTCTGATTTCTCTTTTTGACATTTTTTAAAAAAACATATTTTTTCCCTTCTGAGTAATGAAGCAAAACATACTCACTGTAAAGACTTGGACAGTACAGAAAAATTAAAAGTGAACTAAAATCACAAAGAATCCCACCACCCAAAAATGACTACAGTTAAACAGTCTTTGACAAGTATCGATTTATTATTAATTGCTATGAAGAGAATACAAGGGTCAAGGGCAGAAGAGGGGCTGGAGAGTGGGGGTGCTCCTGAGCTCAGGTGGTCAGGCAAGGCGGAAAAACAGGTAGTCAGGACTCAATATGTGTTTGCTATATTTACATGAGTGGGTTTTTTTTTTTTTTTTTTTAAACTACACTATATGGGTCAGATCAAATGTACCATTTTTATCCTGTCTTCTCCCTATTATCATTTAAAAATTCAAAGACATCATTTTTACTAGCTGTGTATTGTCCCATCATAGGACTATGTCCTCATTTATTTAACCATCCCCTAGTGATGAGTGGAGCCCTGGTGGCGCAGTGGTTAAGAGCTCAGCGGCGAACCAAAAGATCGGCAGTTGGAATCCACCAGCTGCTCCTTGGAAACCCTCTGGGGCAGCTCTACTCTGTCCTGTAGGGTCACTATGAGTCAGAATTGACTCAACAGCAACAGGTTTGGTTTTGGTTTTAATGATGGGTAGGAGCCCTGGTGGCACAGTGGCTAAGTACTTGGCTGCTAACTGAAACACCAGCTGCTCTGCAGGAGAAATATGTGGCAGTCTGCTTCCGTAAAGATTGCAGCCTTGGAAACCATATGGGGCAGTTCTGCTCGTCCTATAGGGTTACTGTGAGTCAGAATTGACTCAACAGCAACGGGTTTGGGTTTAGTGATGGGTACTTGGGCTGTTTCCAGATTTTCACCATTATTTATTCCCTTGAAGTTAATATTTTGGTACCTAAGTCCTTGTCCTCCTGACAGGTAATCTCAGGAGCCAGAGTTCTAAATGGGAAATTACTGGGTGAGAGTGTGGCCACCCTTCTAAAGTTCTTGATACTTATTTGGCAAAGAGCTTTCCAGAAAGTCTTGTTCTACTGCTCAGTCACCTTTGTCTCTAACTGTAGAGGCCCCAGAGTGCTCAGGGAAGAGACCGGATGTGAGAGCTGTGTGGCCTTGGGTGGATCCCTGTCCTTCTCTGGGCCTCAGTTTCCTCACATCTGTAACATGGGCTCATTCTAAAAACACAAAAGTGCTCCCTTTGTGCCAGGCCCTGTGGGTGGGGCCACCTTCTGCCTGGGAGAAGCAGCTTCATCTGGGCTCAGCAGCCCTGGAAGCCTGCCGTCACTCTCAAGACCCTGGTCCGTGAGTTTCCCTGGCAGTGGTGTGTAGGGGTGGGAGGGACTGGACCTCCATGGCCCGTAAGCAAAGGGAAGAACAAGGAGAAGAGCAAACTGTAGGATGAGTTTTGCAGATTGCTTTTTCCAGGACCGCTGCAGACTCTGGGACCCTGGACACCAGGAAAGGGCCCCATGGAGGGAGACAAAGGTGGGAAAAGGGCACCTGGAGACAGGAGATAAACCCACCAGCTTCCCAAATTTGTTGGGAGTCAGTCCATCCAAAGAAACACAGCTCTTTCTCCTCCTTTCTTTCTCACTTACTGCTTAAAACACACACAGACAGCATTGTGTGATATAATTCACATACCATAAAATTCAGTGTACAATTCAGTGGTTTTTAGTATAGTCCCAGAATTGTGCAACCATCACCACTATCTAATTTTAGGACGTTTTCATCACCCCAAAAAGAAACTCTGGATCCATTTACTCCTCATTTTCCTCCTGCCCCGGTCTTTTTTTCTCCCCCCAGTTGTTGTAGAGTGAATTTTGACTCATGGTGGCCTATGAGTAGAACTATGCTCTGCAGGGTTTTAAATGGCTGAGTTTTTGGGAAGTAGATCACCAGGCCTTTCTTCCAAGTCACCTCTGGGTGAACTTCAACCTCCAAACTTCCTGTTAGCAACCAAGCGTGTTAAGAGTTTGCACCACCCAGGGACTCCTCCTCCTAGTCTTTAGCAACCTCTAATCTTCTTTCTGTCTCTATAGATTTGCCTATTCTGGAAATTTCATAAAAATGGAATGATACAGAATTAGATCTTTTGTGACTGGGTTCTTTCACTTAACATAATGAATTCAAGGTTCATCCATGTTGTAGCATGAATTTATACTTCATTCCTTTTTATAGCTGAATAATCTTGCATTGTATGGATATACCATATTTTGTTTATCTATTCATCAGTTGATGGACATTTGGGTTGTTTCCATTTTTTGGCTATTGCAAATAATGCTGCTATGAACATTTATATAGCATTTATTTTTGCATGGACGTATGTTTTCAATCCTTGTGGTATATGCCTAGCAGATGGAATTTCTGGGTCATATGATAACTTTAACTTTTTTTTTTCTTAATTTTTTTTTATTGTACTTCAGGTGAAGGTTTACAGAACAAATAGTTTCTCATGAAACAGTAGTACACATATTGTTTTATGACATTGGTTAACAACCCCACAACATGTCAACCCTCTAACTTCTCAACCTTTTTTTTCTGGTGAAAATACACATAGCCAAAGATACACTGTTTCAAAAATTTCTACATGCACAGTTCAGTGACATTGACTATGCTCTTCCAATTGTGCTGCTATTCTCACTTAAGATGAAGGCTTACAGAACAGAATAGTTTCTCATTTAACAGTTACTACACATGTTGCCCCAGGACAATGGTTAACAATCTCACAACACATCCACAATATCCTTACTCAACCTTAGGTTCCCTATCACCAGCTTCCTTGTCCCCTTCTGCCTTCTGGCCCTCGTCACTGGACTACGGTACCTCATTAGTCCCATTTGGTTTTGCGGGGCTGTCCACTCCCAGGCTGAATGGTGAACCTCAGAGACAACTTCACCACTGAGCTAAAAGGGTGTCTGGGGGCCATACTCTCGGGGTTTCTTCAGTCTCCTTTAGGCCAGTAAATCTGGTCTTTTTTTTTTGTGAGTTAGAATGATGTTCTACATCCTTCTCCAGCTCTGTCCAGAACCCTCTGTTGTGATCCTGGTCAGAGCAGTCAGTGGTGGTAGCTGGGCACCATCTAGCTGTACTGGACTCAGTCCGGTGGAGGCCTTGGTAGCTGTGGACCATTAGTCCTTTGGACTAATCTTTTCCTTGTATCCTGTTGTCTTCATTCTCCCTTGCTCCCGAAGGGATGAGACCAGTGGAGTATCTTAGATGGCCGCTCACAGGCTTTTAAGACCCCAGACACTACTGACCAAGGTAGAATGTAGAACATTGTCTTTATAATATGTTTAGCTTTTTGAGGAACCACCAAATTGTTTTCCAAAGTGGCTATACCATTTTATATCCCCACCAGAAATATATGACTGTTGCAATTTCTCTCATTCCTCTGTCTTTCCTATTTTAGCTATCTTAGTGGGTACAGTGGTGGTGTAGTGGTTAAGAGCTGTGGCTGTTATCCAAAATGTTGGCAGTTCAAATCCACCAGGTGCTCCATGGAAACTCTTTGGGGCAGTTCTACTCTGTCCTATCGGGTTGCTATGAGTCATAATCAACTTGAAGGCAACAGGTTTGGTCTGCTTTTTTTGTTAATGTGTACAGGGAGCCCTGGCGGTGTAATGGTTAAGAGCTCGGCTGCTAACCAAAAGGTCGGCAGTTCAAATCCACCGGATGCTCCTTGGGAACCCTATGGGGGCAGTTCTACTCTGTCCTATCGGGTTGCTATGAGTGGGAAATGACTTGATGGCAACCGGTTTGGTTTTTTTAGTGGGTACAGAGCAGTATCTTATTGTGAGTTTGTCATTTATTGCTTTTTAAAAAACATTATATGAGTAACACTTGTTCCTTGTACAAAATTTGGAAATTTAACAAAAATACTGTGATGGTCAGTTTTATCTGTCAACTTGGCTAGGCTACAGTTCCCAGTTATCCATCAAACACTAATCTAGGTATTGCTGTGAAGGTATTTTGTAGATGTGATTAAAGTCCGTAATTAGTTGATTTTAAGCAAAGGAGAGAGATTATCCTAAGTAATCTGGCTGGGCCTGAGTCAGTCGACTGAAAGGCCGAGGAAGAAGAAATTCCTCCTGTGGACAGCAGCTTCACTGTGAGCTCTGGAGTCCAACCTGCCCTTCCTGAGGGCTTGACCCAGATTTCAGACTTGCCTCACTAGCCCCCACAAGTGAGAAAGCCAATTCCGGTCAATAAATCTCTTAACGTATATCTCTCACTGGTTCTGTTTCTCTGGCTGAACTCTGACTGATAAAAACACAAAGACAAAACTTAAATTTCCCATATTCGCTCCGTCCAGAGACCACTACTGATGGCATTTTGATTATTTCTTTCCTTCCAGTCTTTTTTTTCTCTGTTTGTATCTACATATGTAAGGAGCCCTTGTGGTGCAATGGTTAAGCATTCAGCTAATAACAGAAAGGTTGGTGGTTTGAACCCACCAGTGGTTCCAGGGGAGAAAGACCTGGTTGGTGATCTGCTTCCATAAAGATTACAGCCAAGAAAACTTTATGGGGCAGCTCTACTCTGTTACATGGGATCACTATGAGTCAAAAACCGACTTAGCTTTGGCACCTAACAACATCTACATCTATATACATAAGTATTTTAAACAAAGTTGCAAGCCACTGTGTGTCTTGCTTTGTACCTTTGTTTTTGTTTTGAAATGCTAACTTTATTAAATACTGTGGAGCCTTGGTGGCACAGTGGTTAAGAGCTCAGCTGCTAACCAAAAAGTTGGCAGTTGGAATCCACCAGCAGCTCCTTGGAAACCTTGTGGGGCAGTTCTACTCTGTCCTATAAGGTTGCTATGAGTTGGAATCGACTCAGCGGCAATGGATTTGGGTTTTGATTTTGGTGTTCCCACTTAGACATCAGTCTTCCAGAACTTTCTTTTGTCTCATCTCACGGTTTTATATGTCTATTATTCTGTACCTGCTTTAGTTTACATCACTGTGCATCTTAAACCCTTTCCCATATGAGTTCACATGCTTGTCTACCCCAGGATTGTTACAGGCTTAGAGGAAAGTGAGCCAGTTGTTAAACCGATCCCCGCTTTGGTTGGACATTTGCACTGCTTCCTCTTTTATACTGTAAGACAAACACTCCAACCAACACCGTGCTTCTGGGAGAGAGAGCTTTTGCCTGGAGCCACCACAGGCATGACCCTGTGTGTGCCTGGCCAACCTCAGGACCAGCCTGGGTCAGAGACCCCCTAAGGTACCCCCGAAAACCTTGGGCTGGAGAAACCTGGCACCCTTGAACCGCAAGCACCAGTCTGGGAGTCCAGCCAAGCCACAGCCAGGCCTGCTTTCCTTGAGCATAAAGAAAAGGTGCCTAGTCATTGTAACTTGCAATTTGAGTAGTGGAGCCAGATCCTGGCAGCTTCCTGCTAGGCCTGGGCCACTCCCGGGGTCGGGGGCAGGGAGGAGCCACAACAGCAACACCCTGCAGCCCCCATCAGCTCCTGCCCCAGGCACTGCACTAGGCTGGGCCAGGCCAGGGCAGTGCTGTTGACAGGCCGGGCACTGTTAGGGAGTCAGTCTGCATAAGGAGTCAGAGAGATTGTCATCCTTGTTCCCTTTTCTGGTAGCACCCAGGTCTCCTTGGGCAAGGCAGGGTGGTGGAGGTGGCTGTTTTGTTCCTGTGGCTATTAAAGATTAACGTTTTTGTTTTATAGGGAGATTAGGAGAATTCTCTGCTGGGCTGGTTGTTGAATGAAGGAGCCCTAGTGGTACAGTGGTTAAGTGCTCAGCTGCTAAGCTGAAAGGTTGGCAGTTTGAATCCACTAGCTGCTCCTTGGGAGAAAGAAGTGGCAGTCTGCTTTTTGTAAAGATCACAGCCTTGGAAATCCTACAGGGTAGTTCCACTCTGTCCTATAGGGTCGCTACGAGTAGGAATCGACTTGACAGCAATGGGTTTGGTTTGAGTCTTTTGGTTGTTGAATAGGTGAAGTGAGTGATTCCTTACAGTGGGACTAAAGAGCTCTGAATGAAGCAGTGGTGGTTCAGTGATTGAATTCTCGCCTTCCATGTGGGAGATCCAGGTTTGATTCCAGCCAGAGCAACCTCATATGCAGCCACCAATCCATCTCTCAGTAGAGGCTTTTGTGTTGCTATGATGCTGAAACACAGGCGTTTCCAGACTAAGACAGACTAGGAGGAAAGGCCTGGCAATCTATGTTCGAAAATAAGCCAGTGAAAACCTTATGGATCACAATGGTCCAATCCTCAACTGATCATGGGGATGCCGCAAAACCAACCAGCTTTTTGTTCTGTTGTGCGTGGGGTCACCACGAGTTGGGGGCCGACTCCAAGGCAGCTAACAACAACAACAAAAAAGCTTTGCAGAGAGGCGTGTAGATGCGGTTGGCTGCTGAACTGTGGAAGCTGTTTAACTGCTCTGAGGCACGAGCAGCTCCTCCTTGGAAATGTGAAGCCATTTGCAGTGTCTCCCTGAGAAGGTGGGTGGGAGGATTCGTGAGGCTGTATGTAAAGTCCCAAGCCCAGGTTAGTTGGTCCCCCAAACACAAGAGCTTTATTATCACTCTCTCCTCACCCCCAGAATTAGCAACAGCACGAAGTTAGGCCTCTGCAGTCAGTCCTTCTCAGAGGAGGCCTGGAAAAAGCATTTACTCTGTGTTACTGTGCAAAACAAGAAGCCCTGGTGGCACAGTGGGCAAGCACTCGGCTGTTAACTGAAACATTGGTGGTTTGAACCTACCAGTGGCTCCAGGGGAGAAAGACCTGGTGATATGCTTCCAGAAGGATTACAGCCAAGAAAACCCTATGGGGTAGTTTTCCTCTGTCACATGGGGTCGCCATGAGTCAGAATCAACTTGACGGCATCTGACAACAACTGTGCAAAACAGGGAAGTGCTGCTGCTGTGGGTCATCCACTCAGGACAGGAAAATGGTTTTACCATTCTCTGATCCTTTGATGCACTTCTCAGTTCAGTTGTTTGCTCCATTTACCAAGGCCTGTGTGCGGGGCACTGTGTTAGATGCTCCTGGCAGGAAGATGAACCTGTCTCAGCTCTTGGCTCTAAGGAGGTCACAGGCCCGTAGAAGCCACATGTATGTGCAGCACCATCCTGCAACCTGTACACAGAACCCACTGCCGATTGGGGGACATCTAGGTCAACAGGCATAACATAGTTCATAAAGAAAACATTCTACATCCTACTTCGGTGAGCAGCGTCTGGGGTCTTAACAGCTTGGTAGCAGCCACCTAAGATACAACTATTGGTATCTTTCTGCCTGGAGAAAAGGAGAGTGAAGAAAACCGAAGACTCAAGGGAACAATTAGTCCAAAGGATTAATGAACTACAGGAACCACAGCCTCCACCAGCCAGAGACCAGAAGAAATAGATGGTGCCCAGCTACCACTACTGACCGCTCTGACCAGGATCACATTAGAAGGTTCCAGTTAGAGTGGGAAAAAAAAAAAAATTATATATGTAGAGCAAAATTCAAATTCATAAAAAAAGACCAGACTTACTGGTCTGACAGAAACTGGAGGAAACCCCAAGACAATGGCCCTAAGATACCCCTCTAACTTGGAATTGAAGCCACTCCCAGAGATCACCTTTCAGCCAAATAATAGACAAGCCTATAAATAAACAATAACACTCCTGAGGAAAGTGCTCCTTAGAACAATCGTCTACATGAGACTAAAAGGACAACCTATGCCCAAAAGCAAAGATGAGAAGGCAGGAAGGGGCAAGAAAACTGGACGAATGGAAATGAGAAACTCAGGGTGGTAATGGAGAGAGTACTGACACATTGTGGGGATTGCAACCAATATCATGGAACAATTTGTGTATAAATTATTGAATAGGAAACTCATTTTCTCTGTAAATCTTCACCTAAAGCACAGTTAAAAAAAAAAAAAAATTGACTGCTGATGCTGCAGATCAGGGAGGGCTCCAAGGAGGTGGAGCACGGTACTTGTGTCAAGTTGGTTTGAATGGGTGGGTGGGTAAGGTTTGAGTCAATAAACACATTTCAAATTTAAAGGCAGTGGATTGGGAAGCAGCTCTATCTTTCCAAAGCCAATGTCTATGGAGGGGAAAAGAGGACTGGGTCTACCCGCACCTCCTACCCTGATCCTCAGTTTCCCCACTTGGCCAGTGTCCCGGCAGGATGCCTGAGCCTCTTTCCCTCCTCTGGCCCAGGACTGAGAAATAGCCTGAGAGGATTATTGTGAATAATCACAACAGGTGAAGCAGTCCCTCGGACTGCTCAACTGCCAAGTCAGGTGGAGCAACGCCACCATCATTTCAAAATACTCTGCCGAACTCTCCAGAGGCTTTCTCCATGTTCCAGAATCCCAGAGGGAAGTGTGTGAACAAGCTCAGTTTAACTTTTGCCTCCACTGCTCTCTCTCTGGGTGGACTTGGGCTGATTGCCTTAGGCCGATTACTCAATCGCCAGTTTCCTCATCTGTAAAATGGGGTAACAACAAATAGTGATGTGCACCTCTACTATGTGCCCCACTGAAGTACAGCAGGGCTCAAGCAGTTCTGGTTTCTGTGGAGTGCATGGTCTAATGGTGAGCAAGGTATGTGTGTGTGAAGTATGGTATAGAACAGCTGCTACCCCTGGCCTCATGGGTCAGATGAGGGGACTAATGAGGCTGTGTGTCTCTCTCTCTTCTCCCGCCCACCCACTCACGTTTCTCTTCCCCTCTCTCTGAGACACAGCCTGGGGAGACGCTGGGTGATCAAAGGTGCTGAGTCACCAACCATTACCCACTTGGCCATCGTTTAAGGGCTCCAAAGTCCTCTGGGGGCATTAATTAGTAACCTCACCGTCTTGGACTGGAGCATAAACAGCTCTTTAGTCTCCTTTGGGCAGGTGCCCAGGTGAGTCAGGGCAGTGAGTGGCCAAGAGCCAGGAGCTGCAGGTGATGCTGGGTGGGCCCTGGACAGGCCCTGCCCTGCCAGCTCTCTGGGAGACAGCAGCAATCTCTTAGGTGGGTGGGAAGAGGTGTCAGAGTGAAGATCAGTGGTTCCTTATGGGGGCATTTTGAGAGTTTGTGCAGGGTGCTGCAAACTTTAATGAACTCAACTGCCAACAGAAAGGTGCCTCGGAAGAAAGGCTTGACTATCTTCTGAAAAACCAGCCACTGAAAACCCTGTGGAACACACTTCTACTCTAATACACATGGAGTCACCATGCCAACTCGACAGCAACTGCTGTCTAAGCCTTTACGTATTTACTATGGAACGTTTCATTATAAATCACTTCTGAACTTCTCCTTAATATCACAATAAGAGTATTATTTTAAAATTATGTGTTTATGCATAAGTTACTTTCTCTATGAATTCCAAGTCAGGAGAGTAAAGGGGGAATTACAAAATTTTGTTTAAAAAGGGGGTGAGGTGACTGCTGGGTTGCAGGCCCCTGGTGCACACTACAGTAAAATGGGGGCTATTGCCCACACACCATTTTTAGAGTCTCATTTCCTGTCTGAAGGGCCAGTAAGTCAAGCAAGACTGGGGAAGCCTCTTAGTGCTGGTAGGCTGGCAGAGGATATTAGCCAACTCTTTTCAGGGGAAAGATTCCTGCCTGGGAGGGGTTGTCTCTGGGGGCAGGGACACATCAGAGTTTGAAATAGCAAAATGGAGCTTGATGGCAAAAAAAAAAAAAAAGTATAGGGGGCCATGTTCTGCAACTGCTTCTGAAGTCAGGGTGCTATTGTCAACACTCCCAAGAGATTCCACAGAAATGGCGTGGGTAGGGTGAGGGTTTGCTGAGGACGCCCCCTTAGGGCTTTGCCAGGGCTCAGACAGTGCCAGACCCATTTTTCTGGGGTGACAGGGACCTGGTTAAGAAAATAGTGGTTCCTGTGGACTGTGGAGCCACATTCTGGACCAATGGGCCATCTGGGTCCCTGTTCAGACTGATGGACTGACATATGCCAAATCACGACAGTGTCCCTCCCCTTCCGGGTTTGACAGGAAGTCGTTGTTGTGCACATTAGGGGTGCGTTCTGTGGCCCTTTCCTGAGGCTGCACTGTGAATAACCTCCACCTCTCGGGGATTAGGAGAGGGTTAAATGAGAGTACATACACCGTGTACAACAAATACTAGTTAAGATTACTTGTGGCATAATGCTTCGAATTTATTCAAACTCATCTGAAACAAATGGTGACGTTTGCGACGTGTGAGGCCGTCACGTCGGTCACGTGCCATCTCATATCCCAAGGTATTCTCCCTCTATTGGTTATGAGAAACCCCTTACTGGTGGTCTTTACTTTTGGCTGATTTAGCCTGGTGAGCCTGAAGAATATACACGCGGAAGGCTCACGTGTGACTTGGACCCTGGAGCCCCCCACTACTGTTTGGACAGCCCAGGTTCACCATGGGTTCCCTACAGTGTGCATGAGGTGGAACTGTCTTCTTACCCAACTCCATTTAGCAAACTCAGAGGTTTAGAATCTTGAAGTTATCTAACCCCTTTATAAACCTGTTAGGACTCTTCATGTTTCATGTAGATAATCCTTTTTACACTGTCTGAAACATGGCTGGGCTTCAGGCCTATTTCTTGCTGCTGTTCCTTTCTGCCTTCCAAGGACTTGGTTTCATCTAAAGGCAGGCTTCCCTCCCAGTGACAAAATGGTTGCCACATTTCCAGATTCTCATCCAGAAGAAGAGACTGGCTTGGTTTCTGATAGATCTCTGAGACCAATCTTGCCTGCCGGAAACAATCCCTTCTTCACACACTCCTTATTCAGAGATAAATTATTCAGGATCCATAAATGAGTGAAAGTGTCATTAACAACTACGCGAGACCCCAAACGCCATCCATTTCATTTCAAAGAAAAAACCCTCTGCCTCTTATTCGATCTACTCACCTTAGTTTTTCACAACATTCCAAAGAATCTGGTTACCTGGTTTCCTATGTCTTGACAGATGAAAAGCAGCAAGGGAGAAACAGAAGACCATTCCAGTTTTTGACAAACAGCAGTAACATAAGTAATCTAAAAATTATAAAAAGCAGTCTAGATCCAAACGACTTGCGGGATTGGTTTACTGGCAGCATTAATGATGACTGAAGTATGAAGTGTGAGTGTGTATAAGATAGAGTCATAAAACAAGAGTTAGCATATGCTCTAAGAAGGTAGGCAGGTAAAACGAATTTGAGAGAGAATTTCATTTGGAAACATACTAAAATGTTAACAGTGATTATTAGGGAGAGGTATGATTAAACTTTTTTTTTCTTTAATCTTTTCTCTAATTTTCTATAATGAGCATGTTTTACTTTTAAACTTGTTTTTTAAAAGAAAGCTTTTCATTAAGAGTTACCAAGAGTCTGTGCTTTAAGGGCAATGTGTAACCTACGTATTCAGTCTCTGTACTCAGTTTGTCCTGGTCTTCTAATACCACCTTCTAAACCACCTTCTCCTGGTCTTCTAAGAATGCCTCCTCACTCCTGGGTTCTAGAAGGCCGAGGTCAAATCACCACTCTCCATCAGGGTTTCAATCTCCGAGGGAAGAGGAGGTTGAGGTCTGAGCTCAACCCTGGGCTGATACCAGCCATTAAGCTTCCCTTCCTCCCTTCTCTTTCCTTCCCTTCTTCCTTCCTTATCATCCAAGACACCTGGCACATAACAAGAGCTCAATGAACAGGCATTAAGTAAATCTGGGAAATGACCGAGACTATAAGGTCCTCAATAAAAGTGTTTTTGCTCATGATTAGAATTGTACCCTTTATCTGGGGTAACCTTAGGGGAGTAAACGAAGTTCCTTAGATGTCCACCTGTATGAGCTGAACACTTAATATTTAACTGCCAGGGAGGGAAGTGCTTATTTGATGGACACCAGTGCTCAAGAGGCTTTTAGACCTGACATCGGTGGGGCCTGTAATCCAGCTGGCTGGAAATGGGTGGATGTGGACTTTGTTGGTTTTGCTCCCTTCGCCACCTCCTCCACTGCCGCCTCCCCGCCCCCATCTCACTAGTATGAGGCTCTGGCAAAGTGCAGCAACTTATTCAAAAGCTTCTATCGCTATAAATTGAATAAAAACACAATGAAAATTTAGTAGGTGCTAAAACTTGGTTTTGAAATTTTATTAAAAAAATATATTTGCAAACATATAAAATTTAGAATGAAAAATGCTCATTTTAAAACATGTAATAACTTAATATTTGCAAACATACACAGATGGTATAAAATCCATACCATTAAAATTGTTAATGATGCAGTATTGCGCTCATGGAACAAAAATCTTGCTGTGATGTCAGAGCTCCTCACCCCTACGTTTCAGGGAGCTGAGACTCTGGTACACTGAGAGTCATGAGGGCCACACGGCCACAGCAGTAACACAGAATAAAAAGCCACTTAGAGTATGTGTCTTAAAAACGCGCTTCTTAAGGAGTCACACAGATAAAAGGGAACCACAGTTTTACATTTTCCCCCATAGTACTGCATCTCAGCATTTTTAACTAAGATGTTAAATATAAAGCCGAGTGAAACATTGCACACATCTGTCCGGCTGAATTAGCTGGAAAACAGGCTCCTTAAGGCCCCAGCCCACTCAGGGAAAAACGTTCTCAAGCAGGACTTTTGAAAAGCCTACAGTGTGAGTTGCTTTACTTGCTTCAGATCTTAACATTTTAGACACTTGAAAACACAGGGCATTATTGGTTCCAGAAGGTACTTTGAACACAACTGAAGAAAACCATAGGTAGGTAAGAGACAAACGTGCTCAGCAGCAAACGTGCAGCAAGAATGCAGGACAGCCATCCCTGTGATTCCTTCCTTCTTTTCACTCACACAGGCTGAATCGCTCGCGCCCGTGCCACCTCTCAACCCACTGTTTACATTTTGCCCAGTGTTACAGTATAATGACGGACTGTATTTTTTAAGCAGTTAGGCACGTTGCATTATTAATAATAGAATGGCAGTCACGACCTCCACTACCAAAATGAGAAAATTTCAAACTACATTCTTTGGGGAGGAGAGTAATAAAGCTGCATGGTTTAAAAATATTTACCTAGTAGAGGATTTGATAGGTTTCCATTTTTTACAAGAAAACACAGGCCAGAAAAAGAACAAATGCTTGATATGCAAAACGTGCTAAGACATTTTCTAAACTAAGCCTGTGTATCCTTTGGCCAAGAAGGATCCAGGTCAACTTGTGTGCTTAACAAAACACCACTCTGATGGCTCCTCATAAGCCTCAAAGTTAAAGCTGTGGCCACTCCCCAAGCAGATAGCATGAAAATGCCTCTCCTGACACTGACAGCCACTTGAAAACTTGGGATTCAAAGTCAACCAGGCCAATGTTTCACGCCTCAAATCTCATAGGCAATGCCCAATGAAGAGGAGCATCTGCCCTGAAGGAACAAGGTGGTCTGAGTCCATTCAAAGATGTCACAGTAACCACCAGCGAAAGAAAGGCAGGCCCGCCCCCAGTGACGCCCCAGACACACCTCCACTCCAAGCTCTGGGCTGCTCCTCTCAGAGCCTGCACCCAGACAGGGGGGTAGGGGTGGGCACACAGACAGATGGAGTGGCCTGAATGCAGGTCTCCTGGCATTCTACAAAACCTAGCAGGAAGCATCTCTTTTTTTGGTGTCTATTTTGATTCAACTAAGGTTTTAAACTAAGGTTCTAGTAAAGACACTGCAGCAATGTAAACATGTAACCTAAGCTAGCATGAGGTTCTGGACCATAAGCCTGAATGAGGAATAAGGCAATTGAACTGTGACTTTCAGGCCAGGGTGATCCAGCAACTATCCAGGGTTGGCCTGGCTTCTCTAGGGCCTCATTCTGGCCTGAACCTCCTGGTGATCATGACCATGAACTTCTGGTTTCTGAATTTTAAATGCTTCAAATACACAAATTTGGGAGTTGAAACAGGTTTACCCTTTTCAAGTCTCCATGACTTGGGCACACAAAAGCTTAGTTTCACATTGCGGGAAACCCTATCATAGATTCGCTTTACGGTCCATCATACGCATTCCTTGGATTAAAGGGTGAAAATGAACAGATCTGCTTCCAGGCCCTTTTTAGGACATTTTCTCTGAACTCCTTCATAATACTATACATACTCAAAAGCATCACTTTGACTCAAATGTCTATTATAACAAGAATCCCTTGATTCTTCTGTTTACCAAAGCCCAGTGAGATTATACTTGGGGTATGATCAAACCTACTGGAGCGTCCATTTTATGAGAACAGTCATGTGGCTCCCTGGACACCATATCTCCTAGTGTCAGCAATCCTCATCTTATTACAACTCTCTCTTTCCTGGATGACACATGAAGAATTCATTTTTGGTTGCAGAACTTATACACTATCTTTGAATACGAACGATTCCTAATTCAGTATGAGAACTTGAAAGCTTCCCTGAAGTCTGCACAATTCACACACATAACTAGGTAGACAGCAATAGAAGACAATAAATTGAGAAGCAGAAAAGTTGTTCAGGAAGCATATTTAGATTAACAAAAGCCAATCAAACAAAGTATTCTTTATGTAAAAAACCAAGATCAAACTAAAACAAGTATGTAATTCACAAGTAATTTTTTAAAATTTCAGCTAGAAAAATCTATGGGCTTCTGATTGAGTTACCAGTAAAGCTTAAATGATCATTCCCAAGGAACAATCACATCTGTCAGCATTATTCACAGCTAATCCTTATGCTAGCTGGTTGAGCCAGTTGGGTATTTACCCCATCATTAAATAGTGCTCAGAAAAGTAAGCAGTGCATCTTAATTGGTTAAATACTACAAAATGATCTGTATCATAGAAACGAAGACACTTTCATTCAAAGGATATCTTAAAATTACTATTGCTGAAATAAATCAAAATCTACATTAAAATATTACTAATCACCATTACATGCCATAAAAGAATAAATATAAATCATGGCAGATTAATAGCAGCATAACAAAGCATCTTTACATATTTTCACACTTTGGGCTGGAAAAATACTCACAGCCTAGGAATACATTGGTAAAATTCTGAATTTCACACTTTCTTTTAAACTCCATATTCTACAACAAAGTAAGGGCAGTGTGAATAACAGCTCCTTTTTCTGCATAGCTTTAAAACTATTCTCAATACATGAGGAATGGAACCAGAATGGCTTTGTCATATTGGTCCACTGGTCCTTTTGTCAAAGTGTTCAGGAAAACAATCGACAATGACTTTTAACTGGTGTTTAGATAGAAAAGGAAAGTAAGGCTATGCTTCACATACCAACTTAACACTTTCAAAACCACTGTAGAGTATATCTTAACATGAAGATTTCTGATAGCATTTGGGCTTTAGCAACCCCAGTCTTTCCTTCAGAGGTGTGACATGCCTGCTTCCGCACCACCACAGGGCCTGACCTGGCCCTATTCAAACAGCAACGTGGCGATGGGAGCCTGCTGCATGGCAGGACTGGGGACACTTAAACATAAAACACAATTAAGAAATTACAGAACTTTTAAGGCCCAAATGGGGCATTCATATAAAATATACTTCACTTAAATAAGTCAGTCCTAATTTTCCAACTTAAAACTCTGATCCTTAAAACTCGAAGTTACTTCTCACAGAGCTGACTTCTACTCTGCTCAGAACTTGACTATCAGCCTAATGCCCTAGAAGGTCATGTTACCAGGGGGTAGGAAGTGGGGCATAAGGGTGCAGGCTGGTGACTACTCCTCCCTAAGTCCTCGAGAATGATGGCCAGCTGAAAATCAGACTTCCTGTTTTACACACTTAATCACAGCTGATGAAAACACCCCATAACTTAACACAATGGTCTTTTTTTTTTTTTGTCAAAACAAAGGTCTGCTGGTGATGCTTCACAGTGAAACCTCCATGATCACTGAGAACGTCACTTGGAAATCATTCTTAAGGAATGAGTCTCTTTTCTTATAGGCTCAATTTCAGGATTCTCAAAGCTCACTGTTCTGTTTAGAAGTTTCCATGATGAAGCCTATTTGTTTCTGAGGTTGACAGGCTGCCTTCAGACTTACTCAGCTCCAGTCATAGGCTGAGATTTTCTTTGTTCTTGGTCAGAACCTGCAAGTAGACTTCATGAAGTGTACTGAGAAAGCCAGAATCATTCTGGAAGAGATCATAAGAACATGGAATGTCACTTTGACCTCATCAGAACTTACTTCCTTGATAACAGCTTAGAAGAAAATTGTATAAATGATTTGTATAATTACTAATTACCCAAATAATTCCACACCCAGAGACAATGAAACCACAAATAATATTTTAGAACTCATTCTTTCAGATATTTTTCCATCAGCAGTATATGCTTGGGAAGAGAGAAACATTACTCCTAGCTAATCTTCTGAATTTACTTTATGAACTGATTTCTATGGAGAATCTATAAAATTTGCTTTTTTAAATACGAGAACAAAAATCAAAAGATTAAAAATACCATACATACCTTTATCAGATGTATTAATGTATCCTGGAGCTGAGCCTTGCTGAGAATAATGGAGGGCTTTCTCTGATTTTCTGATGTCCCAACAGTTAGAGGAGAAGGGGAGTTTGCCTTCCTCTCAAGGTCTGTGGATCGCGTAGTTGTCTTCTGGAAAACACTTGGGGACAGCAGGACAGACGGTATTACTGTGGTCGTAGTGGTAACCAGCGGAGGGCCTGCAACCTGTAGAGGAACAGTGGCCATTTTGCGTAAGTGCAGAAGGGAGCAGCCAAGTCCAGAGCAGGGAACACCCCATAACAGGCATGAGCAGTATGAGACTGGGGCAGAGTCAAATGCTAACTATTGGGTTCAGGTAAAGCGTACTCGGTAGAAGCATTTGAGTATTTTACATCTGGTTATGAAGCTTCTGTTAGCTCAAGAAGGTCCTAGAGTCGTTATGGGAAATCAAGTCCAATCATCACAGAAGGCAAAAATGATAAATACCAGCATGGCATGCACAATAAGAGCCATCCTATGACAAACTAAAAATACAAAGTCCAGTTACGGGACGGGGAGGAGGATGTTATAGGGGGAAGTGACTGGAAGAGGGCATGAGGGAACTTCCTGGGATGACAGAAATGCTATATATCTTGATTGGGGCAGTGGCTACCCAAGGAATATACATGTGTCAAAACTCCTCAAAAATCTGTATATTATGGTATGCAAATTATACTTCAATTAAAAAAAGAGCATTAAAAAAATCTAGTTACATGCAGCAAGTTTCTTTTGTAGTCTCAATGTATTTATATTACCATTATAGGTATCAGGTATCAAAATTTCTTAAAAATTAACATCCACCTCTTTCCCCCATTTTGATGTATTTCTAGGCTAAATACAGCTAACAATCAGAATACAGTAATAATCAGTATTTTTAATAATTTTCATACTTGATAGAATCAACAAAGATCTCGATTTCTCTTTCTCCTGCCTGCCACCCTCATTTACAAATAGCAAACAGCCTGCCACAGTTCTAAGGGTGTGGCTTCTGGTATGGCAGCCATTTATACTGTTTTTTGGTACACCACCAGGCTGATGGCTTCCGCTGACCACCACGTAGTAGGACAAACTACAGAGAAGAGGAGTTAATGACACCAGCCAGAAGCCGGCTTAGTCTAAATTCTGAGAGGTGTAAAGGCTCAAAGGCAAGCAGGAATTTAAGGAACTGAAAAACCAAAAAACAGTGTACATTTCAAGGTTGGTGGGTGACAGAAGATGGGGGCACTTTTAAAAGAAGGTGGAAGGGGAGGATAAGCAAGGGATAGATGTGGCAGGCAGGCAGGATAGATGTGTGTCACAGCACTTGGGCTTTGTCCTCAATGCAATGGGAAGCCAATGAGGGCAGTGACTCTGCCTTCTGTTAACTGGGACATCACAGCTCTTACAGGGCAAAGAATATTTCCTACTTGTAGAAACCAGGCTGACTGACCCTCAGCATTCACCCACTCACAGAGAGTGGTTGACCCTGCCTTCATATACACGTGGTCAGGGGAAGACTTTCATACAGAGAGGTGACTGGGGGTCTACAGAGGCCAAAGCAACGAACTCTGGAGACTAGAGGACCGGGGGGCCTGGCCCAGGAGGGGACATCTGAGATGGGTGTAGGCTTGAAAGCTGTAACTTCACAAAGGTGACAATTTTACTTCACATCCATCAGAAGAACTTAAAAATACATAATGTGTTTTTCAGAAAAAGGGAGTGCTTACCGGGATGGCACTGGATAACACCTTAGGCTGGGCAAACACTTCAGAGTCCTGGTTTTGCTGCATAGACTGCAATATTTAAAAAGAAAAGATGGATAGATGTAGCAAATGTCAGGAAGATTTTCTAGTCATTGGTGAAAAATCTAGGTTAGCAATAAGGAATGCTTCAGACATTAACTAGTTCCTAGGTTCCTGAGGGAAGAGGCTGACAAGAACTTGAGATAATGGGACTAATGACTCAATGTACTGGTGTGCGCTATGGAAGAGCCTCCCGTCCTCAGTTCCCAGAGAAAAGGGGCACATGTAAATCCTTTAAGGTGTCACTGAGAAAAAGCTGAAGCCCCTTTCTCTCGCAAAAGCTGGGGGTACCCACGCTTATTTTTGTGGCTGAGTTCTGTAGAGATGAGTGATCTGGCACCATGATACCTCTTGATGAGGTGATTTAAACTTTGGGGAAGGAATACTAACTAGTCTTCATTCAGTCATACTTCTACATGCTAAATTTCATCCTCAATCACTGGGAGAGAAAAACCTTCTTGTTGCAGAGCAAATACATTTAGAGTTCAATGAAGCCCCAGGTCCTGATATTAGATACTGCCAAATAAATGCAAGTTTACATGCATGTAGGCTTCCCCTGCCAGGAGGCAGGCCAGACAGCAGGGTGTTGTCCCAGAGGTCACAGTCTGGAGAGGACAGTGCTCTGTCAGGCTTCCCAAAGCCTTACAGATTGCTGGTTACACCTTCACAGAGCAACTGGAACAGTGACCAGGAGCATTTCAGGGTATAACTCCTGTCTGTTGAACTGAATATTCTCTCCTACACTGCAGAAACGGCCAAAGAATGACAATATGATGTAACCAAGATACTAAGTTTCCTCTCATTCTGCACAAGGTTTCAAACGAAAAGAACAAAATGCTCCATTGAGTAAGAGGACACACAATTATTATGATGGTTCTTCTATACAATGTTATTTCATAAAATGTTAAGATTGGAGATTACTATTAGAAAAGGGCACGAGACTAATCCTGAAAGGCAACCAATGCTATTGTAGAATAGAAGGTTCTGCAGTTGAATGACAGTGTGTCACAAGTCACTTCAACTGAGTTAATTATTGTGAGGGAGAAACCTCTTCTTCAGCCCCCACACCCAATCCATTGCTATGTCCCACTGATCATACATCTTAACAAATCCACTCGTCCACTCTCCCAAATTGAGACCCCCCACTAGCTCTAGCCTGAGTGACTGCCACAGCCTCCTTCCTGATGGGCTGCCCTATTCCTGCCCTTTTCCCAGCAGGTTACCCTTTGCTGAATGCCCTTCAAAGACTTCTCCCAGGGCTCTGAGAACAAAGCTCTAACTCCTTGACATAATTTACAAAGTCTTACTCATCTCAGCTCCCTTCTTTCCACAGTCACACTATGGTTTTTTAAGTTCTTCAAATGTCCCCTCATCTCCAGTGCTTTGCACATGCTATTCTTCTTGCCTCAAATTCTCTGCACCTCTAGAAAAGGTCTGGCTAACTTCTATCACATCTTCAGATGTTGGCTTAAACATCAGTTTCACTGGAAAGTTCTGACTCACACCTCATCATCTGGGATGCACCTCTAGCATGTCTAGCACAAACAAGGCACCCAGTGAAAGAACTGAGGGAGGTGGGAATGGAACAAAGCTTAGGATAATTTGGATCCATGTTCCCACGTCAAATGATGACTCCTGGAACTGTCAGGCAAAAACAAAACAAAACAACCCTAAAATGCATACTCTGATGGGAAACAGTTTCTCAGCCTATCAGCTCAATTAACTTTGGGAAGTGAACTGAGCTATACCCCCACTTACCAATTATTTAGCTGTTCACTACAGGGCTTCCTACCTCCCCTTTCTAGCCCCTGACACACTCAACAGGTGCCTCTTTAAAACTACCCTGACCAATGTCGGTTGAAACCAAGGTTTTTGCAGTTTCATGCCACCCAATTACAGCTACCTCCCCTTCTACCCCTATCATCCTGCTGGTACCTGAAGGGGAGAGAGCACCATGTTGCTCAGGGAGGCTGAGGCGGCTGCTCTGGCTACTGCGGTTTTAGTGGGAGGCTCTATGAAACTCTCAGGCGTGGCCAGCTGGCCAGCTGCTGGAGGAAAGCTGGGTGCCACTGAACCTTTTGCAAGTGACTGTGTCTGTATTTGGTCATGCTGTGGGGTCAACCTGAGTTTCTGGAGAAGATCCACACTTGTGAGGGATGTACCAGCTGTACTTGTCACACTCAATGGGGCCCTGAATGGGCTCTGGCTGGCAACCAGACAGGTGTGGCTTAGCTCAGGGACTGGCTGATTCAGGAGTGGAGACCTCTGCCTGGGCGTGGTCTTCACTGCCTGCATCATGGTGCTGTTTCGAGGTAAGCTGGGGGGAACCTGTGCAGTAGGAGCTTCTGCTGGCAGAGTAGGACTGAGAACAGGGCTCAGTGGGATCGTGTAGCTTGGGGCATGCTTTTCACTGGACTGTGTGATGGAGGCAGGAGTGATTAGCACTGGGGTGGTGACTTCAGGTTGGACTGAGTAGGGGGCAGCAGACTGAACACCCAGGCTTTCTGACTGAGGGGCCCCTCCTGAAGGCTCAAAGGAAAATGGTAGGAACGGGCTGGGCTCTTTCTGGGAGGCATCTCCTGGCAGCTTCTCCACTTCTTCTGAATCAAGACCCACGACCATTGGCTGTTCCTTCGGCAAAGAGGTTCCAAATAGTTCTTCCACTGTCAGATGTTTGTGTCCAGAGGGAGCAGACTGAAAAACAGATCAAACCACCCGATGAAAGAAATCTCTCGAAAACCAGCGTAACAAACCTCTTTTCTATCAATCAAAACAGTCTGCAGGAGCAACGGCAGAAGGAGTTTGTAAATAAGGGAATGGAACAAACTGAAGACATACTAGGGGTTAAGGCCAGGTCTCTCTGAGTTGGTGGATAGAAATCTGCAACAAAATTCAAATTTTAGGGACTCCTGTGTTAGAATTCACAGATGGGTGAAGGGGTAGGTCCTTATTTCAGAGTTAATTGTGCCTACTTGCCCCATGTCAGTAACACGTGGGAAAATGATACTAAAGAGGTCAGAGGGGCTAAATGCTGAGCAAGTGATCCTGCCTTTAATTCACTGTTCTTAATAAAAAGATGGGCAATGCACCTTGAGGACTGGGTCCCAAATACCAGAAAATAAATTTAACTATTATATTTTATAGCAAGTCATTCCTCTTCTCTGCCCCCAAGTCACAGAATTCTTTAAAAAAAGCAAAATAATGATTTTTACTATTTAATAATCTAAATTTTAAAAAGTCTCAAAAATTTGAACTTACATATATTTTAGTCAAGTGGATTATTGACACCAATGTGACTGTTCAAAGGAAAAATACACATGCTTCCCACTTGAGAGCTTCCCTGCGTCTTCCAGCAGGACTGCCATATTCATTTCACTTTTACTGACTGAGTATCCACAGAACGCCAGGTCCTGTTCTGACTGGGTCCAAGGGACATAGCAGGGAGTAACAAAAAAAATCCTACCCTGCCAGGGCTTACATTCTATTGGGAGACAAACACAAGTACTTTGAAAACACAGGAAGCCCTGTCTTACAGTTGTATTCCAAAAATGTGTCAGCTAGCTGTTTAGACACATTTCTATGGGGGAAAAAAAAATCACTGGAACACAATTTTTAGGGCCTCAGAAAGTCTACCAAGGCCCTAAAGTACATTGCATCTGAAGTGTAATGGTGACAGCACCACAGTATGATCACATGCCTACAGGAAAACATACTTAGTTTTTCCTAGGCAAATGTCTGTTCATTCATTTGACAAATCTTGATTGAGTTTACCAGGTGCCAGGTACTGTGCAGTGATGCGTGGGGTAGGAGGCACTGATAACTGGTAATAAGGACTCCCCTTCCTTGGGCAAAGTGGCAGGGCTCCATGGGAGGGAAGGAGGCACCCAGGAATGAGGACCTTAAGCTGAGGGGAGGGATGAGGTGAGCTGGCTGGAGCACAGTCACCCTGGGAGCTGCAAGTACTTTTCCAGGGCTGGGTCAGAGAGGCTGGGGAGGAGGAGAGGCGACGGAGGGAAGAGAGAAGCACTGGCCAGACTGCAGAGTGTCTTGAGACACACTGTCAGGAGGGCAATGGGGATACGTTCAGGGAATGACCCACTTAGCTTCGTATCTTAAGATGTGCACTTTGGCGGCCACATAAAGGACAGATTGAGGGGTGAGGCTGAAGCTCTTACAGTTGTCCAATGGTACTGGGTGGTGGTGCCACTGCTTGGGCCGGCAAGTCCTTAGGTTACGGGAGGGAGGGGAAAGGCTAGGTCAGTTTTTAACACGTCTGAGGTCTCCAGAGGACATCTGAAACCTGCAGAAAGTGATATGGAGGTACTGATTTGCAAGTCATTAAAACATAAAAATGGTAATACAAGTCAAAGGAGCAGAGGGATTCCTTCAGGAGACTGCAGGGACAACGGTGGCAGAGACAGAGACTCTGTAACCCTGTGGGTGTCACTCCCCTTCCTGAATCTCAACTCCTCTCTGAAGTAGGGAGGGTTGTTGGAAGGATTCAACCTACAGAACCCAGCACACAGGAAGTGCTCATCCTCCAAGGCAGGGGCTGTCATCCTCACTTATTCCTGATCATTGACCTCCTTCCTGCCTGGGCTTATCTGCCCAAGCAATGGCACCCCTACCCAGTACCAGAGACCTACTAAGTACATAGTAGATGCTCTAAAATGCTCACTCCCAAAGCACTTCCAGAAAGAGAAAGGCATGCAGGGGAGAGGGTGGTCCCCACAGAACAGCACCATTAAGGGTAGGGAGACCGGCTCCCCTTTGTTGAGGAGAGATTCATGTCAGACAACAGGGAAGAAAGAGGCTAGCTAGCATTGCTGACTAAGGATGCAGGGAAGTTTGCATGTGAGAGACAGAAAGTTAAGGGAGTACTATTTCATACTTTTTCTCTGGTGTGGAGACAGCATCATCTTTAAGTACGAGGTGGCAGGGCAGGTCTGAAGAGAATGCAGGCGGTGTGAAATAACTGCTGTGGAAGGAAGAGACAGAAGCCTCCTCCAGTTGTAAAAAACTGTAAGTTCATACTAAACCATCTTATCCTGGCAAATACTCAAAAAAGAGAATTCTATTAATATTAAAAAACCAACATATCTTGGCAAGTTAATGCGACAAGAGGCTTTTGTTTAAGTCAATGAATTCTCGAACAGCAAATTTAGGCCCCCACTAATAATACTGTCTTAAGACTAGTAAGACTGTCTTGTCACAACACCTTCTGGTTCTTTAAGGGATTTTCCATATTCAGAATCTCACTTCAAATATAAGGCAGTTATAACATCTAATTATGGATGTTATAAATAAACGTAGAAAAAAAAAAAGCAGAACAGTTTATATGATTCCATTTCCTCCCATTTTTCATTCTAAAAAACTGTAGAGCTGGAGTATGGAATCAAAGATACATAGGTTCAATTTCCAGCTGTGTTACCTGGGAAAATTACATATTAGTTCCCTCATCTGAAAAATGAGGACAATTGTGGTAATTACTTCATAGGGCTGCTGTGAAATTAAATTCCCAATATAATGTCTGGTGCCCAATGGGCATTCAATAAATGGAGGCTGGCCATTATGAAAATCATTATATGGACATCATATAATAACAATTATGATAAATTTGTGTTTGGATACTTTTTAAGGAACACCACATAATATTTGATGGATATTAAAAATTCATCAAATCCTTCTGGAGTGTCATACCCCCACAATACAGAACAACAACAACAAAAATCATTTGCTGGGATATCAAGGCTGTGCTGTTTATTATAAACCATCCTGTCATTCCCTGGTGCGAGGAGTCACCAAGGACACAGCAGTCTGTTTGTTTAAAGCTCACTGCTAACAATTCAAACCCATTCACTGTAAGTCAGCATAGATGACAAATTCTCATTTGGGACAGAATTCTCATTCCCTCTGTCCAGGCCACATGGAACTGCAGTGAGGAGCACAGGTTCCATTTCTTGTGCTGAACTGTGACTTTGTCACTTTTAGATCCCTGGCACCATGTATGTCTATTGATGAGCTCAGAGATAATTCCTTTTCATACATATAATCTTTAAAACAAAATGGTCAGGATTGTTTGGTGCAAAAAAAAAAAAAAAAAAAGGTACCAAGGTACCAGAAAACGGTACTAACTCATTAACAAAAATGATGTGAGTCCTGACCACCATGTTGCTTTATATATGTGTACATATACACATACATCAACATTTAGATATATTTACTTTGAAAAACACAGACCGTATTGGGGTTATTTTGCAGAAACTTAAGGTCTTTTCCAGGTAAGAAATACTATTTTTATGTTATAAGAAAAGAAGCAATCAAACAACAGGATACGGACAAGCCTCACCATGAAATACACCTGAGGCTTCAAGATCCAGTTGGTAATTTTTACTTGTCTAGTGGAACACAAGCTTTGAAAGATCAAATCTACCTGCATTCACATTTGAAATGTTTTACATTTACTTTAAAAACAAGAATTTCCAATGATTTCAAATTTATGTCATATTAAAAAATGAGGCTACATGTAGAACCTTGAACCTAAAAGCAGCAAAAAGTTTCCAGATTTCTCCAGGTTGCCTCTGTACAACTTTTGCCAACTAGGACCAGATTCTCAGACTTTCCCTGGAGGAGGGTGTGTGGTAAAGAATTTGGGGTTCAGAGATCTTCTCACCTAAAGAACAAATGAAGCTGTGATGGCAGTAACGGTTACCACAGACAGAGTGCTCATCACATGGGAGGCCCTGTGCTAGGCTCTTTATGTGCACTGCTTTATAAATCTGCCAGGACAGGTACAGTTATCACTGCCATTTTATAGATGATGCCCAAATGTATCAAGAGAACCAGACACCAACCTAGATTTAACAACACAGTCCACATTCCTAATCATTATGCCACCATACTGAGATGTCAATTAAGCAGATCAGCCTACCTCATCAAATGGGTGGGGATATGTACCTCTGGAAAACAGAGGTGGAGCTAAGGCCTGAATGACTAAGAGGTGTCTACAGGTTCAAATGCATCAACTTTTAGAAATATCTAACTTGTAGAACTATAGCTACAAAATCCGGAGGGTCTCCACACAAGCCTCCAGATGATTTTTGAGTAGGTGTCTGTGTTTGAAATGACCCTCCTTACACTTCCTGTCTATGACAGGAAAAACTGTCTGCATTCGTTCTGTAGCTGCCCCCGCCCCCCCACCCCCACCCCCACCATGGATTCATCTTCCAAAATGCACAGAAAAGATGAAATTTTATTCTTTCCCCATGTCTGAATATGCTTAAAGTCTGGATTCTGAGTTTTGTAATGCCTCACTTAAATCAAGTGTTTGACTGA
Organism: Dugong dugon; assembly: GCA_030035585.1. NCBI lineage: Eukaryota > Metazoa > Chordata > Mammalia > Sirenia > Dugongidae > Dugong > Dugong dugon. The sequence goes on along the minus strand of CM057481.1, from coordinate 14,319,741 downwards.
ACATTTTCCTTGGGAAATGGAACTCGTAGTGTGCAACAGTATGTAGAGTACACAACAAAATTCTAGCACACTGGATCAGGTTTTACTTAGTTCCTTCCTCACCCCACAGTTCCTGCTGTTTAGAGTATTTCATACTTCTGTGTGGATCTTTTGTGTTCACGTCAGATTTTCTACCTGGTCAGTGCACAAGGCACACTATAAGACATGTACTATTCTTGACCACAGGCACCAAAAAACTAAAAACCAAACAAAAAACCAAACAACCTCGCCCCAAACAAAACCAAACAAAATCCAGGGAAACAACCCCACAGGGAATTTTAATAAACTGAAATGGAATTTATTAACATTAAGGCTCGACAGTTTATTTGCTTTTCAACACTAGATGGCAGCATTACTAAACAAATTATTTTCTGTGTATAACCCATTGCATTTAAGTGGATTCTGACTTACAGGGACCCTACAGAACAGAGGAGAACTGCCCGACAGGGTTTCCAAAGAGCAGCTGGTGGATTCAAACTGCCGACCTTTTGGTTAGCAGTCGCGCTCTTAACCACTGTGCCACCAGGGCTGATTATGGATTTGAGCTAATTTTATCATTTATATGGCTTCTGACAATATTCAGATCTTGATTTTTTTTTTAAATTTTATCACTTTGGCCTGAAAAGTGGCATTTTAAAAGTAGATAATAACGAGAGAATAATGAACGAACAGTAAGAATAACAACTACACCATCAGCCTAGTATGTGTCAGAAGGTTGACATCCCTGAGTGCCCACTTAACATTCTGTGTGTTCACAGATCCATTACTGGTGCTTCTGTTGAAAGGCTAAGCATCTATGGCTTGCCAACTCATCTTTTAATGGACAGTGGCTTATGGTTCTTAATGCTTTTTTTTGGGTTCATTTCTTCACATAACTTTATGAGTTACGCAGTACAAGGATCTTTAACTCCATGATTCGGAAGGGGTCAGGGGAAGTGACTCGTGATTCAGAAAGGAAAACTGACTGGTCCACTGAATACCCAAAACTAATAAACCAGTCCAAAAGGAACCTAGTACCATGCTCTTTAAAAAGAATATAGTTTTTAAAAATTATATTTTACATAGCATCATACAGTAGAAATGGAACATGGGAATGTAATATACAAAATCTGGTTAAAATTATCATCTAAATACCTAAAACCATACAGATACGTTGCTGGTGGGATGTAAAACGGTACAGTCACTTCAGAAAAGTCTGGCAGTTTCTTATTAAACATGCAACTACCATACATATGACTCAGCAATTGTACTCTAGGGCATTTATCCCAGAGAAGCCGAAATTTATGTTCACACAAAAACCTGTACATGAATGTTCATCACAGCTTTATTCATAATAGCCGAAACCTGGAAACAACCTAGGTGTCCTTCAACAGATGAATGGTTAAACAAACTGATATATACATCCACGGAATACCATTCAGCAGTAATTGATACATGCAACAACTCAAATGAATCTCCAGGAATTATGCTGAGTGAAGAAAGCCAATCCCTAAAAGTTATATATTATATGATTCTACTCACATAACATTCCTGAAATGACAAAGTCACAGAACTGGAGAACAGCATCAGTGGCTGCCAGGGGTTAAGGACGGAAGGGGGAGCAGGGACAGTGTGAGAGGGAAGCTGGTGTGATTAAAAAAGGGCAACATGAAGGATCCCTGTAGTGATGAATTATTCCGTATCTTGACGGTGGTGGTGGGTATATGAATCACATATGTGATAAAATTTCACAGAACTGAATATACATGCCGACCTGCGAGCAAGGCAAAGCCAGAGAAATCTAAATAAGACTGGAAGCTGTACTAATATCCTGATTGTAATACTGTACAATAGTTTACAAGATGTTATCAGTGGGGAAACAGGTAAAGGGTACTTGGGATCTCTCTATATTATTTCTTACAACTGCATATAAATTTACACTTACCTCAAAATAAAAAGTTTAATTAAAAATTATGGGTTTTACTTGATTATGAAAAGCACCTGTTCATTTACCAGGCCATCAGTTATAAAGGGAGTCCATTCCTCCAACAAATATTTACAATGCTAGAAGTTGAGGATGCAGCAATGAACACGGCAAACAAAACTGCCTGCCCCATGGTGCTTTCATGCTGGTGGAAAGGGCCACAAACCACATCACCTGGTTTTTAAGGCTTAGGGAGAAAATAAAGTAGAGCAGGAGGGTGGGGTGGGTTGTTATTTTAAATAGGGTGTTCAGAGAAGGCCTCACCTATATGGAGGGCACCTGAGACTTGGAGGAGAAAAAAGAACAGGTCTTATTTATGAGGAAAGTATCCCAAGCCAAGGGAACTGCAAGTGCAAAGACCTATCCTGAGGCAGGAGCATGCCCGGCATATTTAAGGAAAAGCAAGAAAGGCAATGAGGCCGGGGCTGATTGAGCATGACAGTGGTAAAAATGAGGCCAGAGGCAGTGGAGCCAGATTAGGTGGGGCCTCCTGGGCAAGGGCCAAGACTTTGACTTTTATTTGCATGAGATGGGACATCAGCGGAGGGTTTTACTCCGAGAAGTGTCATGATCTGACTTTCCGAGAAGTGTCATGATCTGACTTACATTTTACCAGGATTACTCTGACTATTGGGTTAAGAATAAGTAAGAGAGTGGCAAGGGCAAAAGCTGGGAGATCAAATAGGAGGTTACTGCACTAGGGGAAATGGACTAGGGGAAATGACCTGGATGGATGTCATTATGCTGCTTGAAACATGTTGCTGCATGTACATAACTTGATAGAAAAGTGACAAATCAAACTTGTACTTCATTAAAATCCTTACAAAGTATGATTCTCTGTTTTGTTGCTGTGGACAAAGCCAGGACGTCAGTTGTACAAACCTTATCTTGTGACCCGGACGGCATCTCCTCTAGAGTCTCTGTACTTCCCAGATTGGACAGCTGAGTGCTTGGCTGTAACCCAGGGCTGGAAATATTTGAGTCGCCCATCTGATTCTTAAAAAAATTAGAAAAATAAGTATATCATGTGAAAAAGTTTGTTCTCTATTATTGGGCTCACAAAACAACATTTGAGGTTATCAGGGAAACTATTTAAAAAAACAAATAAACAAACAAAATCTCAAAAATGTTTGCTTTGGATCCTCACATGTACATAATTTATATAATAAAAATTCCAGAAATCTGATTTTAGACAACAGTGTTAGCGATAATTGTTATTTTTATCACCCTTTTAAGGAAAAACCAATGGCATGACCACATGTTCTTTTCTATTTTATTTTTAAAATTAATATATAGTAAAATTAACTTTTTTGGAGGGTGCACAGTGCTACTTTTGTGACCACCAACCACAATCAGGATACTAAAGAGTTTCGTCAACCCCAAAAAACTCCCTCATGCTGTCCTGTTGTGGTCACGCCCTCCCCCCATTCCCGGCAACCACTGATCTGTTCGTCACCACTGTGTCTTGTCCAGAAAAATCATATAAATGGAATGATACAGTATGCAGCCTTTCGAGGCTGGCTTCTTTCACTTAGCATAATGCCTTTAAGATTCATCTGAGCTGTTGTATGGTTCCAACAGTTCACTCCTTTTTATTGCTGAGTAGTACTTCATTGCACGAATGTATTACAGTTTAACCATTCATGGTAGGATATTTATGTTGTTTCCAGTTTTTGGTGATTACGATTACAGTTACTATAAACATTTGTGTACAGGTTTTTGTGTGGAAAAAAGCTTCATTTCTCTAGGGTAAATCTATCTAGGAGTGGTATTGCTGGGTCATATGGTAAATATATTTTTCTTTTAAAACTTTTACATTTAGATCTCTGATCCATTTTGACTTGATTCTTTTCTTAATAAGGTGTGATGTTTAGGCTGAAGTTTTTTTTTTTTTGCATATGGATGGCCAATTGTTCCAACACCATTTGTTAAAATCATCATATACTCTTTAAACATTTGAGATAAAATAAAAAAAAAAAGCTTTAACCTACAGCCTAGAGACAGATTAGTTTTCTTGATACCATACTATGTGAATTATTGTATGTGCTTAGCATAAAAGAAGGCACTCAAACATTAAGTGAATGAATAAGCTTTTTCTCTATTCAAATAACTTAATCCTTGTATTATTTCAGAACACCATTTACTCAGCGATACCTATTTGAATAGAGGTGAAATAGTCTGTGAAAGCCTATGAGATTTTTAAATCTTCTAACACACCTGTCTGTGCAAAATCACCATCAGCCAACAGCATCACTTCATAGGAACTGCTTAGAATTAAACTGTATTACAGAAAACAAACTGAAAAGTTCTTGAAACAGAAGGTGCAAATGTTAGGAGCATTTAAAAAGCTGGGAGTTTTCACATAAAAATTCAGACTTGTCATTTTCAGAGAGAAGCTGGATGATGTGGCAACACCAGCTCATTTGGCAGTAACTGGCTGTAGCTGAGCTTCAAACCGACCTTTTTACACAGGGAACAAGTTCTCCATTTGCTCTAGTTCCAACCTGGCCCATTTTACTCACTAACACGATCTACCTGGCTCTTGGGGTATTTAAATTTACACTACCTAACTCAAACATAAGCTATGAGAATGGTACTTTAAAATTCTCAAGAATTTTTCATAGTTGTGCAGGGCCTTTTAAGAATTTACCTTAAGGAAAAATTAATGCTGTACATAAAGATTTAGCTACAAGGACTTAGCTACAAAGACGTATCGCTGTGTTCTTAATAGAAAGAATTAGGAAAACTTAGGGTATTGTTTATATAAATTAAGGAAGGAAAAATACATAGCTATTAACATCACAGTTCTTTTTACAAAAACTTTTCTTTCTCCCAAATGAAATTTCACAGGAAGTCCCTGTGAGACAAAGATAAAAAAGATAAGTAGAAATGCTCCAGTTGAAATGGGCCCCAAAGCTGCCCCCTTGGCCAGTCTCTCACACCTCTGTAGAATACCAGCAGTGATAATTTGAAAGCCAGTGGTAGACATGAAGCCCTAGTGGCACAGTGGTTAAGAGCTCAGCTGCTAACCAAAAGGTCAGCAGTTCGATTCCACCAGCCGCTCCTTGGAAACCCTATGGGGCAGTTCTACGGCGTCCTATAGGATTGCTATAAGTTGGAGTAACTTGACGGCAACGGGTTGGGTTTGCTTTGGTTGGCAGAAATGAATAGTTACTGATAATAAACAGATACTGTTTTATAGGGGAAAAACAGGTTATAAAAGAGTATTTTACTAAAACTAATATACTCAAATATACCACACACACTTGGACATACTTATATTTTTAGAAGGATACATAACAAGGTATTAGCAGTGATTATTTCTAGGTGGTAGAGTTATGTTTTCCTTTCTTTATTATAATTTTTAAATATTAAATTTTTTATAATTAATATGTGCTGCTTATATAAAAAAAGAACAGTTCCTACTGTTTTAAGAAGGAAAAAAAACTGTTTTTTCATTTTTTGCAATTAAACTAAAACTATTGAATACTCCTTGCGATACTGAATCTACCATGGACTGCCAGAAGACTGAACAAATCTGTCTTGGAAGAAGTACAGCCAGAATGTTTCAAGGGAGGATGGCAAGACTTTGTCTCATGTACTCTGGACATGTTATCAGGAGGGACCAGTCCCTGGAGAAGGACATCATGCTTAGTAGAGGGTCAGCGAAAAAGAGGAAGACCCTCAACGAGACGGACAGAGTGGCTGCAACAATGGGCTCACACATAACAATGATTGTGAGGATGGCGTGTTTTGTTCTGTTGTATGCAGGGTCACTATGATTTGGAACCAACTCGTCAGCATCTAACAGCAACATAACAACAAACCAAACAAACACCAGCGAAGTCCAGAATTATATCCTGTGGCTAGAAGCAACTCAGAATGGGCCCAATTGTTAAGGACTGTAGTTTCAACCATCCTTCTTTACATTAAAAATACAGAAAGTTGGTTAAAACAAACTACAGGAGCTATGGAAAAAATGCTTATTATAGGGTTTTTATTTTCAAAAAGTCTCTAATTACTATAAACGTTCTACTCAAAAGTCTGGAATTTCACTCATTATATTATACAGGAGATTAGACTGGGGAGTAAACCCCATCACCGAGGGCTAGCTTGCACCTCCGCCCTGCCTTGACTCTGCCAATCTCCTCAGTGTCTAAGATAAACAGAGGGGCCACCCAAACCATGCAGCAGTCCAGGAGAGCCCATCCAAATACTAAGATACAGACTCGTGGGTCACTACGAACACCAGCTCCATCTGGTTACGACAGGAAGCGCAGATGAGAAAAATAAAACTCTTGTTTAAGGAAGCACCACCTATTTACAGTTTTCAAAAACAGAAAGAACACATTGTAAGTATCAAAGATTCAACTAAATCCCAAAAGGTTCAGTTTTACTCTAATCATAGACATTTATTCCACATTGTGGAAGAATTTTCCTGATGACAGAAATTACTGTGCTCTATTTTTTTTACTTTGCAACGTTTACGTAATCAGAAATGACCATCAGATTTGTAGACTGCCCGCTTGACCCCAGAGTTCCTTTACAGCTTTACGTACAAAGGCAAGGCTTTACTCCACTTCCTTCTTTCCTTTTGTGGCTCGCTTCTCGTCCTGAGAAGTAAGCCAGGCCACTTCCTGGAGAATGTGTACCTACAGTGCTCTAACGCATCTACAGTTTCTGTCCTATGTGGCACCTTCATCCAGTCATCACTGGGGATGGGTAACAGAGCCCTAGACTTATTAGTCATCTGTTATCAGGATGCAGAAAGGCCTCTATAAAAATGGAAGAAGGTACTTATGTAAAAAACTCAGATCTCATTAAAGACATGAAGAGTTTGGGGAATATGAGGTAACCAAGAAGTTCAGAAAACGGTTCTTGAAATTTACTCTCATTCAGTTTCCAACGAATCAACAGATTCATCATAGAGATGACTGATTTTCCTATATTTAATTTTCACAGATATATATGACCATTTATTTTCAATTAAAGGAAATGACCTCCCAGAGTGCTTTGCCAGTATGTCCCCTGAACTCCAGATTTTAACTGCAGTTAATGAGTGCACAAAAGATGGTCCTGTGATCAAATGAATCTGAGAACCAGTGTTACATTTTATTTACTGTGGGACTGCTCAGAGTCTTCAGCACCAAAAAGCCCCAGAAAGATGCGGGGAGGAAGAGTCAAGTTAACACTTCCCCATCTCATTTGAGCAAGGATCACCTGTTAAAAACCTTGGTTACTGCTGTTTGGGAAACATGGTCCTAGACAGTGCTTTTCAGACCTTGTTCCTTGAACCTTTGATAAACTGAAGATTAAATAACAAATGAAAGAAAAGTATTAACTCAATGTTAGCCAAGGGTAGGGTGATAATTATAATTCTGCTGAAACAAAGTATAGCAGTGGAAACCTTTTGTCTCACTCCAGTGAACCATGGCACTTTGAGGTACTGACATCACGTGAAAGCTATAAAAGTTCCACAGCTAAAAAGTTTTGAAAACCACTGTCTGAGTGCTTAGCCTACACTGGACAATTCATAAACACACGCTACGTAAATTAAAGTATCAAAACTTCCATTTCATTCACTTTTTGGAAGAATGTTATTAGTTAACTTCCAAGACAAAATGCCACAGAAGAAAAAGAAAAAACAGAATTTGAGAAAAGTCTCTCATTTGGGTAAAGTTCCAAATGATTTTAAGGAAGGCTGTGTATCTAACACCAATTAGAGACCATAAATACCCTTTTAGTATTAAGAGGTGCAAATTATCAGAATATTTTTTCAAAGCCAAAGATGATACCTACACAAATTCCTAAGTCACTGAGCACCCTAACAGATGCTGCAGAAGTGAGAAAAGGCATGAAGCTTTTCCAGTATACCTGTAGCAGGCTAACTCCACTACTCCAAAACCATTTTCTCTCACAGTAATTGGACAGGAATAGAAAACGAGTATTCTTTTTTCCTGTCAAAAACAAGTACTCTGAGATAAGCAGATTTCTTTCCTTAAAACTGTAACATATGCTTCTTTTTGAATAAACTACTTTTGCTGGCCTGAAGGTGTCTTCCTCAGCCCACGAGCCCCCTGCAGGCCTCCCCAGTCCCTCCGGTCTTTCCTGGTCAGCACCCAGAGAGCCTCACCCTCTCGTACTCATCCTTGGCTCTGCTCAGCATCTCCAGGATGTCGATGGGCCTGTGGTCGTTGCAGCCATTGGCCTGGTTGGGACTCTGCTTATCCCGAGCAGCCTGCTGGGACCGCCGTGTCTCCTCTTCTACCACACTAGAGAAGGAGAACAGCTGTTAGAAAAGCCTCTTTAGACATGATTTGACCCAAGAATTCTTGATGTCCATCTTCCAAGGACATAATAAGAGTGTCATGTGATGACATTGTCTTTGCAATACAAAACATGGAACCTTGGTCACCTTATCCAAGCAATGTACACTTAACATTTCACCAGCTCATTCCCAACAGTGCCAACTAATATTTTCACCTTTACAAAGAGAATAATATAGAACTCTTTCCTGGAGTTGGTGGAAGTACGTACATTAAAAACTCTATTAAAGTGTTTCTTTTTTTCTAGAAGTATCTCAAAATCAGTCAAATTAATTGAAGTAAATGTGAAAATGGACAATCCTGTCAAGACATGGGAAGGCGGTAAAACTAAACAACCCTCTATGGAAAGTTTGTATTGACACTGGGCTAGGTGGGAGAAAGAAAACTTAGTTTCTTAGAAATAGAGGTCCTGGTGACTCTTCAGACATTACTGACGGTACTACAAACAAACAACAAAAAGGTTCCCCTTATTCTCCTCCTTAAAAATCACCAAGTAAGTAACCGAGCTCAAGGGTGTTTGGGGGAATGCTCTTTATTTTGACTGGGGTTGCTTAAGCTAATTTTTCATCTGAAAAACACACAAAGCAAGAAAAGTCACAGGTTAATATAGGGTTGGGGAGTCTCCAAATCTATCTGCAGGGTTTCATTTCTTAAGAATATCCCTGTTCTCCTGCATACAAACGTTTCAAGTATTTATAGCAAAATATTAGGAACTGAAAGCTGGGTAGTGAGCACATAGATATCTGTTGTATTGTTTCTTAATATATTTTTCAAGCTTGAAATCTTTTCTAAAGTAAATAATAGATTTTAATAGGACAACTGATTTTTTTTTGGACATCTGTTCAGGTTTTAGTCCTAAGTGAATGAACAGGCCTACCTGCCATGGGATATTATGAGCACAGACACAACTTGACACTTGTGTTAACTGAGAACTTCCTAGACAGTGATGATGACAGGCAATAAAACAATTCAGTTGTGCAAGGCTTGTTTTGTAGAATAAGAGGAATAGGCCAGGAATAAACCACCCAGTGTCACTTCACTGCTTTAAAGCAGCCTATCCAAGAACTCCCATGGTGGGGTGGGTGTAATAGGCACAGATGGGGTATTTTATTAGAAAACGCGGAATTAAACCATGTTTAACAGATTTCTTTACAGTAGAACTATTCTGACATGCTAAACATGTCAACATGCTTGACATGCTAGAGTATACTGTGATTCTCCAAGAAGGGTGGACTTGCAGATGTTCCTCAATTTTATTTGACTATAGAATCTTTCTCTGAGGCAGGACTCCTGTTTGGAAAATGATGCTTTAAGGTAATGTGTAGTTTCTCTATTTTAAATTATTACAGCTCTTAATAAGATTATTACTTCTAAAATGAATGTAGAATCATGGACATATGGTAGACTAAAAGATGACTAGAATGAGATATGAAGATCAGATCAATTTATATTAATAATACAGTATATTTTATATTTATGCTGGTAATTAATTCCTGGAAAAGAAATACTGCCTTGTCACAACTGTGAGACTTGTTTAAAAGAAAAACAAGACTGGAGAGATACATACTAGTTATTTCTCAATGGTGGAGTACAAGCAATTCCATAATATTCTTTTTTTTTTTGTACTTTTTGGGCATTTGCCACAATTAACATGCACTCTTTACTAATCAGAAAAAAAGAATGCTATTTAAAACGACTTGTTTGTTGACTGAATACTCAGTCTGAATCCAACTTCATAAAGGACTCTTGTCACAAAGCCTCTTTTCCATCTACTTCCTGCCATGTTGCCTGGCTTGGCCACAGTAGAATTCAACTGTCCCCTGAACCTGGACTGGAAATGAGGCTTTGGTTTAAAAGAAGAACACTTCTAATAGTAATCACTGTTCACACCTGCAGACAGGCCACTGGACAAAGCTCACAACTGCTGAAAACACAAGCTGGCAAGGGTGGTGTGCAAGGGACTCTCACATGAGAAAGGCTTGGACTCTAAGGCCCCTTCCGGTTCAAGCACTATGAACAGCGACCTCGTATCTCTTCTGTCCTCTCAAGCACCCAATTGCGCCCGAGACTATTTGTGTGATCACACACATCAGCCTAATGTACACAAAGAGAAAAAGATGGGAAGAAACAGACTGAAATGCTAACAATGGGGTAAGCAGGATTATAGATAACTTTAGATTTCTTCCCCAAATTTTTGACAACAAATAGAAAATCGGGGAAATACATAAGTTAATAGGAAGAAACTCACTTCTGTAAGTTCCCCAAATTTTATAGTCTATGCGGGAAACATTCAAAAGCTTTTATTGTTAAAAACAGTTTTTGGTAGACTAGATTTTCTCTTTAGGAGAGTCAGCATTTTCTGAGTTTAGTGATTTTCAACTTTATCCTGCTAGTCACCCAAGAATTTCCAAATTTAGAAATAGCACAGGTCTAGGAGTTCTAGAAGCTCACTCGATCTCCTATGTAGCTTCTCGCTTTTTACAAACATCTTTTGGAATAAATCAATTTTTTACTTGCAGAATTTCTATTACATTGCATTTGTCAAAATAGTGATAGGAAGAACTGAGTTTAACAAATGGGCATTAACAGGCACATTTATTTAGAGGCACAACATGCCAAAGAGTTTTACCTATAGTTTTGGTTCATAGAGGTGATATTCTGAAAATGTGCAGCAAATAGACGCTGTATAGAGGCAGATTTAGAGCAAAGAAAGGTAATTTTTTTAAAATCTCTGGTGACCAGAAAAATAATCTACTAGAGTTAATGTTAATATATAAGGTATTCTCTTCAGCCATAAATTGGCCAGCCACTTGGAAACCTGACCTACCAACAGTTTCACATGGGCATTCTCTAATAACTTTTAAGACCTCCCCCATCGCCAAACAAACTGAAAACTTAAGCAAATGTTGCTCTTCCAGGTATTTCTAGTGAAAAGAGCCCTGCATGCTCTTCTTTCCCCTCCCTGCTTCCTGTTTCTACTTACTCATCCCATTTTGGTGTTCAATATAATATTTTCAGATAAGTCATCAATTTTTAGCTTCATTTACCACCTGAAGCATTAGGGGTACCACCTGACTTGATAGAGAAAAAAATCTCAAACTGGTTTTCTCTAAAACTTGTTAGAACTAAAAGAGCCAGATTCTCCCACACATGGCCTGGTCAGAACCTAAATCAGAACCACTGCATACAGTAGTCAGGCTGATGATCTCCTTGGCAGTGCGATGGCCCTAACTGGCACACTGAACAGTTAGGTTCTGGTTAAATTATGATCTGCTCATAGGACTTAATACAATGCAATCACTATAAAATAGGATGGAGGACTATTAAACTTATCAATGCCCTGGAAAAATGCTGCTGACATGAAAAGCAGGATGTACATAGACACCTTATTTTTATGAAAAATGATCACACACATCAACCTAATGTACACACAGAGAAAAAGATGGGAAGATGGGAAGAAACAGACTGAAATGCTAACAATGGGGTAGCAAGATTATAGATAACTTTAGATTTCTTCCCCAAATTTTTGACAACAAATAGAAAATCAGGGGAAATACGTAAGTTAACAGATGATGGTAACAAAGAGAAGTGAGAGAAAAAAGTTATTTTTTTCATCTCTCATATACCGTTAATTAAATCTCTGGGGTAATATAAATACTTACTTGGCCATGAGTTTGGCTATGCGGTGACAGTCATTCTTGTCATAAAACCAAATACTGTATATTGACACTTGAAAAACAAAGGAGAGAAAAAAAAATAAGAGGAAATGCAGTTTCAACATCTGAGTATACATAAATATTATCACCATGGAATATTACTGAATTTACCACCAGATCCTCAAATTGTTCAGTCCCTCTATAGGAGGCAAAAAAAAAAAAATCTTCCCTCCAAAACTTCAATAAAAATCAGGACAGGTAAAATATTCAGATGATAATTGCAAAAAATAGTTTTAGATGTTATTACCAGATCTCACGGAGCCTAAGATGCCACTAAGTGGCAGATGTACCATTACTATTATGTATTATCAAGAACAAAAAAATGCTGCCCATTAAACCAAGAATTAACATTGACTGTATGATGCATTCCAAAATGATATTAAAATGTGAAAAGGTCTTAATGAAAACCAAGTTAATTGGCTAATCAAACACTAAAACCTTTATGAGTCTCTTAAAACTTAAAATGTAGAATTAAAATTGTTACAGTTAAAAAAAAAAAAAAAAAAGCTTTAAAAACAAATACCAGCTCCAGATCCATCCTACGATCAACACTGTTCACTTGTGAGATGAGAGTGCTGGGGCTGACTTTAGTCAATTATACTTCTTTTCCCACCATTTGTTATTCCCAATGTGACCACACAAACAAAGCCCTCAAAAAACACCTGCTGAATAGTTAAATGGACAATACTTAAAAGCTATGATAAGTACTTCTGAATAACGTAGCGTAGAAATATAAGCGAAAACAAACACACTGATGGGTACAGCTCATGGCCTACCATGTGCACCCACCATGATACTATCACAGCTCATCTCAACTTCTACCTCCTGTGATACTCATAATGACTCTCCTAAACAGGAAGGGCAGGTATCATTATGCTTTTTTTTTAATTAAACTTTTTATTTTGAAATAATTCTGGATTCATAAGCAATTTTAAGAAATAAACAGAGATCCAGTGTGCCCTTTATCTAGTGTACCCCAAAGGTAACATCTTGCAAAACTATAGTACAAATGGGGAGGGTGCTGACATACGGAGGGGACTGTGACCAATGTCTTGGAACATTCTGTGTACAAACTATTGAATGGGAAGCTATTCTGGTTTGTAAACTTTCACCTAAAGGACAATATTAAAAATACATAAGGAAAAAATATACTACAGTATCACATTGAAGATACTGACATTGACATAGTCAAGATCCATCACCAAAAGGATCCTTGGTGCCCCTTTATAGCCACACCCCTCTCTCCAGCCCCTTCCAGTCCCTGACCCCTGGCAACCATGAATTTCTTCTCTATTTTCATAATGTTATTTCAAGAATCTTACATAAATGGAATAATACAGTATGTAACTTTCGGGATTAACTTTCTTTCAGTGTAATTTCCTTGATAAATTAATTGCATAATTAATTGCATAATTAATTGATAGATTGTTCTTTTTTTTTTTTTGCCAAGTAATATTCTGTGGTATGGACGTACCAGTTTAACTATTCACTTGCTGAAGGGCAACTGGAGTGTTTCCAGTTTTTGGCTACTATGAATATTTGGGTACAGGTTTTCGTGAACATATGTTTTCATTTCTCTGGGTTAAACGCCCGAGAGTGTAACTGCTGAGTCATACATATGGCAGTTGCATGTTTGGTTTAATAAGAAACTGCCAAACTGTTTTACCAGAGTGGCTGTACCAGTCCAACCAGCAATGATCCAGTTTCTCTGCATCCCTGCCACCATTTGGTGTCATTTTATCTTCTGCTCCTTCCAAATGGATTGTTGGTGTTTTTACTGTTGAGTTTTGAGAGTTCTTCATATATTCGAGATAGTAGTTCTTTGTTGGATATGTGGTTTGAACATATTTTCTTGCAGTCTATAGCCTGTTTTTTCATCCACTTAATAAGACTGTCCCAGAGCAGAGATTTTTAATGTTGACAAGGTTCAATTTATCAATTTTTCCTTTAGCAGATCACACTTTTGGTGTGAAGTCTAAGAAAGAACTTAGCCCTAGGTTCTGGAAGATTTTCTCCAATTTTTTTCCTAAAAGGTTTACAGTTTTACATTCAAGTCCATGATCCATCTTGAATTAATTTTTTTGAATTAATTTGTTTTAAAATTGTGCGTTAGGTGAAAGTTTACAAACAAATTAGTTTCTCATTAAATTGAATTAATTTTTGTATAAAGTATGAGGTTTAGGTTACGGTTCATTTTTTGTCCAATTGTTCTAACATTATTTGTTGAAAACACTACCCTTCCTTTATTGAACTGGTTTTGTACCTTTGCCAAATAACACTGAGGCATATTTGTATTGCTCTATTTCTGGGTTCTCTACTCTGTCCCACTGGATTTATGTGTCTATCCTGCCCAAGGGCAGATTAACCAGTAAGCAAGGTTTGCACAGGCTTACTTGTGCTTATTTAGTAATTTGAAGTGCGTAAGTTCACGTTTTGGTTACTTACTACAGATTGTAAGTAAGCACAAGTAAGCCTGTGCATGCCTCGCTTACTGGGTAATCCGTCCCTGATCCTGCCTCTGCCAATACCACACTATCATGATTACTGTAGCTATACAACAAACAAACAAAACCCAAACGTGTTGCTGTAGACTCAATTCTGACTCACAGTGGCCCTAAAGGACAGAGGAGAACTGCCCCATAGAGTTTTCAAGGAGCAGCTGGTGGATTCGAACTGCTGACCTTTTGGTTAACAGCCAAGCTCTTAACCACTGTGCCACCAAGGATCCGTAGCCATATAGTAGGCCTTAATATTGGATAGAGTGATTCTTCCCATTTTATGCCTCTTTTTTAAGACTGTTTTAGCTTCTAGGGACTGCACCTTTCCATATAAATTCTAGAATAAGCTTGTCTATGCCTATGACAAAACCTTGCTGGGATTCTGATAGGAATTGCATTAAACCTACAGACTAATTTGGGGAAAACTGACATCTTTACTATGGTGAGTCTTCCAATTCATTAATACAAATACAGTGTGCCTCTCTACTTATTTAGGTCTTCTTTAATTTCTTTTACCAGTATTCTGCAATTTTTAGCCTACAGATCCTGTATATGCTTTGTTAAGTTTATACTTAAGTGTTTAATTTTCTTTGGAATGACTATAAATGGTATTGTTTTTAATTTTGGTTTCTACATGTTCTCTGCTGATACATAGTAATGGAATTGATTTTTGTGTGTTGAGTTGTATCCTGAGAACTCACTGAACTCACTTATTGGTTCTAGGTGTTTCTATGTGACATCATGTCCTCTATGAACAGTGACAGTTTTATTTTTTCTTTCCCAATCTATACGCTTCTTATTTCTTCTTTTTGTCTTACTGCAGTGGCTAGAACTTCCAATGTTAAGCTGAATAGCATTGGTGAGAGTGGACATCCTTGCGCTTGATCTTGGAGGAAAGGTATTCAGTCTTTCACCATAGTGTGATGTTAGCTGTAGGTTTTTTGTAGATGCTCTATATTGTTGACATAGCTAGCCTCTCTTCCTCTTTTTTTTTTTTTTTTTACAAGCATTTTTTTATTTCTACAAGTGGAAGAATAAAGGTATTTATGAAATTTTTCAAAAGTTACTGATAAGAATCCATGCTGGTTATCCTGTAGTGAAAATAGTACATGCATTTATTGATG
The DNA here is from genome assembly GCA_030035585.1 of Dugong dugon. Lineage (NCBI taxonomy): Eukaryota > Metazoa > Chordata > Mammalia > Sirenia > Dugongidae > Dugong > Dugong dugon. The sequence continues at coordinate 14,304,075 of CM057481.1, read as the reverse complement.
ATGTTGTTGTTAGGTGCCGTTGAGTCAATTCCAACCCAGTGACCCTACACACAACAGAATGAAACACTGCCTGGTCCTGCACCATTATCACAATCACTGCTATGTTTGAACCCAGTGTTGCAGCCACTGTGTCATTCCATCTTGTTGAGGCTCTTCCTCTTTTTTGCTGACCCTCTACTTTACCAAGCACGATGTCCTTCTCCAGGGCAGTTTTTTTTTTTTTTTTTAATCATTAACGGGCACTGGATTTTGTTAAATGCTTCTTCTGTGTTAACTGATAAGACACGATTTTTCTTCTTTAGCCTGTTGATATGGTGGATCACATTGACTGGTTTTCAAATAATAAACCAGCATATCTGGAAAAAGTCCCACGTGGTCATGGTGTATAATTATCGACATATATTGTTGGATTTGCTTTAATATTTGGTTGAGGTTTTTTGTAACTAAGTTCATGAGAGATATTGATTTGTAATTTTTTTTTTGTACTGTCTTTGCCTTGGTTTACCAAAACAAGTATAGTACTGGCCTCGTAAAATCAGTTGAGAATTGTTCTTTCCTCTTTTATTTTCTGGAAGAGATTGTGTAAAATTTGTGTTGATTTTTCTTTCAATGTTTGGTAAAATTCTCAGGTAAAACCATATGGCCCTGGAGATTTCTTTTTCAGGAGCTTTTAAATTATGAATTCAATTTATTTAATGGTTACAAGACTATTCAGTTTATCTAGTTCATCTTGGTTGAGTTTTGGCAGTTTGTGGTTTTCGAGGAATTGGTCCATTTCTCCTAAGCTGTCAAACTTATGAGCGAAGAGTTGTTCATAGCATTCCCTTATCCTTTAAACGGCTGCAGTTATCTGTAGTGATACTCTGTATTTCATTCCTGATATCAGTACTTTGTGCTTTCTCTTTATTTTTGTCAGTGATGCTACAGTTTTATAAATTCTATTGATTTTTTCTCAAAGAACCAGCTTTTTGTCTCACTGATTTTCTCATTTTGTTTCACTGATTTCTGCTCTTATCTTTATCATCTCTTCCCTTCTGCTTGCTTTGAGTTTTTTCCTCTGCTTATTCTAATTCCTTGAAGTGGGAACTTACTAGGACTCTCTGCCAGTTCCACTTGAAAAGTGGAAGGAGTTTGTCATAAGGGAAAGAAATCTCCTGGGGGCCACTCATTGCTGGCAGGGTTTCCAATCCTTCCTGCAGGTTTTGTTAGGCCTGCCTACTCTTACTAGTGGAACTCCCACTTGATCCAGCGGAGGAATGAGCCTACCTGGGCCACTTTCTATTGCTAAGCCGGGGGTCAAGAAACACCAGGCCCGGGTCATCGTCTTCTGTTGGAAAAGGGGTTGTAAGAAACCCTGCTGCTGTGTTGCTTCTCCAATACTGGGCCCCTATCCAGATCACTTTTTTCCCCTTTCCACCTTTCAGAGTTCTCCTTTGATTGTCTGTTGTATTATTCTCAGGTTTTATAGCTGTACTTAGTAGGGAGGAACAGGGAGAGACAAGTCTATGCCTTCTTGTTCAGACTGCAAGTCTCATTATGCTTTTTCATGGTTGAAAAAACTAAGGCTTATGGAGAGATTAAAGGACTTATTAAAAACTTAAAGAGAAAATGTGTCTCAGAACTGTAACTAGAACTCAGATCTTCTCACTCCTGGGCCAATAGTCTTGTCACTAAATACCCATTGCCTCATTAGTTAAAATAACATAAAATTTTTCATGGAAACAAAGTTAATGAGAAGTTCACTTATACTTAAATATGAAAGCAATACATATAAGAAAGTTTATAAATAAATAACTAAAAAATTGCCCACTAAAAGGATACGACATGGAATATAGGAAATATAAAGGGGCAGGGCCAAGCTGGCAGAGTAGTCAGACCCTAACTCAGCAAATACAAAATCAACAACAATGAAAAAGATGAAAAGAAAATACATAAAGAATAACTCAGCACAGAAAATTAAGTGGAACAAAGAAACTGTCAACAACACACACAAAAAGACATCAAATGACAGTACTAAATATCAATCATTACACTGAATGTAAATGGACTAAATGCACCAATAAAGAGACAGAGAGTGCCAGAATGGATTAAAAAACACAATCCGTCTATATGCTGCCCGTAAGAGACATACCATAGAGTTAAAGATACAAACTAAAACTCAGAGGATGGAAAAAAATATATCAAGCAAACAACAATCAAAAAAGAGCAGGAGTGGCAATATTAATCTCTGACAAAACAGACTTTAAAGTAAAATCCACCACAAAGGATAAGGAAGGACACTATATAATGACTAAAGGGTTAATACAACAGGAGAACATAACCATAATAAATATTTATGCACCCAATGACAGGGCTCCAAAATACATAAAACTCTAACAGCATTTAAAAGAGAGACAGACAGTTCCACAATAATAGTAGGAGACTTCAACACACCACTTTTGGTGAGGGACAGAACATCCAGAAAAAAGGCCAATAAAGACAGTGAAGATTTACATGCCACAATCAACCAACTTGAGCTCACAGACATATATAGAACACTCTACCCAACCGCAGATAAGTATACTTTCTTTTCCAACACACATGGCCAGAACAGACTATGCATTAGGCCATAAAGCAAGCCTTAACAGAATCCAAAGCAAAGGAAGATTACAAACCATCTTTTCTGACCATAAAGTCATAAAAGTGGAAATCAATAACAGAAAAAGGAAAAAAAATAAAACACATGGAAACTGAATACCTTGCTCAAAAACTACTGGGTTACAGAAGAAATTAAGGACAGAATAAAGAAATTCACAGAATCAAATGGGAATGAAAACACATCCTACCAGAACCTTTGGGACACAGCAAAAGCAGCGCTTAGAAGTCAATTTATAGCAATAAATGTACACATCAAAAAGAAAGGGCCAAAATGAAAACATTAACCCTACGACTCGAACAGAAACAGAGCAGTAAAAAAAGCCCTTGGGCATCAGAAGAAAGCAAATAATATGAATTAGAGTAGAAATAAATGAAATAGAAAAAAGAAAAACAATTGAAAGAGTTAACAAGACCAAAAGCCAGTTCTTTGAAAACATCAACAAAAGTGATAAACCATTGGCCAAACTGACAAAAGAGAAACAGGAGAGGAAGCAAATAATCCAAGTAAGATGTGAAATGGGTGATAATGCAACAGACCCAACTGAAATTAAAAGAATTAGAATACAATGAAAAATTGTACTCTAACAAATTTGAAAATGTAGAGGAAATGGACAAATTTCTAGAAACACTCTACTTACCTAAACTAACACAAACAAACAGAACAACTAAATAAACCTATAACAAAAGAAGCGATTGAAAAGGTAATTAAAAAACTCCCAATAAAAAAAAGCCCTGGCCCGGATGGCTTCACTGGAGAATTCTACCAAACTTTCAGAGAAGAGTTAACACCACTACTACTAAAGGTATTTCAGAGCATAGAAATGGATGGAATACTCCCAAACTCATTCTATGAAGCCAGCATAACCCCGATACCAAAACCAGGTAAAGATGTCACAAAAAAAGAAAATTACAGACCAATATCCCTCATGAACATTGATGCAAAAATCCTCAACAAAATTCTAGCCAACAGAATTCAGCAACATATCAAAAAATAATTCACCATGATCAAGTGAGATTTATACCAGGTACGCAGGGATGGTTCAATAGTAGAAAAACAGTCAATGTAATCCATCACATAAATAAAACAAAAGACAAGAACCACATGTCATCTATTGATGCAGAAAAGGCATTTGACAAAGTCCAACATCCATTCATGTTAAAAACTCTCAACAAAAAAGGAAGAGGGAAATTCCTCAACATAATTAAGGGCATTTATACAAAGCCAACAGCCAACATCATCCTAAATAGAGAGACTTTGAAAGCATTCCCCTTGAGAGTGGGAACCAGACAAGGATGCCCTTTATCACCACTCTTACCCAACATTGTGCTGGAGGTTCTAGCCAGAGAAATTAGGCTAGAAAAAGAAATAAAGGGATCCAAACAGGTAGGGAAGAGGTAACAGTATCTCTATTTGCAGATGATATGATCTTATACACAGAAAACTCCAAAAAATCCACAAGAAAACTACTGGAACTAATAGAAGATTTCAGCAAAGCTTCAGGATACAAGACAAACACACAAAAATCAGTTGGATTCCTCCACGCCAACAGAGAACTTCAAAAAGGAAATCACCAAATCAATAGCATTTACAATAGCCCCAAAGAAGATAAAATACTTAGGGATAAATCTAACCAGAGATGTAAAACACCTATACAAAGAAAACTACACTAATGCAAAAACAAAAGACCTGTATAAGTGGAAAAACATACCATGCTCATAAACAGGAAGACTCAATATTGTGAAAATGTCTACTCTACCCAAAGTGATCTACAGATACAATGCAATCCCTATCCAAATTCCAATGGCATTTTTTTTACATGCTATTATTTATTTTAGCACATTGTATGAAGCTTTCTATATCAATTTAACTATAGAACCTTGTCAGCATTTTTTTTTTTTTAATTGTACTTCAGGTGAAGGCTTACAGAACAAATAGTTTCTCATGAAACAATAGTACACATATTGTTTTATGACACTGGTTAACAACCCCACAACATGTCAACCCTCTAACTTCTCAACCTTTTTTTTTGGTAAAAATACACATAGCCAAAGATACACCATTTCAAAAATTTCTACATGCACAGTTCAGTGACATCGACCACGCTCTTCCAATTGTGCTGTTATTCTCACTTAAGATGAAGGCTTACAGAACAAAATAGTTTCTCATTTGACAGTTACTACAAATGTTGCCTTATGACAATGGTTAACGATCTCACAACACATCAACAATATCCTTAATCAACCTTGGGTTCCCTATCACCAGCTTCCTTGTCCCCTTCTGCCTTCTGGCCCTCGTCACTGGACTACTGTACCTCATTAGTCCCATTTGGTTTTACGGGGCTGTCCACTCCCAGGCTGAATGGTGAACCTCAGAGATAACTTCACCACTGAGCTAAAAGGGTGTCTGGGAACCGTACTCTCGGGGTTTCTCCAGTCTCCTTTAGGCCAGTAAATCTGGTCTTTTTTTTTGTGAGTTAGAATTATGTTCTACATCCTTCTCCAGCTCTGTCCAGAACCCTCTGTTGTGATCCTGGTCAGAGCAGTCAGTGGTGGTAGCCAGGCACCATCTAGCTGTACTGGACTCAGTCCAGTGGAGGCCTTGGTAACTGTGGACCATTAGTCCTTTGGACTAATCTTTTCCTTGTATCCTGTTGTCTTCATTCTCCCTTGCTCCCGAAGGGATGAGACCAGTGGAGTATCTTAGATGGCCGCTCACAGGCTTTTAAGACCCCAGACACTACTCACCAAGGTAGAATGTAGAACGTTGCCTTTATAAACTGTGTTACCAATGGCATTTTTTAATGAAATGAAGAAACAAATCACCAATTTCATATGGAAAGGGAAGAGGCCCCAGATAAGTAAAGCATTACTCAAGAAAAAGAACAAAGTGGGAGGCCTCACACTACCTGATTTTAGAACCTATTATACCACCACAGTAGTCAAAACAGCCTGGTACTGGTATAACAACAGATACATAGACGAGTGGAACAGAATTGAGAATCCAGATGTAAATTCATCCACCTATGAGCAGCTGACAAAGGCCCAGAGTCTGTTAATTGGGGAAAAGACAGTCTCTTTAACAAGTGATGCTGGCATAACTGGATAAGTAGTGGCAAAAAAATGAAACAAGACCCATACCTCACATCACGCACAAAAACTAACTCAAAATGGATCAAAGACCTAAATATAAAATCTAAAACGATAAAGATCATGGAAGAAAAATTAGGGACAACACTAGGAGCCCTAATACATGGCATAAACAGAATACAAAACATTACTAACAATGCACAAACACCAGAAGAGAAACTAGATAACTGGGAGCTCCTAAAAATCAAACACTTACGCTCATCAAAAGACTTCACCAAAAGAGTAAAAAGACAACCTACAGACTGGGAAAAAATTTTTGGCTATGACAAATCCCATCAGGGTCTAATCTCTAAAATCTACAAGATACTGCAAAACCTCAACCACAAAAAGACAAATAACCCAATTAAAAAATGGGCAAAGGATATGAATAGGCACTTCACCAAAGAAGGCATTCACACAGCTACCAGATACATGAGGAAATGCTCACGATCATTAGCCATTAGAGAAATGCAAATCAAAACTACAACGAGATACCATCTCACCCCAAGAAGGCTAGCATTAATCAAAAAAAAATACAAAGGAATAAATGTTGGAGAGGTTGTGGAGAGACTAGAACACTTATGTGGAGAGACTAGAACACTGCTGATGGGAATGTAAAATGGTACAACCAATTTAGAAATCGATCTGGCACTTTCTTAAAAAGCTAGAAATAGAAGTACCATACGATCCAGCAATCTCACTCCTTGGAATAAATCCTAGAGAAGTAAGAGCCGTCACAGGAGTAGATGCATGCACACCCATGTTCACTGCAGCACTGTTCACGATAGCAAAAAGATGGAAACAACCTAGGTGCCCATCAATGGATAAACAGATAAACAAATTATGGTATATCAATACAATGGAATACCACGCAATGATAAAGAACGACGACGAATCCACGAAACATCTCCTAACATGGATGAATCCGGAAGGCATTATGCTCAGTGAAATCAGTCGCAAAAAGACAAATATTGTATGAGACCACTATCATAAGAACTCAAGAGATGGTTTAAACACAGAAGAAAACATTTGTTGATGGTTACCAGGAAGCGGGGAAAGGAGAGGGGTATTCCCTATCTAGATAGTAGGTAAGAATTATCTTAGGTGAAAGGAATGACAACACACAATACAGGGGAACCAGCACAACTGGACTAAACTAAAAGCTAAGAAATTTCCCGAATACAACCAAACAATCTGAGGGAAAGCGTAGCAGGGGTGGAGGTCTGGGGAACCATGGTTTCAGGGGATATCTAGGTCAACTGGCATAACAAAGCTTATTAAGAAAATGTTCTGCATCCCACTTAAAAGCTAGTGAGCGGCCACATTTAAGATACATCAATTGGTGACAACCCACCTGGAGCAAAGAAGAATGAAGAACACCACAGACACAAGGAAAATATGAGCCCACGAGACAGAAAGGGCCACATAAACCAGAGACTCCATCAGCCCGAGACCAGAAGAACTAGATGGTGCCTGGCTACCACCAATGACTGCCCTGACAGGGAACACAACAGAGTCCCTGACAGAGCAGGAGAAAAGTAGGCTGCAGAACTCAAATTCTAGTAAAATGACCAGAGCTAATGGTCTGGCTGAGACCAGAGGGATCCCGGAAGACAGGGCCCCTGGACTCTCCATTAGCCCAGAACCGAAACCATTCCCGAGGCCAACTCTTCAGACAAAGATTAGACTGGACTATGGGACGTAAAATGATATTCATGAAGAGAGTGCTTCTCTCAAGTAGATACATGAGACTAAATGGGCAGCTTCTGTCTGGAGGCGAGACGAGAAGACAAAAAGGGACAGGAGCTGGCTGAACGGACATGGGAAATCGGGGGTGGAAAGGAGGAGTGTGCTGTCACATTATAGGGAGAGCAGCTAGGGTCACATAGCAATGTGTGTATAAATTTTTGTATGAGAAACTGACTTGAACTGTAAACTTTCACTTAAAGCACAATTAAAAAAATAGGAAATATACATGCTAGCATAAGAAACTTTAAATTAAAATCTTTTTTTGTAACTATTATTTGGACTCTAAAGATACTATTGGTACACACCACCTATTTAGAAAGTCACTGTTAATACCAAAAAAGTAAAAACCAAACCGGTTGCCATCGAGTTGATTCCAACTCATAGCGACACTATAGGACAGGGTAGAACTGTCCTGATAAGGTTTCCAAGGAGTGGCTGATGGATTTGAACTGCCGACCTTTTGGTTAGCAGCTGTAGCTCTTAATCACAGTACCACCAGGACTCCCACTGTTAATAAGAGCTATTTTAACTGCAGATTATTTGTTATACCCTGAATTAAGGCCATTATTCCACAAAAGTCTTCATAAAAAATCACAACTTTACAAGTTCCCTTTTCAGTGGAAATAGAATTTAATTGAATTTTTCAACTGTCATTGTAGAGTGAGTTAAAACATTATTAATATGCACAGCAAATGAATGGCTTCATTTTAATGAACGAAAAGAACGAACAGTTTTTCCTATGCTGTTCACTATGGGGCTTCCCTGGTAAGAAAAAACTCCTGTTATACTAACCCCACCCCAACCTGACTTCAGGACTCCATGTCTGGCTATGTGTCCGCAGTCCACACAGAACCCAGGTGACTGCACTACCCTGAGGTGGTCAGTCTCTGTGCCTCTAGCCAGCTGTGTTTGGAACTCAGTGCTTCTTCTATACAGAGAATTTCAAAACATTACCAATGCCTCAAACAGAATCAAAGCCCAATGAAGAACGAGTCATTTCAGAATATTTCACATGGCGTAAGTCAACAGATTGAACTTAGTTTTGACATCTCAATGGAAGGGCACAGAAGCAGCCTTGTGACAGGAGAGATAATTATTAAGCATTATCTACTGCAGGGTCTTAGTTAATGTTTTTAGCAGTTAAGGCTTGCTCCAACTTAGAATAAATCAGATCAGGGCTCTGAAAAGATTCCATATATGGCAATTATTCACAGCCACCTTTCTTTAAATACACCTGTCCCAACCTTGGCTAAGAAACACCCCAAACATAAAAAAGTCCAAATACAAAAGGTTCTAGTTCTCCCCTAATAAACCACATATATTTGGACATACCCATACAACTTACAGTGATGACAAAAAGTTTATTATATGCAATACATCAGGCTCAAGGGAGGAGCACACAAATTTTTAGTGCCGAACATCGGCAATTAAGTATGTTTTCATAGGTGATTCTAAACTGAACTCTTAGGAAAATTTCTTGTCAATATCAAAATAAGTACATCCTTGCTGTCAACTTACTATAATGTTCATTTAAGTCCCCCCTTTTTCCTCTGAAGAAACACAGTATAATTTAGAATAAGACACATGCCTTCTACTCTTGTACATTATCAAATAAACTGCCAAAAAAGAGCCAAACACCTTCAAAGGCATGTTCGCAGGAGAAATAAAGATAAGGAAGCCATAATGATAGCGTAATGGGTAAAGGATAAGAGTCACACTCGATTCTGCCAAAAGCAGACCTGTAGAGGTTCAGACACGCATCCAAGAATCAGCTCTGTCTGCCAACATATCAAATGTTCAGTGCATGCAACTAGCAAGAAGGCCCAGGGAGCTGCCACTGAGCCTGTCACTGTCACTCGTGAGGAAAGACAGACAAGTTCACCAGATAACTAAAACCACAGAGAACCTTGTCTCCAAACCAAAGCTAAGTGTTCTTCCTTTGAGAGAACTTACACTCTCAGGCACAATGCATTCTGCCTACAAGTCACTGGCTGAAACATCCTGAAATAATTTTCCCTGATTATAGTATGGGGGATTTAGAAATCTGAGGACACGTTATTTCGCAATGGCAAATAATGACAGCAATCAATTTATAAACGGCTTTTTACAAGATGAAAGTGAACAAGTAAGTTACTGGACACCCACCATACAGCAGGACCACAAATAGTTGTCTCCAAGTCACTGAAAAGCCAGGAGTGTGACAGAGCACCTAACTGCCTTTAGGTTGTACTTCCATGAAAAGTATCAAGATGCAGATAAGAATTATCAAAAATTAAACGCTTCCCTGGCTGTTCAAAGGAAGGCCCTTCCTTTAAAAAATGTGAAAAAATAACATTAATGACAAAGAGTGAAGAATTATTTAATACTGAGAAATTTTAAAAAGCCAAGGGGCAGGAGTCTTCCATTTCCCCAGGGAGCCCTGTCTAAAGACACTGCACTGTTTAAGCACTGTTTAAAGAGCCCTGTTTAAAGACAACTATTATGAGTTGATCCTATACTTGACTCCACTTCTCATCTCGAGCTGTATATGACGCACACAAGATCAAGAAAATCTAAATTAACATGAGGACTTTGTAAAATCCTTCAAGACTTCTACAGATGCTGCGAAATGTCTTAAAAACAGAGTTGGGAATCACCCTATGAACCTACTGTCTTTTTGATTCATTTATTATTTAGATCTGACCTCCTTTCTAAAAGGATCTGAAGAGGCTTGAGATTTTCTCAGTATGGTGCCAAACACTAAGGGCACTTGACAAAAGCTTTTTTGTGGTGGTGTTAAGAGTTAACCAACAAAGATTCTCTATACCAGGAAACAAAAACAGTATGGGCTTTGAATACAGCCAAAAATATTCACTCTAGACATAGGACCCCTCTGATTATAAAAATAATTTAAAAAAAAAAAAGGATTATGGAAGTATGAGTCTGCCCTGGCAAGTGAAAAGAAAATACCTCTGCCTTGTCCAAACATTTTCTTTAAGACAAGAATAAGGTTGATGGTTCCCTACGAACATCAAAGGGCTGGGAAAGACTGAGAGGAGAAAGGCTGTGGGGGTAAAAGTGGGGGTGGAATGAGTGAACACACACACATGGAGTCTCACACGCACATACACACGGGTAGGGAGTGTCTTACACACAAACATGGGTATGGAGTCACACACACGGGTATGGAGTGTCACACACCCACACACACATGTGCACGCACACACACACACAGGTATGGAGTCAAACACTGACCAATCTGGGATTACAACTGGAGATTTTGGTAAGTGGCACTTAGGCAGTCAAGGAGATACTGTGCATTTATAAGTAAGACTTGAGGTTCCTGTTACCCAGGCTCCCAAAAATCTAGTTAGGGCACTGGGGAATAGTTAGGACAGACAGTGGTATAAGAACTATGTCCTCCCCTCTCCTCTCCTTAACTGCTACTCCTACATATTTTTCTGCCAATTTACTAAGAGACTATCCAAACCCGTGCTGTAAACTTAAATGCCCAGTGGGGTGTAAGAGACCTCAGGGCATGGTGGATCTGTAATGAGCTATGGTGGGCACACTCACCCAGAACTCCGGCTGACTGTTACTGCTGGCAGGAATGCAGCTGCTGTGTGGCTAGACATGCCATCCTGTCGTAAGAAGAGAAGCTAGAAATTTAAATTTGTATGTGTGTAAAATAGCCTAATGTTTAAATGTTGGTAACAAATGCTTATCCTATGCTTTCCTTTTACTAAAAAGAAGCAGCTGAGAACAGCTGGGTGCAGTGACTTTGTGAGCAGCTCAGATCTGCCTGGATCTTCTGAGGCTGAACCTCAAGGGATCAGTCTTGAGGCTTATTTGGCCCACTCTAGAGTAGCTTCAGCTCTCTGGGACTAGTGGTTACTCTGTGTTTCAAATTTTATCTCCACACTGAACTTCACCGTGTAAACACAAGCTGAAAACCTATATACCAAACCAAAAAACCAAACCCACTGCCGTCAAGTCGACTCTGACACAGACTTCTGCCACTTAGCTAAAGTAATTGCTGTTTTTCTTTGTGAGTTCTCAAAAGAAAACATTTAAAGTATTCAATAGTTAACATGCTAATTATCTGAAAGAGATGAATGGTGTATGGTTACATTTTAAAATCTTTACAATTAAGACCACAGACTGACAACACTACCTTAGTGGGGGGTGGGGGTGGGGGTGGGGGTGGGGAGGAGCCAGTAGTTATTAGTGAAGCACAGTGGAAAGAATCCACTTTTGAAATTCTGGAATGTTCATGGACTCACAACATTAACAAGAAGGGCCTTGGCAGAAGGGCTCTACAAGAATACTAAGCAGCAGTCTACAACAAGACAGAAAGCAATACTTATTTTTAAAACATCGGACCTAACAGAGTCACCAGGTCAGTCTTAGAGTCTAAGTCACTCTATGTTTTCATGGTGTTTTTACCCCTTCAATCTATAAACGTAGCCAACAGCAAAGCTCTTTCCTTATCTTGGTCCAGAAGGCCAGACTAATGCAGTTGCCACAGATCATTTCTCCTTCACTGATTACAGAATCATCCCAACCACATCAGTGCCGTAGCTGATGGTGAAGGACTGCCTTTCCTCAGGCTAAGAAGCACTGTGCCGAAATTAAAGATCACAAAGAATGAACTGTGGAACTTTTCTTACTGTTTATAAGTTCTTCTTTCAGTTTGGAGGTAGAACTCACAGTTTTTGAGGTAACAAATCATAAACTTACCTTGCGAGGAAATGTCTTGTACTGTGCTTTAAGTCTGAAGATTCTTGATAAATGCCAACAGCTACCTATCATCTCTACTGTTCTGAGTCTTGCCCTTGAAATGACAGAGGACAAGCAGAGAGACAAAAAAACCACCACACACAACAGTATTTCTTCTACTAAAACTTTCCATTTGACAGCTGCATTTTCAACACTTTGGAAATGAATCTCCCTACTTTTTCTAGTGATCTAATTTTAATTAAAAACATTCTCTATCAAGAGAGTGATGCCCGGTATAAAGGAAAAGTTATAAGTGAAGAGGAAACGTGGGCGCATTTCTCACAAGCTTTTAGAGGTAAGTTCTTAAAAAATATTAGAGTAACAATATTTTTATTCTCAATTGTACTTGTTATAGTGGTTGTCTTCTTAAGCAGGCTAACAAGTAACATACTGGACTAGTAGCTACATGGCATTAACATTTTCTTCAGGACATTTCAGATTAGATTTAAGCCACATATAATCGATCTAAAAGTGTCTTACACAAACTACAAACTTGTTACTGCTTAAAAATGTCAAAGTAAAATAAAATTTGGGATACATCTGGGTTATTTTGGAAAACTGAAAAGGGATTTGTTTACTTTTCCAAAAGCACTTTTAGATTATAGAAAACATTTCAAAATATGAAAAGTGACATTCAGGGGAAGACCTATGATTTCAAGGTGTTGGGTGGAGGAAACACGAGGAGGACAGGATAAAGTTTTGTCTGAGAAGAGAAAATCTACAATGTATACTCTTTCTAACTAGAGGATAAGTATTCCTGCTTAAAAAAGAATGGGGGGGGTGTGGCATGTAAATACTCTCACAGTCTTTCTGGTAAAAGGCAATACTGAAATAGTTACTGCAAAAGAAAATCATTAAATGCCAGAATCAACTTTACAGAGTTTGATGGTACAAAAAAACCTTTATATTAATATTTTTAATTAAACAGGTATACTATAGACTGTCTAGCTCTAAGAAAGAAGAAACCACTTTTCCTTGCCTTTTCTTTTTTCAACAAGGTTTGAACTTTTTTTTCCTGTAATCTTATATTCTTGGGATATTCCATAATTAAGTGATATGTTGCTAAAGGACCGTTGGATAACAGAAACAATTTCCTCACTGGGGAAGGGGGGCCTGTGGAGATTATTACACTTCCTGTGAAAATAACGTCAGAAATATAGAGATCCTGTATCTGGCTCTCTATACAGAGAACCGTATGGCCTAGCACCATATACTGAATACAAATTTCCTCTCAGCATTCTCCTGACGTGATGGGGGAGATTTCAAACTACCGACCCGATTATTTTATTCTTCGTAAGTCCATTTAGTCCTATTTATTCAGTAGTAAGTTTTGATTTGTTTTTTTTAAATGGATTGTTTATTGAAGAATCCTTAAAGTTAGTAAAGTTTCCCATGAAAAGAGGGTACAAAAGGTCTCCTAAGGGTTTAGGTTTTGAGTAAAATAACAGTATTCCATTAACAAGTTCTATGGTTGGCAAATATTCATTTAAAAAGAGTTTTCATTGAACTGAAACAAATTAGAACATAGCAGACTTATTAACAGCTTTCTATATTTATTATGGCCTACCATTTGTTTCACAGATTTTCAGTCATTTTCTTCACTTACTCTCCTCAATTGTTAAATTTAAGAGATATTCGCTAAACTGACACATAGTAATTTTATTCTTTTGTTCCTACCACAGCAGCTCAGGAAAAAACAATAACAAAATTCAAACTGGCAAAATAACAAAATTACTACATACTAAGTTTATGTGACCCCATGTGCACAGAACATCTTATCCTAAATACGTCTTTATTATAGTAGTGAGGCAATTTGAGCATGCAATTAAGAGTATTCCTAAAATTCTTCATGTCAACGTGCCTTAAAGTTAAAATCAATTTTAGTAAGAGTATTTGAATAAGAAGTGGGTTTATCTTCAGTGGAGCCCTGATGGCTCAGTGGCTAAGAGCTTAGCTGCTAACCAAAAGACTGACAGTTCGAATCCACCAACTGCTGCCTGGAAACCCTACAGGGTAGTTCTACTCTGCCCTATAGGGTTGCTATGAGTCAAAATCGAATTGACAACAATGGGTTTGGTTTGGTTTTTGGTTTATGTAGAGTACATATATTCACCTGGACCACAATGTTCTGAGAGATAATTAATAATGTTTAAAGGGTATAAATCATACAGAGGTAGAGTTTAGTATTTTTTTTCTCCCTTTACTCTTAATCAAAGGAGAAATGGAAGAAAGCAACAAATGTTATACTTGTGTTTTCCAGGAAGGGAAATGTTTTTTAGATGACTTCAACTCTGTGAACGTGGCCTCGATACCAGAAAAATACTTAATTTCAGTCACAACCAATTTATACAACAACAACATTATTAATGTATTTTGGTTAATTAGAGAGTAAGTGATCTTTCTTTTTTTTAGTGTGCTTTAGATGAAAGTTTACAAAGCAAATTAGTTTCTCATTAAACAATTAATACACATATTGTTTTCCGACACTGGTTGCCAACCCCATGACATGTCAACACTCTCCTCTTCTCAACGTTGGGTTCCCCATTACCAGCTTTCCTGTCTCCTCCTGCCTTCTCGCCCTTGTCCCAGAGCTGGTGTGCCCATTTAGTCTTGTTTTGTTTTATGGGCTGTCTAATCTTGGCTGAAGGATGAACCTTAGGAGTGACTTCAGTACTGAGTTACAAGAGTGCCCGGGGGCCACACTCTTGGGGATTTTCCAGTTTCCATCAGACCAGTAAGTCTGGTCTATTTTTGAGTTAGAATTTTGTTCTACACTTTTCTCCAGCTCCGTCCTGGACCCTCAGGAGACTTCATTACTGAGCTAAAAGCGTGTCTGGGGGCCATACTCTCGGGGTTTCTCCAGTCTCTGTTAGATCAGTAATTCTGGTTTTTTTTTTTTTTTTTTTTGTGAGTTAGAATTTTGGTCTACCTTTTTCTCCAGCTCTGTCCAGGACCCTCTATTGTGATCCCTGTCAGAGCAGTCGGTAGTGGTAGCCGGGGACCAACTAGTTGTGCTGGCCTCAGTCTGGTGGAGGCCTTGGTTGTTGTGGTCCATTAGTCCTCTGGACTAATGTTTCTCTCGGGTCTTTGGTTTTCTTCATTCTCCCTTTCTCCAGATGGGGTGGGACCACTGGAATATCTTAGATGGCCACTAACAGCTGTTAAGACCCCAGACACTACTCACCAAAGTAGGATGTAGAACGTTTTCTTTATAATATATAATTTCTATATAATTATAATATAATATAACTATGTTACGCCAATTGAGCTAGATGGTCCCCAGCCCTCAGCCCAGTAACTTGATCCCTCAGGGAGTTTGGATGTATTCACTAGCAAGTTCTGTTACTCTATGTTCTTCTAGAAAGCTCTATCATCTAAATTTTAAACTGACAGGCAAAAAGTTATTCAGTGATTTCTTGTTTTTTAACAAATGTTCTCTACATGTCGTTGTGTACTAGGATTGCCTATTGTGGCTCCCCTTGCTCTTTGTTGTTGTTAGATCAATTATGTCATAGATGAAAAGTTCTTCGTTATCTGCTCTACTGTTCTACAGCATTAATTTCTACTCTTATCTTTATTTTTCTTCAATTTTACTTAGATATACCTTTTTTCTTCCCTAACTTCTTGGGCTGATATCCAATTAATTAATCCTTTCTTTTTTTCTAACGTAAGAATTTAGGAATACAGACATCCCTCTAAATACAACTTAAACAATCCTATGAGTTTTGATACATGAGATTTTTCATTTAGTTCTAAATATTTTCTATTATTGCTTGCTTTTTGGCACATGAGTTGTTGAGAAGTGTTTTTAAATTTATAAGTTTAATGGCTGTTTTGATTATCTGTTACTGATACCTAGTTTAACTGCACTATGGTCAAAGAACATAGCCTTATTACATAAATTCAGTATTTTGGTATTTGGTCAGATTCACTTTGTGGACTAAATGTGGTAATTTTTATAAAAGTTCAAATACATATTTGAAAAAATGCAAATTCTCAAATTGCTGGAAGCAAGGTTCATTACATGTCCATTATTAGATCAAGCTTGTTAACTATATTGTTTAAATATTCCGTAACTTTACTAAATTGTACTTTATCTGTCAATTACTGAGGGCACCTGTTAAAATCTCCCACTATAATTACGGATTTTTTCATTTCAATTTTGTAATTCTGACATATACTAGGTACATGTCAGCTCAGAACAGTTTTATCTTCTGGGTAACTTACTCCTTCTGTTTTATCATTATATGGTGACTTTTATTCTTAATGATGCTTTTTTCCTTAAAATCTATTATATATAGTTAACATAGCTATATTAGCCTTTTTTTTGGTTAATACTTGCCTGCTGTATGTCATTCTATACCTTTACTTTCAACCTTTCCAGGTTTTTGAGTTTTAGGAGTTTCCTGAAAACAGCATATAGGCAAATTTTGTCTCGTTACCCAATCTTAGAATTTCTTTTAACTGGCAAGTTAAGTTTACTTAAAATTCATTTTAATTACTGATTTACTTTTGCCATTTTATTTTGGGCTTTCTATTTCCCACGCTTTCTACTTAACCCCTGCCCCCCAGTTTATACTGGTTTGAAAGTTAAAACATTCTATTTTTGTACTGCAGTAGTGACCCTGAATCCTCTGAACACATATAACCTGATTTAAAAGTCTTCAATCAATTTATCTACCCTCTCTTTAGGTTGGAACAGCTTCAGTATTTTTGCTTCATATTGTTTATAATACCCGTACCCAAACTCGTCATGTTATTGTTTTACACACTCGATGCTTGTTTTATCTCCTTTTCTTTTGCTCATTATTATTTTGTACATCTTATTTCTTCACCCTGTGTTCAATTTTTCTTCTTTCTGAACTATATTCTTTAAAACTAGGCTGTTCAATTTAAATTAACTGGAACTGAATAAATTAAAAATTTAGCTTAATTAAAATTAAACTAAAAATTCAGTTGTAGTAGCCACATTCAAGTGCTCAACAGACACATGTGGTTAGTGGCTACTGTACTGGATGGAGCTGCTTCGGAAGGTCTTACTGCAAGGGTCTACTGGAAGCAAACATTCTGTTTCTTTGAGAAATGTTTTTATTTTGTTCTCTTAAATGACTGAACTGTTGGTTGATGGTTTTTCTCTCAATACTTTGAAAATATTATTTCTTTCTGTCTTCCAACCTCAGTAGCTGCAGCTGAGAAATATGCTGTCAGTTTAATTGGTGTTCCCTTGTAAATAATTAATCTTGAGTTACCTTTGGCTGCTTCTGTCTCTCTGCCTTTGTTATTTCACCATGAGATGTCCAGGTGTGTATTTATTTTACATGGGCATATTCTACTTCCTAAATCTGAGATTTATGTCTTTCTTGGCTTCCAGAAAATTCTCACCCATACTCTTCAAATATCACCTCTCTCCAGATTTATTTTAACCTAAAGTTCTTATCCGTCATATGTTAGACTTTCTATCACCTGCCATATTTTCCCTTTCCCTTTCTGGGATGCAGTCTGGATTTCCTTTGATCTCTTTTCCAACTGTTGATTTCAGGTAGAAAGTTTATTTCAATAATTAATTTTCATTTCTATCAGTTCTACTTGGTTATTTTTCAAATCTATCAATTTTTCCAGAGTATTTTATTCCTTTCTTATGTTTATTTCTTTTTGTCTTTTTTTAAAATTGTATTTTAGATGAAGGTTTGCAGAGTAAATTAGCTTCTCATTGATTTCTTTTTGTCTTGATTCCTGAGCAACCTGGGTTAAGAACGTGGTCTGTCCCTCCAGAAAGGTTTGCATTTGCTTCTGCCAAGTTTCCTAGGGTACTAACCAGCCAAAGGATTAATTTCTTCACCTGGGTAAGAAATTATACCACATGAGCGGTATAAACTTGAACTCCAAATATGTGTGAGGGAGGCTCCTGGTTACAATCTTCAGGAAAGCCACTTTCCCTCTAACCCAGTGCCCAGACTGAGATAGATACGTTTGTCTGGTATCTCCCTACGTTAGTGAGCAACTATCTTTGTAATCTCACTACCTCTCTGTCAGTTTGTCATACAGTGGTAACTTGCGTGTTGCTGTGATTCTGGAAGCTATGCCACCAGTATTTCAAATACCAGCAGAGTCACCCACAGTGGACAGGTTTCAGCAGAGCTTCCAGACTAAGACAGATTAGGAAAAAGGATTCAGTGATCTACTGCTGAAAAAAGTGGCCAATTAAAACCTTATGGTAGCAGTGGAAAACTGTCTGATATAGTGCCGGAAGATTAGCCCCTCAGATTGGAAGGCACTCAAAACATGACTGGGGAAGAGCTACCTCCTCAAAGTAGAGTTGATCTTAATGGTGTGGATGGAGTCAAGCTTTCAGGACCTTCATTTGCTGATGTAGCACGACTCAAAGTGAGAAGAAACAGCTGCAAACATCCATTAATAATTGGAATATGGAACGTACAAAGTATGAATCAAGGAAAATTGGAAGTTATCAAAAATGAAATGAACACTTGAAGATCAATATCCTAGGCATTAGTGAGCTGAAATGGACTGGTACCGGCCATTCTGAATTGGACCATCATATGGTCTACTATGCTGGGAATGACAAATTGAAGAGGAATGGCATCAAATTCATCATCAAAAAGAATACTTCAAGATCTATCCTGAAATACAACACTGTCAGTGATAGGATAATATCCATAGCTTGCTGAAAGTCAAGAGGACTTGAAGCACTTACTGATGAAGATCAACAACTACAGCCTTCAGTATGGATTACACCTTAACATAAAGAAAACCAAAATCCTCACAACTGGACCAACAACCAACATCATGATAAACACAGAAAACACTGTAGTTGTCAACAGTTTCATTTAACTTGGATCCACAATCACCGTCCATGGTAGCAGCAGTCAAGAAACTGCACTGGGCAAATCTGCTGCAAAAGACCTCTTTAAAGTGTTAAAAAGCAAAGATGTCACCTCAAGCACTAAGGAGCGCCTGACCCAAGCCATGGTGTTTTCAATCGCTTCATATGTATGCAAAAGCTAGACAACGAATAAGGAAGACTGAAGAAGAACTGACGCATCTGAATTATGGTGTTGATGAAGAATATTGAATATACTGTGAAATGCCAGAACAACGAACAGATCTGTCTTGGAATGGCGAGACTTCATCTCACATACTTTGGACATGTTATCAGGAAGGACCAGTCCCTGGAGAAGGACATCATGCTTGGTAAAGCAGAGGGTCAGCAAAAAAGAGGAAGACCCTCAATGAAATGGACTGACACAGTGGCTGCAACAATGGGCTCAAACAAAACAATGATTGTGAGACTGGTGCAGGACCGGGCAGGGTTTTTGTTCTGTTGTGCAGAGGGTCGCTATGAGTAGGAACTAACTTGACGGCACCTAACAACAACATTTTTGTAATCAATTGATATGTAGTAATTAGGGGACCTGGCTGTATGCTGGTGTGTCTTAGCTCCATGAGGGCCCAAAGTCTTGTCTCCTTATCCCATGTGTGCATCATAATGGAGTTCTTATGTTAAGGAGAGCTCCCCATCCCCAAGAGCCTCATAATAGTTGGCAGCCAGCGTCAACCCGTAAGTTTCCAACTTTAGTCTTCACTGTGCTGTTGGCCCATGGAAATGTCTCCTATTCCGTTTTGGTTAAGCATTGCAGTTAATATTTATACAGCACTTCTAAATGTTTGTAGTGGGAAGATTTTCTCATTAGACAGAAGTTGAAGGGTATTTTCTTTGATGTGCCTATGCCAAAAGACTCCGAGAAGTTTAGCATTTCCAAAGAATAGTTTTATAACTCAGGTAGTTAGTAAAACAGATTTCATTTACAAATGAAGGCAAAAGATCAGCAGAGTGATGGTAATGCATATATTTAAACGGCAAAATAACTTTCTTTTTTTAGCAAATCACAGATAAAATAAAAACTATCACCAATGTTTCTCAGGGAGAAGTATCCACACATTAAAAGCCATTTGGCTTGAGTCCAAGATGGTGACACAGGCTTATTTTGTACTTGTGAGTGCCTGACAAAAAATACCTCCATATACATGATGCCCCTTTAAGATAAGCAAGTCACCCTGCTAACTCAGAACTGAAGCCACTCCCAATGTCTACCTTTCAACCAAAGATTAGATAGGCCTATAAAACAAACAATAACACGTGTGAGGAACTTGCTTCTTAATTCAACTAAGTATGGGAGGCCAAATGGGCAATATCTACCTAAAAGCAAAGACAGAAAACAGGAAGGGACAGGAAAACTGGATGAATGGACCCAGGGAACCCGGGGTGTAAAGGGAAAAGGGGAAAGTGGTGACACATTGTGGGGATTGCAACCAATGTTACAAAAGCATCTGTGTATTAATTTTTGAATGAGAAACTAATTTGCACTGCAAACTTTCACCTAAAGCACAATAAAATTAAAAAAAAAAAAGATAAGCAGGTCAGATCAGTGGTTTAAGTGATTTACCCAAAGTTACAGTCAGTAAAATGGCAAAGCCTAGAATAGAACTGTTGTCTGCAAGCTAAATTCCCTGCCAACAGTGTTACCATGGTAAAGCCACTCTCAGAGGTATCTTCTGCAGTCTTTGTATCTAGAAATCATTTATAAATTAGAAAAAAGAATAACAAAATGGGCGGCATAAAAATTTAACCCAAAGCTTCCCAAGTGGTTGGTTCAATTCAGGTATGCTCTAGCAAAGAGTAAGAGCATGGATTCATGCTTTAGACCTCCACTGTCCAATACGGTAGCCAACAGCTACATAAGGCTATTAAAATTTAAACTGATTAAAATTAAATAAAATTAAAAATTCAGTTCCTAAGTCACACTAGCCACATTCCAAGTGCTCAATAGCTACATGTGGCTGGTGGCTATCGTTATCAGACAGGGCTGATATGGAACATGCCCATCACTGCGGTGTTCTACTGGACAGCGCTGCTATAGAATACATAAAGAACACTGGCTTTGAGGCTCAACAGAACGAGATTGGAATTCTTCCTGTCATCTATTTATTACCTTTGTGACACCTGAGTAAATTTGTTAACTTCTCTGAGACTTATGTTCCCTCATCTGTAAATTCACAATCAGAAATAAGGTGCTGGGAACATCACTGCTGCTCAGTAACCACAGAATCTCCAGCCTCCCCACCCCTCACTGCACAGAATAAATATATTGCTTCCAAAAGTTTCAAAACAGTCACCAAACCTAAGCCCTTGCTTACCGTAAGCATTTTTTCTGTAAGGTTTTACCTTGTTTTGGGGCGGTGGAGGATAGTGTGGTGGGCATTTTGCATAAATAAAAAAGTTAAAAATAAATAAATAAATAAAACAACCAATTCAGAACTGGAAAAAGTTATAGTTTCATTTTCCATTACATTAACTTTGGGAACTGATTTAAGTGACACACTAGACCCAAAGGTGTAACTTGAGTTAAAAGGGTCAGATGTCTTGGTGGTATTTTCCACAAGAGAACTTCCAAGACCAGCTACAGAATCAGCTATAATTACCTGTATGCACAATCAGACACTAATTAACTTTTTATTTAAAGAACAAATCCCTGAACAACTCAACAGCTTGCTGAACTGAAAGACTCTTTTCCACTTTTAAGACCAGGCAGACAAAACATACACTCAAGAGGCCGTAACTCACAGACTCACTTTGCGCTGTCCTGTCATTTCTCCCCAATACAGCTATTCCTTTAAATACTCTATTTCCCCAAGCTCCTCCCCTAGTCTGTTTCTAACAGACTCACAGTGTTGTACTTGACCTTTTCAGGCCCGTCTCTAGTCTGAAAACAAGTTGGTGTACTCTCAAATTTCCAATTAGCAATATTAGAAACAACATGGCCCTTAAGAGATGATTCAGTCCTCAATGAACCAAGGAATGGAATGACCTGGTTAAGTGAGTTTCCTATTCTATAAAGAAAAACCACTGTTTCAACCCTTCATTGAAAATCTAAAATAAAATGCATTCGTTTACTTTTCTGCCTCAAAATATTCTAATTAACATAATAAATACTCCCTATGATTTAAAGTCCGACCTCATCATTACAACAAATTAATGTATAATTACCACCAAAAACCACTGCCATAGCTGACTTGTAACGACCCTATAGGACAGAGTGGAACTGCCCCCTAGGGTTTCCAAGGCTGTAATCTTTATGAAGCAGATCACCACATCTTTCTCCCGTGGACGGGCTGGTGGGTTTGAATCGCCAACCTGTCAGTTGGCAGGTGAGCGCTTTAACCACTGCACCACCATGCCACTGACTATAATACCACAATGGGGTTAAAGTTATTATGCTGACCCAAGATTATACTCTAGGTATTTGCTAGATTTTCACAAAATAAAACCTAACACTGGCTTTTTTTTTTTATTTCTTCCATACTTGGACTATAGAAATACTTTCAGATAACCAAAACTCTGATTAGTTAAGCTCTGATTAATCACAGTTCAATTATATTTGTGTTGTGAAATAAATACAGGATGACTCAGTTCAGGCTTATGCTAAATGGTAATTAAGTATACGGGCCTCTGATAATTTGTCTTCTGATTACTTTGACAATCAGAATTTTCCTAGGAGTCATAGCTAGATTAAGTTTACAGGTAGTGAAGAGCACAACTAAGCCAATTTCACTTAGAAAAAAAGGATCTGTGTCCCTTTGCAGAATTTCCCCTTTAGTGAAGTGTTCAGCACAAAGAAAACAGGCATCTGAACTTATTCTGTTAGCATTAGTTTAAAAAATCCACCTGAACTTACAGGTATTAAAATGCATTTCCAATATGTCTACTGAATTTAAAAACTCAGGTAATTATCTGGGCAAATAGTTTACTGAGAGGTCAAGAGATAGATCCTATTTCACTTAAATACTTAAAAGTGAGGTAGGGAGAAGAATTTAGGGCTTCCAGCTTTGAAACAGACCTTGTTGTTTCTCCTTCAGGGAATTAAACAGGTAAAATTTTATACTGAAGACATCTCCCCACCCCCTACCCAATAACAGTTACCTCCTAGTCAAGCATAATTCAAACACAGTAACTTTTACTTTTTAAATTAGAAGGAACACTTCTCCAGTCTCTTAAATGATAGTTAAAGCACAGTCACTCTGCTACCACAAGCAGCTTTGATGTTCCCATGGTCAATGCCAAAATGATTGTCCTCTATCCCCACACACCTAGACCTTCAATACCTACACTACAATACAGGAACCAAGTGTACTTTTTAGCACTGGGCTTTCTTGAAAGGGCCACTCTAACTTTACTGACAACATTTAATCATTATTAAGAGTCCATGAAATGCCTACAAGAACCCTGGAGTAGGAAGCAGAAGAAAGGCTTATAATCCTAATACTCCAACTGAGAAGCTGTCACTTACCTGAGTCCTAGTAGACCTAACTTCCTGACTGCCCACACAGGTTACTGAAACATCAATATGAAAGTACAACAGCTCCTGGCACAGTGCTGGTACCCAACAGGCACTCAACTAAATAAGCAACTTGAACACTATTCAGGGCAAAGACACTACTTTCTTTGTGGAAAGTCAATACCTGTCCCCATCCTCTGTCTTCCAAACTAAGTTCTGTTGCTCAAGGGCAAGGGCAGCCAACGATTCAGTGTTACAACAAAACAAAGAAGTAAAATTTATTCTCATAAAACAAGTAACAGGAATATAATGCTATTAAATGGAACAGTATAGTTAACTAAAATAACATAATAGGTTTTTATATACAAAGAATGTTTTCAATTTCAGAAGCATAGTTTAAAAGGCTTTAGTTTATTAAGAGACTCATTTATAATCATAAACAGAGTATACAGATTATTACAATTTGAAACTCCAAAAGCAATGTACAGATAGAAATGAAAGTCACTCAATTTTAGATGTAAATATAATAACTGTAATAAAACAATTATACTCACAGCTTGCATTTCTATATAGAAGAAATGGTTCATGGAGCTGAAATTCCAAATCTTTATTGACTGGTTCAACCAGATTGTGCATATTGAGTCGATTCACAATGGTAAAACCATGGTAAGGTGAAGCTGACCTTAGATTTAATAGAATTAGAAAAAAAGAAGAAAAAAAAAACACAGAAGTAATCTGTAGTCAGTGTTTAATCTGCAGAAATGTTACCTACTTCTTTAATTTCCATTTAAAACAGAATGAATATATTAGCGAATTATACAATATTACAAGCACTTAAAAACGTAAACTAAAGACAAGTCAGATTACATCCCTCCTCTGCTCAGAATCCTCCAAGGACTCAGTCCCTAGAGTAAAGGCCAAAGTCCTTATTAAGGCCACCAAGGCCCTACCTGATCTACTCCCTTCTGACCTCATCTCCCTTGCCCCTTCCGTTGTCCCCCTGCTCCAGCCACACTGGGCTCCTTGCCCCTCTCCCAATCCCGTGGGTATGCTTCCACCTGAAGGTCTCTGTCTGGAAAGTTCCCCCAGAATCTGCAGTTATCTCGCCCCCAGCAAGCCTTTGTTCAAATGTCATCTTCTCATTGAGGCCTACTACCCTATTTAATGCTGCAACCGGCTCCCAAGCTCAATTCCTCTAATCTTTCTCTCTTTTTCTAAACACTTCCACTAGAAAGTTCCACACAGATGTATGCTAAGAACCTAGAACAGACACACAGCGGGTGTTTAATAAGTATCTGCTAAATGAAAGTATCATTTATTTTAAATATGGTACAGGACTGGCTATAATAATGACAGCCCTCATTACAATTAATTATTTTTCTTGCACCAAACAAGTCTTTATACAGTTCTCTTGAATTAGATGGATAATGTCTTGAATCCTACAATAAAAAATGTCCTTGCTTTCACACATCAGGGGGGACTCAATACACAATCCTTTAGATACTCCTCACAAGTAGTTTCTCTGTGAAGTACATGGGGGAGATATGAGAATCCTATTTTACAGATTAGGAAACAAGCTCAGCATGATTAAGGCCTGTGACCAAAGTCACATAAATAATGTAACCAGAATTCAGCTCCAGATTTTTCGACTCCAAATCCAGGAGTGAAAAATTCTTCTATACTAAGTGGTCTCTGCAAAGTGGTATTCTAAAATGCAGGTATACTTTTATCCAAAGTACATACAATGTTTTCACATTTCCCAAAGAAAGTTTCTTTGGTCTCGTGCTATTAGAATCAATACTGACCATGCAAGCTTGCACAAATTTTGTAAAATCAAGCCACTCACTACACTAAATCTCAAACTTTCTATAATTGGTGCACATGCACTATAACAATAGGGTCAGAAAAATACTCCCCAAATATTATAGATACCCAGGTTTTAACAAAAGTTGAAAAGTTTCTAGAAATTTATACTGAAAATGCAGAGTGATGAAATGGATTAGCGTAAAGGCCTTTAAAAAAACAAACAAAGAAAGGATGAATAAGAGGGAACAAAGTGTCAAAGAACTTGGTGTATAAATATTAAACCACTTACATTTAAAGAAAAAAAAGATCAATGTGTTTAGATACGATCTCAAAACTGTACCAAAATTCAGAATGTTTGACAAATTTTTAATTTAGAATTAATGGAGAAAGGCATAAAAGATAACCCACACTATACACAAACAAAAAAAAGAAAGGAAAAGAATCAATTGTCAGTAATAACCCCTGCTGAGTCTCTTAGCTTTAGAAACCAAGGAAAGGAACCTGCGCTTGTGAGAATGACCTTAGAGGGACAGTAACTCCATGACTAGCATATCCTGTAAGTCACCTTCAGGCCACGAAAGTTGCCTAACAAAACAAAGTTGCAATTTGCAAACCAATCATGTTTTAAGACAATAATTAATGCTTGGAGCAGTTGAAAATAAAAGGTGCAATTATGAATAATTCACATTTTTAAAGAACTCTTAAACAAGCTAAAAATACACATAAAAAAGGACTGATATCTCAGCTACATCATTTTACAGAGCTAGTCTATGTATTATATTTTTCTCAATTATGTATCTTTTTAATGTTGGGGAGGGAGGGATGAATCTATTTTAGACTCATTCATTACTAGAAAATGCTTTCTATTTTGAGATGGTTCTGCTAGATTCTTAAATAAGTTTTGGTTCTGTAAGTCTCAGAGAAGGGAAGTGACTTGGTTAGGATACCACAGCTAGGGTGGATGAAAACTTGAACGGGACAAGCAGGAATGCCCTCCCCCGACCCAAAAAGAAGTCAAACCACTTCATATGATAGTTTTCACCACTAGGTTTTTAAAAAACAATAAATATATTTTTTAAAAAGCTTACCTTCGATATACAAATAAGGTCCCTTCTATATCAGTCTTCTCCTGTAATAGACAATGAATCAATTAGTGTTTTTCCAATCATTCAAACCTAAATAGTCCTAATGGAAAAGAAATGCGTCATGTTTAAGATCAATTATTTAAAATAATAATTAATAATAATAATAATTAATCAGTTGACAGGTAAGTCTCTCTCTTACTCCACCAATTGCTGTTACCAGTTTCTTATGCATTCTTTCACTACATATAAACACATTCAATGTTCAGTACAGCATCATATCTGTCACCTACATTTTTCTTTTAGCTAAAATATTTTAGCAAGACTTCTTAATTTTAAAGCCAAGTTCTTCTGCACAGCAGTTCTTCACCTTTAAAGTTTATTAAAGTTAATAGGAAAAAAGAAAGTTTTAACTTATAGGATAGTACTTTGTTTCATCATTGGGGGATTTTGATGTTTTAATCAGTAGCAAATTTTGTGATTAGTTAACAATTACTGTCAAATACAATTAGTTGCCTATTTTTAGAACTTGCTTGAAGGAAATGTTGAAACTATATAACAAAACAAAACCCAGCTGCCATCAAGTTGATTCTGACTCACGGAGACCCACAGAGCATACGGTTTTCAATGGCTGTGACTTTTCGGAAGTATACTGCCAGGCCTTTCTTCAGAGGTGTCTCTGGGTGGATGCAAACTGTCAACCTTTCAGTTAGTAGCTCAGCGCTGAACCATCTGTGCCACCCAGGGACTCCCAATTGTAACTATACTCTGTCTTAATTTAAGTTTTACAAATAATTTTTAAAATATCTTGATTAAGAAAGTACAATTCATTAGCATCTTCATTTGTTGGGACAAAAGTGTATTTAGGTGTTAAACACAGTTACTTTTTTTTTTTTTTTTAAAAAAACCAACCCAAATAACCATATTAGTCTGCAGTTCATAGTTTACATTGGACCTTAATGTTTTAATGTAATCAGCAAACTTTTAGAAAAACTTCAAATGTTAATCATATCAAAGAGAGTTTGTTGGAATAATTTAAAAGAAGATAATCATCTTGATTTTTTTCCAGGGGTAGTATTGCTCTAGCTTAAATATCATCATGGAACTTTTCCTTCCTAAGGATTCAGAGGCTTTTTCTTGTTATTACTATAAGAAATAGGTTATCAACTATCTCACAGTAAAAGAAAACTTGCCCATCTTACTTCATTGTGCAAAATTACAATTCACTGTAAAATTCAAAGAGAAAAGATTTTGGTTATGCTCTATGTGCCATGATCGAAATAAACAATGGCAGCTTATTTTCCAATTCAGGTTATTCTAACTTGCATTTCATATCTAGAACAGCACTCCACAACTGAAATTCCACAGCACTGAAAGTCTTTGTGTCTTCACCATTTGTCCACAATCCACATTTGTGCCTAGCCACATATTTCTATGCAGACCAAGAGAAGAAAAACGATTCAGAAGGATTCAAGCTAAGGCAATGCCTAACACCGCTACATTTTTTTTTTAAATCTATAATTTTGTTCTTTGTGGCTTCTTCCCATACCTCCTTTTCTTCCAAGAGGTAGATGAAAGAAGATACAGGAAAACAAGAGATTTTGAAAACTCTCTTTTCTCAATTAACTGTTTATAAATGCCAAATGATTTCTACAGAGTTAATGTGTATTATATTGTAAAAGGCATATTGCAAAAATAATTTTTCAGAGTTTTGTTAGTTCAGGGGTTTTTTAAATTTTTTATTGCAACGTGAACCTCAGGCACAGATGAATCCAATCCAACAAACATTTACGGACTATTTTCTAGGTGTAAAGCCTGTAACTGACTGAGTTCATTAGGAAGGACCAATTACAATAAAACGAAAATTATGTTATTTAAACAATCAACGAAACTTCAAGCAGGGGCTAACGAGTCAAATGAACAGACTGAATGTAACCTTTAGGACCCCCTCCAGTGCAAAAAAAAGCCAAAATGTACTTAGTATGATGGGAGCATTCAGAGGTGACATCACCAGCACCACAGGTGGAGCAAGAACACATCTACAAGGTATCTTTTCCAAAGCTCTTAAGGGAATCCAGATAACACGGAAGCCCTTTCCTAAGTGCCCTGCAGTCTTTCCCAAAACTCCGAAAACAGTGTAGTTCCATTAAAGCCAGACTCACCCCATCACCTCTTCCAAGAATTATAACTAACTGGATTTCAAGCTTTAAATTCAAATGACCTTTGCGGATGAGGCTCTCATTTACGTGTGTTGGGGAGAGGTGTTTATTATATATGCTATGTATACGTAACTTATCTAATAACCCTCAAAGCCTCAAACACAAGCTTTCAGGCATCTGTCTGACCCCACGGGTCTCAAATTTCCCAACACCTCTGCAAAGAAGGCATGTCGCCCACGTCCCCGGAGCGGACCCCAAGCAACTCGACTCTGCTCCAAACCTCCCGTCCAATGGCTTTTTCCTAGGCCATTTAGGGCCTACTTCTCTCGCTTCTACCCCTTAGCCCCAAAGGCCCCTCCGGTGCCCGCCTCGCTCTCCGCCAGTCACCGGCCTCCTTCATCGCCCCTCAGCCCCAGCAGCCCGCGCGGCCCCTTTAAGAGGCGGCGGCCGCGCGTGTGTCCTTCGTGGCCGGGCCACACTCACCCACTGATTGGCCTTAGGGCAGAAAGTGTACAGAGCGACCTGGCCCGTGAGGTCTGCGATGCTGGTGATGTAAGGGTCATGCTGTTTCAGGGCCGCCAGGCTCATCTCCTGCCCAGCTCTACTCAGCGACTCCATCTTGAATCCCGGAGCCGAGCCCCTCCGGCGGGGGCGGAGTCGCGGGCCGGAAAGTGCATCGAAGTAAAGTTCCCCTAGCATCGTCCGAGCTTTCGATTTCCGCCTCTTCGCCGGGCCTTGCAGCGGGGCGGTGCTGCAACCATCCTGGTCCGCTCCGGGAGACCCGGACTCCGGGTTCCGGCGCCGTCAGGTTTCCTCCACTCAACCTTAACAGGCGGAGGGCGGGGGCGCTTCCTCTCCACAGGCTAAAATGTTCTAGTGCTGGGATTCCGGCTTCCCGCGCGCCTTCTTCGAGTACCTGCGGAGCAAGGCCGGAGATCGAAACTACGCCTGCTTCGGTCCCACGCGCGAGAACGGCCAGGGCCACAGAACGGAAAGACCGCCGTGGAAATGCAGGGCTACACCGGCTATTTAGAAAGCACAGAAAAGCGAAGGAGAGAGGGGCGCGAAAACTGCTTCACGTCTCACCAGATCATTACCGTTAACAATTTGGTGTTTTCTGAAGAAAAACATTTAAAAAGCCAAACTGGTCCACCTAGAACTTCACTGGAATGTTTTACCCTACCCATTTCTGCCCCTTATTTTCCTTGTCTTGGTCCCAAGTACATATTTCCACTGAGTTCTGGGACGAGCCTATGAAGGCTTGAGTTTGTCCTGTATGATTTAAAGGATGAAAAAGATCATTTATTCTTTTAGCAAACATCTGTTGAGCATTTTAAGGCATTTTTTAAAGAGCAAGGTACTGTTGTTAGCTAAAGAGCAAAACAAGGAGCAGAGACTAGGGAACTCACCCAGGCTTGTTAAAAAGCAATATTTTCTCTATTGAAAAGATATTTTAAATTGAGGAAATTACTGAATTGAAAAATTTTGAAAGGAAAATTTCATAATTTCATCAAAATAACACTATAAATGTGTATTGCACTGTAAATATGTCTTGTTTTTATGATTTATAGCCTGGTACTGTTCGTTAATGAAAAGAAGCTTCCTGCCTTACTTTATTTGCGGAATCATGTAAGAAGTATGTACAACTGTGGACAAGGAAACATGTATCACCCTTCCTAAGCAAGTATTTATTGAACTCGTAATTTTGAACTAAGGAGCCCTGGTGGAGCAGTGGTTAAGCAGTCAGCTGCTAACCAAAAGGTCAACAGTTGAAACCCACCGCTGCTTGGTGGGAGTGGGATGTAGTGACAGTCTGCTTCCTAAAGCTTGACAGCCTTGGAAACCCTATGGGGGTAGTTCTACTCTGTCCTATAGGGTCGCTATGAGTCGGAATCCACTCAAAGGCAATGGGTTTAGTTTTTTAATATTGAACTGTGGCCCTTTGGGGGCTTCAAAGTCTGTTAAGACCACTTCCTGGCTCTGGGAGAAACTGAAAGAAGTAGGACAATGCAAGGAAACAGGACAATGCTAGAGATGTTTCTTTTGAAACCCAGAGGATGGAGCCACTAATGCCATCTGACTCAAAGACTAGGAAGGCTTCCTGGAGGAGGGGATGTTTGAATTGGAGCTCCAGGTATTAATAGGAGTTCATCAGAAAAGAAAGGTAAGGGTTCCCTTTCATTTCATAGCCCAGGAGTTAGGTAGGGAAGATGTTGTCATCCTTGTTTGACAGACAATTTAATTGAGGCCCAGAGGGGAGAAATCACTGGCTCAAAATTCCACACTGTCAGAGGGGTTCTGGTGTTAAAATCCAGGGGCTCCTGCTTTCTATCCTAAGACCCTTTCTCTACACTCAGTCTGCCTTTCTTTCTCCCAGTGGCTGAAGGCAAGAGCCCCACTCCCCTCCACCTACTTCCAACTGAATTAAAAAAAAATCTCTACCCTCATTTAAAAAATTTTTTAATCTTTTTTGAATAACTAATACATTCACCTTGTACAAAATTTAAAAAGCACACCTGAAACCTAGTAGTTTTTTTCCTCACATAGATTTCCTAAAATAATCGAAGACATTTCCTTTTTATTTACGATTTGTAGTTGTGCTAGACTAGTGAAGTACACCAAGCTATTTTAGGGAGTTGTCATATTCTGAATAGAAAATGACATCAGAAAACATGTTTACATGCCCCCAAACATGTTACTGTTGATTCCCATGCACTCTATTGTTATGGCTTTCAAAGTATCCTAAGGACAAAGTGAATATTTTGGAATTGAAAATCATCCACATTTACTTGAGTTCTAATTTTGCTTTGGAGTCCCTGAGTGGGGAACATGGCTAAGCACTGGACTACTAACTGAAAGGCTGGTGGTTCAAACCTACCCAGAAGTGCTTCTAAAGTAAGGCCTAGTGATCTGCTTCTGAAAGGTCACAGCCTTGAAAACCCTGTGGAGCAGTCCTACTCTGCACACATGGGGTCGCCATGAGTCTGAATTGGCTCAACAGCAACTAACAACCAACAATTTTGCGTTACATGTGTGAATCAAACCTTAAGACGTTTCGTGTGTCTTTTAGAAAATAAACTCTGAGAGAGCTAATACTTAGCATAGCCCCTGACATAGACTAGATCCTCAATGAATATTGCTGCGTGAATGTCATTTTAAAACCCAAATCTTTGAAGGCCACACAAGAGATTAGTGGGAGGAGAGGGACATTGGGAGGCTGGGATCAGAAGTGGGAGGGAGGCTTACTGTACCTTGAATAACCCTTGGTCACTTTTGAGTTGTGTGTTCTGGGTCACCTTTTTTTTTTCCAAAAAATTAAAAGTAATTTTAAAATGGTTAAAATGATAACATTTTAAAATATTTATTTTACCACAATAAAATTTAAAAAAAAATGAAAATCTAAAACTCAATCATTCTAACCCTATCTCTCCCCCACTCTGAGTGACTGTGTGGTAAAAAATAAAGCTCGCCATTTCAAATCATGGAATCTAGTGAAAGGGTCACTGGAATACAACTTAGACAACCAGCAATTTAGTTCCAAATTCGCAAGCTGCGTAACTTTGTCAATTAGTCACTTTCCATTTTTCCACAGTAAAATCCAAAGCCTTTACCATGGCCTTCAAGACATTGCTCAGTTTGGCCTCCTGCTATCTTTCCAATCCCATTTTCTGTGAATTCCCCTCACAATTATTCCATTCAAGCCCACTGGCATCCTTGCTCTTCCTTGTACAAATGCCAAAAGAATCTTGCCTCAGGGCCTTTGCACATGCTATTCCTCCTTCTGGAACATTTCCCTCTGACATCCCTATGGCTTATTCCCTCACTTTCTTCAGAGCACTTATCTGCAAGTTGTAATTTATTTATGTTTTGTCTGTCTCTCCAGCTCAGTGAAGGCGGGAAACATGTCTGTCTTGTTTACCATCACTTTCCCAGTGCTTAGCACAGTGCCTGCACAGAGGAAAGGCCTAGTACGTATTTGTTGAGTTAATTGGTATGTTAGGATGTTCTCTCTTTATCTGTCGCATAAACCTTGGAGAAGAGATGGTGTTTTAGCTCCACATCTAATAAAGCATTTGTTTATTGTGTGCTAAACAAATAATGATGCCTGATTTACTTGTATTAATATATCTTGATTTTTAGACTCTATGCTTCCTGAAGCATAAATGTTGTTTCTGGTTTAGCGTATCCCAGAACAATCATTTAGCACCTTTCAGTCTTACAGTGTCTGTTTTCTCTCTCTCCAATTTTTTTTTTCCCGTACAAAAATTTATACATACATTGTTATGTGACCCTAATTACTCTCCCCATGCTGTGACAGCACACTCCTCCTTTCCACCCCTGATTCCCCATGTCCATTCAACCAGCTCCTAACCCTCTCTGCCTTCCCGTCTCACCTCCGGACAGAAGCTATCCATTTGGTCTCTTGTATTTACTTGAGCTAAGAGGCACACTCCTCACCAGTATCACTTTATGTCCCACAGTCCAGTCCAATCTGTCTGAAGAGTTGGACTCGGAAATTGTTTTAGTTCTGGTCTGATAGAGTCTCTCCAATTTTTAAGATTTGGTTTAGAAAACATGCTTATTATTATTTCCCTTTTTAGACAGAGAAACCGAAGCAAACTAATTTTCCCAAGGTCATATGATGATTCACTTACTGAGTTGGGATTAGCATCTTCTAGCCATGACTTCTGGGCAGATCACGTATCATGCCTGGTACACTCTTAAATTACACTGGCTACCTGTGAGTGAAATTTGTTATCCTTGTGCTGCTGTATCATCACCAATATTTATTTTATATGATTGATATCAAAAAGGTTGTGGACTTACTCTAAAATTTATTGCCTGGTCCTTACCAGATACTTAGGATGGTAATTCCTTCCTTCAGTTTCTCCAGAAAGGTTTCAGACCTTTGTATTTTAAAATACTACTTTATGAAAGTATTTTTAAAGGTGCTAGATGTTTTCTAGAATTGCGTTTCCAATGGGTAAACTCTTTTAGTTGATCAATTTTGGACCAGAAATACTAATGCTTTCAACCAGGAAGAAAGAAATAGCTGTTCTATTTGGAGTAATGTAACTTGAATAAAAGAACATGAGATTAGAACACTTGTCTTAGTTACCTAGTGCTGACGTAACACAAATACCACAAGTGGGTGGCTTTAAAGAGCAGGAATTTGTTTTCTCACAGTTCAGGAGGCTGGAAGTCTGCATTCAGGGGTGGCTCTAGGGGAGGTCCTTCCTTTAACATAACAAAAGAAAAAATCCTATTTCCAAACAGGGTCATATTTACAGCTCCCCAACCAAAAAAACCAAACCCACCATTATTGAGTCGATTCTGACTCATAGCCACCCCACAGGATTTCCAAGGCTGTAAATCTCTACAGAAGCAGACTGACACATCTTTTTACAGCTACAGGGGTTAGGATTTCAACACATATTTTGGGTGGAAAAATTCAATCCACAACAAACACAGCTTATTTCATCTCTTTATTGCCAGGCAAGATTGCATTTAACAGTCTTCTTGATAATAGTTAGAAAGTTCTATGTTGTTTACTGTTACTTAACCCAATGTAATGTTTCAAGTAGCAATAGCTCAGCAATGGCATAAACAATAGCAGTGTATTCAACTGATAGTCTGCTTATCCTTGGAACTCAAAGTGCTTCATCAGTATAAATATTCACGATCTCTCAAGATTGATATTGGATGTACATAATTGTTACCCATTTGTAAATTAAGGAGCCCAAAGGCACAAGGAAATTAATTGACTTGCCTATGGCAGAGATTGTTGCTGTTCACCAACAACCTTTTTATTCTTCTCCTTTGCTATGGGCACACAGCTAGGCTCCATTTCCCAAGCTCCACTGAAGTCAGATATGTCACTATGACCCAATTCTGGCCAATGGCATGTTAGTGGAAGTGCTTTGTACCATTGCCAGGCCAAGGCTTTAGGGAGCAGCTTACCCCTCCACACTTCCTTTTTCCCCTTCTGTTGTCTGGGTGCAGGCAAAAATGAGGCAATAAGGATGGCAGAGGCACAGGGTGGAAAGGGCTTGCACCCCTGAATCACCACATGGAGGAGAGCAGCCTGCTGAGCAGGAGCATCCTCCTCAGACTGTTACGTGAATGAGAAGTAGACTGTTGGGTTTGAAGGATTATGTACTCTGCAGCCTCTTTGTTACCACATTCTAGTCTATCCCAACCAATTACGTTGCTCCAGATTGTTTATGAAGTCAGCAATAAAATTTCAGTCGCCTGAAGTAGAATTAAGATTAAACATATGATTTAGCAGAACATACTGCTTAGTGCATTGACAATAAGTCAAGATTTTTAAAGAACTCCAGCCAGAGCTCTACGTTTTCAATCAGTTATAGGCACAATTTGCAAAGTCACAAAGTGGCTAAAAACCAAAAATGTTTTCGCTTATACCATTAGGCAATTGATTTTGCAATTGCATCATGAAGTACACCTGCTAAGTTGAAATGAGAGGATGTCATTTTAAAAAAACACTTCTTCATGAGTTTCTGTAGATACTCTCAGAGTTACTTTACTTCTGCCTCTTTTTCCCTCAGGCATATTCAAATATAAATTCTTAAGCCAACACGATGAGAAGAGTCTGATTAAAGGCATCTGTCTGTTATGTCAACTCTTAAACCTGAAAACTTCTTTGTCGATTCTCCACATTGATATGAAAACATGAGTACTGATAATAGAGCGTGTAGACTATTTCTTTTCATGGTGACTTTTCTGTATCTTTCCAGTTTCAGTTCTCGGTTGCTTCTAGTCTTACATTGCCATTATACATTTGCTGATTTATTTATCTGGGGTAATTAACACCATAATCATTCTTTCATATGCATTTAATTAGTTGTAGTTCCCTTAAATCTAAAATTTGATTGTTCAGCAGCAAGAGTATATTGACAAGCGAACTCCTATGAATTGAATTTGCAGAGAAACAACCGTAAGAGTTAATTATTTATCTTCTTTGTACCCTCACTCTGAGGTGAAACCACAGTGTTACGTATTTAAAGGATTCAATTGCTTTCTTTGCTGTTTGTAAATTGTGTTAATTTGGATATCCAACATGTGGTCCACTGGAGGCAAAACTGACAAAGGATTCATTAGTAAGCTTCTTGTGTAAACTACTCATTATATGATCTGTGGAATAATATACGTAGTCCAGATACAGTTTTTTTTTTTTTTGGTAAACTTGAATTCATTCAACCTGAGGATTCAAGTATTAGAAAATTCTCTTTATTTCCACTCAGTTGCACTTATAAGTATTATTTATAACATTGTGCAATTTATGTTATAACATAGAAATTGATGTTAAACAGATACATTAAAAATCACTCCGAATTACTGAAACTCTATGAATTTAATGGATATTAACTGTCACAATATGAAAAACCACTCACTCCTCTGTATGTTGCCTGCAGCCTTGAATTTAAGGAATATTACCTATTGTAGGCTTTGAAGGACATCTCAGTATTCATTATCTAAATAGAAGGGCATAATTACGTTTTGCAATTCAATAAGCATTAACTCCAAAGATAATAGACAAATCAATTTCTCTTGCACAATAAAATTATTGCCACTACTGTGATAGAAGAGGCTGAACTAGGCCAGGAGTGGTTCTTTTTACATTGCTCAAGAACACTAGAAGGATTAAAAATTTATGGATTACCCCCTAGAAACAATGATCTGGTACAGAAATGTAATAAAACACCCACTCTCCTGTGTCTTCCTAAGCTGTTCCATTCCATTTCATTTTGTGATTGTATTAGCGTGACAGCTTTCTGGAGCTCTAGAAACTGTCTTTGGCAAAGATGAAGATGTATAAAACAAAAGACTTTTTATTGAAAATCCAGAGG
The DNA here is from genome assembly GCA_030035585.1 of Dugong dugon. NCBI lineage: Eukaryota > Metazoa > Chordata > Mammalia > Sirenia > Dugongidae > Dugong > Dugong dugon. Next base: position 14,267,536 of record CM057481.1, on the reverse strand, counting down.
CAGATGGTGTAGAAAGGTAATGTTAAAATGGTAACCAAGTAGAATCTCATATTGTATATTCTGTATATTCATAAGTTAATCCTCCTTAGGCTATGGATAAGTACAAGCAAAAAAAAGTGAAATAAAAAGATACAGCATTTAAACATATCATATGATATCAGTATCTTTCTGGGTAAATCTGTATGAAAAATTCCAGTGTAGTTATTTCTGTATGTAATTTTTCAGTGACAAAAGCTGCCAAAATTGCTACTTAAAAGAGCGATATCTAGTTTTGAAAAGTTATTTGTTAATGTTTCTTTAACCTTTCAGATACTTTTAAGTCTGTTTTTTATTTTAAAGTATTGTAAAGCACATGCATTTGTATAGTACTTAGGAAAATGGTGGCAAATACTGTAAATGAACTGTCTGGTTATTGATCTAACTTAGTTTTAAGGAATTGTGGGGGAAATTGGGCTTTTTATTTGTAAATGTTTAAAAATCACGTATTTCCTAAGCATTGATGACCTGAATGGGTGCTTTCATATAGAAAAGTTTTTGTTTTCTTATTCAATGACCTTTTTCCTATCTTTGCTTTCCATTAATGGCCTTTCATTCTTCAATAATGAAATGCATGAGAACATAGTTTAAAACTTACCATTTATCTGTTTTTGAGCTACATTGCCCTATGGTTTTTTACAGGTAATAGAAATATGATAACAATAAGTCCCTTGGTTAAAAACATACTTGTACTTCCCCTTTAACGTTATGTAAAATTGCTCCCACTTAGAAATGATTGAACTAACCCCTACTTGCAACAAATTCTTCATCACAATCACCTTCACTTGCTGCACGTGCAGCTTTTAAATCATTGAAAAGCCTTCGAGCTTTTTCTTGCACTAAAAAAAGAAAAACCTCATCGCCATTGAGTCGATTCTGACTCACAGTGACCCTATAGGACAGGGTAGAACTGCCCCATAGGGTTTCCAAGGAGCACCTGGTGGATTGGAACTGCCAGTCTTTTGATTAGCAGCCGTAGCACTTAACCACTACACCACCAGAGTTTCTTCTTATGCTTCAAGTAAGGCTAAATAAGAACCGTATGCACCATTCTGACTTAACTACAAATTCTTAAAGACACAGTTAGGAATGGATCTCATTTGTAACCTGGGGACTGCCTGGTACCCAGGTGAAGCAGTACTGTATAGGCATTTTCTGCTTTCTACAGATTCTTCATTTAAAGTAATCCACATAAACTGGGACTTTACAGGAAAAAAATGCCTGTCCACTTTTTATACAAATAGAATATCTACAAATAAAATTCTTAAATTCCTTAGTAAATCCCTGAGGATTGCAGTACATCATCTATAGAAAGCAGCTGTGATGGTTAAGCTTGTGTTTCAGCTTGGCTGGGCCATGATTCTCAGTGGTTGCGATGATGAGATTTGATATTATGTGATCACCTCCATGATGGGATCTGCTGTGAGTAGCCAGTCAGTTGAAAGTGAGTTTCCTTGCGTGCATGGGCTGCATTGAATATAAGTGGATATTCTGGCGAAGCTTATGGGCTTTTGCTCATTCTGGATCCTGAAGCTGGTTCCTATTCATCTGACCTCTGGTTCTTGGGACTTGAGCTAGCAGCCTGCCTGTGGTCTTGGCTGCCGATATTTGGGATTTGTCAATCTTCACAGCCTGTGAACAAGATCCCTGGTCTCCAACCTGCCAATCTTGGGTTCTCCAGCCCTTGTGGCTATGTGCATCTGTCCTGATCCACGGGCTTGGGACATTCCAACCTCTAAAACCAAGTGAGCCATTTCCTTGATATAAATCTCTCTCTATATATTATATGCTTTACTGGTTTTGCTTCTCTAGAAAACCCAGCCTAAGACATCCATTTTGTGATCTGATGTAATTATCCTCCATTTTGTGATGTGTTGTAAATCCTAGCCTCTATACCCATGTTTATGGTCTGAATTGGGGTGAATTGTCCATTATGTTAATGAGGCAGGATTAGGGTGGGATGTATCTTGAGTCACCTCCTTACTAGAGGTGTGACTCTAGTCACCACTCTTAGCCCAGTTACCACCTTTACTATCCTTATTCAAGTCACAGCCTTACTTGAGTCACACCTTTTATCTTAAAGAGATAAAAGGAGAGAGAAGCAAGCCATGATAGGAACCTCAATACCGCTAAGAAGAAGAGACAGGAGCAGAGAGCATCCTTTGGGTTCAGGGTCCCTGCACTGAGAACCTCTTAGAACCAGAAGACGCAGAGAGAGGAGTGTAACACTGGAGAAGGCCAAGCAAGACTTCGAGAAGTGGTGGCAGAGAAACAACGGCAACAGAACTAGGAGACTGGTGGGAACCAGTCCACAGAGCGAAAGAGAGCTGAGTGCCTTCGGGCAGGAGGCTTCCTGACAGAGTAGGGTTCTGCCATGGATTGAATTGTGTTCCCCCCAAATAACCATCAACTTGGGTAGGCCGTGATTCTGAGTATTGTGTGAATTGTCCACCATTTTGTCATCTGATGTGATTTTCCTATGTGTTGTAAATCCTATTTCTATGATGTTGGTGAGATGGGATTAGCAGCAGTTATGTTAATGATACAGGACTCAATCTATAAGATTGGATCGTGTCTTAAGCCAATATCTTTTGAGATATAAAGGAGAGAAGCCAGCAGAGAGACAGGGGGAACTCATACCACCAAGAAAGAAGCATAGTGCATCGTTTGGACCCAGGGTCCCTACACTGAGAAGCTCCTAGACCAAGGGAAGATTGATGACAAGGACCTTCCACCAGAGCTGACAGAGAAGAGAAAGCCTTCCCCTGGAGCTGATGCCCTTAATTTGGACTTATAGCCTACTAGACTGTGAGAGAATAAACTTCTGCTTGTTAAAGCCATCCCCTTGTGGTATTTCTGTTATAGTAGGACTGGATAGCCTAAGACAGCAGCCAAGAGGTCTGTTGAAAGCCGTATCATACCAAGGAAATGGCCTTGTAGTTCTTAATTTCTAGAAATGCATTAGCTGAATCAAACTGACAGGCAATCTCTTTCTTTTTTGGCAATTCAACATCTTAGAGGTGTACAACTTACTGACAGCGATTCAGCAATTGGCTGTGCAATTCTACCCTCAATCAATGCAATTTTTCCATCACTGTTAAACACTCCTCTCCTTTCCCTCTCCCTCCCACCCCTGGTAACCACTAATAAATTTTGGTCTCTATACATTTGCCTTTTCTTGTCTTTTTATATAAGTGAGGTCATACAATATTTGTCCTTTTGGCTTATTTCGCTCAGCATTATGTCTTCAAGCTCCATCCATACTGTAGCATATATCAAGATTTTATTTCTCCTACTGGCTGAGTAGTATTCTATTGTATGTATGTGCTACATTTTGTTTATCCATTTATGTCTGTTGGTGGGTGTCATAGGTTGAATTGTGCCCCCCAAAAAAGTCTGTCAACTTGGCTAGGTCATGATTCCCAGTATTGTATGATTGTCTACCATTTTGTAATCTGAGGTAATTTCCCTATGTGTTGTAAATCCTATCACTATGATGTAATAAGATGGATTAGTGACAGTAATATTGATGACATCTACAAGATTAGATATTGTCTTAAGCCAGTCTCTCTTGAGATATAAAAGGGAGAAGCAAACGGAGCGATGTGGGAACCTCATACCATCAAGAAAGCAGTGCTGGGAGCAGAGTGTGTCCTTTGGACCTGAGGTTCCTGCGCAGAGAAGCTCCTATACCAAGGGGAGATTGATGACATGGACCTTCCTCCAGAGCTGACAGAGAAAGCTTTCCCCTGGAGCTGATGCCCTGAATTTGGACTTGTAGCCTACTAGACTGTGAGAGAATAAATTTCTCTTTGTTAAAGCCATTCACTTGTGGTATTTCCGTTAGAGCAGTACTGGATGACTGAGACAGTGGAGATTTAGGTTGTTTCTACCTTTTGGCTGTTGTGAATACTGCTGCAGTGAACATTGGTATACAAGTCTCTGAGTCTCTGCTTTCAAGTCTTTTGGGTATATACGGAGGAGTGAAATTGCTAAGTCATATGGTAATTCTATTATTAGTTTTTTAAGGAACTGCAACACTGTTTTCCATAATTGCTGTGCCATTTTGCATTTCCACCAGCAATAGATAAGGGTTCCAATTTCCCCCAGTCCTTGCCAACATTTTTTTTTTTTTAATCTTAGCCATCCTGTTGTTGTTGTTAGGTGCTGCTGAGTTGGTTCTGACTCATAGCGATCCTATAGGGCAGAGTAGAACCGCCCCATAGGGTTTCCAAGAAGTGGCTGGTGGATTTGAACTGCTGGACTTTTGGTTAACAGCCTTATCTCTTAACCACTGTGCCACCAGGGCTCCATCCTAGTAGGAGTGAAATGATATCTCATTGTGGTTTTGATTTTCATCTCTCTGATAGCTAATGACACTGAGCGTCTTTTCATGTGTTTGGTGGCCATTTGGATGTCCTTTTTGGTGAAATGTCTATTCAAGTCCTTTGCCTATATTATGATTGGGTTATTTGTCTTTTTGTTGTTAAGTTGTTGAAGTTCTATATATATTTTGTTTATTAGATTCCTATTGGATATATGGTTTGTGAAGATATTCTCCCAGTTAATAGCTTATCTTTTTACTTTTTGGTAAAGTTTTTTAATGAACAAAAGCCTTTAATTTTTATGAGGCCCCATTTATTTATTTTGTCTTTTGCTGTTTGTGCTTTTTTTTTTAACAGTTAAATGGTTTTTTAAAATTGTGCTTTAGATGAAGGTTTACAGAACAAATAGTTTCTCATTAAACAGTCAGTACACATATTTATAACATTGGTTAACAACCCCACAACATGTCAATACTCTAGCTTCTCGACGTTGGAGGACCTTTTCTTTTTTTTTTTTTTGGTGAAAATATACATAGCCAAAGTTACACCATTTCAAACGTTTCTACACGTACAATTCAGTGACACTGATTACATTCTTCCAGTTGTACTGCTATTCTCACTATCCTTTTCCAAATTATTCCATCACCATTATCTTCAACTCACTGTCCACTAGGCTTCCCCTCAAACCTTTTGAGTTGCTGTTATCATTTGATCTCACATAGATAATTCTATTTTTTTTGTACCTTAGATGAAGATTTACAGAATAGTTTCTCATTAAACAGTTAGTACACATATTGCCCTATGACAATGGTTAACAACCCCCCGACATGTCAACACTGTCTCTTCTCAAACTTGAGTTCCCTGACACCAGCTTTCTTGTCCCCTCCTGCCTTCTAGTCCTTGTCCCTGGACTGCTGTGCCTCATTAGTCCTGTTTTTGTTTTATGGGGCTGTCCAATTCCCAGCTGAATGGTGAACCTTGGGACTGATTTCACCAGTGAGCTGAAAGAGTGCCTGGGGGACATACTTTCGGAATTTCTCCACTCTGTCAGGCCAGTAAATCTGGTCTCTTTTTGTGAGTTAGAATTTTGTTCTACATCCTTTTCCAGCTCTATCCAGGACCCTCTGTTGTGATCCTGGTCAGAGCAGTCAGTGGTGGTAGCTGGGCACCACCTAGCTGTACTGGACTGAGTCTGGTGGAGGCCATGATAACGTGGTCCATTACTCCTTTGGACTGATCCTTTCCTTGCATCCTGTTCTCTTCATTCTCCCATGCTCCTGAGGGGTGAAACCAGTGGAGTATCTTAGATGGCTGCTCACAGGCTTTTAAGACCCCACACGCTACTCATCAAAGTAGAATGTAGAACATTGTCTTTATTAACTGTTATGCCAATTGAGCTAGATGTTCCACGAAACCATGGTCCCCATAGCCTTCTGCCCAGCAATTCAGTCCCTCAGGGAGTTTGGATGTGTCTCTGGAGTTTCCATGATCTTTCCTTGTACAAGCTGTGCTGGCTTCCCAGTATTGTGTACTGTCTTACCCTTCACCAGAGTTACCACTTATCTATTGTCTGTTTGGTTCCTCCACCCCATCCCTTGTAACCAACAAAGATTGTTTCTTTTTGTGTGTAAAATTTTACATTTTTACAGTAGCGGCCTCATACAGTATGTCCTTCAGTGATTGACTTATTTCACTCAGCATAATGTCCTCCAGTTTCATCCATGTTATGAGATGCTTCACAGATTCATCATTGTTCTTTATCATTGCATAGTACTGCAGTGTGTGTATGTACCGTAGTTTGTTTATCCATTCATCTGTTGATGGGCATCTAGGTTGTTTCCATCTTTTTGCTATTGTGAACAGTGCTGCAGTGAACATAGGTGTGCATATGTCTATTCGTGTGGTGGCTCTTATTTCTCTAGGATATATTCCTAGGAGTGGGATTGCTGAATCGAATGGTATATCTATTTCTAGCTTTCTAAGGAAGCACCATATCATTTTCCAAAATGGTCATATCATTTTGCATTCCCACCAGCAGTGCATAAGAGTTCCGATCTCCCCGCAGCCTCTCCGACATTTGTTATTTCCAGTGTTTTTGATTCGTGCCAGTAATGCCAGGGTGAGATGGTATCTCATTGTGGTTTTAATTTATGTTTCTCTAATGACTAGTGATCGAGAGCATTTCCTCATGTGTCTGTTGGCCGCTTGAATGTCTTCTTTGGTAAAGTGTCTGTTCATTTCCATTGCCCATTTTTTTTTTATTGGATTATTTGTCTTTTTGTTGTAGAGGTGTTGGATTTTCTCGTAGATTTTAGAGATTAGACCTTTGTCTGACTTGTAATGTCCAATTTTTTTCCCACTCTGTAGGTTCTCTCTTTACTCTTTTGCTGAAGTCTTTTGATAAGCATAAGTGTTTAATTTTTAGAAGATCCCAGTAATCTAGTTATCTTCTGGGTTTTGTGTGTTGTTAGTTATGGTTTCTATCCTGTTAATGCCGTGCACTAGGGCCTCTAGTGTTGATCCTACTTTTTTGTCTATGAACTTCATAGATTTTGGCTTTATATTTAGGTCTTTGATCCATTTTGAATTAGTTTTTGTGTATGGTGGGAGGTATGGGTCCTGTTTTATTTTTTTGTAGATGGATATCCAGTTTTGCCAGCACCATTTGTTAAAAAGACTGTCTTTTCCCCATTTGATGGACTTTGGGCCCTTGTCGAAGATCAGTTGACCGTAGGTGGATGGATTTACATCTGGGTTCTCAATTCTGATCCATTGGTCAATGTATCTGTCATTGTACCAGTACCTGGCTGTTTTGACTATGGTATAGCTGTGTAGTAAGTTCTGAGGTCAGGTAGTGCGAGTCCTACTTTATTCTTCTTCAGTAGAGCTTTACTTATCCGGGGCTTCTTCCATTTCCATATAAAGTTAATGATTAGTTTTTCCATTTCTTTAAAGAATGTTGTTGGTATTTGGATGGGGATTGCATTGTATTTGTAAATTGCTTTGGGTAAAATTGTCATTTTCACTATGTTGAGTCTACCTACCCATGAGCATGGTATGTTTTTCCATTTATGTGGATCCCTTTGGGTTTCTTGCAGTAGTGTTTTGTAGTTTTCTTTGTATAGGTCTTTTACATCCCTGGTTAGATTTATTCCTAGTTGTTTTCTTTTGTTAGGGGCTATTATAAATGGTACTGCTTTCCTGACTTCCTTTTCATCATTGTCTTTATTGGTGTATAGGAATCCATCAGATTTTTGTTTGTTTATCTTGTGTCCTCCTACTCTGCTGAATCTATTAGTTCCTATAGTTTTCTCATAGAGTCTTTTGGGTTTTCTATGTATAGCATCATATCATCCGCAAACAGGTACAGTTTAACTTCTTCATTACCAAGTTGGATGCCCTATATTTCTTTTTCTTGCCTTATTGCTCTATCTAGGACTTCCAGCACAGTGTTAAATAGGAGTAGAGATAAAGGGCATCCTTGTCTTGTTCCTGTTCTCAAGGGGAATATTTTCAGCCTGTCTCCATTAAGAATGATGTTGGCCATTGGTTTTTCATAGATGCCCTTTATTATGTTGAGAAATTTCCCTTCTATACCTATTTTCTTGAGAGTTTTTATCAGGAATGGGTGTTGGACTTTGTAGAATGCCTTTTCTGTGTCAGTTGAGATGATCATGTGATTCTTTTCTTTCCTTTTATTTATGTGGTGGATTCTGTTGATTGATTTTCTAATGTTGAACCATCCTTGCATACCTGGTATGAATCGTATTTGGTCGTGGTGTATTTTTTTTTTATATTATGCTAAATTTTATTGGCTAGAATTTTGTTGAGAATTTTTGCATTTATATTCATGAGAGATATTGGTCTGTAATTTTCTTTTTTGTGATGTCTTTGCCTGGTTTTGGTATCAGGTTTATGCTGGCTTCATAGAATGAGTTCGTAAGTATCCCTTCCTTTTCTATGTTCTGAAATAGTTTTAGTAGTACTGGTACAAGCTCTTCTCTAACTGGTAGAATTCTCCAGGGAAGCCATCTGGCCAGGGACTTTTTTGGTTGGGAGTTTTTTTATTACCTTTTCAATCTCTTTTGTTATGGGTCTGTTTAGATTTTCAACATCACTTTGTTGTAGTTTGGATAGGCCATGTTTTTCTAGAAATTTATCCATTTCCTCTAGGTTTTCAAATTTGTTGGAGTATAGTTTTTCATAATACTCTGTTATAATCTTTTTTATTTCAGTTGGGTCTGTTGTAATGTCCCCCATTTCACTTCTTATTTGGGTTATTTGCATCCTTTCCTGTTTTTCTTTTGTCAGTCTGGCCAGTGGTTTGTCGATTTCTTTGATCCTTTCAAAGAACCAACTTTTGGTTTTGTAGATTCTATTGTTTTTCTATTCTCTATTTCATTTATTTCTGCTCTGATCTTTATTATTTCCTTTCTTCTAGTGGCTGTGGGCTTTTTTTTTTTTTTCTGTTCTCTTTCTATGTGTTTGAGTTCTGTAGATAATGTTTTGATTTTGTCCCTTTCTTCTTTTTTGATGTGTGCATCTGTTGCTGTAAATTGTCCTCTGAGGACTGTCTGCTGTGTCCCAAAGTTTTTGGTATGATGTGTTTTCATTCTTGTTTGATTTTAGGAATTTTTTGATTCCATCTCTGATTTCTTCTATTACCCAGTGGTTTGTAAGCAGGGTGTTATTCAGTTTCCATGTAATTGATTTTTTTTTCCTTGCTCTTTCTGTTGTTAATTTCTACCTTGATGGCATTGTGGTCAGAGAAGATACTTTGAATTATCTCAACGTTTTGGATCTTGTTGAGGATTGCTCCATGACCTAAGATGTGGTATGTTCTGGAGAACATTCCATGTGCATTGGAAAAGAATGTGTACTTTGCAGCTGTTGGATGGAGTGTTCTATATATGTCTATGAGGTCAAGTTGGCTGATTGTGCCCTTTAAGTATTCTGTATCTTTGCTGAGTTTCTTTTTAGTTGTTCTGTCCTTTACTGAGAGTGGTGTGTTGAAGTCTCCTACTATTATTGTGGAACTGTCAATTTCTCTTTTCAGTGTTGTTAGAGTTTGTTTTATGTATTCTGGAGCCTTGTCATTAGGTGCATGGATGTTTATTACGGTTATGTGTTCATGATGGATCATCCCCTTAATTATTATATAGTATCCTTCTTTGTCTTTTATGGTGGATTTTGTTTTAAAGTCTATTTATCTGAGATTAGTATTGCCACTCACTCCTGCTCTTTTTTGGTAGTTGTTTGCTTGATATATTTTTTTCCAACGTTTGATTTTCGGTAGATTTGCATCTTTGTATCTGAGGTGTGTCTCTTTTAGACAGCATATTGATGGATCATGTTTTTTTAATCCATTCTGTCACTCTCTGTCTCTTTATGGCTGCATTGAGTCCATTTACATTCAGTGTAATTATTGATAGGTGTGAGTTTATTGCTGTCACTTTCTAGTGCTTTTTTTTTGCGGTGCTGACTTTTTTTTGTTCCTCTTACTCTCCTGTGCTGAATTCCTTTTGTTTGTGGATTTTTTTCCATTTGTTTCGTGTTTGTAGATTTTGTTTTTACTGAGACTTTATGTTTTTCTTCTTTATTTTAATTAGTAGGTTTGTTAAATTTCTTTGTGGTTACTGTGAAATTTACCCTTATCTTTCTAAGTTTGAAGCAGTCTATTATTACTTGGTATCACCTTGCTTTCCTCTCCATTAGAAGGTTCTATACCTGCACCATTTATTCCCTCTTTTACTGTTCTGATGTTGTTGCCATTACAGATTAACTGCTCTGATTCCCTGTTGTATTTCTTTTGGTTTTGGATAGTCCTTGAGAGTTCATTTTCTAGATTTGTATCTGGCTGGTATGATCCTGTGTCCTAGATTCAGCCTGTGAGCTGAAGTTGTTTGTTCTCAGATTAAAGGACTCCCTTTAATAATTCTTGTAAGTTTGGTTTGGTTTTTACATATTCCCCTAATTTTTGTTTATCTGGACATGTCCTAATTTCACCGTCATATTTGAACAAGAGTTTTGCAGGATATATTATTCTTGGCTGGCAATTTTTTTCTTTCAAGGTTTTATATATGTCATCCCATTGCCTTCTTGCCAGCATGGTTTCTGCCAAATAATCTGAGCTTGGTCTTATTGTTTCTCCTCTGTATGTTACTTCTTGTTTTTCTTGAGCTGCTTTCAGGATTCTTTGTTTGTCTTTGATTTTGGCAAATGTGATTTTGATATGCCTTGGTGATTTTCTTTTGGGGTCTATCGTATATGGGGTTCGTTGAGTTTCTTGGATGGCCAGGTTTTCATCTTTCATGATATTGGGGAAGTTTTCTATCAGTAGTTCTTCAATGATCCTCTCTGTGTTTTCTGTTTTCTCTCCCTGTTTTGGAACTCTGATTACTCATAAATTTTTGCTTTTTATTGTATCCCACATAATTCGCAGGGTCTCTTCATTTTTCCTTGTTCTTTTTTATGATTTTCCCTCAGAGTTGTATCCAAGTGTTTGTCTTCAATTTCGCTGATCCTGTCTTCCACTGTTTCAAATCTGCTCCTCATCCCTTCTATGACATTGTCCATTTCTGAAATCTTGTTTATGTTTTGGATTTCTAATTGTTGTTTTTGTATGATTTCTAGTTGTGAATTTATTTGGGAATTTTGTTCCTGCATTATTTTCTTGAATTCTTCCATTTTTTGGTCTGTATTTTCCATGAATTTGTCTGCTTTTTCCATGAATTTGTCTATTTTTTCTTAATTTTGTTTGCTTTTTGCTTCATCTCTTGGATAATTCTGAATATTAGAGATTTGAATTCCCTATCAGGTAGTTCTAGTGCCTTTTCTTCTATTGGAAAGTCATCTGGTGTTTTATTTTGGATGCCTACTTGAACCATCCTGTCTTGTTTTTGTAAATATTTTGATATTGTCTCCTGTCTTCTGGGCATTCGGTAGTTATTTTTCTCATTTATTGATTGTAGATTTGTTGGTTTCGTCCTTTTTTTTTGTTTTATTTGGCTGTGTGTGAGCAGGCAGGCTGTGTTTACTTTGTTGTTTGTTCGTCTGTGGTCAAGATACTGTTTGCCTCCTTCTCCAATTGGCAGGGTCAGTCACTTAGATATGGTACAGCAGGGCAGGTCTAGCTGAAGAGGAGTTGCTGGGCTGGGTTGTTTATGGGTCTTTCTATGGCCACCAGGGTGGGCTGGTAATCAGTGCAGGGCAGGTTCCAGTACGCCATGCCTGGGCTGCTTGGTGGTGTGTTGTTTGGCGCACGGTGCAGGGAGGCAGGATGGATGGGGAAGATTGTGATGTGTGGAGCTAAGATGGGTATGGGAGAGAGGAGAGAGGAAGAGGACCCAAAAAAATACAAACAGAAAAGAGTTCTGGGGGAGCTTACCGTTGGAGTGGAGAGATGAGAGACTATGAAATGGAGAAAAGCAAAAAGGAACAGAAGAAAAAAGAAAAGAAAAGAAAAAATGAATAAATAAAAATTAGAAAAAAGAAAAGAAAGGCTCCCAGGGATCCCCCTGGTGCAGCTACGAGGTCTGGGGAAGTTGCTCCCAGGCCGTGAAGTACAGTCTGTCTAGTTGGCATAGAGGTGTCACTCAGCACAGGTATTCAGGGGACAGGAAGAGAAAGAAAGTATAGAGAGAAGAGAAACTGATTAATGAAAAAAGACAAAAAGGGAAAAAGAAAGAAAACAAAACAAAAGAAACAAATTAAAAAAAGAACAAGAAACCCCTCCCCAAAAAAACAGAAAAAATAACCCAAAAAATGAAGAAAAAAGAAATGCTCTCAGGGATCCCTTTGCGCATCTGCACAAACTGAGGGGTAGGTCCCAAGCTGTGCAGTACTGTCCAGCTAGAATGGGCTCCCAATTCGAGAAAAGAAAAAACACAAACAAACAAACAATTCAAAACACACAAACAAAAAGCCCCGGGATCCCACCACCATGGCAGCATGGGCCAGGAAGCCGTCTTACATTCGAGCGGCATTTCACAGCCTTTCAGGAAGAAGCAAAGACGGCGCACGGAACCAGGTATTTGAGAGAAAGGACGGGGAGGTGGTGAGAGGTAAGGAAGAAATCTAAAGCGTGGAGGAAAGCAACACCGGCAGCCAACAAATGGCACTTAGGGAGCCGGCCAGTGTGGGCAGGTGAAATCCAAGCTACACTGGGGTGAAGCCGATGCTTCCTGCCCAAGAGGCTGTGGCCGCAGGAAGCAGAGGAGGCCGAGTGGAGGTGAAGAAGGGTGGGGGTGGGGGGAAAGGATATATTGCTGGTTACAGGTTGTTCTGTCTCCCCCTGGAAGCTCCTTGATGCTGCTCTCTTGTACTCCCTGTTCACTGGTCTCTGATAGGAGTACAAGATGGCGGATCCGTGGTGCTGTAGCTGATGGGTACCTCTGCATGTATCTCTCCTCACTCTCTGTTCTCTGTCAGTTTCTTATTCCATTCAGTGCTTGGCTGAGTTCTTTATCTCTTCTTTTGATGCTTATGGTTTCAGGATTGCCGTTTTCTCTGTTTGGCTTAGTTTTTCGCATCTTTGCTATGGAGGGACGGCATGGTGCTTCTGCCTATAGCACCATGTTGCCCAGAAGTCTCCAATTGTTGTTTTCTTTACATTGAGGTGCAATCCGTTCTGAAGGCTGTGGTCTTTGATCTTTATCAGTAAGTACTTCAAGTCCTGTTCATTTTCAGCAAGCAAGGTTGTGTCATCTGCATAGTGCAGGTTGTGAATGAGTGTTCCACCAATCCTGATGTCATATTCTTCTTCCTATAGTCCAACTTCTCGGATTATTTGTTCAGCATACAGATTGAATAAATATTGTGAAAGGATACAACCCTGACACACACCTTTCCTGACTTTAAACCACACAGTATCCCCTTGTTCTGTTAGAATGACTTCCTCTTGATCAATATACAGATTACTCATGTGCACAATTAAGTGTCCTGGAATTCCCATTGTTTGCAATATATTCCATAATGTGTTATTATCCACTCAGTTGAATGGCTTTGCATAGTCAATAAAACACAGGTAAACATCTTTCTGGTATTCTTTGCTTTCAGCCGGGATCCATCTGACATCAGCAGTGATATCCCTCATTGCACATCCTCCTCTGAATTCAGCTTGAATTTCTGGCAGTTCCTTGTTGATGTACTGCTGCAACTACGTTTGAATGATCTTAAGCAAAATTTTACTTGTGTGTTATGTTAATGATATTGTTCAATAGTTTCCTTGTTCTGTTGGATCACTTTTCTTTTGAATGGGCATAAATAAAAGATCTCTGCCAATTGGTCGGCCAGATAGCTGTCTTCCAAATTTCTTGGCATAGACAAGCGAGCACCTCCAGGGCTGCATCTGTTTGTTGAAACATCTCTGTTGGTATTCTGTCAATTCCTGGAGACTTGTTTTTCGCTAGTGCCTTCAGTACAGCGTGGATTTCTTCCTTCAGTACCATCAGTTCTTGATCATGTGTTACCTCCTGAAATGGTTGAATGTCAACCGATTCTTTTTGGTACAGTACCTCTGTGTATACCTTTCATCTGCTTTTGATTCTTCCTGAGTCATTCAGTATTTTCCCTGTACAATCCTTCCGTAATGCAACTTGAGGCTTAAAGTTTTTCTTCAATTCTTTCAGCTTTATAAATACCAAGCATGTTTTCTAACTCCAGGTCTTTGCACATTTTGTTAAAATACATTGTCTTCTTTAGCTGCCTTTTGAAATCTTCTGTTCAGCTTTTTTACTTCATCATTTCTTCCCTTCACTTTAGCTACCCGACATTCAAGAGCAAGTGTCAGAGTCTCTTTCTTTCTTTCTTATCTTTTTAATGATCTTTTGATTTCTTCACGTATCATATACTTGATGTCATTCCACAACTCGTCTGATCTTTGGTCATTAGTGTTCAACGTGTCAAATCTATTCTTGAGATGGTCTGTAAATTCTTAGTGGTTACCATGAGTATCACAGTTAAGAGCTTGTATTTATAACATTCTGGGTTAAGTTGGTACCAACTTAACTTCAGTAACAGAAGAAATTGTATATGTATACTGTTCCTCTACTCCCTTTTTGTTGTTGTAATTGCTAATTACGTTTTTATATTTCATGTGCCCTGTAGACAAAAAACTTTAGAATTATCAACATGAATACCTTCTTACTAGCCCTTATACTTGTCCATGTATTTCTCTTTATTAGGGATGTTTCTTTTTATGTATAGCTTTTAATTACTTTCTAGTAACTTTTCCCTTCAATCTACATACCTTGCATTAGTACTTTTTTTAAGGGTAGTCTGGTGGATGTGAACTCTCTTAGCTTCTGTTTGTCTGGGAATGTTTTAATTTCACCCTCTTTCTTGAAGGATAGTTTTGCTGGTATAATATTTTTGGTTGACAGTATTTTTGTTTTTTTTTTTTTCAGTGCTTTAAATATATTACTTCATTGCTTTTGGCCTCCAATGTTTCTGAGGAGAAACCAGCACTTAATTTTGTTGGGAATCCTTTGCATACAGAGAATTGATTGCTTCTCTCTCACTGCTTTCAGGATTCTTTCTTCATCTTTAATTTTTGAGAGCCTAACTATGATACGTCTTGATGTAGGTCTCTTTAGTTTTATCCTGCTTGAGGTTCTTTGATCTTCTTGGATTTGTAGATTCATGTCCTTCGTTAGATTGAGGACAATTTCTGTCATTATTCACATATTCTCTCTTTCATCTCCTTCTGGAATTACTGTGATGCGTATATTAAATCTCTTGTTGTTGTCCCATAATTCCATTAAACTGTGCTCAGCCTTCATAAGTCTCTGTTCTTGTTACTCTTCAGCGTCTGTAATTTTAACTATCTTATCCTTTAATTCACTGATTCTTTCTTCTTCCTGTTCATTAAATCTGTTGATGAGTCCTATTGTGTTTCTCATTTCAGTTATTGACCCTTTCAGTTGCAATATCTCTTTTTTTTAGATCCTCATTTTGTTCTTGCGTTATTTTCTGTATTTCTTTTAGCTCTTTGTCTACATTTTCCTTTAGTTCTTTAATTTATGTTTAATGTTGTAATATATTCTTCCATTATTTGGTCATTCCTAAATATACTTTTACTCCCTTTGTCATGTTCATTTAGATGAGCCATTGTTTCTCTGTTCTTTGTGTGTCTTGTGATTTTGTTGGGGGGCATTGGAATTTTCAAAGGCATTAACTTTCTCAGTTTTCCCCACTTCTTGATGATTTTGCCTGTATTACTTTCTGTGAGAAATTCTTAGGTGAGCAGAGTCTTTGGCTTTTGTTTACCATTTCCTCTTCCTCTCTGTGATAGCTCCCTCTCCCTCCTTTGTTTAATTGCATTCAAAACTTCCAGATCTCATTTTTCAACTTCCAGTCTCTCCCAGACACACCAGAGAACACACTGTGGTTAGTCTATCTATCAGCGGGCACTGCCACTCACATGATATATCGTGTACTAATCAATCTATCCACCAGGGGACACAATCCCCTCCCTCTGATGATTACTCCCTTCCCTTCTCTGTTTCTGTAATCACATTTTTAGTTGGAAAACCCACACCCAGTGAGCCTCCTTCAGGGCTGAGTGTTGCCCTCCAGTTTTGCCCAAGGTTTCCTTCCTTGCTCTGTGGGGGCTGATTATATCTGCGCTGGCATTCAGGGGAAGCACAGGCAAACTTTCTTCTGTTTCAGGAGAAGGAGAGGCTGGCGGTCTTTGGAAGGACCTGTGAGAGATCTGTCTTGTTGGTTTCAGAGCCCCAGTGGCCCTGTGGTGGTTGGGGGAGCAGTCTCCATTTAGGTAACCCACCTTCTGACTCTACTGTAGGGAACCTGTAGGAGTTAATATCAGTCCAGCAGCCAACATACCCTGAACAGACCCCCAGGGAGGTCTGCCTTGTTACTATCAGAGTCTGTCCTGTAGTATGTTGGCTGTGGTGTAGACCCCACTCAGATGCGTGTTTCCTAACACACAGCAGCCTCAGTCAGCAGTCCTCAGCACCAACTGAAAGTGGGGGTGGACTAACCCTAAGTGACCCACAGGGATGTTTGCCTGTTGATTTCAGAGGCCAGAACTATGGAGTGTACAGGGAGGAAGGTGGAGTGCTGACTATGGGAGGAGAGTCTACTGCAGGGTCCTTCTGCAGCAATTCACAGCAGGCTTGCCGGTGACAGTGTCTGGGTGGAGAAGAAGACATCATACTCCAAATGGACCTCCAGGGAGGTCTGCCTTGTTACTATCAGAGCACTCCATATAGTATGTTGGCTGTTGGTGTAGCCTCCACTAAAGATACCTGCTTCTTAGCACACAGCAGCCTCAGTCAGCAGCCCTCAGCAGTGACCAAAAGAGGGAGCAGAATGGCCTGAACTGCCTCCCTGGGTTGGTTTCAGAGGCGTGAGCTATGGGGTGTGCAGGGAGGAAGATAGAGTGTTGATTATGAGAACAGAATTCACTGCATGGGCCTTCTGTAGCAATCTGGAGTAAGCTTGCAACCAGCAGTGTCTGGGTGGGAGAGTTGCTGGTAAACTCCAAACAGACCCCTAGGGAGGTCTGCCTTGTTGATTTTAGGGGAGAAGCTTGGGATCCTGTCTCTTTGTACTGGCAGGGGCTGCAGTGGTTAGGGAAGCAAGCTTTTTTTCTGTGGCCACTACCCCAGTTCACAGCAGCCAGTGGCCCATGTGGCTGGAGGAGTGGCAGGGATGCTGGGAGAAGCGATTTCCCTACCATATGTGACTTGCTGATTTGTTGATTCTTGCCTGTTTGCAGTTCTCCACTGCTTTTTTCTGCTCCCCAATTCAGAGTCCCTCAAAGCTGAGCACCGTTTCCTTGTTTTATTTGTAGGAGAGGGTTGGAACAATGGTTTGTTTATGCCACCATCTTCCCAGAATTCCTGACAGGCAATCTTAATGTCATACTTTGCTGTGCTTTCTTGGAATAAGCAAGGAATCTTTCCTTCCCCCCAGAGAAAATAAGTTGACTGATTTTTGAAGTTTTGAATAGTATAGATCTTCCCTGATAGGAGTTAGAAAGTTCTATTTAAAAGTCTGGTACCATTGGCCATAAAAAAGGAGAGTCTTTGGTTTTTGCAAAATAGGTTTCAGAGGCAAAGTCAATGGCTTTATGTCATTCTTCTTAAGTCTGGTGCAGGGTAAATGTATTAATATTGTGAAGCAAAAGAGAGCTGACCTTTTATGAAAATATAGATTAGGTTGCATATATTAGATAGATAGCTGCCATCAAGTCGACTCTGACTCATGTCTACCTTATGTAAAACAGAATGAAATGGTGCCCAGTCCTGTGTCATCCTCATATAAACATCGACATGTGTCAGGGATTGAATTGTGTTCCCCAAAAATGTGTATCAATTTAGCTAGGCCATCATTCCCAGTATTGTGTGATTGTCCACCATTTTGTCATCTGATGTGATTTTCATGTGTGTTGTAAATCCTGCCTCTATGATATTAATGAGGGGGGATAGCCAGCAGTTGTGTTAATGAGGCAGGACTCAAGCTATAAGGTTGGATTGTGTCTTGAGCCAATTTCTTTTGGGATATAAAAGAGAGAAGCGAGCAGAGAGACAGGGGACCTCATACAACCAGGAAAGCAGCACCGGGAGCAGAGCGTTTTCTTTGGACCTGGGGTTCCTGCACAGAGAAGCTCCTAGTCCAGGGAAAGATTGATGAGAAGGACCTTCCCCCAGAGCCGACAGAAAGAGAAAGCCTTCCTCTGGAGATGATGCCCTAATTTTGAACTTCTAGCCTGCTAGACTGAGAGAAAATAAATTTCTCTTTGCTAAAGCCATCCACTTGTGTTATTTCTGTTATAACTAAGACAGTACATTTGAGTCCATTTTTGTGGCTTTTATGCCAGTCCATCTCATCTTGCCCTTGCCGACCCTCTGTTTCACCAAATCTGATGTCCTCCTCCAGCAGTGATATGGCTGCTAACCAAAAGGTCGGCAGTTCAAATCCACCAGCCGCTCCTTGGAAACTCTATGGGGCAGTTCTACTCTGTCTGATAGGGTCACTATGGGTCAGAATCAACTTGATGGCAGTGGGGTTGTCTTTTTTTTTGATGATGTGTCCACAGCAAGTGAGTAGGACAGCGTTCTGTGGTGATCCATAAGGCTCTAATTGGCAGTTTTTGGAAGTAGATTGCCAGGTCTTTCTTCCTAGTCTGTCTTAGTCTGGAAACTCAGCTAAAACTGTTCACAATAGGTAATGCTACTGGTATTTGAAATACTGCTGCATGGCTTTCAGCCAGGGCTTGAAACCAGTTCGAACCAGTTTAGTCATGGCTGTTGAAGTGAAACTGGAACACGCCTGGATATTTACAATTTGGGTGATCCGGAATGATAATTGGAATAGGAAAAGTTACGAGTCAAAGCCCTGGAATGGGAGACTCAGAAGAAGTGTAGTGAGCCCTTTCAGGAGCCTGATGCGTGAGGTTGGGTTATTGGCAGGACTATGAAGAGCAACATACATTCAAAGCGGTGCAATTGGCTACGTCTTTGAGTGGGACACCATAGTATCCGACTCTGCTCAAAATCTGAGGGGCAAGAGAGTTGGTTGCTATGCAACATGTGCGCTATCCTTGTTTTCTAAGAGGGATATTAGGTTTAGCAGGGCTTCGGACTGTAATTTTTCCCATTTTGGTTATCGTTCTGGTTCACTCAAGTTGTAAAAATTTTAAAAATTTGGGTCTGTTTTGGTTTCACTTCTTTGGCCATGACTAAACTGGGAAGAACCAGTTTGAAGCCTTGCTTCCAGCATCATAGCTACAGTACAACAAACTGACAGGAGGGTGTTGGTTGTATTTATTAAAACAAACAAACAAAACCTGTTGTCGCTGAGTCAATTCCAACTCATAGCAACCCTATAGGACAGAGTAGAACTGCCCCATAGGGTTTCCAAGGAGCAGCTGGTGGATTTAACCTGCCGACCTTTTGGTTAGCAGCTGAGCTCTTAACCACTGTGCTAAAAGGGCTCCAAAGACCTAGGTATTTCATAGGACCAAGAAGAGCAAAGCAAACTGCTTCCAGTAAATATTTAGGCAGTTCAATTTTGTATAGAATTAATTATCAAACAATATTGGACCTACAGTTCCAGAATTTGACACACACATAATAAAATTGATAAACCATATCAAACTCCATCAAAACATCTAAAATACCATGATGACTAAAGCACCATCCTCTGGTACTTTGATATTTAGTATGCTCTTTTCCATAGAAATGTTAGTATTAGCCCCTTACACAGAACATTCTGTTAGCTGCCATTGAGTTGGCCCCTGACTTAATGAGTACCCTGTGCACAATTGAGCAAAACACTGCCTAGTCCTGTGTTATACCCATGACTGGTTGAGGAATGGATCATTGAGATCCAAAGGGTTTTACTTGTATATGTATTGTTGGTTGCCATCCAGTAGATTTTGACTTGTAGTGACTCCTTGTGTGCAGAGTAGAACTGTATTCCATAGGGTTTTCAAGGCTGTGACCTTTCAGAAGCAGATTGCCAGCCCTGTCTTCCAAGGGTCCTCTGGGTGGATTCTAACTGCCAACCTTTCAGCTAATAGTTGAACACTTGACCCTTTGTGCCACTCAGGGACTCATTGATCCATAGGGTTTTCATTGGCTGATTCTTGGAAGTAGATCACCAGGCTTTTCTTCCTAGTCCATCTTAGTCTGCAAGCTTCATTGAAATCTCTTTGGCATTATAGCAACATTCAAGCCCCCACTGACAGAAGGGTGGTGTCTGTGCATTAGGTGTATTGACTGGAAATCAAACCCGGATCTCCCACATGGAAGGTGAGAATTCTACCATTGAACCACCAATGCCTCACTTCATGCATATTACCTTCTTTAACACTCAACCCAGTGATGTGGACAGAGCAAGGATGTTTGTCCTTGTTTTATTTAGGGGAAAATGGGTGCTTGGATGAAGGAAGTGACAAAGCGGTCTCCGTAGAGCAGGAGCGAGCCCCCACCCCCACAGTGCCTATCTCACAAGATTACTCTGCTTCACTCTTCCATGGGCTGTCTCATCTGGGATCTCAGCCGTTTTAGCCCGTTGGTGTTCAAGGAATCAATTAGCAAAACTGAAAAGCAAATGCTAATGTACTAATGGTGGTCTCGAGGGCCACGTCCAGGTAATATGCATTTAATCTGAGCTACCTTACTAATGGCTTTCTCGGTGGATGTTTCAAGAAAGTATGAAAGTTGTTTTTTTATTAGTGAGGTAATAAAACTGGGTAGTAAAGCCAGAAAGCAAAAACGCATAACAATTCTAGTGTTCATAAAACTTTTATTTGATGGCATAAAAACTTTGGGAACTATTTTTGGAAGACACTTCACATTGACCAAATTCTTAATTTTGCAGCGGGAACTTGCCTTGCCTTCGAGCTGGTCACAAGCTTTCTTGTCTCCAGCTCCTTCACTGCTGAACAGTTTGGTACATTCACTCCCATAGGATGGGCTTTGGAAGACCTGTTCCTGGCTTCCCTTCCTTCTGTGCAGGTGGGATATGATGAGGCTTTGATGCTTCTGCTCTTGTAGAGTCAACTTGGGTATTTCAGGGGCTATGGACTGTCTAGGATCTTTCCTTTTCTATTTCTTACAATTTCTCTGACCATTAAATTTTCATCAGGTAATTAGTATCGGGAAGGGAAGTTAGAAGAGGAGAAACTAGCAATACAGAGCAGTATGTGGTTAAGGGCAGATGAAGAGCACTCAGGGATGCTTTTATGGAGGAGGCGGGACTAGAATTGAGCCTTGGTGAATGGATAGAGTTAGGACAGGTTGGGAGGAGGGGAGAAGATGCCAAGACTTATTCTTTTGCCATGTTTTTGTTTCAGAGAATATCATATGGATTCTCTTTGGGTTATATTCTTGAGTAATATTTCTCGGATCAAAGAAAGTTCTTACTTTTCTCCTACTAGCTGTGATATATTAAAGTAATATCTCACAAATAGCTTTAATACAGCCAACATCTGAGCATTCTAAATCAGAACGTCAGACATGAATTCCAATCTTGGCTCCACCACTTGATAACTGTGGGTCTTGGGAGAAGCCATTTAACTTCTCTGGATCTGTTTTTTCATCTGAAAGAAAAATAGGCTTAATAATACCTACCTCGAAACTTGTAGAGAGAATAGTGAGGAAATGTGGGCACATTAACTAACATAGTGGCTTCTGCACAGGAAGGGCTCAATCAGTAATGATGTTCTCTTCCCTCCTCATAGGCGATATATGACAGATTATATTTTATGTGTAGGGAGCAACCAGCATAGCTCCTGACAGCATGCAAAGAGTGTGGTACCTCTGCTGAAATGCTTGTCTCTGGAACAGGGGTGGATTATCCAATAGGCAAGGTAAGCACAGGGTTTACCTTACTCACCAGATCATCTGTAGTGAACAATTTCACATGGGTTTCACCACATATTTCAAACCCATGTGAAATTGTTCACTACAGATTAGTAAGTAAGCACAAGTAAGCCTGTGCTTACCTTGCTTACTGGGTCATCTGCCCCGTCAGGGATTATAAATTTGAAAAGAGGCCTTGATTCTGTAGAAAGGTGCTGTAGGGTTGGGAGAGAGACAGATGTTAGCCATACCTAGAAGAGAATCTTTGATGTGAAAAAATGTGGAATTGTTCACTACAGATGATCTGGTAAGCAAAGTAAGCACTGTGCTTACCTTGCTTATTGGATAATCTCTCCCTGCTCTGGAATTTGGGTTAGCCTTTTTGGAAACCCAAGCCTGTCCTCTTGCTGGTGGCCACGCAAAGAACCTCGTCCCTGTCTGGGAAATGGATGGTGGCACCACAGTTCACACTTCCTGGTACATTGCTATCCACAACCCTCAAGAGCCCTTGAGCACATGCCAGCTGTCAAGAGGATTAATGGACAGCAGGGTTTAGGACTGAAAAGTGCTGAGGCCTGGCATTTATGTTAAAAAGTGAAGACATTTGTTTGCCAAGGTCAAGTACACGTTGCTAGTCAAGCAAAAGTTTCCTAGTGAGCTAGTCCAGCATGGAGCGACAGGAAGCTTTCTTCCCATATAATTTCCTGGTGGCCTTCTAAAAGCCCTAGAAGTGTAATTAACTGGGGCAGACACACTAGCTAAACTTGCTCTCAGCTAGCAGGTCCGGTCCAGTTGCTATCGAGTTTATTCCAACTCATGGCGACCCCATGCATATCACAGTAAAACTGTGCTCCATAGGGTTTTTTTCCCCCTTCTTCCTAACAATGTCAACAACTTTATTTTCATAGAAATGATGGACAGGAAATAAGATTTTAAAAATCAAAAACAATTACTTATTGAAAAAAATAGTGACAAAAATTGACAAGGATGTTTGGCAAATGGGTTAAAGTCATTTAAAGTATTCCTAACAAGAATACGTGCAAAACTATAGGCCTACTCAATTTTCTCTTAAAAAGTAAATATACATACATAAAAAGCTATCATAATGAAACCTTTTCTGGACTGATAGTCTATATTCCACTTGAGACTGTTTCCCAGATCTCCACACTATTAAAATTCAGTGGCCATGCCTCTGAGCACTGCCCCAAATTTTGTTCCACTCATACAGAAAACAGTGAAGGCATTGTCACACAGAGGCCTTTTTGGAGGAGTCCACCGTCATTGATAATTTCCCCCAACACCACACCCACCCCATTCTGTGGCCCCAAAGATCTATAAGCTTAGAATAAATACTCAAACCATCATCCATAAAGAAAACAGCCCCATTGCATTGCTACTAGATTTTGCTTTAATTGTAGCACCAACTGCTTAATTACAATCACAACTCAAAAGAGTCAGTTGACAGAAATTCTACAAGCAGTTTCCTAGCACATCTTACATCTTTGGTATAGGGCAGGCAAAATCTACAATATGTGATTGTCTAAAGGGACATTTTAAGGACAATCTGGCTAACTTGTTCTGAGCACCCTCTTGAAAACAGTAAATGACAACTCCTTCTGTCAACCATTTCCTAACTTCAGAAAGGGTCATGATGAGTCTGTGTAACTTCCCATCACATCACTAAGGTCTTATAATATGCACAAACATCATAACAAAAAGAAAGATAGAACTTGGGATAGGGTAGAAGAGCCATGTCTCTCAGTGCCCCCAAATTAAAATTTCACAAACTCCTAAGATAGGAGCCTTCATTTTGTTTGTGCTCAATGACTTGGATTTTGATGGAAAGAGCAAGTTTTCAAAGAGTCAGATTTTAGACAAAATTATTTAAATTCACAAATCTTTGTTTCAAATCTTCTGTTTGAAACACATTGCTAACGGTAATCTGGAATCAAGAATTCCCATTCTCAGAATTCTTCCCAATAAAACCAAGGTTTCAGATTCCTGCCAGGTACCTAAGAGAGCAGTTCATTTTCCAGGAAAGAATGATCTAAAACCTATCCAGTAAGATTATCGCACAGTGGGGCCCACAGGGCAATGATTTCTAAGGGCTAGTCCTCATCTAAGAGGCCACAGTAAATCCATCTATATGCTCTGCCCCACTCTTAACTCTACATGGTAGACACAAATATTACAATCTTGCTTCAAAAACAAACTCCAGAGGAAATAAAGAGATGGAAAACTCTACCAAGGCCACTTGAGTCAGAAACTCTAATGACTATTTCCATTGCTGTGAAGGACACTTACCAAATAGACTGACCATTCCAAGAACCAAGATGAACCAGTGACAAGGTTATCACATGTCAACGTTTCAGACAGTTCACAGCTCAAAACTAAGCTTTAGAACTTCTTAGTAGAAGATGAGTTTAGAAAAGAAGTAAACTACTTGTAATTAACCCATTAACTGAATATAAATTGATCAAATAATCATTAAGGGTTGCTGTGTGATTGACGAAATGCTAGCAAACCCAATCTCTAGTAAATTCCAGAGTTTAGGCCATTATTTTTGAATCATAGTTCTTGAAACATCACCAAGACATTTGTAAATGGGATTATGGTTTGTTGATTTTTTCTTTTTCAATCTGGGTAGCACCATGTTTCACTCTAATGTTAATTCCCCCACAGTATCCCACCCAGTGTGATATTTGGCAATCCATGCAGCAGCCTGCAATGTACAAAGTAGCCCAAGTTTTAAGCCCTCCCACTCACCCTATTAAAATGTCAAATCCTAAGCATGCAAATAAAAAATACCACTCTAGGAGATGTTATTCAATTATTCTTCAATTTCCTGTCATAATTGATGAATCATAATATACAGAGCACTGGGTATAATCACCATAGGGTTTTCTTTTTTGTTTTTAAATTTTACTTATTCTGTTGTTGTTGAGAATATACACAGCAAATATACACCAATTCAACAGTTTCTACTTGTGCAATTTAGTGACATTGATTATATTCATAAAGTTGTGCAACCATTCTCACCCTCCTTTTCTGAGTTTTTCTTCCCCCATTAACATAAACTCACTGCCCCCTAAGGTTCCTATCTGATCTTTGGAGTTGCTGTTTCCAATTTGACCCTGTATAGATAGTTCTTAAAGAGCATGTTGCTCAAGACAGACTTTTTTTTTTTTTACTAGTTAAGCTAAACTATTGTTTGGTTTTAAGATGACTTCAGGGGATATTTTTGGTTTTGGTTTAAGGTTTAAAGATTATCTCAGGGCAACAGTTTCATGGGTTCATCCACCCCCTGTGCTTCAGAAAGTCTGGGGTCCATAAGAATTTGAAATTCTGTTCTACATTTTCCCTCTTTTGATTAAGATTCTTCTATGGAATCTTTGATCAAAACGTTCAGTAAAGATAGCCAGGCACCCTCCAGTTCTTATGGTCTCATGGCAAAGGAGACAGTTGTTCATGGAGGCGATTAGCCACTCATTCCGTATCCTCTTTTGTTCCTGACT
This sequence comes from Dugong dugon, assembly GCA_030035585.1. NCBI lineage: Eukaryota > Metazoa > Chordata > Mammalia > Sirenia > Dugongidae > Dugong > Dugong dugon. The sequence continues at coordinate 14,242,324 of CM057481.1, read as the reverse complement.
CTCCTTCCTCCTCTGTTGCTCCAGGTGAATAGAGACCTATTGTGGTTTGGATGGCTACTTGCAAGCTTCTAAGACCCCAGGTACTACGCAACAGACTGGGAGATAGAACAGAAGCACTAAACATGTTATTAGGCCAGTTTACTGACATATCCCATGAAACCATGACCCTAAACCTCCAAACCAAGGAACCAAATCCCATGAGGTGTTCATTTGCACATAAGCAGCTTCAGCAGCTGCTCTTTTGTTGTTATTGTTGTAAATATATCTGTCACACAACTTTTGCCAATTCCATTTTTTATAGGTGTACAACTTATTGACAGAAATTACAATAACTGGCTGTGCAACCCTACCCTTAATCAATGCAATTTTTCCATCACCATGAACCCCCTCCCCCTTCTTGCCCCTGGTAATCACGAATAAACTCTATTCTCGGTATATTTGCCTTTTCTTGTCTTTTTATACAAGTGAGGTCATACAGTATTTATCCTTTTGTGATTGGCTTAATTCGCTCAGCATAATGTCTTCAGGCTCCATCCATACTGTAGCATTTATCAAGACTTCATTTCTCCTACTGGCTGAGTAGTATTCCATTGTATGTATGTACCACATTTTGTTTATCTATTCATTTGGTGATGGGCATTTAGGTTGTTTCCACCTTTTGGCTGTTTGAATCGTGTTGCAATGAACATGGGTGTACAAATCTTTTTTTGAGCCTCTGCTTTCAAGTCTTTTGGATATGTACTGAGGAGTGGAATTGCTGGGTCATATGGTAGTTCTATTTTTAGTTTTTGAGGAACTGCCACACTTTTTTCCACAAGGCTGTACCATTTTGCATTCCCACCAGCAATGGATAAGCCATAAAATTCTTAGAAGAAAATGCAGGGGCAATGCTGTCAGGCCTAGCTTTTAACAATGGATTATCTAATATAACAGCAAAAGCACAAATAGCAAAAGACAAAATATAAAATGAGACCTCATAAAAATTAAAAATTTTTGGTTATCAAAATACTTTACCAAAAAAGTAAAAAGATAAGCTACCGACAGGGAGAATATATTCGGAAACCATATATCCAGGAAGAATCTAATAACTGAAATGTATATAAAACTTCAACAACTTAACAACAAGAAGACAAATAGCCCAATCATAAAATGGGCAAAGGACTTGAATAGACATTTCACCAAAGAGGACATTCAGATGGCCACCAGACACATGAAAAGATGCTGAGCGTCATCAGCCATCAGAAAGATGCAAATGAAAACCACAACGAGATACCATTTCATTCCCACTAGGATGGCTAAGATACCTTAGGGTTTTCAATGACTGATTATTTGGAAGTAGATCACTAGGACTTTCTTCCAAGGTGCCTCCGGGTAGACTTTAACCTCCAACCTTTTGGTTAGCAGCTAAGTATGTTAACCATTTGCACCACCAAGGGACTCCCTACTAGCAGGTAGGGAGGAGAAATGGCCTTCTATGCTCTATTTAATTAACGAAAACATTTTACTGGAAAAACTGCCACTAGGAAGGGGAGAATCTGGTTTTAGAGTTTGTTGTAAGCCTAGGAATCAAAGAAAGAGGGGAGGTTGTGTTCTCTCTCAAGCTAAATAACAGCTCATTAAAAGCTAAATGTAATTTCAGGGTGAATCAGGTACACAGTTGAATCCTGCATTCTAATGCTGAAGGGTTCTGTTGAATTAATAATAATAAGAACAATAACAACAAATAAGAAAATATTGCCGGTTAAAGAAACAGATCCGAGGCAAAAATGTACAACCACCTACAGGTAGTCACCGACTTAAGACGCGGTTCTGTTCTGATGACTACTCCATGGTAAATCGGTTCTGATATAAGTTGAATACTTCATTTTTTAAAAAGTTTTAATTATTATTGCGTTTTATTATCAGTATCTTTATAAATCTGATTTTTATTTGTGTTTGAGGGTTGGAAACATTACATCCGAGAATGATAACATCAGTAAAGTATGCACTGCAACACTGTGTGTAGTACATATTACTAACAATAAGATGTACAAAACCAAAACAAAGTGGAAGGTCGTAATGTGATTCCTTGTAACTCAAATACATTGTAGATCGGGTACTACCTGTATTTTAAAATCTGTTACTTACACTGGAACGGAGGAGCTTCTGTGGCTCCGAGGATTTGCTTCATCTGGGTAACTAGTCTTTTGCACAGCCAGGTCACCAGCTTCCAACTTTGCAGGGGCCCTCTGTTCTCTGTTTCTTGCTCTAACACTCAGTAGAGAGGGGGATTTGTGTTGAAGAAGGCATTTCTTTTTTTGGGAGAAGGCAGGTTGGTGTTGAGGATAGGGAAGAGAGGGTCTTAGAGAGGAGAAAATAACGTTACTGCTTTTACCCTCTTTCCTTCTTTTTCTCACCTCAAAATCAGTCAGTCTTGTCATTAAATGGTAAAAAAAAAAAAAAAAAAAAAAAAGAAGGGTCCTTTTTGAAAATAACCTTTTAATGTTTAAGGCAACTCTTGTTCAGAATGGCCTTCGGACTGGAAAGTGGGATAGTCACCAGGCAGAAAAGGGAAATTAAAAGTAGTTTTACATGTGTGAAGAAAAAGTTGATGGTGCTATATGCAGACTCCATTTCCATGGGGATCTAAGCCTTCATAAGAAGGTGATGTCCTCAGGCACCTCAGAAAAGGATATCCTAATTACAGTAGAGGATTTGAAAAGTGGTAGAAGAAAGAATTTTCTTTAGGGAGTGATTTTTGCCCACCCTAAAGCTGAAGGATAAACTTTGTTCCTAAAGTTCATTGTATTTCTGAAGGTAATGATTAATTGATTTTGTGATGAAACCTGTATCCGCTCAACCCCTCCTCCCTATGTCCAAAGTCTGGCTTTTTGTTTGGGTTTGGTTTCAGTGTATCTAAAGACTGAGCATCAAGTTATCACTGTATAAACTAGGTCCAATTCTTATTTTAGGTATCTTTTTTTTACTCAAATCACTTTTTTTTTTTTTTTTAGTGCTTTAGATGAAGGTTTACAGAGTAAATTAGTTTCTCATTAAACAATTAATACATGTATTTTTTTGTGACATTGGTTACCAACCCCACATGTCAACCTTCTCCCCTTCTCAACCTTCAGTTCCCCATTTCCATTCATCCAGCTCTCCTGTCTTCTCGTCCTTGCCTCTGGGCTGGTGTGTCCATTTAGTCTCATATACGTGGTTGAACTACATGTATTATTGTTTCTTTACGGGCCTGTCTAATCTTGGCTGAAGGGTGAATATCAGGAGTGACTTCAGTACTGAGTTAAAAGGGTGTCCAGGGGCCATATTCCAGGGGTGTCTCCAGTCTCTGTCAGACCAGCAAGGTTGGTCTTTTTTTTGGTGAATTTGAGTTTTTTCTACATTTGTCTCCTGCTCTGTCTGGGACCCTCTATTGTGATCCCTGTCAGAGCAGTTGGTGGTGGTAGCCAGGCACCATGCATCATCTAGTTGGGCTGGACTCAGTCTGGTGGAGGCTGTGGTACTCGGAGTCCATTAGTCCTTTGGACTTAATCTTTCCCTTGTGTCTTTGGTTTTCTTCATTGTCCCTTGCTCTGGGCAGGGTGCCAAATAACCTTTTCAATGGAAAATCTATTTCTGTTCTTTTTTAAAAATCTGAAACAATATTTCAAGGTTTTCAGATTTTCTGTGATAGTTGAGCTTATACTGAGAAGATTTGGCACATATGTTAAAGTCAGAGTAAATTAAAAGCATGTGGTAACACTGCTTAAAACATTATAGATATATCTGGGCGTTGCAAAATTGGCAGATGAAATAATTACTACAATGATTTTTAAGGGGACTGTGGATGGCCTTTAGAAATTCTGTAAACGCCATAGTAGTAAAAGTAAGATTTTGTGTGTCTGTGCTTTTTTTCTCAGGAAAGCATTGTTAGCTGTTAGCAGATTCTCAAAAGTGTCTATGTCCCCTCAAAAGGTTAAGAACCACAAACTTTTGAAAATGCTCAGTACATTGTACTAAATAAAAATTCATTGGTAAAAGTAGACTTCTCTGGGCATTCATATCTTCTCTTTCCATGCTGAAGCCTTAGAATGTTAGATATTATAAGATTTACAACTTAATATTCTGTTTAGAATTTTCAATTCCAGTGTAATGATTATAAAAATTATGTCACAAATAGAGAAGTTTGATAAAAAAGAGACACCTTGTATTAGGGTGTGAGATGCTCTTAATTCAAATGAAAAAATCTCCCTAAGAACTGGTGGAGTGTATGGAGTCCCAGGGTGGTGCAAATGGTTAATGAGCTCGGCTGCAAACTGAAAGATGGGTGGTTCGAGTTCACTCAGAGGTGCCTTGGAAGAAGGCCTTGCGGTCTACTTCTGAAAAATCAGCCACTGAAAACCCTATGGAGCACAGTTCTACTCTGACACACAGGAGGTCAACATGAGTTGGAATCCACTCAGCAACTGGATTGTTTGGTTTTTGGTGGAGTGTGTGGAGAAAGAGGGCACATTGGAGGGAGGCAGCCGGGCTGTGGGTGGAAAACGTCACCTTAGAGGCCACTGGGAGGCGCTGCGGCACAGGGAGTGAAAAGAACTCAGCGTCTCTAGTAGTGCCTCAGCTTCCTACTCCTCCTGAGACCTCGCACAGGTCATTTAATTTCACTCTGGGTCAGTTTTGCTGTCTGAAAAATGTAGATATTCATTTCTCAATGTGTTTCAATGAGAAATGTGCTTTTTAAAAAGTACACTGTAGTTTTTAAAATAAATGTGCTGATAAAGATTGCCAAGGTATATTACATATAAAGAACAAGGTGCAGAGTAGTATAGTATGATGGTTTTTGTGTATGAATATTTGGTCAGACATGTATATGCTGATATATGCATTTTTCCCTGGAAAGATAAAGAAAAAACTGTGATTATTTTTAGGGAACAGAACTAGGAGTGGGAGGGAGGCTTCTACTTTTCTATCATTTCTATTAAAAATATTAGCAAGGATATCTGGGCAGTGGGATTAGGGGCTGTTTTGCTTTCTTTATTATTTCTTTTTTAAAAAACTAAAAACGATTTTTAAAATAAAAATGAAAGATCTTCGGGAAAAGGGTGTGATTCTTACTAATGAAGAGTAATCATGGCTGATTTAAGGCCTGATCATAGAAAGGAGGGTGTTTCCAGGAAGAGCTCCCCCGAGGATGAAGAAGTATCCCAGATTCACTTCTGTGGTTCCCTTAAATAGAGTATATTAAGAGATGGTTTTCCTCTCTGAGGAATCTGTGCCCTGGACCATGCTGCTGAATTTACTTGCAGGTAATGCTTATGCCTGCACTAGAAGAACACCACTCCAGTAATTGTCCCTTCCCCCCAGTTTTTTCCCTTTCTACCGGACTGTTCTCATCAGAATACAAACCTTCTGTAATTTCTTTCATTTTAAGAAAGCCATCCATTGATCCCACATTCTTTTCTAACTGCTTGTACCATTTCTGCACTTCCCTTTACTGGCTCCTCAGAAGAGACATTTGTACTTACTTTCTCCAAGTCCTTTCCTCCCGTTTTCTTTTGACTTTTTTTTTTAATGGTGAGTTTTAAACTAATACGCAAGTGGAGAGGATAGTTTAATGAAACCCCAGATACTCCTCACTCAGCTTTAACAATTTGATAATTGTCATGGCCAGTTTTGTTTCATCTCCGTCCCTATTCAGTTCTCCTTTCCATATTATAAAGCAAATTCCATATACCTTAACATTTCATCTGTAAATCTTTCAGGATGTATTACTAGAAGATAAGTGCTCTTTTACCATAACCAACACCCTAAAATTAATAATTCCTTAATATCATTAAATATCTAGTTAGTGTTGAAATTTCTAATTGTCTCATATATGTCATAATTTTTTTTACAGTCTTTTGGAAACGGGATTCAAATAAGGTCCATCTATTGCATTTTTTTTTTTTTGTCTCCCTTTGTTTCTCTTTTTCCCCACGTGTAATTTGTTGCTTGTCTTTTAGAGTTTTTCAAAATCTAGATTTTGCTAATTGCATTCCTGTGGTGTAGTTTAACATGATCTCTGCCCTTGTATTTCTTAAACATCAGTAGCTGAATCAAGAGGCCTGATCAGACACTGGTTTGATTTGGGGGGCCTGAGGGTAGGGCTACTTCATAGGTGATGGTGTGTTCTTCAATTGGGAGGCTTATAAAGTCTGTTTGACTCTCTTTGAGGTGTTAGTTGCTGTTGATGATCAATAACCTAGATCCATTCATTAGGGGCTGCAAAATGGTGACATTATAATTTTAATCATTCCTTTTTCATTTATTATCTGGGATACCTTTTAAAAAAAAATTTACCCTCATCTATGATTTGATTACCTAGTAGTACAGTTTGTAAAGGAAAGGCAGTATAAGTTTTTGAATCTTTTCTTTTTTAAAAATTTTTGATAAAAATATGCAAAGCAAAATATATATAACAAATTTTTGAAAAAATTAAAAAGTTCAACAATTTCTACATGTACAATTCAGTGACATTGGTTACATTCTTCAAGTTTTACTACCATTCTCACTATCCTTTTCCAAATTATTTTACCACCATTAATGTAAACTCACTGCCCCAGGCTTCTCCTGTAACTTTTTTTTTATTGTGCTTTAGATGAAAGTTTACAGAGCAAATTAGTTTCTCAGTAAACAATTAATACAAATATTGTTTTGTGACCGTTGGTTGCCAACACCATAACATGTCAACACTCTCCACTTCTTGACCTTGGGTTCCCCATTACCAGCTTTCCTGTCCCCTCCTGCCTTCTCATCCTCGCCCCTGGGCTGATGTGCCCATTTAGCCTTGGGTTTGTTTTATGGGCTTGTCTAATCTTTGGCTGAAGGGTGAGCCTCAGGAATGACTTCAGTACTGAGTTGAAAGGTGTCCTGGGGCCATACTGTCTGAGTCTTCATTAAAAAAAAAATTTTTTTTTTTTTTACTGAGATATAATTCACATACCATAATATTCATCCTTTTAAAGTATACAATTCAGTGGTTTTTAGTACATTCACAAAGTTTGCAATTATCACTGCATTTTAATTCCAGAACATTTTCATTGCTCCTCAAAAAAACTCCAAACCCATTAACGGTTACTCTCTGTTTCCCCCGCCACCTGCCTCTGGCAACCACTCATCCATTTTCTGTCTCTGGATTTGCCTATTCTGGACATACCATATAGATGAAGCCTTACAATATGTGACCTTTTATGTCTGGATTCTTTCATGTAGCATAATGTTTCCAAGGTTCATCATGTTGTAGCATGAATCATGAGTCCTCATCTTGACTTACAGGAGTATTTAACATGTTTGATTACTCTTCTTTCTTCATTTGGCTTCTGGGACACCCTCTCTCTTTTTTTTTCTTCCTTTTTTAAAATATTTTATTGTACTTCAGGTGAAGGCTTACAGAACAAATAGTTTCTCATGAAATAGTAGTGCACATGTTGTTTTATGACATTGGTTAACAACCCCACAACATATTAACCCTCTAACTTCTCAACCTTTTTTTTTTTTGGTGAAAATACACATAGCCAAAGGTACACCATTTCAAAAATTTCTACATGCACAGTTCAGTGACACTGACTACGCTCTTCCAATTGTGCTGTTATTCTCACTTAAGATGAAGGCTTACAGAACAGAATAGTTTCTCATTTAACAGTTACTACAAATGTTGCCCTATGACAATGGTTAACAATCTCACAACACATCAACAATATCCTTAATCAACCTTGGGTTCCCTATCACCAGCTTCCTTGTCCCCTTCTGCCTTCTGGCCCTTGTCACTGGACTCCTGTACCTCATTAGTCTCATTTGGTTTTACGGGGCTGTCCACTCCCAGGCTGAACGGTGAACCTCGGAGGTAGCTTCACCACTGAGCTAAAAGGATGTCTGGGGGCCATACTCTCGAGGTTTCTCCAGTCTCCTTTAGGCCAGTAAATCTGGTCTTTTTTTTTTTGTGAGTTAGGTTTATGCTCTACATCCTTCTCCATCTCTGTCCAGAACCATCTGTTGTGATCCTGTTCAGAGCAGTCAGTGGTGGTAGCTGGGCACCATCTAGCTGTACTGGACTCAGTCCGGTGGAGGCCTTGGTAGCTGTGGACAATTAGTCCTTTGGACTAATCTTTTCCTTGTATCCTGTTCTCTTCATCCTCCCTTGCTCCCGAAGGGATGAGACCAGTGGAGTATCTTAGATGGCCGCTCACAGGCTTTTAAGACCCCAGACACTACTCACCAAAGTCGAATGTAGAGCATTGTCTTTATAAGCTGTGTCATGCCAATTGAGCTAGATGTTCCCCGAGACCATGGTGGGACACCCTCTCTCTTATGGTCTTCCCACCTCTCAGTCTTCTTTGGTGCTTCCTTCTTAGGTTCCTGTCCCCTTAATGTTGGCGAGCCCCAGGGCTCAGAAATCAAACCTCTTCTCTTCTTTATACATATTCACTCTTTAGGGGCTCTCATCCCATCTCATGGATTTAAATCCTATATATATATCATCAACTCCTAAATTTTTACCCTCAGCCAGGACCTTTCCTCTGAATTCCAGAGATATGTATTAATTTCCTCTTGAATGTGTAATATGAATCACAGCATCAACTTGTCCAGAGTTGTTCTGATTCATTACATCCTCCTGCCCTCCAACTTGCTTCTTCCGTAGTCTTCCTCCTCTCCGGAAAGGCAACTCCGTTATTCCAGTTGCTCAGACCAAAAACCTTGCAGTCATGCCTGAGTCCTCTCTTTTTCTCACTGCCTCCCCCCCGCCCCACCACATTGGATCTATCAGCAAATCCTGTTGGTTCTTCCTTCAAAATGCATGCAGAATCCAGCTCATCCTTATTACCTTCACAGCTACTGCCCTTGTCTAAGCCCCATTACCTCTTGTTTGGATAATCACAATAAACTCCTGACTGGTGTACCTGCTACCACCCCTCTCCAGTATATTCTTAGCAGTTTGAGAGGTAATTTTAAAATATAAGTCAGATCATTATAAGTCAAAATCATTCAATGTCTTCCCATCGTGCTCAGAATAAAAACCAAAGCTTTAAAGTGCCCTGCAAACCCTACATGGTGTGCCCTCACCTCACCTTATCACACCTACCTTCTGCTACTGTCTACCTTGATTTCTCTGATTCAGCTACACTGGCTTCCTGGCAATTCCTCATATACCCAACACACAAGTTCTTCCTCAAGGCTTTTGCTCTTCCTCCAAACCAGTTGTCGTTGATTCGATTCCAACTCATGTAAAACGGTGCTCCTTAGGGTTTTCAGTGGCTGATTTTTCAGAAGTAGATCATTAGGCCTTTCTTCTGAGGCACCTCTGCATGGACTCGAACTTCCGGTTAACAGCAAGCATGTTAATCATTGCACCACTTGCAAGGGACCCCTTGCTCTTCCTCCAGATATCTCATAGCTTATATACTCACTTCTTTCAGTTCTCAGTTTATGTCGCTTAGTCAATAAAGCCCACTCTGACCACCCTATTTAAAATAGCAACTTTCACTCAACCCACTCTCCACATTCTCTATGCCACTTTTTCTGCTTTATCTTTTTCCACAGCACTTATCGCCTGATGTATACATACATACTTGCATACATAAATAGTGTACACACTCACACTGACTTGTCTACTTGTCTATTGCCTGTCTTCCTCACTATAATGGAAGCTTCTGACTCATGACGACCCCATGTGTGCAGAGTAGAACTGCTCCATAGGGTTTTCAAGACTGTGACCTTTCAGAAGCAGATCGTCAGGTCTTACTTCCAAGGCACCTGTAGATGGGTTTGAACTGCCAACGTTTTAATAGTCCAGCGTTAACCATTGGCGCCTTCTAGGGACTCCTGCTTTGTGAGTACAGGAACTTAATTTTGTTTCCTGTAATAAACTCAGCACCTAGAGCAATGCCTGGCACATAATAGGACCTCAAAATATCTTCACTGAATGAATGAATGAACTTTCTAAATACATTTTTCTCTGCCAGAGATAAGTGGCAAAAACAAAAACTTTAAACCATTATTTTGGTTGCCTTCTGCTTGATGTGAGCTGGCCAGTTGCACACCCTGTGAAGTGGTAGGGGCCTTCTCTTTCCTTCCCAAAACTTAGGTTGGTCAGGGATGACACAGTTCTTCAGAACTGTGGGCCCACAGTGATTCCTACTGGGCATTTTACTCAGTACATCTTCCCCTTTGATATTCCACAGTGTCCTTGAGGAGTCAATATGCCCATCTGTGAGTCTGGCGTAGAGCCTTCCTTCCCTCCAGATGTAGATGCTTGGCTTTTGGGTAGAGATGCCAAACGAGGAAAAGAAGATTATTTTGGGGGCCAGGGATTACCTCCAAAAACCAAGTCTGATAGAAGTGCTGTCATAATGGTTAACCCGTTGGTTGTCAAGTCAATTCTGACTTATAATAACCCTATAGGACAGAGTAGAACTGCCCCATAGGGGTTCCTAGGCTGTAATCTTCATGGGAGCCCTGGTTGCACAGTGGTTAAGTTCTCCACTGCTATCAGAAGGATCAGTGGATCAAACTCAGCAGCCGCTGCACTGGAGAAAGACGTCGTAGCCTGCTCCCATAAAGATTCCAGCCTTGGAAGCCCTATGGGGCAGTTCTACTCTGTCCTATAGGGTCAACATGAATCGGAATTGACTCGATGGCAATGGATTTGGTTTGGTTTTAATCTTTATGGGAGCAGACCACCAAGTTTTTCTCCTGTGGAGTGGCTGGTGAGTTCAAACCTCTTACCTTTCAGTTAGCAGCCAAGTGCTTAGCCATTGTGCCACCAGGGCTCCTGCTAAGTATAGATAAAAAAACAAGAACCCATTGCTGTCCAGTCGATTCAGACTCATAGTGACTGTACAGGGCAGGGTAGAACTGCCCCATAGTGTTTCCAAGGCTGTAATCTTTATGACAGCCATGGAGAGGCTGGTGGTTTCAAACTGCTGACCTTTTGGTTAGCAGCTGAGCACTTAACCACTGTACCACCAGATACCTGTCACAAAGGTTAGAACATGCATATAGCTTGAAAAGTAGCTTAAACAATTCTACCTGCTACAAATAGAGATGAAAAGAGATTTTCAGCATAGTCCTAAACAATCATAGACTTTATAAATTGAAAGGCCTTTCGTTCTTTCTTTCTTTCTCCTTTCACAAATAGGACACTGAGGACCAGAGAAATGAGGCAAATCTCCAGGGTTACACAGTTAGTGGGAGAGCCAGAGCCAAGACCCCGATTTCTTAATTTTTATGGTTTGGAATACATTGTGCTGCCTCCCCAGGAAACAGGGAATAATCAGAAAAATGTTCAATTAAGTATCTTGGGGAGGTTACCTGCTCAGCTCTTGTAAAGCTCAGTGCCAGTGGAAAAGTAGCTATAGTATCATCCAAGAGAAGGAAAAATGAACATTTTTTGGCCTCTAACCACTCCAGAATTTCCAGTTCATCTCTCTAATCCTGTAGATTTCGCCCAAGGCTATTTATCTGTAGCTCAACCCATTATTTTTTGGTATAGTGCTTACATCCTTCTCTGGGCAGGACAGAACAGAGAAAGCCCCAAGGAAAATGTGTTATTTAAAAAATTATTACAAATAATTTTTATGTACATTAAGAATAATAAAAATAATAACAGCCAACATTTGTTAAGTGTACTATATGGGTGACAGACACTCATTACTTTTTTGCACATTATCACATCCAATTCTCATAACTTTTGAAATAGGCACTATTATCATCTCCACATTACAGAGATGAAAACTGAGATTTAGAGAGATTAGGTAACTAGGATTAGGTTTTGTTTTTTTTTTCAGGATTCAATCCTATTTTTAATATTATATTACATCATATAATGATATATATTATATCATGGACAGTTCTCTGCCACTCACAAGCCCTTTGCCTCTCCATGGCTTCGTGGATGTGGGACTCTATCAGTCTATACAAAGTCTTCTGTTTTTTTTTTTTTTTTCCTTCTTCTTCACATTAATAGCTTTTAATAGTAGAAAAAAAACACATATCATTTGAAACACTCATTGTTGGTTAGGATACACATCAAATCTGTAATAGAGCTTCTTCTTAGTCTTGGTGACTGGAAGTCAAATCTAGGATTTGACTACAATGGCTACATTCTAAACCATTGTGCTACAGAAGACAGAACTAAAGTATATTTTGTCTATCTAATTTATATTTTTGTGACCTTTATAAGAAGGAGCGTTGGCATGATGGTCATCTTACGTAAATCAAAATATGATTTGATAAAATGGCATTTTATAAAACTATAGAACTCTTAAAAGAAAATATAGGGGTAAATCTTCATGACCTTGGAATAGGCAACAGTTTCTTAAATATGATATCAAAAGTACAAGCAAAGAAAAGGAAAAATAGATGAACTGGATGCTTTGGTTTGAATTGTGTCCCCTCAAAATGTGTGTCAACTTGGCTAGGCCATGATTCCCAGTATTGAGTGATTGTCCACCATTTTGTCATCTGATGTGATTTTCCTATGTGTTGTAAATCTTGCCTCTATGATGTTAATGAGGAGCGATAGGTGGCGGTTATGTTAACGAGGTAGGACTCAATCTACAAGATTAGGCTGTGTCTTGAGTCGATCTCTTTTGAGATATAAAAGAGAGAAGCAAGCAGAGAGATGGGGGGACCTCATACCACCAAGAAAGCAGCGCCAGGAGCAGAGCGCATCCTTTGGACCCAGGGTCCCTGTGCCTGAGAAGCTCCCAGACCAAGAGAAGAATGATGACAATGACCTTCCCCCAGAGCCAACAGAGAGAGAAAGCGTTCCTCTGGAGCTGGCACCCTGAATTTGGACTTCTAGCCTCCTAGACCGTGAGAGAATAAATTTCTCTTTGTTAAAAGCCATCTGCTTGTGATATTTCTGTTATAGCAGCACTAGATAGCTAAGACATTGGACTTTATCAAAATTTAAAACTTGTGTGCATTAAAGTGTACTATTAAGAAAGTGAAAAGAGAACCCACAGAATGAGAGAAAATATCTGCAAATCATGTACTAATAAGGGCCCAGTATCCAGAATATATAAAGAATTCTTAAAACTGAATAATAAAAGACAAATAACCCCATTAAAAAATGGGCAAAAAATTTGAATAGATATTTCTCCAAAGAGGGTATACAAATGGCCAATAAGCACGTGTAAAGATGCTCAAAATAAGTAGTCATTAGAGATGTATCAGTCAAAATCACAGTGAGTTACCGCTTCATACCCACTAGGATGGCTGTGATTTAAGAAAAACAAAATGGAAAATAGCCAGTGTTGACAAGGATATGGAGAAATTGGCACTCTCATACGTTGCTGGTGGGAATGTAATATTGTGCAGCTGCTTTGAAAAATTGGCAGTTCCTCAAATGGTTAACCTAGAGTTACCTAATGATCCAGCAATTCCATTTGTAAATATATATCCATAAGAAATGAAAACACACATTCACATAAGAACTTGTATATGAATGCTCATAGCAGCATTATTCATAATAGCCAAAAACTGGAAACAACCCAAATGTCCATCAATTGATGAATACATAGACATAATGTGATATATCCATACAGTGGAATAATATTCAGCCAAAAAAGGAATGAAGTACTGATATATGCTACAACATGGATCAACCTTGAGAATATTATAATAAGTGAAAGAAGCAAGACACAAAAGGCCACCTATTGTATGGTTCCATTTACATTAATTGTCCAGAATAGACAAATCCATGTTGTTGTGTTGTTTGTTTGCCATTGGTTCAATTCTGATTCATAGTGACCCTATAGAACAGAGTAGAACTATCTCATAGGATTTCCTAGGCTGTAATCTTTATGGGAGCAGATCACCACCAGGTCTTTTCTCCCACAGAGCATCTGGTGGGCTTGAGCTGCTGACCTTTAGGTTAGCAGCCGAGCGCTTAACCATTGTGTCACCAGGGCTCTTTACTCCCAGAATGTTTTGTTCTTATTGTTCCTGCTAGGAGAAATAGACAATACGCTAGGGTGGAAGGGGGAATTGGGAGTGACTGCTAAAAGATGCAGTTTCTTTTTTTTTCCTTGTACTTTATATGAAGGTTTACAGAGCAAATTAGTTTCTCATTAAACAATTAATGTACATTTTGTTTTCTGACATTGGTTGCTAACCCCACAACGTGTCAACATTCTCCCCTTCTTGACCTTGGATTCCCCATAACCAGTTTTCCTGTCCCCTCCTGCATTCCTGTCCTTGCACCTGGGCTGGTGTGCCCATTTAGTCTTGTTTAGTTTTATGGGCTTGTCTAATCTTTGGCGGAAGAATGAACTTCAGGAGTGACTTCAGTACTGAGTTAAAAGGGTGTCTGGGGGGCATACTCTCAGGGTTTCTCCAGTCTCTATCAGACCAGTAAGTCTGGTCTTTTTTTGTGAGTTAGAATTTTGTTCTACATTTTTCTCCAGCCCTGTCTGGGACTCTCTATTGTGATCCCTGTCAGAGCAGTCTGTGGTAGTAGCTGGGCATCATTTGGTTGTGCTGGACTCAATCTGATGGAGGCTGTGGTATTTGTGGTCCATTAGTCCTTTGGACTAATCTTTCCCTTGTGTCTTTGGTTTTCTTCATTATCCCTTGCTCCAAATGGGGTGGGACCAGTGGAGTATCCTAGACGGCCACTCACAAACTTTCAAGACCCCAGACGTTACTCACCAAAGTAGGATGTGGAACATTTTCTTTATAAACTATTATGCTAATTGAGCTAAATGTTCCCTGAAACCATGGTCCCCAGCTGCCAGTCCAGTAGTTTAGTCCCTCAGGGAGTTTAGATGTATCTATGGAGCTTCCATAACCCTGTCTTGGTCAAGTTGTGCTGACTTCCCCAGTATTATGTACTGTCTTTGCAGGGTTTCTTTTTGGTGTGATGGAAATGTTCTGCAATTAGATAGCGTGATGGTTGTACAACTCTGTGAATATACTAACAACCACTAAATTATACACTTTAAAATAGTTAAAATGGTGTATTTTATGTTTTGTGAATTTTATCTCAATAAAAAATAATGACTGTTTACAATCTTTAAGTGATGTATATGTTTGAATCATCTTGTAGAAATTAAGTTGCTGAGTTCTTTAATGCAAGCAAACTTTGCTTCTTTTTATATTCTGTCAGGGTTTAATTTTGAAGCACCTCCAGATGGGGTTTAGGGCATGTGCTTCTTGAGTTATGTCAGGACTCATGCTGTGGTTATGCCTCATCTCTGGCCCAGCTAGCTTTATATCCCACCTTCAGAAGGTAGGGAGCAAACCTAGCCTTCACCAAAACCGGGTCTACCAATTGCAAAAAATTAGGTGAACTTAATTAAAAGATTCATCTGGAAAAACTAGAAGTCAGGATTGTTGTTGCTCTGGTGAAATGTGTTCAGTTTGGGAAAATGCCTCCAGTGGTACACTTAAGATGTTTGCGCCGTCTGCATGTTTGTTATATTTTAGTGACAAGTTAAAACAATTCAGTTCAACCTTCAGAAATGTGTGTATGATATCAACAAACTGCTGTGATTAAATGGGTACCAGAATTCACTGAATTGTCCTGCTGCCTTGGAGATGACACACAGCCATGGTCATTCTAAAACGTTCTGTTTCCACGGACAGGACTGCGTAGGTGATCTCAGAGCTCTGCGTCCGGGCCCTTTCTCTGAGGCAGTGAGTGTGTCCTGACCACCTCCGAATAATTGTTTTCATTTCATGAGTAAGGTCATGGCTGACCTGTGGCTCCTGTGAATTGTAAACCCCCTGGAAGAGGTGGTACTCTGAGTTAAGGATTGCACTACTGGGAAGGTATGCCCCACTTCTTGCTCTGTCCTCAGTGGCAGGCACCCAGAAGCTACCGTGATGCTTGCTCTTTCCACTGAATCCAGAATTGGCATTGTGGACACTCACTACAAAGTAATACAACTGACATTCTAGTGAGTTCAGGCCCATCATCCCATATCTAAACTCTTTGGTGCCAGGTGTATTTTGGAATCCAGACATTTTTGGATCTTAGGTGAAATACTGTATATTAATATAATAATAGTATACTTATAATACAGTAATTATATTGCTATAACATACTGTATATTATGTAATACCGCCAACAGGGTCTGGGGCAGCTCTCTAAATCAGAGAATGTTGAATATTGACACTAAGTGGGACAAACACTACCAACAGCCTCATGTCAGTTCAGGTCAGAGTGTGCTGCCTAATTAGTTTGTGTCAAACTTCCAAAAAGTTTTTTGGTTTTCAGAATTTTATGATTTTGGACTTGCTCATGAGAGAAGATGGGTTTGTATCAGTCAGTTTTACCATTGAGTAAATGAGTCTCAGTTCTTTCTTACAGAGGTTTTCATGAGGAGAGGAGGTGAGTGGGAAGGGTGGAGGGAAGGGATAAAAGGGGGAGGGATTCCACAAGCTGCCTTGGCTAAGGCTGTGCCTCTGAGCCAGTGAAAAGTAGGTAGAAGTGTAGCAAGAAGATAACCTTGATCAGGTGGAACAGAGATGCTTTGAGCAGTGTAATTCTTTTTTGGATTTTACTCTCCTCCGTGGCACCTGCTAAGCTGTCAATGCTTGTTAACATTTCATTGATTTCTGCAGCACATTAGGGCCTTCATGGAGCATTCAGCCACAGCTAAGTTTATAATGTAAAATTTCTGGAGACTAATATTTATCTAAATTAAGTTAATTATAGGGATGATAAAGCTCGCTTAGACATGTGTTTTGAAGAGATTAGAGTTGAATTCCCTAAACAAGAAGCAGGATAAGCCTTTCCTGGAAAATTGATTTGCCATCGTTCCTGCTGATCTTTCAATGGGACACGAGTTTGCTGTGGGAATGACCTTTAAATGCCTCTGTTCAGGACCATCTTTTGAGGGTTGGGGGAAATAAACAGGCAAATCTCACATCACATTTGGTAAGTGTTCCCCTGCAGCCCCAAACATGTTAATCTTGGTGCAGGCTTTTTAAAAGGAACAGTAAAGAAAGTGATGGTGAGGAGTTGTATATGTGTCTACAGGAAGACAGAAGGTGGTAGCTAAAGAGTGGGCATGGTTTGTAAGCTGATTCTAATTGTAGTTGATGATTACATCTTATTGTGCTGTAATATCTTTTTTTTTTTTTTTTGTTATGTTACCACCTAAGAGTACTCTCCCTGTCTCCATCTTGCCACCTCAACCATCTTCTGCCCATCATTATATTTCATCTTGATTTAGTCAACAGATGTTTATTGAGTGCTTTTTGTGATGCTGGGGTTACATAGATGCTAGAGAAATAAAGTTGTTAAGGCTTGTCCTTGTTCTCTAGAGCCTATAGTATGGTAAGGGAGACAAATAAGAAATTTGATATTTATATATATACTGTGGGATAGGTTAAGTCCTGTGATAAAAGTATTTGTAGGGTGTTACGGGGGCATAGAGGTGGATTAACTAAATCAGCCTATATTGGAAATGGGACTTGGGGGAATCTTCATACAATTGACCTTTTTCCCTCTTGCTTAGCATTTAACAAATTTTAAATAAAATGCACAGATTGTAAGGGTTACAGATTGTAAGTTCAATGAATTTTGAAAATGTATACACCCATGTATACACCACCCCAGTCAACATATAAATCATTTTTATCACCACAGAAAGTTCCTTTGTGCTCCTTTCCAGTTAATACCCCACCCACCACCTCAGAGGCAACCTGATGAGCTGTCTTTGGGCTAGGCATTTACAATAGGAAGAAGAGGAAAAAGGACAATTCCATGGAGTGACCAGTGTGTGCAAAGGCATGAACATGTGAGAAGTTGTGACGTGTAAGGAACCTGCAGCCCTTTGGTCTTGTATCACCAGGGCTAAGGGTGTCTCTGTTGGATGGATGTTTGACAGAGATGAGGCGAGGTGGGTAGGCAGAATCTCGTCATCAAGGGCTCTGCATGGGAAGTCAAGTGCCCATCCTATAAAAAAGGGAGGGGGTTATGGAAGGGTTTCAAACAGGGTAGTGGAACACTAAGATCTTAATTTTAAAGCGATCACTCTGGCAGCAGTGTTAGGGGATGCAGAGGGCATGTAGAGTGGAGGCAGAGACCAGGTAAGGAGGCTGTGTTAGCTTCCTAGAGTTGCTGTAACAAAGTACCATAAACTTCGTGGCTTAAAACAACAGAAATTTATTTTCTCACTGTTTCGGAAGCTAAAAGTCAGGAATGAAGATGTCAGCAGGGCCATACTCCCTTGAAGGTTCTAGAGAAGAGTCTGTTCCGTGTCTCTTCCTGCTTCTCGTGGTTGCTGGCAATCCTTGGCATTTTTCATCTTGTAGACTCTTCACTCCAATTGTCACCTCTGTCTTCACATGGATTCTCACTGTGTATTTGTGTGTTCAGATTTCCCTTTTCTTATAAGGATGCCATTCATTGGATTAGGGCCCACCCTAATCCATTATGACCTCATCTTAACTTGATTATATCTGCAAAGGCCCTATTTTCAAACAAGATTGCATTCACAGGTAGTGGGGATTAGGATTTGAATATATTTTTTGGGGGAACAAAATTCAATCCACAGCAGAGGT
Source organism: Dugong dugon (assembly GCA_030035585.1). Lineage (NCBI taxonomy): Eukaryota > Metazoa > Chordata > Mammalia > Sirenia > Dugongidae > Dugong > Dugong dugon. The sequence goes on along the minus strand of CM057481.1, from coordinate 14,223,793 downwards.
GATTACAGTAATCTAGAAGTGATGGAGGCCTGAGTTAAGACAATGAGTGATGGAAACGGATGAGAGAAGAGTCAAGGAGATAGACTCCAGTACTTGGTAATTAGATTGATGTTGAAGGAAAGGGAAAAATTTACACACTAAAGCACCTACAAAACAGTCTACACATGGTATGTTATTTGTTATCACCAGATTTAATGCTCCCCATATTTCAAGATTTTGCTTATTTAAAGTTACCAGCTGGTTCAGCTAGTTAGTGGAGAACATTAGAACTCAGACTCCTCTCTCCCAACCTAGGCGGGGACAATTTTTTCTACCTTATTTTTACCAGTACCAGTTGCTGTTAGGTTGCTTCTACTCATGGTGACCCCATGTGTGTCAGAGTAGAACTGTGCTCCATAAGATTTTTTTGGCTGATTTTTCGGAAGTACATTGCCAGGCCTTTCTTTCAAGGCACCTCTGGGTGGACTTGAGCTGCCAACCAGGGACTACTTTATTCTTAGGGCCCCTGTCTTAGTCATCTAGTGCTGCTCCAACAGAATTACCACAAGTGGATGGCTTTCACAAAGAGAAATTTATTTTCTCACGGTCTAGTAGGCCAGAAGTCCAAATTCAGGGCATCAGCTCCAGGGGAAAGGCTTTTTCTCTCTGTCAGCTCTGGAGAAAGGTCCTCATCATCTTCAGTCTTCCCCCAGACTAGGAGCTTCTCTGCACGGGAACCTCAGGTCCAAAGGACACGCTCTGCTCCCGGTGCTTCTTTCTTAGTGGTATGAGGTCCCCAATTCTCTGCTTGCTTCCCTTTCCTTTTATCTCTGGTAAGGTAAAAGGTGGTGCAGGTCACACCCTAGGGAAACTCCCTTTACATTGGATCAGGGATGTGACCTGGGTAAGGATGGTGGTACAATCCCACCCTAATCCTCTTTAACATAAAATTACAATCACAAAATGGAGGCCAACCACAATTCTGGGAATCATGGCCCAGCCAAACTGACATGCACATTTTTGGGGGGACATAATTCAAACCATGACAGCCCCTTAAATATCTCAGAAATGGGTCAATTGTAATGCTTAAACAAATCCATTTCTGGTTCCTTTCTTCAAGGACTGAGCTGTATATTCAATCTATGGCTTTTTTAAATAATAGCTTTATTAAGCTATAATTCACATACCATATACAATCAACCACCCATCTAAAGTGTCCAATTCAATGGTTTTTAGTATATTCACAGAGTTGTGCGATCATCGCTGTAATCGAATTTTAGAACATTTTGTCCACATATAAAGAAACCTGTACCCATTAGCTGCCATTCTCTATTCCCTTCTTTCCCACCCTAAGCAAACACTAATCTACTTTCTGTCTCTACGGGTTTGCCTATTCTGGATGTGTCATATAAATGGAATCATATAGTATGTGGTCTTTTGTGACTGGCTTTTTTCACATATAGCATAAAGTTTTCAAGGTTCATCTGTGTTGTACCATGTGTCAGTACTTGATTTTTTAAAAAATTTTGTTGCAAAAATATACATAACAAAACATAAGCTTTCTTAACAATTTCTCATTTACAATTCAGTTACATTGATTACATTCTTCAAGTTGTGCAGCCATCTCGCTCTCCTTTTCCAAATCACCACCATTTACATAAACTCAGTGCCCCCAAAGCAAAAACTCCCCTTTTCCTCTCTTGCTCCCACCCCTGGTAACCACTAATAATCTCTGCCTTCTATATTTTTGCTTCTTTCATATAAGTGAGATCATACTATATTTGTCCTTTTGCAACTGACTTATTTTGCTCAGTTTGATGTTTTCAAGGTTCATCCATGTAGTGACATGCATCAGGACTTTGTTCCTCTTTATGGTTGAGTAGTATTCCCTTGTGTGTATATACCACATTGGGTTTATCCATTCATCTGTTGATGGACATTTCTGTTGTGTCCGTCTTTTGGCTATTGTGAAAAGTGCTGTAATGAACATTGGTGTACAGGTTTCTGCTTCCGTTCTTGCCTTCACTTCTTCTGGGAATATACCTAGGATTGGGATTGCTGGGTCATATAGTAGTTCTGTGTTCTACTTTATGAGGAACCACCAAATTGTTTCCACAGTGGCTGTACCATTTTACATTCCCACCGGTAATGGATGAGGGTTCCAGTTTCTACACAACCTTGCCAACACCTGTTATTTTCCTTTTTTTTTTTTCTTATTAACATTCTAATGGGTGTGAGGTAGTATCTTATTGTGGTTTTGATTTGCATCTCCCTAATAACTAATGAAACCCTCTTGGCATAGTGGTTAGGAGCTACAGCTACTAACCAAAAAGTCAGCAGTTCAAATCTACCAGCTGCTCCTTGGAAACACTATGGGGCAATCCTACTCTGTCCTGTAGGGTCTCTATTAGTCGGAATCGACTTGACGGCAAGGGGTTTGGTTTGGTGTTAATGACTAATGGAGGGAGCCCTGGTGGCACAATGGTTGAAGCACTTGGCTGCTAACCAAAAGGTTGGTGGTTCGAATCCACCAGCTCCTCCATGGGAGAAAGATGTGTCAGTTTGCTTCCATAAAGATTTACAGCCTTGGAAATCCAATGAGGCAGTTCTGCTCTGTCCTATAGGGTCACTATGAGTCAGAAAGAACTCAGTGGCAGTGGGTTTGTTTTTGTTTTTAATGACTAATAATGTTAACATCTTTTCATGTATTTGTTGGCCATTTGAATATCCTCTTTGGTAAAATGCCTATTCAAGTCTTCTGAACATTTTTTGTTTGGGTTGTTTGTCTTTTTGTTTTTAATTTATAGAAATTTTATATATATTTTTGATATTAGACCCTCATAAGATATATGGTTCCTGAAAATTTTCTCCCAATCTGTAGGTTGTCTCTTCACTTCGTTGATAAAATGATAGGCATTTATATTAATACTATATAAATTATTTTTATCAATCTAAAGAAAATACAAAATATCTGCAGAGAAAATTTTCATTTTAAAGTTCAAGTGGTTAAAACATTTTGAGGACAAAGTTGTATTTTATTAGTAGGAAATTGTTAATTCCCCTGTAAAATTTAGCAACCTGAGCTTTTATGTGAAGAATGGAAAATATCTAATTAAACAATACTGCTTGACATCAGACAATTGATCAAATGTTTCAGTGAAGACAGAGTTTTATGCTCTATATTGGTGTCAGATGGTGTCTGCATTTGAAATCCCCTTTCTTATTAATACAGTAAGTATTGATCTTTCCCTTTGATTTACACAAAGAAGCCAGAGATGATTCATTTCTGTAGGGAGTACTTTAAAAGAAGCTGAGCTGCAGAAGAAATTAAATAAGACTTATTAGCTCTTTTTGAAACTTGGTGCAGTTTCTTCTGACTAAATTGATAGTTCATTTGTTTTTGAAGCAAGAAAGGGAAAAACCACTACCTGAAAGGAACTCCTACTCCTTGAAGCAAGGATGGTCTGTTTTTGGGAGTTATCAGTCTGTTGTTTACTGGTTGGTTTTTGAACTGCTTCTCCTACTCATCATCAGAGGAAACACTAGAGTGCAAATTTGTTTTTAAAATTAAGTCATTTTTCATACTTTGAGAAGTGAACTTGGATGAGTAAGTAGTCTCTGGATCTCAGAGTTTTTATGCAAAAATTAAGGGAATATAAACAATCACAGCATGCCAGGAAGACATGCTGAAAAAACCAGTTAAATACAGCAGCATACTATTTCAGAAGGACTAAAAGACATTGAGAAAATGGTAAGAGACATTAAAGAACATCATTCATTAGAATCAAAAAAAATTATAATGAGGTGACAGAATTCAAGAATGAACTAGAAATAAAAGAAAAAAGATCATTTTATAAATGAAGATAAACTAGAAGAAATACTAGAGTAAATAGACACAGAAAATGATGCCTTAAGAGATATGGAAGGTAAAAAGAAAAATAATTTAAAATTCCAAAAGGAATGAGGAAAGAAAGAAAAAGGATTTGAGAGAAGTGACAAATATTTAAGATAAGAAAGACCCAAAATATGGATAATAGGAGTCCCTGGAGAGGAAGTAGAACAAAGAAAGGCAACAGAGCAAGAACTAAGAACTAAATTCAAGAGAACTTCCCTGAAATATTTCCTGGAATATTTTAAACCACAGATTGAAAGAACACACCAGGGTCCTAAGTATATTGACCAGAACTACCAATACCGGACATATTTTAGAAAAATTGTTAGACTTTAAAGAAAAATAAAAAATTTGATTTTGGTCTCAAATAACATATAATTTTTTTAAAAAAATATTTTATTGTACTTCAGGTGAAGGCTTACAGAACAAACAGTTTCTCATGTAACAGTAGTACACAGGCTGTTTTATGACTTTGGTTAACAACCCCACAACATTTTAACCCTCTAAATTCTCAGCTTTTTTTTTTTTTTTTTTGGTGAAAATGCACATGGCCAAAGATACACCATTTCAAAACATTTTACGTACACATTTAAGTGACATTGACTATGCTCTTCCAATTGTGCAGCCATTCTCACCCAAGATGAAGGCTTACAGGACAAAATAGCCTCCCATTTAACAGTTACTACAAATGTTGCCCTATAACAATGGTAAACAATCTCACAACACATCAACAGTATCCTTACTCAACTTGTGTTCCTTATCATCAGCTTCCTACTCCCCCTCTGCCATCTGGCCCTTGTCACTGGACTCCTTTACCTCATTAGTCTCATTTAGTTTTACTGGGCTGTCCACTCCCAGGCTGAACAGTGAACCTCGAAGGTAACTTCACCTCTGAGCTGAAAGGAAGTCTGGGGGCCATACTCTTGAGGTTTCTCCAGTCTCCTTTAGGCCAGTAAATCTGGTCTTTTTTTTTTTTTTTGTGAGTTAGAATTATGCTCTACATCCTTCTCCAGCTCTGTCCAGAACCCTCTGTTGTGATCCTGGTCAGAGCAGTCAGCAGTGGTAGCCGGGCACCATCTAGCTGTACTGAACTCAGTCCGGTGGAGGTCTTGGTAGCTGTGGACAATTAGTCCTTTGGACTAATCTTTTCCTTGTATCCTGTTCTCTTCATTCTCCCTTGCTCCCGAAGGGATGAGACCAGTGTAGTATCTTAGATGGCCGCTCACAGGCTTTTAAGACCCCAGACACTACTCACCAAGGTAGAATGTAGAGCATTATCTTTATAAGTAGTGTCATGCCAATTGAGCTAGATGTTCTCTGAGACCATGGTCCCCAGAGCCCTCCGTCCAACAACTCTGTCCCTCAGGGAGTTTGGATGTGTCTATGGGGCTTCCATGACCTTTCCTTGTACAGGTTGTGTTAGTTTCCCTTGTACTGTGTACTGTCTCACCTCTCACCCAAGATACCACTTATCTATTGCCTATTTAGTATTCCCCCCCGCCATCCCTGGTAACCAACAAGGATTGTTACATTTTGCATGTGAATTTTTTCATGGGTTTTTACAATAGAGGTCTCATACAATATTTGTCCTTTTGTGATTGACTTATTTCACTCAGCATAATGTCCTCCAGTTTCATCCATGTTATGAAATGGTTCACAGATTCATTGTTGTTCTTTCTCGTTGCATAGTACTCCATTGTGTGTATGTACCATAGTTTGTTTATCCATTCATCTGTTGATGGGCATCTAGGTTGTTTCCATCGTTTTGCTATTGTGAACAATGCTGCCATGAACATAGGTGTGCATATGTCTATTCGAGTGATGATTCTTGTTTCTCTAGGATATATTCCTAGGAGTGGGATTGCTGGATCGAATGGTATGTCTATTTCTAGCTTTCTGAGGACACGCCATATTATTTTCCAAAATGGTTGTATCATTTTGCATTCCCACCAGCAGTGTATAAGAGTTCCCATCTCCCCGCAGCCCCTCCAACATTTGTTATTTCCAGTATTTTTGATTCGTGCCAGTAATGCCGGGGTGAGATGGTATCTCATTGTGGTTTTAATTTGCATTTCTCTAATGGCTAGTGACCGCGAGCATTTCCTCATGTGTCTGTTGGCCATTTGAATGTCTTCTTCGGTAAAGTGTCTGTTCATTTCCTTTGCCCATTTTTTGATAGGATTGTTTGTCTTTTTGTTGTAGAGGTGTTGGATTTTCTTGTAGATTATGGAGATTAGACCATTGTCTGAGTTGTACTGTCCAAAAATTTTTTCTGAGTCTGTAGGTTCTCTTTTGACTCTTTTGGTGAAGTCTTTTGAAGAGCATAGGTGTTTGATTTTTAGAAATTCCCAGTTATCTAGCTTATCTGTTGGGTTTTGTGTGTTGATGTTTATGGTTTGTATCCTGTTAATGCCATGTATTAAGGCCTGAAGTGTTGGTCCTATTTTTTCTTCTATGAACTTTATAGTTTTAGGCTTTATATTCAGGTCTTTGATCCATTTTGAAGTAGTTTTTGTATACGGTGTGAGGTATGGGTCCTGTTTCATTTTTATGCAAATGGATATCCAGTTTTGCCAGCACAATTTGTTAAAAAGACTGTCTTTTCCCCATTTGATGGACTTTCGGCCCTTGTTGAAAATCAGGTTACGGTAGGTGGATGGATTTACATCTGGGTTCTCAATTCTGTTCCATTGGTCAATGTCTCTGTTGTTGTACCAGTACCAGGCTGTTTTGACTACTGTAGCTTTATAGTAGGTTCTCAAGTCAGGTAATGTGAGTCCTCCAACTTTATTCTTCTTCTTCAGTACTGCTTTACTTATTCGGGGCTTCTTCCCTTTCCATATAAAGTTAATAATTAGTTTTTCCATCTCTTTGAAGAATGTTGTTGGTATTTGGATCGGGATTGCATTGTATTTGTAAATTGCTTTAGGTAGAATTGCCATTTTCACAATGTTGAGTCTGCCTATCCATGAGCATGGTATGTTTTTCCATTTCTGTAGATCCCTTTGGGTTTCATGCAGCAGTGTTTTGTAGTTTTCTTTGTATAGGTCTTTTACATTCCTGGTCAGATTTATTCCTAAGTATTTTATCTTTTTAGGGGCTATTGAAAATGGTATTGATTTCCTGATGTCCTTTTAATCGTTCTCTTTACTGGTGTATAGAAATCCAACTGATTGTTGAATGTTTATCTTGTATCCTGCTACTCTGCTGAATCTTTCTATTAGTTCCAGTAGATTTCTCGTGGAGTCTTTAGGGTTTTCTATGTATAGTATCATATCATCTGCAAACAGGGACAGTTTAACTTCTTCATTACCAATTTGGATGCCCTTTATTTCTTTCTCTTGCCTTATTGCTCTAGCTAGAACTTCCAGCACAATGTTAAATAGGAGTGGTAATAAAGAGCATCCTTGTCTTGTTCCTGTTTTCAAGGGGAATGTTTTCAGCCTCTCTCCATTAAGAATGATGTTGGCTGTTGGTTTTGCATAGATGCCCTTTATTATGTTGAGAATTTTCCCTTCTATCCTTATTTTATTGAGAGCTTTTATCAGGAATGGGTGTTGGACTTGTCAAATGCCTTTTCTGTGTCAATTGAGATGATCATGTGATTGTTTTCTTTCCTTTTATTTATGTGGTTAATTACGTTGATGGATTTTCTAATGTTAAACCATCCTTGCATACCTGGTAGGAATCCTACTTGGTCGTGGTGTATTTTTTTTTTTATATGAAACTGAATTCTATTGGCTAGAATTTTGTTCAGAATTTTTGCATCTATATTCATGAGAGATATTGGTCTGTAATTTTCTTTTTTTGTGATGTCTTTGCCTGGTTTTGGTATCAGCGTTATGCTGGCTTCATAGAATGAATTTGGAAGTGTTTCTTCCTCTTCTATGCTCTGAAATAGCTTGAGTAGAACTAGTACAAGCTCTTCTGTAAATGTTTTGTAGAATTCTCCAGTGAAGCCATCTGGGCCAGGGCTTTTTTTGGTTGGGAGTTTTTTTTATTACCTTTTCAATCTCTTCTCCTGTTATGGGTCTGTTCAGATTTTCAATATCACTTTGTTGTAGTTTGGGTAGGACGTGTGTTTCTAGAAATTTATCCATTTCCTCTAGGTTTTCAAATTTGTTGGAATATAGTTTTTCATAATATTCTGTTATAATCCTTTTTATTTTGGTTGGGTCTGTTGTAATGTCCCCCATTTCATTTCTTATTTGGGTTATTTGTGCCCTCTGCTGTTTTTCTTTTGTCAGTCTGGCCAGTGGTTTGTCGATTTCGTTGATTCTTTCAGAGAATCAACTTTTTGTTTTGTTGATTCCCTCTATTGTTTTTCTGTTCTCTATTTCATTTATTTCTGCTCTGATCTTTACTATCTCCTTTCTTCCAGTGGTTGTGGGCTTTTTTTGCTGTTCTCTTTCTATTTGTTTGAGTTCTGTAGTTAATGTTTTGATTTTGTCCCTTTCTTCTTTTCTGATACGTGCATCTATTGCTATAAATTATCCTCTGAGGACTGCCTTTGCTGTGTCCCAAAGGTTTTGGTATGATGTGTTTTCATTTTCATTTGATTCTAGGAATTTTTTAATTCCATCTCTGATTTCTTCTATTACCCATTGATGTGTAAGCAGAGTATTATTCAGTTTCCATGTGTTTGATTTTTTTTCCTTGTTCTTTCTTGTGTTAATTTCTACCTTGATGGCATTGTGATCAGAGAAGATACTGTGAATTATCTCAACGTTTTGGATCTTGTTGAGGATTGCTCTGTGGCCTAAGATGTGGTCTATTCTGGAGAACGTTCCATTTGCATTGGAAAAGAATGTGTAGTTTGCAGCGGTTGGATGGATTGTTCTGTATATGTCTATGAGGTCCAGTTGGCTGATTGTGACCTTTAGGTCTTCTGTATCTTTGCTGAGTTTCTTTTTACTTGTTCTGTCCTTTACTGAGAGTGGTGTGTTGAAGTCTCCTACTATTATTGTGGAACTGTCAATTTCTCTTTTCAGTGCTGTTAGAGTTTTTTTGGATGTATTTTGGAGCCCTGTCATTGGGTGCGTAGATGTTTATTATGGTTATGTCTTCATGATGGATCGTCCCCTTAATCATTATATAGTGTCCTTCTTTGTCTTTTATGGTAGATTTTGTTTAAAGTCTATTTTATCTGAGATTAGAATTGCCACTCCTGCTCTTTTTTGGTAGTTGTTAGCTTGATATATTTTTTTCCAACCTTTGATTTTTAATACATTCACATCTTTATTTCTAAGGTGTGTCTCTTGTAGACAGCATATTGATGGATCCTGTTTTCTTATCCATTCTGCGACTCTCCTTCTCTTTATGGGTGCATTGAGTCCATTTACATTCAGTGTAATTATTGATAGATGGAAGTTTGTTGCTGTCATTTTGTAGTGCTTTTTTTGTTGTGCTGAAGCTTTCTTTGTTCTTCTTACTCTCTTGTGCTGAGTTACTTTTGTTTGTGGATTTTGTGTTCATTTCTTTTGTTTTTGTAGGTTTTGTTTTTGCTGAGACTTTATGTTTTTCGTCCTTATTTTTATGAGTTGGTTTGTTAACTTTCTTTGTGGTTACCATGAATTTTACCCTTATCTTTATAAGTTTGAAGCAGTCTACCCTTACTTGGTATCGCCTTGCCTTCCTCTCCGTTAGAAGGTTCTATACCTATGCCGTTTGTTCCCTCTTTCATTGTTTTGATGTTGTTGTCATCCTTTGATTGATTTCTCTGATTCCCTGTTGTATTTCTTTTGGTTTTGGATAGTCTTCGATAGTTCATTTCCTAGAATGGTATATGGTTTGTATGATCCTGTGTCCTAGGTCCTAGGTCCTGCCTGAGGGCTGAAGCTGTTTGTCCTCAGATCGAAGAACTCCCTTTAATAATTCTTGTAAGTTTGGTTTGACTTTTGCATATTCCCTTAGTTTCTGTTTATCTGGAAATGACCTAATTTCACCATCAAATTTGAACGAGAGTTTTGCAGGATATATTATTCTTGGCTGACAATTTTTTTCTTTCAAGATTTTATATATGTCATCCCACTGCCTTCTTGCCTGCACGGTTTCTGCCAAATAATCTGAGCTTAGTCTTATTGTTTCTCCTCTGTATGTGACTTCTTGTTTTTCACGAGCTGCTCTCAGGATTCTTTGTTTGTCTTTAGTTTTGGCGAGTGTGAATATGATATGTCTTGGTGATTTTCTTTTGGGGTCTCTTCTATATGGGGTTCATTGAGCTTCTTGGATGGCCAGCTTTTCATCTTTCATGATATTGGGAAAGTTTTCTGTCAGCAGTTCCTCAATGATCCTCTCTGTGTTTTCTGTTTTCTCCCCCTGTTCTGGGATGCCAATCACTCGTAAGTTTTTGCTTTTAATTGTGTCCCACATAACTCTCAGGGTCTCTTCATTTTTCTTTGTTCTTTTTTCTGAGTTTTCCTGAAACAGAGTTGTATCCAAGTGTTTGTCTTCAGTTCCACTGATCCTGTCTTCCACGGTTTCAAGTCTACTTCTCACCCCTTTTATGACACCGTCCATTTCTGAAATCTTGTTGTTTATCTTTTGGATTTCTAATTGTTGTTTTTGTATAATTTCGAGTTGTGAATTTATTTTGGCATTTTGTTCCTGCATCATCTTCCTGAATTCTTCCAATTTTTTGTCTGTATTTTCCATAAATTTGTCTATTTTTTCCTCATGTTTGTCAGTTTTTTGCCTCAGTTCTTGGAAAATTCCGAGTAGTAGTGATTTGAGTTCCCTATCAGGTACTTCTAGTGCATTTTCTTCCACAGGAGAGTTATCTGGTGTTTTAATTTGGACGCCTATTGGAGCCATCTTATCTTGTTTTTGTAAATGTTTTGATATTGTTTGCTGTTTTTGGGGCATTCAGTAGAGATTTCTCTCGTTTATTGATTGTAGATTCTTTTTGTTTTATCCTTGTGGTACAGCTGGGCAGGTCTAGCTGAAGAGGAGCCACTGAGACGGGTTGTTTGTGGCACTCACCGCAGCCACCAGGACGGTCGGTAGTCAGTGCTGGGCAGGTTCAAATAGGGCGTGCCTGCACAGCTTGGTGGTGTGATGTCAAGTGCACAGTGCAGGTAGGCAGGATGCAGCGGGGAGATGGTTATGTGTGAAGTTAAGCTGGATATGGGAGAGAGGAGAGAGGAGCAGGAGCAAAAAGCATACAAACATAAAAGAATGCTAGGGGAGCTTGTCTTTGGAATGGACAGATGAGAGACTATGGGATGGAGAGAACCAGAAGGGGGAAGAGAAAGAAAAGGAAAGAATGAACAAATAAAAATCAGAAAAGTTAAAGAACTGCAAAGTTCCCAGGGATCCCACTGATGCAGCTATGATGTCTGGGGGAGTCGGTCTCAGGTTTCACAGCACAGCCTGGCCAGAAAGTGCAGAGGCATACATCGCCTGGTATTCAGGGATCAGAAAGAGAAGGAAGAGATAGAGAGACAAGAAATTGAGCAATGAAGAATGACAAAAGGGAAAAAGAGGGAAAAGAAAACAAAACTAATCAAAAAAAGAAAAAAAATAAAATTAAAAAAAAAAAAAAGCAACACCAGCAGTCAATGAATGGCACTCAGAGAGCCAGCCAGTGCAGGCTGGTGTTTCTGGACAAGAGACTGTGTCTGTGGGAAACAGAGGAGGCCGAGTGTGAGTGAAGAAGGGTGGAGAGTGGAAAGCGTATATCACAAATTGCCTGCGCTCTGGGGACCCTCAGAAAGGAGCCAAGAGGGTGCAAGGAGCCAGGCACCCGAGTGAAAGGAGGGGGAGGTGGCGAGAGGCAAGCGAGAAACCAAAATAAGCAGGAGGAAAAAAAAAAAGAAAAAGGCAGCACCAGCAGCCAACAAACGGCATCCAGAGAGCCGCCCGCCCGGGTGCACGGAATCCAAGCAGCCGGCGGACCCTGGTGAAGAGACTGAGGCCACAGGAAGCAGAGGAGCAAACGAACAAAAGCCCCGGGATCTCACCAGAGCGGCAGGCCAGACCTGGAAGCAGCCACACACCCGAACACAGCCCCACAGCCCCGCAGGAAATAGCAAAGATGGCGCTCGGAACCAGGCACCCAAGCAAAAGGAGGGGGAGGCAGCAAGAGGCAAGCGAGAAACCAAAAGAAGCAGAAAAAGCAACACCAGCAGCCAACAAACAGCACCCAGAGAGCCTCCCGCACAGGTGCGCGGAATCCAAGCAGCCAGCGGTCCCGGGTCAAGAGACCGTGGCCACGGGAAACAGAGGGACGAAGGAACAAAGGTCCCGGGATCTCACCAGCGCGGCAGCCCAGACCTGGAAGCAGCCACACACCCGAACGCAGCCCCACAGCCCCGCAGGAAAGAGCAAAGACGGCGCTCGGAGCCAGGTACCCAAGCAAAAGGAGGGGGATGCAGCGAGAGGCAAGTGAGAAACCAGAAGAAGCAGAAAGCCACACCAGCGGCCAACAAATGGCACCCAGAATGCCGCCTGCTCAGGCGCGCGGATTCCAAGCAGCCGGCGGTCCCGGGTCAAGAGACCATGGCCATGGGAAGCAGAGGGGCGAACAAACAAAGGCCCCGGGATCTCACCAGCACAGCAGCCCAGACCTGGAAGATAACATATAATTTTTGAAGGAAAGAAAATTAGGTTATCATCATACTTTTTGACAGCAAATGCCGGAAGAAAACAGAGTAACATATGTAAAGGTACCCAAGGAAAGACATTTTATAGCAAAGGATTTTATGTTAAATAAGATTGACAAAACTGTGATTAACATGCTAGAACTCAAGGACTATCATTCTCTCATAGGCCCTTCTTAAGGTATCTACTAGAGATCAAGCTTCAGACCACCAAAAAGATTTGAGAGACATTGACAAAAGAACTGGTGGTGAACATGAAATATACGGTTGCTTGTAGAACTAACACTAAATGAGGGTTAAAAGAAGGAGATTATAATATGTAAAGGTTATACTATTTGTCAGTGTAGATCTAGCATAACCTTTAAAAAAGGGAAGAGAATGAGGTTAGCATAGGGAAAAACATTTTGAAACTGTTTTCTCTAATCATAATTGGTGGTAGTAGTATCATTATTGTTATTCTGAGACTGTTGTCCATTTATTGTAGGTTAGAACAAATGATGGAATATTCTAATTCTCTCAGCCTCTGTGTCCTTGAGAATCAGGATTCTTGGTGTGGAGGAAAGGAAACACAATCCCTTAGTAACAACTAGCAGACTCAGTGCCAGATTGTGGTCTTAAAATACCATTCCCCATGGAAAGAAACCAGGACTTCTTGGAGAAATGATTCTGGGTCTGAGTAGGAAATATACGAGGTGGAACTGGCTTTATCATCTTGACCTAACACATAGCAAGGAAGCTATTAAAGACTACTAGAGTCACTGGACAGAAGGAATCCTGGTGGCACAATGGTTAAGTGCTCAGCTGCTAATGAAAAGGTGAGTGATTTGAACCCACCAGTTTCTCTTTCGGAAGGTATTTTGATGATTGCCTACAGATTTAAAATTATATTAACAACAATTATTTAGACTTAACTAGGCTTGAGAGTATAAACTGGAGGCATCCAATGATTTAACTATGGGTCGTCTGTGTAATCTGGAACCATTTGTTCTGGTATTCTCCAGACACCATCTACTTAGTACAGCTCCCATGTGGCCTTGAGGCAGCCATGTACCTTCTCTCCTTCATTTCCTCTTTTATGAGATGCGAGGACTACTACAGACTCATACTGGAGATGCATCAGACTAATCACAGGAACTTCTTGATTATAAATTAGATTATTCATGTGAAAACCTGTGAGACCTAGGAAAATCAATATGTACACTACAAATGCCTGTGATTATTGTATTTATAATTCTCCAAGTGAGTAAATCCTTTAATCATCTAGGCATGCTAGCTTTAGGGGTGGGGCCAGCCTACAGAAGATCCATTACTGGTGTCTCCATTTCTTCTTCCTTGGATTATCCTCCCCAAGGATACCCTCATCTCCAACACCACCTCATAGTCATTTCTCCTGTACATGGCCACCAGCCATCACAATGGCTCAAGCCCATATAGGACCTTTAGTAGGGGATGGAGCTATCGTTTCTTTGTGAGAGAGCAGGAAGGCTTCTACCATTTCTTTGAAAGAGCTAGGTCTGCAGCTATGGAATTCAGTGTCCTCATTTACAATTCTGTCTGATTTTTACCTTGTGTAAGTTTACTTCTATGTGATTAAAACCCCTGAGGTTTACTGACAGAATGTGTACCGAATCCTTTAGTACATCACGATGATTTTTTTGAGATAACGTGTTAAAATAACTTGTTTTCTGTCTTTTGAGCCTCATTAATTTCTCCTTTCTCTCAGACAAGAGAACCACCTTTAAAGTTGAAAAACAAATCAAAGCTGTCAGTACCTATTACCTTATTAATTAATAAATTGGATTGAATTTTAAAAAACTTTGATTTTACATTATACATGTGATCTGAATATGTGATAAAGACCTATCAAAGTCATGTTAAAGTTTTCAAATATTAAAGTCTTTAAAATAATGTAATATTTTTCAAATAGAATCTCATATATACTTTTACATTCAATTTCTAAAATGTCTAATAGATGAAAATATGAATTCATAGTAATTTTAGCGAACTATAAGGAAACAAACTCTTGTTGAGGGGCTTTCAAAATCTATTATATTCCTTAATTTACATAAGCTCAAATATGTTGTCTTTGCAGATGTACAGAAAACTGACCTCCCATCTGGTCTGTGAATTTCTGGATGCTTATGTTCTCATGGACATCTCTAGATCTAATTTTTTGTTCTTCTGAGCTCTAGATCTCACTCAGGTCTAATCTCTTTTAAGATGTTCTCTCTTTGCTTGCTGCTTGCCCAGACATGGAATACAACTCCTTTTCTTTGCTTTCCTCTAAATGCCATACACAAAAGGCATTTGTGTATAACAAATTTAGAACTATATAGTGTCTTGGTCATCTAGTGCTACTATAACAGAAATACCACAAGTGGATGGCTTTAACAAAGAAATGTTTATTCTCTCACAGTCCTGCAGGCTACAAGTCCAAATTCAGGGCATCAGCTCCAGGAGAAGGCTTTTTCTCTCTGTCGGCTCTGAAGGAAGGTCCTTGTAATGCATCAGTCTTCCTTTGGTCTGGGAGCATCTCACCGCAGGAACCTCCGGTCCAAAGGACACGCTCTGCTCCTGGCACTGCCTTCTTGATGGTGTGAGGTTCCCATGTGTCTCTGCTTGCTTCTCTCTTTTATATCTCAAAAGAGATTGGCTTAAGACACTATCCAATCTTGTATACCTCATCAGTATAACTGCCGCTAATCCGTCTTATTACATCATAGTGATTGAATTTACAACAGATAAGGAAATCACATCAGATTACAAGATGGTACACAATCATACAACACTGGGAATCATGACCTAGCCAAGTTGACAGACATTTTGGGGGGATACAGTTCAATCCATGACACATAGCAAACAATTTTAAAAAGCAGTTATCAGAGACCCCTGTCCTTTGCCAACATTTATCCATGGGTGTCTCCCATCACATGTGCCTCCTATCACATTGCTCTGTTTCATCCCTTCTATGTCACTTTCCTTTTTATTACTTCTCTGCCTTACCTCATCCAAAGTTTCTCTTTATTTCTTGGGCAGAGGTTTCCCAGTCTTCTTCCACGTTATGAATAAGCCCTCACTTTTGGGCACCTAAATCAATGTATATTGCTACCTACACAAGAGCCCATAGTTCTGAAGAGAATTATGTTATTTCCATGGGGTCAGGATTACAGTAAGAAATATTTTTTAAATTATTATTTTTGTTATTGTTGAAAATATACACAGCAGAACATAACAGAAGTATTTTAAAATAGCAGTGTTTATTTATTCCTCCACCATTTAGTGTAGCACTCTAAAGGTAACTAAGATCATATTTGGAATCTTTCTATCAACTATTTCTTAGTTGATTATCTTTTTTCTTTTTATCTCCCATGTAACCTGGACTGGGTGTTGAGAGTCCTTCAGTCTGGAACTACTAACAGGCATAGACAAAAGAAACCAAGAAAAGCCTGCTCTCTCTGGCCAAAAGACCAAGAGAGGGGAAGCCCCAGCACTTGCTTCACAACCTGGGCTGATGGGCAGTTTAAACTGTTCTCAGCAGGTGGCAGCAGCAAAACTCTAGACTGCCCCAGACATGGCTCCACAACTGGGGCACTGGCAGGTGGTCCAGTCTGTCCACAGTGGCAGGAACAGTGAAGCCCTGTGTCTCCCTACTCTCTGTCCAGTGACGTAAGAGACCCAGATGCAGTGGTTTCTGTCCTAAAACGCTATAAAATGATGCAGGTCAACAACAACATTGTGTTGACCATCAATGGCAGGTAGCTGAAGGTAGTACCTTCCACCCCTATGGATGGTACCAGCAGGATTGAGCAGGAACCCCAGCAGTACCAGAAGAATGAAGCAGACTAAAATAGCATTACAACGGAACAGAAAACTAAACTCTCAGTGAAACCAAAGCCCACCACTAGGCCAGAACTTATTTACTAAACATAAACAGCATGATAATACAGAAGATTTAAATAAGATCAAGGGAAAAAAAAAAAAGAATAAAGAGTCTCCTAACATAATAATCAAAAGGTCCACTGATACAAAATCACTTATCATACCAGAACCAGGAATACCACAGTTTGAAGAAAAGACTATCAACTGATGCCAATACTGCGGTGAATCAGATGTTGGAATTATCTGGAAACGATTTTAATACAGTGGTCATAAAAATGCTTGAACTATAAATTACAAATTCTCTTGAAACAAATGAAAATATAGAAAAATCTGAGCAAAAAAATAAAAGTTATAAAAAGGAACCAAATGGAAATTACAGAACTGAAAAATACAATAACCAAAATAAAAAACTTGCTTGATAAACTCAATAGTAGAGATGACAGAGGATAGAAGCACTGAACTTGAATACAGATCAATAGAATTTACTCATTCTGTACAAGAGAGAGAAAATAGACTAATAGAAATTTAACAGAACCTCAGGGATCTGTGGGACAATAACAAAAGAGCTAATATTTGGATCATTGGAGTCCCAGAAAGAAAAGAGAAAGAGAATGGGGCTGAAAGAGTATTCAAAGAAATAATTGCTGAAAACTTCCCAAAATTGGCAAAAGACATATACATATTAAAGAACCTGAGTAAACCACAAATAGGATAAACACAAAAAAATCCACACCAAGACACATATTGAAACGTCTGAAAACTGCAGACAAAAAAACCTTCAGAACAACCAAAGAGAAACAACACATTACCTACAAAGAAATACCAATTTGAATAGTAGCAGATTTCTTTTCTGGAACTATGGAGGCCAGAAGGAAGTGCCACACATTTTTAAGTGCTCAGAGAAAAGAATCGTCAACCCTGAATCCTATATCTGCAAAAATTATACTTCAGGAATGAAGGGAAAATAAAGATATTCTCAGATGAAGGAAAACTAAGAGAATTTATTGCCAACAGACCTACTCTTAAAGAATTGCTAAAGAAATCTCTCTAAACACAAAGAAAATGATAACAGAATAAGGCTGGGACCTTCAGAAAGAATAGAAGAACAACAGAATGGGCAAACGTATATATAAAGATAATAGACAAAACTGTAACACCATCTGATGTGGTGCTCAATGTATGTAGAGGATATATTTAAGATAATCATATTTTAACAATGGGGAGGGTAGCCTGTACACCATTGTTCATTGCAGCACTTTTCACAATAGCCAAAACGTGGAAACAACTGAAACGTCCATCAACAGATGAATGGATAAAGAAAATGTGTTATACACATACAATAGAATATTACTCGGCCATAAAAAGAAAGGAAGTCTTAATAAATGCCACTACATGGATGAACCTTAAAAACATTATGCTGAGCTAAATAAGTCAGTCTCAGTAGGACAAATACTATATGATCTCTCTTATATGAAGTAAGCAAATATATAGAAACCAAAGATTATTAATGGTTACCAGTAGTGGGAGACAGGGGGAAAGGAGGAGTTTTTGCTTTGGGAGCATTGAGTTTATGTTAATGGTAATGAAATAATTTGGAGAAGGATAATGATAATGCTTGCAAAACATGAAGAATGTAATCAATGTCACAGAATTATAGACATAGAAATTGTGGAATTGGTGAATGTTTTGGTGTGTGTATTTTCAGCACATTAAAAAAACATGGGAAGACTAAAGAGACTTAAATGGAAGGAAGGTTTTTATTCTTCACTTGACTCCAAAATGTTGATGGCAGGAGGAAGTTATCAGTTATATATATATATATATATACACACACACACATACATATATATACGCACACGTCTATATATACACACATATACACACACATATGTATACAGAGAGGGAGAGAGAAATGCTTAGACCAACCACTAAGAAAACTGTACAAAGTGATATACTAAAAAAATTATAAATAAATCAAAAGAAAACTTTAAAAACTGACTCCCAGGAAGCAAGAAAAAAAAAAGAGGAACAAGAATCAGAGGGAACAAACAGGAAACAAATAATAAAATGTCAGATTTAAGCCCTAACATATAGATAATTACTTTAAATGTAAATGGTCTAAATACAGCAATTAAAAGGTAGAGATTGGCAGAGTGGATTTAAAAAGATGACCCAACTGTATGCTGTCTACAAGAAATTCACTTCAGATGACACAGGTAGGTTGAAAGTGAAAGGATGGGAAAAAGATACATCATGCAAGCATTAACCAAAAAAAAGAAAGAAAAGAAAAAAGCAGAAGTGAATATGTTAATATATAAAGTACACTTATGAGCAAAGAAAATTCCTGGGGACAAAGGGGTATATTAGATAATGATGTTCCCCAACAAGATATAACAATCCTAAATATGTTGCACCAAACAGCATAGCTTCAAAATACATGAAGCAAAAAGTGATAGAGTTGGTGCTGGCACAACTGACAGCCACATGCAAAAGAATAAAATCGGACTCTTACCTCACACCGTATACAAAAAGAACTGAAAATGGATCAAAGACCCAAATGTAAGAGCCAAAACTATAAAACTCTTGGAAGAAAACAGAAGTAAATCTTCATGACCTCAGATTTGGCAATGGATTCTTAGATATGACACCAAAAGAATAAGAAATAAAAGAAAAAACAGAGAGATGCAAATCAAAACTTCAATGAGATACTATCTCACCCCTGCAAAAATGGTACTGCTCAAACAAGCAACAACAAAAAAACAGAAAACAACAAATGTTGGCCAGGTTGTGGGGAGATTGAACACATACACTGCTGGTGGGATTGTAAAATTGTGCAACCACTATGGAAAACCATATGGCACCTCCTCAGAAAGCTAGAAATAGAAATGCTTTATGATCCAACAAACCCACTTCTAGGTGTATATCCTAGAAATATAAGAGTAATGACATGAATAGACACAATAAAAGGTTCTGGATAGAATGGGAGAAAAATACAGAACAAAGCTCTAATTCCTAAAAAAGGCCAGACTTACTGGACTGATAGAGACTAGAGGAAGCCCTGAGACTGTTGTCCTAAGGTACCATTTGAACTGGGAACCGAAGCCACTCCTGGAGTTCACCTTTCAGCCAAATAATAGATGGCCTTATAAAATAAACAGTATCACCTGTGAGTACTGTGCTCCTTTAAGTAATCAACTACATGAAACCAAACAGTCAACATTTACCCTAAAGCAAAGATAAGAAGGAAAGGAGGGGCAGGAAAGCTAGATTAGTGGAAACAGAACAAACAGAATGGAAATAATGAGAATGCTGACAAGTTGTGAAAAATGTAACCAATGTCACAGAACAATTTGTATAAAAATTGTTAAATGGGGACCTAAATTGCTGTGTATATTTTCACCTAAAATACAATAAAATATTATTTAAAAAAAGAAAAAAATAGATAAATTGAACTTCATAAAAATTAAAAACGTTTGTGTTTCAAGGGATACTATTAAGAAAGTGAAAAGACAACCCACAGAAGGGGAGAAAATATTTGTAAATCATAATCTGATAGAATATATAAAGAATTCTTACAACCCAGTAATAAAAAGACAAATAATCCAGTTTAAAATGGGCAAACGATCTGAATAGGCATTTCTCCAAAGAAGATATGCACAGGGCTAATAAGCTCATGAAAAGATGTTCAATATCATCAGTCAATAGGAAAATACAAATCAAAACTACAATGAGATACCACTTCATTCCCACTACAATGGATATAGTCAAAAAGTCAGATAACAAGTGTTGGTGAGGATTTCGAGAAATTGGACCCTTTTACACTGCTAGTCGGAATGTAAAATGGTGCAGCTGCTTTGGAAAACTGTCTGGTAGGTCCTCAAATGGTTAAACATAGAATTACCACATGACCCAGCAATTTCACTTCTAGGTATATACCAAAGAAAAGTGAAAACATACATTCACATCAGAACTTGTACGTGAGTGCTCATAGAATCATTCATAATAGCTAAATGCTCATAGAATCATTCATAATAGCTAAAAAGCAGACACAATCCAAATGTCCATCAACTGATGAATGAATAAACAAAATGTGGTATATCCATACAATGTAATATTATTCAGCCATAAAAAGAAATGAAGTAGTGATATGTGCTCAAACACAGATGAACTTGAAAACATTATGCTATATGTGAAAGAAGTCAGTCACAAACCACATATCATTCCATTTGTATGAAATGTCCAGAATAGGCAATTCTATGAGACATAAAGTAGATTAGTGGTTGCTTAGGACTGGGGGTCGGGGGTCAGGGATTAGAGGAGTGATAGCTAAAGGGTATGGGAGTTTCTTTTTTTTTTTTTGAGGTGATTAAAATGATCTCAAATTGATCATTGTGATGGTTGCACATATCTGTGAATATACTAAAAATCATCAAATTGCACAGTTTAAATGGGTGATTTATGCAGGGTGTGAATTATATCTCAATAAAGCTGCTAAAAAATGGATAGAGCTGAAAGGAGAAATTGTCAAGTCCATAGAGTTGGGAACTTCAACACCCCACTGTCAGCAACTGATAGAACTACTGAACAGAAAATCAGCAAGGATATAGAAGAACTGAACAACACTATTAACCAACAGGATCTAATAGACATTTATAGAACACTCCACCTGAAAACAACAGAACACACACTTTTTTCCAAGTGACCATGGAACACTCACCAAGACAGACAATATTCTGGGTCATAAAATAAACTTTAACCAATTTTAAAAAATTGAAATAATACGGAGTATGTTCCCTGACTATAATGGAATCAAATTAGAAATCAGTAACAGGAAAAAAACAGAAAAGTCTCCAAAGATTTGAAAATTAACACATTCTAAATAATCCATGGGTCAAAGAGGAAATCTCAAAGGAAACTAAAAAAATGCATAGAACTGAATGAAAATGAAAACACAACATATCAAAATTTGGGATGAAGTTAAAGCAGTGCTGAGAGAGAAATTTGTAGCACTAAATGCTTACATTAAAAATGAGAAATAATCTAAGTTCCTACCTCAAGAAACTAGAAAAAGAAGAACAAAACAAACCCAAAAAAACAGAAGGAATAAAATAATAAAGTTAGCAGAAATCAATGAAATTGAAACAGGAAAACAATAGAGAAAATTAATTAAACAAAAAGCTGATTCTCTGGGAAAAAAATCAATAAAATTAATAAACCTCCAGCAAGTTTGACAAAATAAAAAGAAAATAAAATCACCAATATCAGGAATGAAAAGGGTTTTCATAACAGATCTTGCAGTCATTAAAAAAATAATAAGGGAATACTGTGAACAACTTTATTCTCATAAATTTGACAACTTGTAAGAAAAGAACCAATTCCTCAAAACTCACAAGCCTCTAAAACTCAGCCAAGATAAAATAGATAACATGTATAGTCCTATAACTATTTTTAAAAATTGAAATTTTAATTAAAGAGCCCACAAAAAAGAAATTTCTAGGCTCAGGTGGTTCCACTGGAGAATTTTACCAAACATCTAAAGAAGAATTTACACCAATTTTACACAATCTAGGAGGAGGCGGGGCCAAGATGGCAGAGTAGTCGGACACTTCCTGTGGTCCCTCTTACAACAAAGACCCGAGAAAACAAGTGAATCGATTATATATGACAATCTAGGAGACCTGAACATCAAAGGCAAAGTTGAGGAATCAGACTGAGTGGCCGGGGAGGGAGAGACAGTTCAGAAGCAGCGAGGATTGTCAGACCTGACCCGGTGGGAACCAGCACCATGCAGGCTGGATTGGCTGGTGCGGATGGTGAGGCAAACAGTGGCACCTGGGATGCGTTTTCCACATGGGGAGAGACCAAGCAGCAGAGAATCTACTCAAGCCTCCAGAACCAGTGAGAAGCGGCACTCAATTGGCAAAAGATAAGTACATGTGTTTAACCTACCAAGTGGATCAAAAACACCCCCTTTGGGAAGAACCTCTTTCCCACTTACCTGCCCCTTCCCCACTCTGCATCGGGTCCTGGGCTGGCTTCAGTGATTGCTGCATTCCCTGGGCTGTAAATAGGACCTGTCATGTGCCCTGAGCCATTCTTCTGGCCTTGGAGAGGGAACAAATTAACAAACAGGAAAAAATAATCTGCCAGCTCCCCTAACTAAGCCGGGAACTCAGGGCAGGCACAGCCCCTTTGCCTAGGCACAGGCATAAGGGGTCCACAGACTTTGAACACATTTCACCCCTGCATAGACCTGTGTGGGCCCATTTCAACAGCACAGGCCTTCATTACTACAGTAAAGCAGGGTATATACCAGAAGGCTATTTTCAACTGTATCAGCTTTAAGGAGGAGTGGCAGATTTGTGACATTTGACACCACTCTGACCATTAAGCAGGGTCCTCACCTACCCACATCAGGGGCCTGAGGACTAGTGGCTCCACTCACGCCACCTAGCCACCTACAACAGGGATCCAAGAATAAGTGGTACCTACTAGTCCTTACAGCCAACAGTATTGGGTGCACACGGTCCAGCTGCAAAACCCACTCATCTACGTGCTCTAGGGAACAGGGACATGCTTTCCTCCCAGACCCTCAGGGGCAGCCGTCAGCCCCCTGCTTTGCTCAGCGCATGACCCCCTACTGCAGCCAGATACCTGTACCTACTCCAATCACCCCTGCCCATCTAGGACTGTAGGTGAGAGCCTGCACCACACATTTGGTCGCCAACTACCTGGACACCTGAGCTGAATCCATACAAGAAAAGTAAATGGACTCCTGGGCTCACTTACCTAGTAACAGATCTAACCACCTAGTGATAGGAAGTGAGAGCTTCAAAGGTGCCAATATTCAAACTAGCTCACAGGAGAAGCCTATTTGGGCATATCAAAACAAACAAGAAGCTAGGACACAGTAAGCAAACATAAAATAAATAAATATAATAACTTTTTGATGGCTCCAAGACAACAGTCAATATCAAATAACATAAAGAGGCCGACCATGATGGCTTTGGCAAGCACCCAAAACAAAGAATCAAGAAACCTTCCAGAGGAAGATAATTTCTTGGAATTACCAGAGGTAGAATACAAAAGATTAACATACAGAAGTCTTCAAGAGATTAGGAAGGAGATCATGCAAAATGCAGAACAAGCCAGGGGACATACAGACAAAGTAACAGAGGAACTTAAGAAGGTTATACAAGAGTGTAATGACAAATTTAACAGGTTGCAAGAATCCATAGAGAGACAACAAACAGAAATCCAATAAAATTTCAGAATTAGACAACGCAATAGAAAGTCATAGGAGCAAAACCGAGGCAATGGAAGTGAAGTCAGAATTAGTGAGATTGAAGATAAAGCACTTGACACCAATTTATTTGAGGAAAAATCAGATAAAAGAATTTAAAAAAATGAAGAAACCCTAAGAATTATGTGGGACTCTATCAAGAGGAATAACCTATGAGTGATTGGAGTACCAGAACAGGGGTGGGGGGGTGGCTATCAGAAAATACAGAGATAATTGTGAAGATTTGTTGGCAGAAAACTTCCTTGATATCACGAAAGATGAGAGGATATCTATCCAAGAAGCTCATTGAACCTCACACAAAGTAGATCCCAAAAGAAAGTCACCAAGACATATTATAATCAAACTTGCCAAAACCAAAGATAAAGAGAATTTTTAAGAGTGGCTAGAGATAAAGAAAAAGCCATCTTGAGAGTTAATAAGACTAAGCTCAGACTACTCAGCAGAAACCATGCAGGTAAGAAGGCAATGGGATGACATACATAAAGCCTTGAAGGAAAAAAATTGCCAGCCAAGAATTATATATCCAGCAAAACTGTCTCTCAAATATGATGGCAAAATTAGGGCATTTTCAGATAAACAGAAGTTTAGGGAATTTGTAAAAACCAAACTAAAATTACAAGAAATACTAAAGGGAGTCCTCTGGTTAGAATATCAGTAACATCAGGTAACAACCCAAGACTGACAGATATCAGGACAGAAAAACCAGATATCAATACAGATAGAGAAGTCACAAATAAATCAAAGCTAAAACACTGAAAATAGGGAAACAGAGATGTCATTATGTAAGATGACAACATTAAAACAAAAAAGATAGACTAAATAATGTAGTCATAGATCTTTCATATGGAAAGAAAGTCAAGGCAACATGAAGAAATAAAAGATTGGTTTAAACTTAGAAAAATAGAGGTACGTATTAAGGTAATCACAAAGGAAACTAACAATCCTACACATCAAAATTTTATACAATCTATTCCAGAAAATAGAAGAGGAGGAAATACTTTCTGTTTCAGTTAGCCAGTGCCACTGTAACACAAATGTCACAAGTGAGTGGCTTTAAAAAACAGAAATTTATTTGTCACAGTTCTGGAGGCTAAAAGTCCAAATCAGGGTCTCAGCCTTGTTGATTCTTTCCTTGTTGTTAGGTAAACTTCCTTGGTTTCTTGGTGAGTCTCACATGGCATCTGTCTTCTCCATTTTATGCATGGGTCTGTGTGTAATCTACTTTTTATAACTCAGAAGTGATTAGGTTTAGGACACACCTTACACTGGCATGGTCTCATTAACATAACAAATAAGACTACACCCACAGGTATAGTTGTCAGGATTTCAGTATATATTTTGAGGGGTTACAGGTAAACTCATAACACTCCCAAAATCATTTTATCAGGCCAGTTTTACCCTAATACTCAAACCAGACAAAGATAGCACACAAAAAGAAAACTACAAACCAATATCTTTCAAGAATTTAGATTGAAAAATTTTCAACAAAAATTTAATGAATTGAATCTAACTATGCATGAAAACAATAATATGCTTCAATTAAGTAGGGTTTATTCTAGATATGCAAGGCTGGGTCAATATTTGAAAATTAAGCAATGCAATCTACCGTATCAAGAGGCTAAAGAAGAAAATCATAGGATCATATTAATTGATATAAAAAAAGCATTTGACAAAATCTAACACTCATTCATGATAAAAACACTCAGTACACTAGGAATAGAGAGGGGCTTCTCAACTTCATAAAGAGCAACTACAAAAATCCTGTAGCCAATACCATACTTAATGGTGAAAGACTGAATGCTTCCATCTAAGACTGGGAACAAAGCAAGGATGCCTGTTCTCATCATTAGTATTCAACACAGTACCGAAAGTTTTAAGTACTGCAATAGGCAAGAAAAAGAAAAAATAAAACTGTCTGTATATACAGATGACATAATAATCTATGTAGAAAATTCCAAGCAAATAAAAACAACAACAAAAACAACACTCCTAGAACTAGTAAGTGAATTCAGTAAGGTCTCAGGATACAATTTCAACCAAAAATCAACTGCATTCCTATATTTTGAAATGAACAAGTGAAAACCAAAATAAAAAAAACAATACTATTTTTAATAGCTCCAAAGAAAATAAATCTAACAAAACATGTACAGGATCTGTATGCTGAAAAGTACACAAAATGCTGATGGAAGAAATAAAAGATGACCTAAATAAAAGGAGAGCCATGCTGTGGTCATGGATCGGAAGACTCAACACAGTAAATATGTCATTTCTCCCTAAATTGATCTATATATTTAACACAATTCCTATGGAAATCTCAGCAAGGTTTTTATGTAAACATAGACAAGCTTATTCTACAATTTATATGGAAATGGAAAGGCCCTAGAATAACTAAAACAATTTTGAACAAGAAGGCTAAAGTGGGAGGCTTACTGTATATTAGCTATAGTAATCAAGACAGTGTGGTACAGTGAAGGGAGAGACACAGAGATCAATGGAACAGAGTAGAAAGCACAGAAAAAAAATGTATAATATGAAAGTATAATAATATAAAACTGTAAAACTTCTAGGAAAAATCGTAAGACAAAATCTTTGGGACCTAGGGCTAGGCAAAGAGTTCTTAGACTTGACAGCAAAAGCATGATCCATAAAAGGAAAAGTTGGTAAATTGGGCCTCATCAAAATGAAAAGTCTTGCTCTGCAAAAGGACAAATGACCGAGTAGGAGAAAATATTTTCAAACCACATATACAACAAAGGATTCGTATCTTGAACATATGAACTCTAAAACTCAATGCTAAAAAAACCCCAAATAATCCAGTTAGAAAATGAACAAAAGACATGAACAGAAATTCACTGAAGGGGATACACAGACAGAAAATAAGCTCATGAAATAATGTTCAAAGTCATCAGCCATTTAGTGAAATGCACATTAAAACCACAATGAAATGGGGAGTGACTAATGGGTACAGGGTTTCTTTTCTGGGGTGATGAAAATGTTTTGCAATTAGATAGTGGTGATGGTTGCACAACTTTGTGAATAGTCTAAAAAACAATGAATTGTACTCTTAAAAGAATATGAGTTTATTAAAATGGAACACGCTTTTAAAAGCCCACAGTGTGATTTCACTATATACCTGTCAAAATGGCTAAAATAAAAAATAGTGATAAAACCAAATGCTGGCAAGAATGTGAAAAAAAATGGATTATTTATACATTGTTGGTGGGAATGTAAAATAGTGCAGCCACTCTGGGAAATAATTTGGCAGTTTCTTTTAAAATTAAAAGTGGATTTACCATACAATCCAGCAATTGCACTCTTTGACATATACTCCAGAGAAATGGAAACTTATTTTCACAAAGAAACTTGTATATAAATGTTCATAGCCACTTTATTTGTAATAGCCTAAAGTTGGAAACTACCCAAATGTCCTTCAGTGAGTGAATAGTTATACAGACTGTGGTTTTCCATGTCATGGAATACTATTCAGCAATAAAAAGGAACAAACTAATGATATACACTACAACTTATATGAACCTCAAGGAAATTATACGGAGTGAAAAAGCCAGTCTTAAAAGATTACATACTGTGTGATTCCATTTATGTAACATTCATGAAATAGCATAATTATAGAGATGGAGAAACAGATTAGTGGTTGCCAGCAGATACGAATGGATGAGAGGGGGTGGATGTGGCTGTAAGGTATAGCATGAGGGAGTCTTGTGGAGATGTTACAGTTAAGTCTCTTGATTGTGGTGATGGTGACATGAAACTACTACACGTGATACAATTGCATAAACACACACACACACCCCAGTGTGTTCATGTATAACTGGTGAAGTCTGAATAAGTTCTGTGGTTGTACCAATGCCAATTTCCTGGTTTTGCTATTATACTACAGTTATGCGTGACATTGCATAGCATGAATATGCATGAGATCCATATTTGTGTCTATTCCATAGAAAAGTGATCCAACAGAATGCAGAAATTATTGAACAATATCATTAATATCACACTCAAGTAAAATTTGGCTGAAGATCATTCAAAAACAGTTGCAGTGGTACATCAACAGGGAACTGCCAGAAATTCAAGCTGGATTCAGAAGAGGACATGAAACGAGGGATATCATTGCTGATGTCAGATGGATCTTGGCTGAAACTAAAGAATACCAGGAAGTTATTTACCTGTGTTTTATTGACTATGCATAGGTATTTGACTGTGTGGATCATAACAAATTATGGATAACATTGCTAAGAATGGGAATTCCAGAATGCTTAATTGTGCTCATAAGGAACCTGTACTTAGACCAAGAGACAGTCGTTCAAACAGAACAAGGGGATACTTCATGGTTTAAAGTCAGGAAAGATGTATCAGGGTTGTATCCTTTCACCGCATTTATTCAGTCTGTATGCTGAGCAAATAATCTGAGGAGCTGAATAATATGAAGAAGAACAGGGCATCAGGATTGGAGGAAGACTCATTAACGACCTTCGTTATGCAGATGACACAATCTTGCTTGCTGAAAGTGAAGAGAACTTGAAGCACTTACTGATGAAGATCAAAGACCATGGCCTTCAGTATGGATTATACCTCAACATAAAGAAAACAAAAATCTTCCCAACTGAACCAATAAGCAACATCATGATAAATGGAGAAAAGATTGAAGTTGTCAAGGATTTCATTTTACCTGGATCCACAATCAACACCCATGAAAGCAACAGTCAGAAAATCAAAAGATGCATTGCATTGGGCAAATCTGCTGCAAAAAATCTCTTCCAAGTGTTAAAAAGCAAAGATGTCGCAAGGAGGACTAAGGTGCACCTGACCCAAGCCATGGTGTTTTCAGTCGCCTCATATGTATGTGAAAGCTGGACAATGAATAAGGAAGACCAAAGAAGAATTGACACCTTTGAATTGTGGTGTTGGTGAAGAATATTGAATATACCATAGGATGCCAGAAGAATGAACAAATCTGCCTTGGAATAAGTACAACCGGAATGCTCCTTAGAAGCAAGGATGGCAAGACTACGTCTTGCATACTTTGGACATGTTATCAGGAGGAACCAGTCCCTGGAGAAGGACGTCATGCTTGGTAAAGTAGAGAAAAAAACAACAACAAACCGATTGCCATTGAGTTGATTCCTACTCATAGCGACCCTACTCCCTATTGGACAGAGTAGAACTGCCCCATAGGGTTTCCAAGGAGAGGCTGGTGGATTTGAACTGCCTATCTTTTGATTAGCAGCTAAACTCTTAACCTCTGCACCACCAGGGCTCTTGGTAAAGTAGAAGGTCAGTGAAAAAGAGGAAGTCCTTCAACGAGATGGATTGACACAATTGGCTGCAATAATGGGCTCAAAGAGTAACAACAATTGTGAGGATGGTGGAGGATGGGGCAGTGTTTATTTCTGTCACTATGAGTCGGAACTGACTCAACAGCACCTGACAACTACAACAAGGTATTTATATTTTCAGCCTTACAAGATAATGCCAAATTATTTTCTAAAGTTAATTGTACCAATTTTCAGTTCTTCCAGCTATATATAAAAGAGTTCTCCTTGATTCATATCCTTGCTAACACTTGGTGTTGCCAGACCCCTTAATTTTTGCTAATCTGGTGGGTTTAAATTGGCATATTATCATGATATTAAATTTCATTAGCCTATTTACTATTCATAATTCATCTGTCTTCCTCCATGAAATCCCTGTCTAGAGAGAAAAGTAAAAATATTTGAAAAATATTAAACCAATATGGCAAATTTTTCACTCTTGGTGCTTCACAGTTGTGCCTACTGGCTGAGTATCAACTCTGTCTGTTTCAGCCTTTTGTTAATTTGATTGTCTTTTTATTTTATTTTTCTTTTTAGTTATACTTCTATTATTTATTTTAGTGGTTGCTGCAGGGTTAATAATATGCATCTGTCATGGATTGAATTGTGTCCCCCAAAAATATTTGTCAACTTGGCTGGGTCATGATTCCCAGTATTGTATACCATTTTGTAAATCTGATGTGATTTCCTTATGTGTTGTAAACTGTCACTGTAATGAGGTTATACCGATGCAGTCTACAAGATTGGATAGTGTCTTAAGCCAGTCTCTTTTGAGATATAAAAGAGAGAAGCAAGCAGAGACACATGGGAACCTCATACCACCAAGAAAGCAGCACTGGGAGCAGAGTTTGTCCGTTGGACCTGAGGTTCCTGCGCAGGGAAGCTCCCAGACCAAGGGAAGATTGATGACATGGACCTTCCTCTGGAGCTGACAGAGAGAGAAGGCCTTACCCTGGAGCTGATGCCCTGGATTTGGACTTGTAGCATACTGGACTGTGAGAGAATAAACTTCTCTTTGTTAAAGCCATCCACTTGTGGTATCTCTGTTACAGCAGCACTAGATGACTAAGACAGCAACCTTAACCTATCAAAGTCTATTTATACTCAATATTGTACCACTTGACACTTAAAGTGTCACACCTCACACTTCCCACTTTCCAAATCTGATAACCTTGCAATGGTATAATTCCATTTACAGGCTCCCCCTATTCTATGTGCTATTATTGTCATATATTTTACTTCTACGTACATTATAAACACCACCTTACAATGTTATTATTTTCTTTCTTTAAATAGTCAGTTGTCATTTAAATAAATAATAAGAAGAAAAAACTATGTTTTACTATTTCTGGTGCCGTTTATTTTTTCCTATATAGTTCTGGGTTTCCAACTGGTACTATTTCTCTTCATCCTGAAGAATATCCTTTAGCATTTCTTGTGATGCAGGTTTACTGGCACCAAAATTCTCTCAGCTTTATTTATCTGAAAATGTCTTTATTTTACCCTTGTTTTTGAAGAAAAATTTTGTTAGACAAAGAATCATGGGTGGATATTTCCCACCTGCCCCCTAGCACTTTAAATATGCTGTTCCACTGTCTTCTACCTTCCAGTGTTTATAATGAGCAGTTAGCTATTTTTCATATCATTGTTCCTCAGTATGTAATGTGTAATTTTTTTCCCACTGTCTGCTTTCAAGATTTTCTCTCTTTCTTTAGATAAAGATGTACCAATGATGTACTCAAGTTTGGTTTTATTTGTATTTATCTATAAGTCAATTTTCTAAATTTAAATTTGGAAAAATTGGCCATTCTTTCTGTGGCTTCCTTTACATGTATGTGAGACCTCTTGATATTATTCTATAAATTCCTCAGGCTTAGTTAACTTTTCTTGAGCTTTTCTTTTCTCTCTCTCTTTTGTAGATTGGATAATTTTTGTTTATCTGTCTTCAAGTTTGCTGACCCTTTCTTCTTCTATGAAGCCCATACAGTGAATTTTTCATTTCAATTATGATTCTTTTCAGTACTACAATTTCCACTTGAATCTTTAAAAAAAATTTCCATTTCACTTCTGAAATTCCTTATCTGTTCACTCATTAAGAACATATGCTCCTTTAAGTCCTTGAACATACTTATTATAGCTGCTTAAAATATTTGTCTGCTACATCCAACATCTGGATCATCTTGGGGTCACATTTTTCTGTTTCATTGCATGTCTGATAATTTTGAATTGCACACTGAACATTGTTACTAATACACTGTAGGGACTCTAGACTTTGTTATCTTCATCTGAAGAGTGATGATTTTTGTTCTAGCAAGTAGTTCAGTGACTGGCTGAGTACCATGAATTTGTGTAGAATTAGTTTTATGCTTTGTTAAGATAAAAACCGGTTGCTATTGAATTGATTCTGACTCATGGTGACCCTATAGGACAGAGTAGAACTGTCCCATAGGGTTTCCAAGGAGCACCTGGTGGATTCGAATTGCCTGCCTTTTGGTTAGCAGCCATAGCTCTTAATCACTATGCCACCAGAGTTTCCTTTGTTAGCATAGATCTTTGGAAAGCCCATGTCTTTGGCAAGCCCACCCTAACTCCTCTAACTTTGCAAGACTCTAACTCCAAAATCCTGTCTCCCCTGCAATTTTTTCATGGTTTCTGAGTTGTCTCTTTATTATTTTTCTTTATATACTCTGTGTATAAATCCTTTGTTTATTATATATGTTTCAAATACATTCTTTCAGTTTATTGCTTGTCTTTTCATTTTCTTTATGATGTGCTGATGAATAGAAGTTATAGCTTTTAATGGTTAGCACTTTCCTTATCTTCTTTAGGAAATCTTTCCATACCCCAAGATCATAAACGTAATCTCTTCTAAAAAATTAAGTTTGCCTTCCCCAGTTAAGTCTTTAATCCATCTGGAATTGATTTTTGTACACAGTGTGAAGTAGGAATTTAATTTTTTTCTATATGAATAACCAGTTGTCTCAACACCATTTATTGAATAGTCTGTCTTTTCCCTTACAGGTTGTCTTTATTTTGTTCCATTGATTACTTTGTCTAACTATGCGCCAATAAACATTACCTGAATTGCTATAACTTTCTAAGTCTTGATATTTAGTGAGCAAGTCTTCTCACCTTATTATTTTTCTCCTTCAGGAGTGTTTTGGCTATTCTTTGGCCTTTGTTCTTCCATATATTTTTCAGAATCAGCTTGTCAGGTTCCTACTTATTGGGAATCTGTCATGTTTTTAGCTAAATAAGAGAGGTTTAAGGGTATGTGGTATGGTCTTTGTCTATAATGAATTTATATTCAAACTGCAATATAAACAAAACAGTGAATAGTATAAGATAGTATGTAAATACAAAATTATGTGGAATACAAAATTACGTGGAATACATTAGACATATAGGAGAATCTTTGAGGAAAGTTAGATACAGTTGGTAGAGGAGATTAGAGGGATCTCAAAGGAGGCAGTAGACCTTAGAGGGTAAGATGAAGAGGAGAAGAAGAGGTATGCTCAGAGCTGATAGAAATAAAACTTACCTCAGTACCCATGCATGTCAGTTTATAAAGTACTTTCACATATATTATTATCATTTGGTCCTTAAATAATACTATTGGATAAGACAGGTAATAGTCTTATTTTAGGGACTATATATTGGTAAAGTAACTTGCCTAAGAATTCAGTTTGTTAATCCTGGGTTTGGATTTCACACCAGATATTCCATTTCTAGTCCAAAATTCTTTCTCCACTGCATACTCTCATCTCTCCATATATGGGAATGGTTTCTAAAGAAAGCCAGGAGGCCTGCAACTGAGGTCTGTGTTATGCACGTGCCTTCTCCCTTACCCAGAGGATGTCAGGAATGAGGAAAATCTGCTTGATCTGAGACCCTGTGTAATGCTTTTAGCAGCCAGGCCCACTCAGCTAGGGAGCCTGAAGTGGAGATCAGGGAAGCAAATGAAATAAGAGTGGTAGATAAGAATCACATGACCTCAAAAAGATCTTGTCATATCTCTTAGGAAATTAAATTTAACATAGAATCAGTTAGGTTAATACAGTATCTCTGTTATAAAAGGCTTTTTCTTTTGCTTTAAAAATAACTTTATGAAGTAATTATACATTTTATCAGGCACAATTTAGGCTTGCTATAATTTGCTCTGAGTTTATGTTTGGTAAAACATCATTTTTAGTGTGGAACTAGTCATGCAATGCAAAATAACTGAAGCTAGTATAGTTAATACCTATTTCTAGCAGTTTCTATTTCCTCATCTGTCCTCAACCCATCAATTGTTAAGTCCTATCTGCATAACGCAGGTTGTTAATGAGTCTTCCTCCAATACTGATGCTCTGTTCTTCTTCATATAGTCCAGCTTCTCTGATTATTTGCTCAGCATGCAGAATTTTGCTGAAGATCATTCAAAAGCAGCTGCAGCAGTACATTGACAGGGAACTGCCAGAAATTCAGGCCATATTCAGAAGAGGACGTGGAACCAGGGGTATCATTGCTGATGTCAGATGGATCCTGGCTGAAAGCAGAGAATACCAGAAAGATGTTTACCTGTGTTTTACTGACTATGCAAGGCATTCGACTGTGTGGATCATAACAAATTATGTATAACATTGCCAAGAATGGGAATTCCAGAACACTTAATTAACTCATGAGGAACCTGTACATAAACCAAGAGACAGTCATTCAAACAGAACAAGGGGGTACTTCATGGTTTAAAGTCAGGAAAGATGTATCAGGGTTGTATCCTTTTACCATATTTATTCAGTCTGTACGCTGAGCAAATAATCTGAGGAGCTGAATTATATGAAGAAGAACAGGGCATCAGGATTGGAGGAAGACTCATTAACAACCTTGGTTGTGCAGATAACACAATCTTGCTTGCTGAAAGTGAAGAGAACTTGAAGAGAACTTTGATGAAGATCAAAGACCACAGCCTTCGGTATGGATTATACCTCAACATAAAGAAAACAAAAATCTTCCCAACTGGACCAATAAGCAACATCACGATAAATGGAGAAAAGATTGAAGTTGTCAAGGATTTCATTTTACCTGGATCCACAATCAATACCCATGGAAGCAACAGTCAGGAAATCAAAAGATGCATTGCATTGGGCAAATCTGCTGCAAAAAATCTCTTCCAAGTGTTAAAAAGCAAAGATGTCACCAGGAGGACTAAGGTGCACCTGACCCAAGCCATGGTGTTTTCAGTCGCCTCATATGCATGCTAAAGCTGGACAATGAATAAGGAAGACCGAAGAAGAATTGACACCTTTGAATTGTGGTGTTGGCGAAGAATATTGAATATACCATAGGATGCCAGAAGAATGAACAAATCTGCCTTGGAATAAGTACAACCGGAATGCTCCTTAGAAGCAAGGATGGCAAGACTATGTCTTGCATTTTTGGACATGTTATCAGGCGGAATCAGTCCCTGGAGAAGGACATCGTGCTTGGTAAAGTAGAAGGTCAGGGAAAAGGAGGAAGACCCTCACTGAGATGGATTGACACAGTGGCTGCAACAATGGGCTCAAGCATAACAACATTGTGAGCATGGCGCAGGACCAGGCAGTGTTTTGTTCTGTGGTGCAGGGGGTTGCTATGAGTTAGAACCAACTCGATAGCTCCTAACAACAACATGTGGTATCCAGTGCCTTCTTAATGGCTCTCTCTTGCTCCTAAAAACACCATCGTTCAAGATTGAATACAAACTGATTCATGCTAGGTTAAACTTATTTATGATAATTTTTTTTATTGTTGTGCTTTAAGTGAAAGTTTACAATTCAAGTTAGTCTCTCATACTAAAATTTATAATACATTGTTATGTGACCCTAGTTGCTCTTCCTATAGTGTGACAGCACACTCCTCCTTTGCACCCTGAATTACCCGTGTCCATTCAACCAGCTCCTGACCCTCTCTGTCTTCTCATCTCACTTCTGGACAGGAGCTGCCCATTTAGTGTCATGTATCTACTTGAGCTAAGAAGCACACTCCTCACGAGTATCATTTTATGTCCCACAGTCCAGTCTAATATTTATCTGAAGATTTGGCCTCAGGAATGGTTATAGTTCTGGGCTAACAGAGTCTGGGGGCCATGTCTTCCAGGGTCCCTCCAGTCTCAATCAAACCATTAAGTCTGGTCTTTTTACTAGAAATTGAGTTCTGTACCCTACTTGTCACCTGCTCTACCAGGGACTATATGTTGTGTTCCCTGTCAGGGCAGTCATTGGTGGTAGCTGGGCACCATCTAGTTCTTCTGGTCTCAGGCTGATGGAGTCTCTGGTTTATGTGGCCCTTTCTGTCTCTTGGGCTAATACTTTCCTTGTGTATATGGTGTTCTTCATTCTCCTTTACTCCAGGTGGGTTGGGACCAATTGATGCGTCTTAGGTGGCTGCTCATTAGCTTTTAAGACCCCAGACGTCACTCACCAAAATGGGATGCAGAACATTTCTTAATAAAATTTGTTATGCCACTTGACCTAGATGTCCCCTGAGACCATGGTCCCCAGACCCCTATACCTGCTACTCTGTCCCTCGAAGTGTTTGGTTGTATTCAGGAAACTTCTTAGCTTTGGTTTAGTCCAGTTGTGCTGACTTCCCCTGTACTGTGTGCTGTCCTTCCCTTCACCTAAGATAATTCTTGTCTACTATCTAGTTAGTGAATATTCCTCCCCCTCTCTCCCCACTGTTGTAACCATCAAAGAATGTTTTCTTCTGTGTTTAAACCTTTTCTTGAGTTCTTATAATAGTAGTCTCATACAATATTTGTCCTTTTGCAACTGACTAAATTCACTCAGCATAATGCCTTCCAGTTTCCTCCATGTTGTTAGATTCATCATTGTTCTTTATCATTGCATAGTGTTCTATTGTGTGAATATACCATAGTTTGTTTATCCATTCGTCCATTGATGGACACCTAAGGTGTTTCTATCTTTTTGGTATTGTGAACAGTGCTGCAATGAACATGGGTGTGCATATATCTATTTGTGTGACAGCTCTTATTTGTCTAGGATATATTCCAAGGAGTGGGATTGCTGGATGGTATGGTACTTCTATTTCTAGCTTTTTAAGGAAGCGCCAAATCGATTTCCAAATTGGTTGTACCATTTTACATTCCCACCAACAGTGTATAAGTGTTCCAGTCTCTCCACAACCTCTCCAACATTTATTATTTTGTGTTTTTTGGATTAATGCTAGCCTCGTTGGGGTGATATGGTGTCTCATTGTAGTTTTGATTTGCATTTCTCTAATGGCTAATGATTGTGAGCATTTCCTCATGTGTCTGTTAGCTGCCTGAATGTCTTCTTCGGTGAAATGCCTGTTCTTATCCTTTGCCCATTTTTTAATTGGGTTATTTGACTTTTTGTTGCTGAGGTTTTGCAGTATCTTGTAGAATTTAGAGATTAGATGCTGATCGGATTTGTCATAGCCAAAAATTTTTCCCAGTCTGTAGGTTGTGTTTTTACTCTTTTGGTAAAGTCTTTTGGTGAGCATAAGTGTTTGATTTTTAGGAGCTCCCAGTTATCTAGTTTCTCTTCTGGTGTTTGTGCATTGTTAATAATGTTTTATATTCTGTTTATGCCATGTATTAGGGCTCCTAGCGTTGTCCCTAATTTTTCTTCCGTGATCTTTATCGTTTTAGATTTTATGTTTAGTCTTTGATCCATTTTGAGTTAGTTTTTGTGCATGGTGTGATGTATGGGTCTTGTTTCATTTTTTTGCAGATGGATATCCAGTTATGCCAGCACCATTTGTTAAAGAGACTGACTGTCTTTTCCCCAATTAATGGATTTTGGGCCTTTGTCAAATATCAGCTTCTCAAAGGTGGATGAATTTATGTCTGGATTCTCAATTCTGTTCTGTTGGTCTGTGTGTCTGTTGTTGTATCAGTACCAGGCTGTTTTGACTACCGTGGCGGTATAATAGGTTCTAAAATCAGGTAATACGAGGCATCTCACTTTGTTCTTCTTCTTTAGTAATGCTTTACGTATCTGGGGCCTCTTCACTTTCCATATGAAGTTGGTGATTTGTTTCTCCATCTCATTAAAAAATGCATTTGGAATTTGGATTGGAATTGCATTGTATATCTGTAGCGTGATAAGTAATTTTGACATCTTTCTGGAGCATCTTCATTTAATTAAAGTTTCAAGCTGAAGAAATAAAAGTATGCAGTGGTGGAATTTCAGGCAGTCGCCACTGTTAGGTGGGGGTAGGGGGTGGCAGAACTAGAGAAAGAGAAAATATTGTTTAGGCTCCAATCCCTCATCTTATCCCTGAAATCACACCAAATGAGCAAGCATTTATTGAATTCCTTCAATATGTAAATCAGCAAGCTTTTACTGAATGCCTGCGGTATGTCTCACTATTGGAGGAATGATTTAATCTGTCAGTTGGAGATTATCTAAATTGGGAATTTTTAATTTGAGGTCTTTAGAAATTCTGCGAAGAACCTGAAATTCATGCAATATTTGATGCATATGTGCATGTATGCATATGTATACAAACACCCACAAGCACTGGGAGGGGGGTCCAGAGCATTCATCAGATTCTCAAAGGGACCTATTTCCTTCCCCCCTACCCCCAAAAAAAGTTTAAGAAATATTGTCAAGTGTTCTGTCATTCTGTCTGCATATAGACTCCAGGACTATAGTAGTGGTGGGCCCATTTGCTTCTCAAATACTGTAATGATGATCAGGATTTGGAATCACAATTCAAGACTCCCTCTGGCTTTGTCACTGTTGCAGGGTGGTTTCCTGAGATTAGCATTCAGGGTTTTTTTTTTTTTTGGAGTGCTTTTGAGATCAACACTTTTAAAAGGGAAGGGAAAAAAGCAGGATTGGGCAGAAGGATAATTTCAGCTTTGATGCTATCTCAGAGGGGGCCTCAGTTGGCCATACAGGGAGTTATAAAGCTATTGTCTTGAGCTGGGACAAGGGAGCTGGGCCTTTACACTTCCACACTGATCAGTCATTGGATATGAACTGCCCCAGTAAGGTGGTGTGCTCTCGGTTGGGGTAGCACTCATCCATCAGGCAGCCCAGGTGATGGGGGGTGGGGCAGGGACTGACAGCTGAGTGCTTTCTGCTGGCAGCCCTCACAGCAGTGTAATTCCTTCCCTTCTAAACGGGATCTGGGTAGTGCATTTGAGTGTTTACCAGAGTGTATGATAGATTGGTGGTTTGAACCCACCCAGTATCTCCATGAGAGAAAGACCTGGAGATCTGCTTCTATAAAAATTACAGCCCAGAAAACGCTATGGGGCAGTTCTGCTCTTTCATATGGGGTCATTATGAGTTAAAAATTGACTTGATGGAACCCAGCAGCTACCACAACAATCCCCTGTGCTGCTCAGACCCACTTCTTTGTGTACATTGTGGGAGCAGCTCCTCCAGGATTGCAGTCAGCCTGTCCTCCTGGGGTAAATTTAGGAGAAGAAAGTTAGTGGGATGAAGTACACAGCCCTTGTTGCTCCAGCAGGCCCTGGGGCCTCAAGTGACACTTAGTGACTTCCTCTTCTACTACCCATTCTTGATTTTCCTCACTTTCAGCCAGCATCTCTGCTGAGGGAGTGACCCAGATCCTCATCCCTGAGGAGTCTGAGCCGCTATTAAACATACCTGCTGTGGCCGCTGCTCCATTTACCATCAAAGTTGAACAAGGGAATACCAAACATAGTCTTCCCTGACATAAGTGCCCAGGCAGCAACTGTAACTCATAGTTCAATGGGATTCTTACTGTGTTCCCTAGAGTAGATGTTCTCTTTTGGGAACCAGAGCCTCTAAACTCACAGAGCACAGGGTTGCAGGAATGAGAAGTACAAATTCTCCTAATGGGTCATTGGAAGTGATGGTAAGTGGGTTATTCCTGTTGAAATGAATTGTTACCCATTCTAAGTGGAAAGGGTCCAATGTAATCATTTTGCCACCAAGTGGCTGTTGGGTCTATTCAAGGGATAATGCTATATTAGAGACTCAGAGTTGGTCTTTGTCACTCGCAGGTTGTACGTTGGCAGTGGTGGTAGCTATATCAGTCTTGGCAAATAGGAGCCTATGTTGTTGGACCCATGCACAACCAATATTCCTGTCATTATGACTACTCTGTTCATATGTGCCCATTGTGTCAGCATTGGGGTGACCAATGACAGAAGCTGGTTGACATCACATGGCTGAGTCATTTTTTTTTTTGTATCTGGAGGTTTAGTTCATCTTCAGTGGTAGATGCTCTATAGTGAGTATTAACATGCAATATAAGTATCTCCACACTTCATGCCCATTCTCATAATCATAGATTCAGACTCCTTGTCCCTAATCTTCAACGCTTTCTTCTTCTGGGCCCCTGACAAACTGGCCAAACCATTTGCCACTGCCATGGGTTGATGTATATTCTAACCTCAGATCACTTTTCTTTCCACGCAAAGTGAATGACCTCATACACTACCTAAAGTTCTGCCCATTGGAATGTTTCCCCTCACCACTGTCTTTCAAGACCACATCTTTCATCATTTTAGCATAAAATACACACCTTCCATGTATGAATCCATAGAGCTGGTACAAGTGTCATACTTCCAAGTATGACATGGGAGTCTGGGATACCTGTTCATGAAGCTTGCTTGTAACCTCTAGTTCTGCTCATGCTTAAACCTGGAGGTACCACTTCATTTTTCAACAGATTGCTGCTGGACCTTCCAACTTTCTAACTTGGTGGGTCTGATGGAACCCAGTTTATGATGGATTGTTCTAGATGCATAATCACTTGATATCTCATGATTGGGCACTTCATTTCTAAAAGGGCTAGGGGCACACCAGGAGCTGTTTTTTGAAAGGTGTATAGTTCTCTGCTGCAGGTGGCCTGGTCTTACTCTAGAAATCTAGGGTTCTCTACTGTGATTTTCCCATTGCAGCTTTCCATAAACTCCTCATGATGTCTTTTCCCTCCACTGATACCTCTAACATCATAGTGTCTGCTGGGTTGTATAGACTAAGTAGGAGAGTCATTTCCCTTGCAGCCTGGACCTGCCTGGATCCCACTCAGAGCTGACAGCCTTTTACATCATCTGGTACATGGCTTAGAGGAATATTCCCAGGGGTAGAATAAGCTGCCTACCAGGCACTGTATTTCCTTCTTTTTAGGGGGAAGTACAAGATGCAATAATTTGTCCTTAACTATGGAGGGAACATCCTGGCATGACAAAGACCACCGATTTCACTGATGAAGCAGGCCCTAAATTTTTGTAGGGTGTATCTCCCACCCTCTGGAGAGCATATGTCTTGCCAAGTCCTCCAGTGTACTAGCTGTTTCTTTTCCATTTGGTCTGATTAGCATAATCATAATCTATGTGGAGGACCAGTGTGATATTCTATGGGATTTTTTGGTGAGACCAGCTTCTTTAGACTATATTAAGACAGATGGTAGGAGCGCTACTATAGCTTTGGCGCAAGATTATAAATGTACACTGTTATTTGCTCTAAATGAATGTGAACTATTTCTGATCATCTTTTTTTGATAAGAATAAAAAAAAATGCAATTGCCAGATCATACCACATATCTGAGGCCATGTTAATCTGCTCTACCAAAGACAGAACATATGGCACAGCAGCTGCAGTTGGGGATACTACTTCCATCCTCTAGGATCTGTCTGATTTTTTGTGGGATTCAGACTGGTGAGATAAATGAAGACATGATGGGAACCACCATCTCTGCATCCTTTAGATGTTTAAGGATAGCACTAATTTTTACCAACCCCCCCTGCATGGAATATTGTTTTGAATTTACTCTCTTGGCTTGTAGGGATGAGGAGGCAGTTTAAGACTAACTTGGCCTTCCCCAGTATGATAGCTCTTATTTCACAGGCCAAGGAATGAATATGGAGGTTCTACCAAATACTAAGTATGTCTTTCCAGTTATACACTTGGGGATCAGAAAAATAACCACTGGGTGGGTAACAGACCCAGTGAATTTTCTGTGAACAGGACCTGGACCAGGACTGCATTTTTCACCTAAGCCCCATATGATCCTACTCTAATGGGAGGCCTTAATGCTGCTTTAGGTCTCTGGAAATTAATATCAACTTGGATCCTGTGTCCAACAGTAATTTGGGCAACACCCTTTTCCCAGTGTTTGGTTACCTGAGTGTAGGCTCCACTGGGGAAGGAAAATGGAAAAACATTACCATGTACGCTTGCCATGGTGTTACAGGATCCTTCGGTTTGGAAGTTCGACTTCCCCTTCAAGCAGTGATTTCTGTGTCCAAAAACTGGCTCAGGTTCAGAAACTGGGAAAGGGACCATGATGTTTTATTGGGGAAATGGCCCTCAGCCCCCTGATTATCTATCCTTGGTTTCTTCTTATTTTAAAGTTTGAGTAATACCCTGTTGGGTTCCCATTTATTTTGTTCCTACGGATGCTGTGTTCTGTTAGTCATCTCTATTACTCTGTGTCTCAGGCCCCTCTGGCTGCCCCTCCATACTTTCCACTCATTGTGATAATTACTTCCACTTGCCTTCTGATAGTTAGATATTGCCTCTGGCCCCTTTTTGTAGGGGGTGAGGTAGAGTGAGGGTAGGAAAGGATCCTATTATCCTCATCCTAGTTGCCGTCAGGGAGTCCAGTTCTGTAATGTCATCTCTTACTATCATCCCTGATCTACAGAGGGCAGCCACCATTGAACTTCTTAGTGATAACAAAAAAAAAAATGAAACCTGTTGCTGTCAAGACAATTCCGACTCATAGCGACCCTACAGGACAGAGTAGAACTGCCCCATAGAGTTTCCAAGGAGTGCCTGGTGGATTTGAACTGCCAACCATTTGGTCAGCAGCCATAGGACTTTGCCACTACACAGTGATACTGGTGTATTTTATTGTTTTGGTAAATGGTGTGTCTTTTGGGCCCTCCTGTGGAACATAGTCCTAGGGGTTTTCTGGCCTTGTATGATATATCCAGTCTAGCACCACTCCCACCCCACCCCCACTTCTTCCACCATCTGCCATGGAACTGCTGGTATTTCTACTTCACTTAGTGTGGTCCATCACCTCTTCTGTGCATCTAGGAGTTATCCTAGTAATGTGCTCACACTATCTCCTGGGATCTTTGCCAGGGTGTTATATCACATATCCCAGGAGAGTGCTCCCAAAGTGATAAACTACATTATTTGACCTTATGTTTTGCCCTCCTTGATCAAGCATCCCAGTGTCTAGTCCCACATGTAGTCTCCTGACTCCTGTCAGTACATGCTGGCTAGGTCCTGCAGCTCCTTTGTGGTATAGTTTCCTTCCTCACTGTCTTAGTCATCTAGTGCTGCTACAACAGAAATACCACAAGTGGGTGGCTTCAACAAAGAAAAATCCATTCTCTCACAGTCCATCAGGCTACAAGTCCAAATTCAGGACACCTGCTCCAGGGGAAGTCCCTCTCTCTCCGTCGGCTCCAGAGGAAGGTCCCTATCATCAGTCTTCCCTTGGTTTGGGAGCATCCCAGCGCAGGAACCTCAGGTCCAAAGGACGTGCTCTGCTCTCGGCGCTGCTGTCTTGGTGGTATGAGGCCCCCACGTCTCTCTGCTCACCTCTCTCTCCTACATCTCAGAAGAGATTGGCCCAAGACACTATCCAATCTTGTAGATCTCATCAATGCCAATTGCCACTAATCCATCCTGTTACATCACAGTGATAGAATTTGCAATACATAGGGAAATCACCTTCATATTACAAAATGGTGCACAATCACACAACACTGGGAATCATGACCCAGCCAAGATGACAGACATTTTTGGGGGATGCAATTCAATCCATGATGCTCACTATCAGGTCACAGGTTCAGATCCTGCATATCTCACATCCCTTCTAGCTTGCCTAAACATAATGAGCATTTAGTCTTTAAGTGTACCATTTAAGTTTATTATTTACTATTACATAGGAGCCCTGGTGGCACAGTTGTTAAGCACTTGGCTGCTAACCAAAAGGTTAGTGGTTTGAGCTTAACCAGTCGCTTGTAGGAGAAAGATGTGGCGGTCTGCTTTTGTAAAGATTTACAGCTTTGGAAACCCTATTGGGCAGTTCTACTCTGTCCTATATGGTCATTATGAGTTAGAATCAACTCGACAGCAATGGGTTTGGGTTTTTTTGATATTTACTATTACATAGCTGGTTATGTTATAATTTAAACCTCCTTATTGGCTTAGTGACCAGGAGAGAAGGGGAGGGTGGATCCCGAGGGAGGCACATGTTGTTTTGCCAGGGAGAAGCTTCTGTATCATTCTCAAGCAAGAGGAGAGTGCCAGCCCCTAACAGAGAGGAGTGGGACACTTCTGCAGGCTCAGATGTTCAGATAAATCTAGAGATTTCAACCTTTTCAGGTGGATCAACCCAGATATTCCCATCCCCTGTGTCACAGTTTCATGCTTTCCCAACCAGGGCCTTGTCCTTGGCATAGAAAACATACCTTAGTTGGGAGTTTAATCTTCTTTGGAGCTCAGTCTTGGGCTTGACCCTCAGCTTTTTCTGCCCTCGCATGGCCAGTGATGAGAGTCTCTTTGTACGTTATGAAAGAGGCTGTCTGGCTTTCACACTTAGCTTTTAACTGAAGAAAAATTGCTCTCAGCTTTTCATTATCTTTTTCCACAGTGTCAATTGGGTTTAGCAATAGCTCCCTAATTTTATCGTCCTTATTTTTACTCTTTTGCCCATATTTCTCAAATGCATGATTTATTACACTAGGAATGCCTTTCTTCCCACCAGTATACCATTCCAGTTTACCGCAGGCTAAAGTTTTAACAATTGCACCGCTACCTTGTACCACCTACCACCAGTGATGAGATCCTCTTGCCAGCTGGGTGTTGGGTGATCTGGTTTTAAAATCCCAACTCAGTGTCTCCTTTCTCAGACTCTTCCCAATACTGACTGAAGATTAGCCTACAGGAGATTTATTAGAGAGTGCTCTTAGGATCAAAACCTGTGGAAGAGAAGGGAAGAGGCTGAACTGTGGTGCAGTCTCAGGTGACTCTATGGGGAAGCTGGGATAGGGTGACTCTTCAGAGTTGTCCCAAGTTGGGGCAAGTTGTCCCAAGTTGGGGCAAGTTGTCCCAAGTTGGGGCAAGAGGACTGAGCCTTTAAACTCCCATGTCAATGAGTCACTGGACATAGTCTGCTCTGATAAGGAGCCACTCCTAGTAGCTGGGGAGTGACTCTCATTCCTGAAGGAAGATCAGAGTGCAGCATCACAGCATCCAATACAGGTACTGGTTATGGTT
The DNA here is from genome assembly GCA_030035585.1 of Dugong dugon. Taxonomy (NCBI): domain Eukaryota; kingdom Metazoa; phylum Chordata; class Mammalia; order Sirenia; family Dugongidae; genus Dugong; species Dugong dugon. The sequence continues at coordinate 14,179,562 of CM057481.1, read as the reverse complement.
TTTTTTTCTTATTTTGAATGTGATATCTCTTGACCTTATCTGCCTTTGTTGATGAAATAGATGTGATTGTCTTAATAGTAAACAGTAAACTTAAAGACTAAATACTCTTTAAGTTTAGGCAAGCTGGAAGGAAAGTGAGAAAAGCAGGATTTGACCTTTCAGTCTTGAACTTCACTTGGCCACTTAACCTTTGAACATCTTTCTTTGTAAAATGGATTGACAATCCCTGCCCTGCTTGCCTTTCATTGTTTTGAGGATTTCATTAGCCATTAGACAGTGCATTTGAAAGTGGTGTCTGATATTAAAGCTTTAGCCAACCTAACACTCTTTATATGCATGATAGGTGTCTATTACAAGTGATAGGCAAGGTAAGAATCCCCTCTTCCAAAAGAGTTTGCCTATACTTAAAAAGTTTATTTCACTGTAAGTATTTTTAGAATGCCAAACCCTTGAGAAAGGCAGAATATTAAGTTGTTAACTCATTCACACTTTAGGATGTATGGAGGAGTCTCCAGATGATAAGAGAGTAGGCCCAGGAAGGAGATATGTAAGAATGTTAAAAATATGATGGTTTGCCCTGTCTTGAGCGCTGACTGTTGCATCAGTGGTTAGGTTAGCTAGGATGAGTGGTCTGTTGCTCACTGGCTTGCTTCAGTGGGAATCTTACTGTCATGGATTGAATTATGTCCCCCCAAAATTGTGTGTATCAATTTGGCTGGGCCATGATTCCTGGTATTGTGTGATTTTCCTATATGCTGTAAATCCTGCCTCTATGATGTTAATGAGGGAGGATGCCTGGCAGTTGTGTTAGTGAGGGAGGACTCAATCTACAAGATTGGATTGTGTCTTGAGGCAATCTCTAAAGATATAAAAGAGAGAAAGGAGCAGAGAGACAGGGGGACTTCATATCACCAAAAAAGCAGTGCTGGGAGCAGAGCGTGTCTGCTGGACCCCCATTCCCTGAGTGGAGAAGCTCCTAGTCTGGGGGAACATTGATGAGAAGGCCAACAGAGAGAGAAAGCCTTCCCCTGGAGCTTATACCCTGCATTTGGACTTTTAGCCTACTTTACTGTGAGGAAATAAACTTCTCTTAAAGTCATTCACTTGTGGTATTTCTGTTATAGCAGCACTAGATGACTAAGACACTTACCTATTAGTAAGTTTTGGGGTTCTTCTACAGAAATAAAAGGACTTTCCTATTTTTAGTTAGATCCCAAATCATCAATGTTTATACTAAGTCTGCCAAATTCCACAGAAACCCAGAGTCCCTCATTGATCTCCAAACCCTAGCATTCCTGACAGTGTGTGTAAGGAACTGTACAGTTATTGGCACTGCTCACTGTCTATTCAACAGAAATTGAGTGAATAAAGAGAACTGATAAAATGCAGTTTCAGAATTTACCTCATTCATCACCTCTAGTGTTTTAGATTATAGCTAGTGCACTCCACTCAATCACTCCTCAACTTCTGGTAGGAGGTAATAACGACACCTGTTTTGGGCAGAGTGGATAATGATAAAAATCTTCTGCATCCATAAAGCAGTTTGTTCATAAGGTTATTCTCTGCTTACAGAGCCCAACTGCCTGCATTAGTTTGAGTCCACTGAGAAGCAGACTCCAAGATGTGGTTAGACATGCAAGCGATTTCATGGGATAGGGAGCAGGAGAAGGTGGAGAGAGCTTTCAGACAATGATGCAGGTCTGACACACATGGAAGGAGAAAGGGAAGGAAGCAGTCTGGGCTAAGGTGAGTTAGACTGCAGCACAGTTTCAAAAATGGTTCAGCCAGGCCAATGGGGAGTCCTCAAGTCAGTTTCCCATTGGACGAGTCCCACATCTCTGTGGATTGAGCCTGTCTTACTACCCCTACTGTGCTTAGTCATTGGCTAGGGCTGTCAGTGAATTGCACATCCTACAGTAGGAGATCTGAGCTTTGCATTTTCATAGCTGTCAGTGTTCTCCACTTGCACTGCATAAATCTACTTCTCTACACAGGTTCAGGGAGCAACTCCTTAGTAGTTCCCATCAGCCTCTTTTCCTGAGGGGAAACTGAGAAGAGGGAGGTCAGTGCAATAAACTACAGTGCCCATTGTTGTACTTGGTCTCAGAGCCACAACTAGTGCTCTTTCTCTCCCTCATTCACTATCCATTGTAAATTTCTCTCACTCTCAGCCATCACCTGCTAAGGTCTTGGTGGCTTTCTGGTAATGTGACGCAAACCTTCATCCTGAGGGGTCTGAGTCCTTGGCAATCATTCTCTTCTCAGGCTGGTGTTGTGCATATCTGTTTACAGTTATAGTGAGGCAAGGGAATATCAGGAGGTACTACCCCAGACCTCCTTCCAGGACCATGAGTCAATGGCCAGACCACTGGCCGCTGCCCAGAAATATTCATATCTTCTCACCTCAGGCTATTTCTCCTTCTATATAAAGTGGATGATCAAGTGCACTGCTCATAACTCTACCCATTGAGAAGATTGTCCCTCACCACTATCTTTCAAGGCCAATTCTCTGTGTTACTGTAATGTGGCTGCTGCCCATTTTTAGCTCATATCTGCATACAGAGCTGAATGCTGACCCATTTTTAAGCCAAACTTCGGCCTTTTCCTGCCCCTTCAGATGGTTGTATAGGACTCCCTAAATGGCCATAGGTGCAAACTGGGAGAGGGGCACTGGTGCAACTGTGGTGGATGATATGGGGGTCTGGGCTACCTGCTCATGCAGCTTATTTGTGCCCTCTGTTCTGATTAGGCTCGATTACAGATATACTATTTCCATCTTATGATGGACTGCTGCTGGGCCTGTCCCAGTCCAACAGAATCCAACTCTTAATGAACAGTTGCAGATATATGGTCACTTGGTTACCCCATGGGCTACCATGGCCCAGTAACGCACCAGGAACTCTTTTTCAAAACGCATAAAATTCTCCACTGCAGATAGCATGGCTTTGCTCCAGAATCCAAGGGTCTGTGTGACAATTCTTCCACTGGGGCTTACCATAAGCTCCACAGTACATCTATTTGCCAACACTAACTAGGGTTATAGGGTCACTATGAGTTGGAATTGCCTTGATGGCAATGGGTTAGCCACCTCTTGCTCGTCCTGTACAATTGGCATGATGTCATTGATGTAATGGATCAGTGTGGTGTTCTGTAGGATGTCAAGTTGCTTAGATCTCTTCAGACTATATCATGAGAGTAAGAGAGTTAACATAACCTGAGACAAAATTGTAAATGAATATTGCCATTGGTCCCAGATGAATGTAAACCATTTCTGATCCTCTTTTCTAATCAGAATGGAAAACAATGCATTTGCTAAATCATTGGACACATATCATGTACTTGTAGCCTTATAATCTAATCTATCAATAATACTATGTCCAGCATAGAACAGTATAATCTGGGCTACTACTTGTTTGAGCTTGTGGTAGTCTACGATCATTCTCCAGGATCCATCCAGTTTCTGCAGGGGCCAGGCTGGTGAACTGAATGGAGACATGATAGGTTTTATGTCCTTTAGATCTTCAATGGTGGCACTAAGCTCCACCCCCCACTCCACCTACTCCTAAAGTGATACTTCTTTATTTACTATCTTGGCTCGGAGGGTACAGTTTTGGAGTTTGTACTTCGTCTTCCCATTATGATAGCTCTTACCTTTAGTAACCCAACATGGGATCCATGGACCCAGCGGCCCACTATGAACCAGACTATACCCAGGACTCTTATTTATTACTTGGTCCCCTGTAAGGTAAAAAAAGGATGGCCTTAATTATGCTTAGGTATCAATGTTACCTTACACTCTGTGTCGAATAGTTCTAAAAAAGTCTGGGAATTTCCCTATCAGTCAATTATGTTTCCTACAGCAGGGAACCTGAACAGTGTGTTTTCATGGCTGCCACACAAGCTGTCTCAGGGAAGTGTCCAGGAGTAGAGGAGGCCTCTAACCCATAAGATGTTGTCATGGATTGAATTATGTCCCCCAAAAAATGTATGTATCAATTTGACTGGGCCATGATTCCTGGTATTGTGTGATTTTCCTATATGCTGTAAATCCTGCCTCTATGATGTTAATGAGGGAGGATGGGTGGCAGCTGTGTTAGTAAGGCAAGACTCAATCTATAAGACTGGATTGTGTCCTGAGGCAATTTCTTGAGATACAAAATAGAGAAGTGAGCAGAGAGACAGGGGAACCTCATACCACCAAGAAAGCAGTGCTGGGAGCAGAGCGCGTCCTTTAGATCTGGGGTCCCTGTGCAGAGAAGCTCCTAGTCTGGGGGAACATTGATGAGAAGGCCAACAGAGAGAGAAAGCCTTCCCCTGGAGCTGATGCTCTGAATTTGGACTTTTAGCCTACTTTACTGTGAAGAAATAAACTTCTCTTTGTTAAAGGATCTACTTGCGGTATTTCTGTTATTGCAGCGCTAGATGACTAAGACAGATGGTGATGCCCACAGCTGTTAAATCTGTTTCAACTTATAGCGACCCTGTAGGACAGAGTAGAACTGCCCATAACATATCCAAGGCTGTCAATCTTTTTGGAAACAGACTTTCAAATCTTTCTCCTGTGGAGCGGCTGGTGGGTTCAAATTGCTGATCTTCCAGTTAGCAGCCAAGTGCTTTTAACCACTGTGCCACAGGGCTCCTTTAAGATGGTAATAGGAAGGGATAATTGTACCAAAAACACTAAGCATAGTTTTTGTTGTGTGTGTGTATTTCCCCTAAAATATTTCTGGAAAATTCACTTAGGAAATTTCACTTTCTGGAAATACTAATTCTTCTGTGCCCAATATTTTTAAAAATTGAGATATAATTCCCATACCATAAAATTCACGCTTTGAAAGTGGTTCTTAATGTGTTCACAAAATTATGCAACCACCACCACTATCTAATTCCAGAACATTTCCATCACCCCAAAGTGAAACCTTATACCCATTAACAGTCACTTCTCATTCCCCACTTCTCCCAGTGCCTAGCAACTGCTCATCTATCTTCTGTCTTTATGGAGTTGTTTATTTTGAAATTTCATACAAACTGAATTATATAATTTGTGGCCTTTTTTGTCTGGATTCTTTCACTTAGCATATTTTTAAGGATCATCCATATTGTAGCATGTGTCAGTACTTCATTCCCTTTTATGGCTGAATAATTTGCCATTTTATGGATATATCAAAGTTTCTTTATCCAGTCATCAGTTGATGGACATTTGAAGATGATCCCTAATTCCAAAGAATTTACAATTTATACTACATGGCAAAATGAAATTGTTGTCATTGTTGTTTGGTGCTGTCGAGTCAGTTCCGACTCATAGCGATCCTATGCACCACAGAATGAAACATTGCCCAGTCCTGCGCCATGCTCACAATTGTTGTTATGCTTGAGCCCATTGTTGCAGCCACTGTGTCAATCATCTCAGTGAGGGTCTTCTTTTTTGCTGACCTCTACTTTACCAAAAATGAAATTAGCATGTACATATTAAAAGTATAATTATAGGAGGCGGGGCAAAGATGACGGAGTAGTCAGACACTTCCAGTGGACCCTCTTACAACAAAGACCCGAAAAAACAAGTGATTTGATTATATATGGCAATCTGGGAGCCCTGAACATGAAAGGCAGAGTTGAGGAACTGGACTGAGTGGCAGGGGGAGGCAGCGAGGTTTGGCAGCTGGTTTGGAGGCAGCGAGGAGTTGCCAGACCTGACCCAGTGAGAGGCTGATCCCTTCAGGCCTGATCAGCTTGGGCGTGAGCAGTGAGGCAGGCAAGTGGCGGTGCTAGGGAGGCACGTTTTCCGCACTGGGAGAGACCCAGTGCCAAAGAGTCTACATGGCCACCCAGAACCAGTGAGAAGCAGCCCTCATCAGCAAAAGATAAGTAATTGTGTACAGCCTACCGCGCGGATCAAAAATACCCCCCTTAGGGAAAAACCTCTCTCCCATTTACCTCCCCACTCCCTGCTATGCACTGGGTCCTGGACTGGCTTCAGCAATTGCTGAGTCCCCTGGGCAAGAAGTAGGATCTGTCACATGCCCAGAGCCATTCTCCCTGCCTTTGGGAGAGTGAACAAATTAACAAATGGGGAAAAAATAAACTGCCGGCTCCCCTAAGCCAGGAACCCAGGGTAGGCACAGCTCCTTTGCCTGGGCACAGGCATAAGGGATCCATGACTTTGAGTGCCTTTCCCCCTGCACAGACTTCTGTGGACCCATCTCAACAGCGTAGGCCCTCATTACCATAGTACAACAGGGCATATGCCGGAACTGTAACTTCAACTGTTTCAGCTGTGAAGTGGCAGGTTCCTGATATTTGACACTGCTCTGCCCATTAAGCAGGGTCTTCACCTACCCACATCAGGGGCCCAAGGACTGGTGGCTTCACCCACATGACCTAGCCACCTGCGATAGGGCCCATAAATAAGAGGTGGCCCCCAGTCCTTACAGCCAACAGCATTAGGTGCTCATAGTCCAGCTGCAAAACCCACCCACCTATGTGCTCTAGGGAACAGGGACACGCTTTCCTCCTGGACACTTGGGGGTGGCCGTCAGCCCCCTGCCTTGCTCAGAGTGTGTCCCCCTGCTGCAGCCAGATGCCTGTACCTACACCAATCACCCATGCCTGTCTAGGACTGTAAGTGAGAGGCTGCACCACACACTTGGTAGCTATCTACCTGGGCACCTGAGCTGAATCCATACAGGAGGAATGGGCATACTCCTGAACTCACATACCTAGTAACAGACCTAACTACCTGGTGACAGGACATTAGCACTTCAAAGGTGCCAATAATCAAACTAGCTCATATGAGCAGCCTATTTGGGCATATCAAAACAAAACAAGAAGCTAGGACACAGTAAGCAAACATAAAATAAGTAACTATAATAACTTACTGATGGCTTGGAGACAACAGTCAGTATCATATCACATAAAGAGGCAATCCATGATGGTTTCAGCAAGCTCCCAAAATAAAGAATCTAGAAATTTTCCAGAGGATGAAAATTTCTTAGAATTACCAGAGGCAGAATACACAAGATTAATATACAGAACTCGTCAAGAAATTATGAAGGAAATTAAGCAAAATGCAGAACACACAATAGAGGAAATTAAAAAGATTAGAGAAGAGCATAATGACAAATTTAACAGGCTTCAACAATCCATAGAGAGACAGAAATCAGAAATCCAGAAGATGAACAATAAAATTTCAGAATTAGACAACTCAATAGAATGTCACAGGAGCAGAATTGAGGCAATGGAAGTCAGAATTAGTGAGATGGAAGATAAAGCACTTGACATCAACTTATTTGAGGAAAAATCAGCTAAAAGGATTAAAAAAAAAAATGCAGAAATCCAAAGAATTATGTGGGACTCTTATCAAGAGGAATAACCTACAAGTGACTGGAGCAACAGAAAAGGGGCGGGGGGCAAGGGGGCGGATAACAGAAAATACAGAGAGACTTGTTGAAGATTTGTTGGCAGAAAACTTCCCTGATATCGTGAAAGATGACAAGATATCTATCCAAGATGCTCATTGAACCCCACATGAGGTAGATCCCAAAAGAAAGTCACCAAGACATATTATAATCAAAAGTGCCAAACCAAAGATAAAGAGAGAATTTTAAGAGTGGCTAGGGATAAACAAAAAGTCATCTACAAAGGAGAGTCAATAAGAATAAGCTCGGACTACTCAGCAGAAACCATGCAGGCAAGAAGTCAATGGGATGACATATATAAAGCCTTGAAGGAAAAAAACTGCCAGCCAAGAATTATATATCCAGCAAAACTGTCTCTCAAATATGTGAAATTAGGGCATTTCCAAATAAACAGAAGTTTAGGGAATTTGCAAAAACCAAACTAAAATTACTAGAAATACTAAAGGTACCCCTCCGGTTAGAAAATCAGTAACATCAGATAACAACACAAGACGGTCACATAGGACAGAGCAACCACATATCAACCCAGACAGGGAAGTCACAAAAGTAAATCAAAGCTAAAACACTGAAAATAGGGAAATAGATGTCAATATGTAAAAGATGACAGCATTAAAACAAAAAAGAGGGAATTAAAAAATGTAGACATAGATTTTTCATATAGAGAGGAAGTCAAGGCGATACAAAGACATGAAAGACTGGTACAAACTTAGAAAAATAGGGGTAAATATTAAGGTAACCACAAAGAAAACAAACAATCGTACAAGTCAAAATAAAAAACTAGAAAAATATAAAGAATCATTGAACACAAAATCAACAACAATGAAAAAGATGAAAAGCAAATGCATAAAGAAAAGTGACTCAGCACAGAAAATTAAGTGGAACAAAGAAACTGTGTACAACACACAAGAAAAAGACATCAAAATAACAGCACTAAACTCATACCTCTCAGAAATTACACTGAATGTAAATGGACTAAATGCACCAACCAAGAGACAGAGAGTGGCAGATTGGATAAAAAAACACGATCCGTCTATATGCTGCCTACAAGAGACACACCTTAGACTTCAAGACACAAACAAACTAAAACTCAAAGGACGGAAAAAAATATATCAAGCAAACAACACTCAAAAAAGAGCAGGAGTGGCAATATTAATCTCTGACAAAATAGACTTTAAAGTAAAATCCATCACAAAGGATAAGGAAGGACACTATATAATGATTAAAGGGTCAATACACCAGGAAGACATAACTATAATAAATACTTACGCAGCCAACGACAGGGCTCCAAAATATATAAAACAAACTCTAACAGCACTGAAAAGAGAGATAGACAATTCCACAATAGTAGTAGGGGTCTTCGACACACCACTTTCGGTGAAAGACAGAACATCCAGAAAGAAGCTCAACAAACACACAGAAGAGCTAAATGCTACAATCAACCAAACTGATCTCATCGGCATATACCAAACACTCCACCCAACAGCAGCCAAGTATACTTTCTTTTCCAATGTACATGGAACATTCTCCACAGTAGATCACATATTAGGCTATAAAGCAAGCCTTAACAAAATCCAAAGCATCAAAATATTACAAAGCATTTTTTCTGACCATAAAGCCATAAAAGTAGAAATCAACAACAGAAAAAGCAAGGAAAAAAAATCAAACACATGGAACCTGAACAACAGCTTGCCCCAAAACTACTAGGTTATAGAAAAAATTAAGGATGGAATAAAGAAATTCATAGAATCAAACGAGAATGAAAATACATCCTACCAGGACCTTTGGGACACAGCAAAAGCAGTGCTCAGAGGTCAGTTTAGAGCAATAAATGCACACATCCAAAAAGAAGAAAGGGCCATAAGTAAAACATTAACCCTACAACTGGAACAAGTAGAAAGAGAGCAGCAAAAGAAGCTCTCAGGCAGCAGAGGAAAGGAAATAATATGAATTAGAGCAGAATTAAATGAAATAGAGAATAGAAAAACAATTGAAACAGTTAACAAGACCAAAAGCTGGTTCTTTGAAAAGAGCAACAAAATTGATAAACCATGGCCAAAGTGACAAAAGAAAAACAGGAGAGGAAGCAGATAACCCGTGTAAGAAATGAGATGAGTGATATCACAACAGACCCAACTGAAATAAAAAGAATCATAACAGAATACTATGAAACATTGTACTATAACAAATTGGAAAACCTATAGGAAATGGACAAATTTCTAGAAACTCACTACCTACCTAAACTAACACAAACAGAGGTACAACAACTAAATAAACCTATAGCAAAAGAAGAGATTGAAAAGGTAATTAAAAAACTCCCAACAAATAAAAGCCCTGGCCCAGATGGCTTCACTGGAGAATTCTACCAAACTTTCAGAGAAGAGTTAACACCACTACTACTAAAGGTATCTCAGACCATAGAAAAGGAGAGAATACTCCCAAACTCATTCTATGAAGCCGGCAAAACCCTCATACCAAAACCAGGTAAAGAACACCACAAAAAAAGAAAATTACAGACCAATGTCCCTCATGAACATTAACGCAAAATCCTCAACAAAATTCTAGCCAATAGAATTCAGCAACATATCAAAAAAATACTTCACCACGGTCAAGTGGGATTTATACCAGGTATGCAGGGATGGTTCAACATTAGAAAAACTATCACTGTAATCCATCACATAAATCAAACAAAGACAAGAACCACATGATCTTATCAATCAATGCAGAAAAGGCATTTGACAAAGTCCAATACCCATTCATGATAAAAAACTCTCAACAAAATAGGAATAGAAGGGAAATTCCTCAATATAATTAAGGGCATTTGTACAAAGCCAACAGCCAACATCATCCTAAATGGAGAGACTTTGAAAGCATTGCCCTTGAGAATGGGAACCAGACAAGGATGCCCTTTATCACCACTCTTATTCAACATTGTGCTGGAGGTCCTAGCCAGAGCAATTAAGTGAGAAAAAGAAATAAAGGGCATCCAGATAGGTAGGGAAGAAGTCAAAGTGTCTCTATTTGCAGATAATATGATCTTATACAGAGAAAACCCCAAAGAATCCACAAGAAAACTACTGGAACTTATAGAAGATCTCAGCAAAGTTTTAGGATACAAGATAAACATACAAAAATCAGTGAATACCTTTACGCCAACAGAGAGAATCTCCAAGAGGAAATCACTAAATCAATACCATTTACAATAGCCCTCGAGAAGATAAAATACTTGGGAAAAGACCTATACAATGAAAACTACAAGACACTACTGCAAGAAACCAAAAGAGACCTGCATAAGTGGAAAAACGTACCTTGCTCATGGATAGGTAGACTCAACATTGTGAAAATGTCAGTTCTACCCAAAGCAATCTACAGATACAATGCAATCCCTATCCAAATTCCACTGGCATTTTTTTTTTTTTTTATTGTACTTCAGGTGAAGGCTTACAGAACAAATAGTTTCTCATGAAACAGTAGTACACATATTGTTTTATGACATTGGTTAACAACCCCACAAAATGTCAACCCTCTAACTTCTCAATCTTTTTTTTGGTGAAAATACACATAGCCAAAGATACACCATTTCAAAAATTTCTACATGCACAGTTCAGTGACATTGACTACGCTCTTCCAATTGTGTTGCTATTCTCACTTAAGATGAAGGCTTACAGAACAAAATAGTTTCTCATTTAACAGTTACTACAAATGTTGCCCTATGAAAATGGTTAACAATCTCACAACACATCAACCTTGGGTTCCCTATCACCAGCTTCCTTGTCCCCTTCTGCCTTCTGGCCCTTGTCACTGGACTACTGTACCTCATTAGTCCCATTTGGTTTTGCGGGGCTGTCCACTCCCAGGCTGAATGGTGAACCTTGGAGATAAATTCACCACTGAGCTAAAAGGGTGTCTGGGGGCCATACTCTCGGGGTTTCTCCAGTCTCCTTTAGGCCAGTAAATCTGGTCTTTTTTGTGTGAGTTAGACTTATGTTCTACATCCTTCTCCAGCTCTGTCCAGAACACTCTGTTGTGAGCCTGGTCAGAGCAGTCAGTGGTGGTAGCCGGGCACCATCTAGCTGTACTGGACTCAGTCCGGTGGAGGCCTTGGTAGCTGTGGTCCATTAGTCCTTCAGACTAATCTTTTCCTTGTATCCTGTTCTCTTCATTCTCCCTTGCTCCCGAAGGGATGAGACCAGTGGAGTATCTTTGATGGCCGCTCACAGGCTTTTAAGACCCCAGACACTACTCACCAAGGTAGAATGTAGAACATTGTCTTTATAAACCGTGTTATGCCAATTGAGCTAGATGTTCCCTGAGACCATGGTCCCCAGAGCGCTCCACCCAGCAATTCAGTCCCTCAGGGAGTTTAGATGTGTCTATGGGGCTTCCATGACCTTTCCTTGTACAAGTTGTGCTGGTTTCCCCTGTATTGTGTACTGTCTCACCCTTCATCCAAGATACCACTTATCTATTGCCTATTTGGTATTTCCCCCCACCCCTCCCATCCCTGGTAACCAGCAAAGATTGTTACGTTTTGTGTGTGAACTTTTTCATGGGTTTTTACCATAGAGGTCTTATACAATATTTGTCCTTTTGTGATTGACTTATTTCGCTCAGCATAATCTCCCCCAGTTTCATCCATGTTATGAGATGCTTCACAGATTCACTGTTGTTCTTTCTCATTGCATAGTACTCCATTCTGTGTATGTACCATAGTTTTTTATCCATTCATCTGTTGATGGGCATCTACGTTGTTTCCATCGTTTTGCTATTGTGAACAATGCTGCCATGAACATAGGTGTGCATATGTCTATTCGAGTGACGACTCTTATTTCTCTAGGATATATTCCTAGGAGTGGGATTGCTGGATCAAATGGTATGTCTATTTCTAGCTTTCTGAGGAAGGGCCATTTCATTTTTCAAAATGGTTGTATCATTTTGCATTCCCACCAGCAGTGTATAAGAGTTCCCATCTCCCCGCAGCCCCTCCAACGTTTGTTATTTCGAGTGTTTTTGATTCATGCCAGTAATGCTGGGGTGAGATGGTATCTCATCGTGGTTTTAATTTGCATTTCTCTAATGGCTAGTGATCGCGAGCATTTCCTCATCTGTCTGTTGGCTATTTGAATGTCTTCTTTGGTGAAGTGTCTGTTCATTTCCTTTTCCCATTTTTTAATAGGATTGTTTGTCTTTTTGTTGTAGAGGTGTTGGATTTTCTTGTAGATTATGGAGATTAGACCTTTGTCTGACTTGTACTGTCCAAAAATTTTTTCCCAGTCTGTAGGTTCTCTTTTGAATCTTTTGGTGAAGTCTTTTGAAGAGCATAGGTGTTTGATTTTTAGAAGATACCAGTCATCCAGCTTATCTCTTGGGGTTTGTGCATTGATGGTTACGGTTTGTATCCTGTTAATGCCATTATTAAGGCCTGAAGTGTTGGTCCTATTTTTTCTTCTATGAACTTTATATTTTTAGGCTTTATATTCAGGTCTTTGATCCATTTTGAAGTGGTTTTTGTATACAGTGTGAGGTATGGGTCCTGTTTCATTTTTTTGGCAGATGGATATCCAGTTTGCCAGCACAATTTGTTAAAAAGACTGTCTTTTCCCCATTTGATGGACTTTGGGTCCTTGTCGAAGATCAGGTGACCGTAGGTGGATGGATTTACATCTGGGTTCTCAATTCTGTTCCATTGGTCAATGTATCTGTCATTGTACCAGTACCAGACTGTTTTGACTACTGTAGCTGTATAGTAGGTTCTCAAGTCAGGTAGTGTGAGTCCTCCAACTTTATTCTTCTTCTTCAGTAGTGCTTTACTTATTTGGGGCTTCTTCCCTTTCCATATAAAGTTAATGATTAGTTTTTCCATCTCTTTGAAGAATGTTGTTGGTATTTGGATCGGGATTGCATCGTATTTGTAAATTGCTTTGGGTAGAATTGCCATTTTCACAATGTTGAGTCTGCCTATCCATGAGCATGGTATGTTTTTCCATTTACGTAGATCCCTTTGGGTTTCATGAAGTAGTGTTTCGTAGTTTTCTTTGTATAGGCCTTTTACATCCCTGGTCAGATTTATTCCTAAGTATTTTATCTTTTTAGGGGCTATTATAAATGGTATTGTTTTCCTGATTTCCCTTTCATCGTTCTCCTTATTGGTGTATAGGAATCCAACTGATTTATGAATGTTTATCTTGTATCCTGCTACTCTGCTGAATCTTTCTATTAGTTCCAGTAGATTTCTCGTGGAGTCTTTAGGGTTTTCTATGTATAGTATCATATCATCTGCAAACAGCGACAGTTTAACTTCTTCATTACCAATTTGGATACCCTTTATTTCTTTTTCTTGCCTTATTGCTCTATCTAGGACTTCCAGCACAATGTTAAATAGGAGTGGTGATAAAGGGCATCCTTGTCTTGTTCCTGTTTTCAGGGGTAATGTTTTCAGCCTCTCTCCATTAAGAATGATGTTGGCTGTTGGTTTTGCATAGATGCCCTTTATTATGTTGAGAAATTTCCCTTCTATACTTATTTTCTTGAGAGTTTTTATCAGGAATGGGTGTTGGACTTTGTCAAATGCCTTTTCTGCGTCGATTGAGATGATCATGTGATTCTTTTCTTTCCTTTTATTTATGTGGTGGATTACGTTGATTGATTTTCTAATGTTGAACCATCCTTGCATACCTGGTATGAATCCTACTTGGTCGTGGTGTATTATTTTTTTGATATGATGCTGAATTCCATTGGCTAGAATTTTGTTGAGAATTTCTGCATCTATATTCATGAGAGATATTGGTCTGTAATTTTCTTTTTTTGGGACGTCTTTGCCTGGTTTTGGTATCAGGGTTATGCTGGCTTCATAGAATGAATTTGGAACTGTTGCTTCCTATTCTGTGCTCTGAAATAGCTTGAGTAGTACTGTTACAAGCTCTTCTGTAAATGTTTTGTAGAATTCTCCAGTGAAGCCATCTGGGCCAGGGCTTTATTTGGGTGGGAGTTTTTTTATTACCTTTTCAATCTCTTCTCTTTTTATGGGTCTGTTCAGATTTTCAACATTGTTGTAGTTTGGGTAGGCCGTGTGTTTCTAGAAATTTATCCATTTCCTCTAGGTTTTCAAATTTGTTGGAGTATAGTTTTTCATAATATTCTGTTATAATCCTTTTTATTTCAGTTGGGTTGTTGTAATGTCACCCTTTTCATTTCTTATTTGAGTTATTTGTGTCCTCTCCTGTTTTTCTTTTGTCAGTCTGGCCAGTGGTTTGTCGATTTTGTTGATTCTTTCAAAGAACCAACTTTTGGTTTTGTTGATTCTTTCTATTGTTTTTCTGTTCTCTATTTCATTTATTTCTGCTCTGATCTTTACTGTTTCCTTTCTTCCGGTGGTTGTGGGCTTTTTTTTACTGTTCTCTTTCTATTTGTTTGAGTTCTGTAGTTAATGTTTTGATTTTGTCCCTTTCTTCTTTTTTGATGTGTGTATCTGTTGCTATAAATTGCCCTCTGAGGACTGCCTTTGCTGTGTCCCAAAGGTTTTTGTATGATGTGTTTTCATTCTCATTTGATTCTAGGAATTTTTTGATTCCATCTCTGATTTTTTCTATTACCCAGTGATGTGTAAGCAGGGTATTATTCAGTTTCCATGTAATTGATTTTTTTTCCTTGCTCTTTCTATTGTCAATTTCTACCTTGATGGCATTGTGGTCAGAGAAGATACTTTGAGTTATCTCAACATTTTGGATCTTGTTGAGGACTGCTCTGTGGCCTAAGATGTGGTCTATTCTGGAGAACGTTCCATGTGCATTGGAAAAGAATGTGTACTTTGCAGCGGTTGGATGGAGTGTTCTATATATGTCTATGAGGTCAGGTTGGCTGATTGTGCCCTTTAGGTCTTCTATATCTTTCCTGAGTTTCTTCCTAGTTGTTCTGTCCTTTACTGAGAGTGGTGTGTTGAAGTCTCCTACTATTATTGTGGAACTGTCAATTTCTCTTTTCAGTGTTGTTAGAGTTTGTTTTATATATTTTGGAGCCCTGTCATTGGGTGCTAGATGTTTATTATGGTTATGTCTTCATGATGGATCGTCCCCTTAATCATTATATAGTGTCCTTCTTTGTCTTTTATGATGGATTTTGTTTTAAAGTCTATTTTATCTGAGATTAGAATTGCCACTCCTGCTCTTTCTTGGTAGTTGTTAGCTTGATATATTTTTTCCCAACCTTTGACTTTTAATACATTCACATCTTTGTTTCTAATGTGTGTCTCTTGTAGACAGCATATTGATGGATCCCGTTTTTCTTATCCATTCTGTCACTCTCCGTCTCTTTATGGGTGCATTGAGTCCATTTATATTCAGTGTAATTATTGATAGATGTGAGTTTGTTGCTGTCATTTTGTAGTGCTTTTTTTTGTGGTGCTGAAGTTTTCTTTGTTCTTCTTACTCTCTTGTGCTGAGTTACTTTTGTTTGTGG
Source organism: Dugong dugon (assembly GCA_030035585.1). Taxonomy (NCBI): domain Eukaryota; kingdom Metazoa; phylum Chordata; class Mammalia; order Sirenia; family Dugongidae; genus Dugong; species Dugong dugon. Next base: position 14,163,696 of record CM057481.1, on the reverse strand, counting down.
ATTTTTTTTCATTTCTTTTGTTTTTGTAGGTTTTGTTTTTGCTAAGAATTTATGTTTTTCCTCTTTTTTTATGAGTATGTTTGTTAACTTTCTTTGTGGTTACCATGAATTTTACCCTTATCTCTCTAAGTTTGAAGCAGTCTACCATTACTTGGTATCGCATTACCTTCCTCTCCATTAGAAGGTTCTATACTTATGCTGTTTATTCCCTCTTTTATTGTTTTGATATTATTGTCATTTATGGATTAACTGCTCTGATTCCCTGTTGTATTTCTTTTGGTTTTGGATAGTCCTTGAGAGTTCATTTCCTAGATTCTTATCTGGCTAGTACGATCCTGAGTCCTAGATTCTGCCTGTGAGCTGAAGTTGTTTGTCTTCAGATCGAAGAACTCGCTTTAATAATTCTTGTAAGTTTGGTTTGACTTTTACATATACCCTCAATTTCTGTTTATCTGGAAATGACCTAATTTCACCATCAAATCTGAACGAGAGTTTTGCAGGATATATTATTCTTGACTGGCAATTTTTTTCTTTGAAGATTTTATATATGTCATCCCATTGCCTTCTTGCCTGCATGGTTTCTGCCGAATAATCTGAGCTTAGTCTTATTGTTTTTCCTCTGTATGTGACTTCTTGTTTTTCACGAGCTGCTCTCAGGATTCTTTGTTTGTCTTTGGTTTTGGTGAGTGTGATTATGATAAGCCTTGCTGATTTTCTCTTGAGGTGTCTCCTACATGGGGTTTGTTGAGCTTCTTGGATGGCCAGCTTTTCATCTTTCAGGATATTGGGGAAGTTTTCTGTCAGCAGTTCTTCAATGAATCTCTCTGTGTTTTATGTTTTCTCCCCCTGTTCTGGAATTCCAATCACTCGGAAAGTTTTGCTTTCAATTGTATCCCACATAACTCTCAGGGTCTCTTCATTTTTCTTTGTTCTTTTTTCTGAGTTTTCCTGAAACAGAGTTGTATCCAAGTGTTTGTCTTCAATTCCACTGATCCTGTCTTCCATTGTTTCAAATCTGCTTCTCAGCCCTTCTATGACACCGTCCATTTCTGAAATCTTGTTGTTTATCTTTTGGATTTCTAATTGTTGTCTTGTATAATTTCTAGTTGTGAATTTATTTTGGCATTTTGTTCCTGCATTATTTTCCTGAACTCTTCCAATTTTTTGTCTGTATTTTCCTTGAATTTGTCTATTTTTTCCTAATGTTTGTCAGCTTTTTGCCTCAGCTCTTGGAGTATTAGAGAATTTAATTCCCTATTAGGTAGCTCTAGTGCCTTTTCTTCCAGTGGAAAGTCATCTGGTGTTTTATTTTTGACGCCTGCTGGAACCATCCTGTCCTGTTTTTGTAAATGTTTTGATATTTTCTGCTGTCTTCGGGGCATTCAGTAGTTGTTTTTCTCATTTATTGATTGTAGATTTGTTTGTTTTGTCCCTTTTTTTAAAAAATTTGGCTATGTCTGAGCTGGCGGACTGTGTGTTCTTTGTTGTTTGCTCGTCTGCGGGCTCAATACTATTCGCCTCCTTCTCCAATTGTCAGGGTCAGTCACTCAGATATGGTACGGCAGGGCAGGTCTAGCTGAAGATGAGTTACTGGGACGGGTTGTTTGTGGCACTTACTACAGCCACGAGGGTGGGTCGGTAATCAGTGCAGGGCAGGTTCTAGTAGGCCGTTGCTGTGCTGCTTGGTGGTATGATGTTAAGCGCACGGTGCAGGTAGGCAGGATGTAGCGGGGTGATTGTTACATGTGGAGCTAAGAAGTGTATGGGAGAGACGAGAGAGGAACAGGAGTGTAAAACATACAAACAAACAAAAAAGAATGCTAGGGAAGCTTGCTGTTGGAGTGGAGAGATGAGAGAATATGAAATGGAGAAAAACAGAAAGGGGAAGAGGAAGGAAAGAATGAATAAATAAAAATCAGAAAGGTTAAAGAACTGCAATGTTCCCAGGGATCCCACCAGTGCAGCTATAAGGTCTGGGGAAGTTGGTCTCAGGTGTTGCAGTACAGCCTGGCTAGAAGGTTTAGAGGTATACAACACCAGGTATTCAAGGAACAGAAAGAGAAGGAAGATATAGAGAGACGAGAAACTGAGTAATGAAGAAAGAAAAAAAGGGAAAATAAAACAAATTAAAAAAAAAATGAACAAGAAAAGCCCCCCAAAATACAGAAAAAAAAAAAAGAAACCAAGAAAGAAATGCCCTCAGGGATCCCTCTGCACGTCTGTGCAAGCCGAAGGGGTAGTCTTCTTACCCCACAGCACCGCCTGGCCAGAAAGGGCTCCCAACTCAAGAAAAGGAAAATAAAACAAACAAACAATTCAAAACAAACAAATGAACAAAAGCCCTGGGATCCCACCAGTGCAGCAGTCCAGACTGGGCAGCAGCTCCACGCTTGAACGGAGTACCACAGCCCATCAGGAAGAAGCAAAGATGGCCTACGGAGCCAGGTATTTGAGTGAAAGGAGGGGGAGTTGGTGAGAGGTAAGGAAGAAATCAAAAGATGCAGAAAAAGAAGCAACACCAGCAGCCAACAAATGGCACTCAGAGAGCCAGCTAGTGCGGGCTGGTGGAATTCAAGCAGCCAGTGTTTCTTGGACAAGAGACTGTGTCTGTGGGAAGTAGAGGTGGCCAAGTGTGGGTGAAGAAGGGTAGGGAGTGGGAAAGCATATATCACAAATTACTGGAGCTCTGCAGCCCCTCAGGAAGAAGCAAAGATGGCACACAGAGCCAGGTATTTGAGCGAAAGGAGCGGGAGCTGGTGAGAGGTAAGGAAGAAAGCAGAAGAAGCAGAAAAAAGCAACACCAGCGGCCAAAAAATGCCACTCAGAGAGCCGGTCCATTTGGGTGTGTGGAATCCAAGCAGCCGGTGTTTCCCAGACAAGAGATTGTGGCTGCGGGAAGCAGAAGAGGCCGAGTAGGGGTGAAGAAGGGTGGGGGGTGGGAAAGCGTATATCACAAATTACTGGTTGTCTCCTGCTGGAAGCTCCGTGAAGCTGCTTTCTAGAACCCCTGTTTGTTGGTCTCCGATGGGAGTCAAAGATGTTGGATCTGCACTGCATTAGCTGATAGGCGACCTCTGCGTGAATCTCTCCTCGCTCTCTGTTGTCTGTCAGTTTTGTCACTCCATTTGGTGGTTGGCTGAGTTCTTTATCTCTTCATTTGATGTTTTAGGTTTTCAGGATTGTTGTATTCTCTGTGTTGCTTAGTTTTTCGGATCTTTGCTATGGAGGGACAGCGTGGTGCTTCTGCCTAGAGTGCCATTTTGCCGGAAGTCTGCCTCCACTGGCAGTTTTTAATGAGATGGAGAAACAAATCACCAACTTCATATGGAAGGGGAAGAGGCCACAAATAAGTAAATCATTACTCAAGAAGAAGAACAAAGTGGGAGGCCTCACACTACCTGATTTTAGAACCTATTATACCGCTACAGTAGTCAAAACAGCCTGGTACTGGTACAACAACATATATATAGTCCAATAGAACAGAATTGAGAATCCAGACATAAATTCATCCACCTTTGAGAAGCTGATATTTGACAAAGGCCCAAAGTCCATTAACTGGGGAAAAGACAGTGTCTTTAACAAACGGTGCTGGCATAACTGGATATCCATCTGCAAAAAAATGAAACAAGACGCATACCTCACACCATGCACAAAAACTAACTCAAAATGGATCAAAGACTTAAATATAAAATCAAAAATGATAAAGATCATGGAAGAAAAAATATGGACAATGCTAGGAGCTCTAATACATGACATAAACACAATACAAACCATAAGTAACAATGCACAAGCACCAGAAGAGAGACTAGATAACTGGGAGCTCCTAAAAATCAAACACTTATGTTCATCAAAAGACTTTACCAAAAGATTAAAAAGACAACCTACAGACTGGGAAATAATTTTTGGCTACAACAAATCTGATCAGCGTCTAATCTCTAAAATCTACAAGAAACTGCAAAACCTCAACAACAGAAAGACAACTAACCCAATTAAAAAATGGGCAAAGGATATGAACAGGAACTTCACCAAAGAAGATATTCAGGCAGCTAACAGACACATGAAGAAATGCTCACAATCATGAGCCATTAGAGAAATGCAGATCAAAACTACAATAAGATACCGTCTCACCCCAACAAGGCTAGCATTAATCCAAAAAACACAAAATAATAAATGCTGGAGAGGTTGTGCAGCACCTGGCACACTTATACACTGTTGGTCGGAATGTAAAATGGTACAACCACTTTGGAAATTGATTTGGCGCTTTCTTAAAAAGCTAGAAATAAAAGTATCATACAATCCAGCTATCCCGCTCCTTGGAATATATCCTAGAGAAATAAGAGCTGTCACACGAATAGATATATGCACACCCATGTTCACTGCAGCACTGTTCACAATACCAAAAAGATGGAAACAACCTAGGTGCCCATCAACGGACGAATGGATTAACAAATTATGGTATATCCACACAACGGAATACTATGCAATGATAAAGAACAATGATGAAGCCATGAAACGTCTTATAACATGGAGAAGCTGGATGTCATTATGCTGAATTTAGTCCGTCACAGAAGGACAAATATTTTATAAGACCAGTATTATAAGAACTCAAGAAAAGGTTTAAACACAGAAGAAAACATTCTTTGATGGTTACGAGGTGGGGGAGGGAGGGTGAGGGGTATTCACTAACCAGATAGTGGACAAGAATTATCTTAGGTGAAGGGAAGGACAGCACACACTATAGGAGAAGTCAGCATAACTGGACTAAACCAAAGCTAAGTTTCTTGAATACAATCAAACACTTTGAGGGACGGAGTAGTAGGGGTAGGGGTCTGGGGACCATGCTTTCTGGGGACATCTAGGTCAATTGGTATAATAAAGCTTATTATGAAAATGTTCTACATCCTACTTTGGTGAGTGGTGTCTGGGGTCTTAAAAGCTTGCAAGCGGCCATCTAAGATGCATCAATTGGTCCCAACCATCTGGAGTAAAGGAGAATGAAGAACACCAAAGACACAAAGAAAGTAGTAGCCCAAGAGACAGAAAGGGCCACAGAGACTTCATCCGCCTGAGACCAGAGGAACTAGATGGTACCTGGCTACCACCAAATGACTGCCCTGACAGGGAACATAACAGAGAGTCCCGGATGGAGCTGGAGAAAGGTGGGATGCAGAACTCAAATTCTAGTAAGAAGAACAGACTTAATGGTCTGACTGAGAGTGGAGGAACCCCAGAAAGCATGGCCCCTGGATTCTCTATCAGCCCAGAACTAAAACAATTTCTGAGGCCAACTCTTCAGACAGGGATTGGACTGGACTGTGGGACATAAAAGTGATACTCATGGGGAGTGTGCCTCTTAGCTCAAGTAGATACAAGAGACTAAATGGGCAGCTTCTGTTCAGAGGTGAGATGGGAAGTCAGGGAGGGTTAAGAGCTGGTTGAATGGATGTGGGGAATCAGGGGTGGAAAGGAGGAGTGTGCTGTTACAGTATGGGGAGAGCAATTAGAGTCACATAACAATGTATGTATAAATTTTTGTATGGGAATAAATTTTAAAAAAGTATAAGACAACTTATAATTAAGGGCCACACTGTGAAGCTCTAATTAAAAATTGGTTTACACAATCATGGAGTCTTAGAGCTGGAAGAGAAGAGAAGAGGAGGGAATGATAGATGTGCATTGACGTAGTTAGGGATGTGATTATGTGCCGTTGAGTTGATTTCGACTCATGGTGACCCCAAGTAACAGTAGAAGTGCCCTATAGGGTTTTCTAGGCTGTAATCTTTATGGGAGCAGATCACCGGGTCTTTCTCTTGTGGAGCTGCTGGGTGGATTGTAACTGCCAGCCTTTCAGTTAGCAGCAAAGTACTTAACCATTGTGACGCCACAGCTTTCTGTAGTGATGGGTATGTCCCTAAAACCTCCATTTCCACAATCCTCTTCAACAAGACCAGGGTGGGGCTTCTCAAGACAAGGGAGTAGCAACTGTTTGAGACTCTGGAAAGCCTACCCTGCATTTTATGGTATCTTTTTAGGAAAGAGTCTGATATGACCAATTAACCATCTATAGAAACTATGTTTTAGATATTTTCTCTGAAGTTAACATAAATTTGAATTTAGCTTCCATTCTCTGACCTGGTCTACCTTGTGACATATGATACACATTTGCTAACTGTCTTAGGCTGGGTTCTCTAGAGAAACAAAACGAGTGAAGTGTGTGTGTGCGTATATATATATGGAAACCTTGGTGGCATAGTGGTTAAGAGCTATGGCTGCTAACCAAAATGTCATCAATTCAAATCCACTCCTTGGAAACTCTGTCCTGTAGGGTTACTATGAGTTGGCATCAACTTGACGGCAATGGTGGTTTTTTTAAATTTTATTTTATATATATGTATGTGTATACATATACATGTGTATATATGTATATATATATACATATGTATATATGTATACACACACACACATATACACACAGAGAAAGAGAGAGAGAGAGAGACAGATTTATCTGAAGGATAAATCACGCGGTTGTAGAGGCTGACAAGTCCCAAGTCTGTGGGTCAGGTGTTAGGCTGGATGCTTCTCCTGACTAACGTAGCTGCAGCGGCTGACAAACCTAAGATTGGCAGGTCAGACAGTAGGCCACTGGCTCACGGGCTGCAGAGACTGACAGATCCCAAGACTGGCAGAATATATGGCAGGCAGCTGGCTGAAGTCCCAAGAACCAGAGGTCAGATAATGATGAGCTGGATGCAGGATCCAGAGCAAGCAAGCAAGCTTTGCCAGAATATTCATATGTATATTGGTTGCAGGCCGCATCCCTGAGGAAACTCCCCTTACAACTGATTGGTTGATCACATCAGATCACATCATGGAAGATGACTACATCATTACACAACTGCCAAACTACATCATTATATAACTGCCAAACCACTGAGAATCATGGCCCAGCTAAGTTGACACACATTCTTAACTATCACACTAACTTGTTGAAGTTCTGTTTAAAATCTGTGACCAGGAGCAGTAGAAAAGCAACTCATCTACATAGGAAATGAACCCTGAACTATGTACTCAGGGTCATGAAGAGAAATATCTTTGGAATATTTTCCATCTCAGGCCAAAATGATGTCATAGCATTAGTATTCTGCCATCCTTCTTCCTTAAGTGGTCTTCTTAATAGATGGAGTCAAATACTTTCCATTTTCTATCCATTTATTTTTCAGAGACCATGTAAATGATAGGATGGAAGTTATGCCTCCTGAAACGTTCTGAGATATTTCTTAAGTAAAACCGACATTGCCTTCGGTCCATTTCACTTTGATAAATCAGCAGTCACTGACAACCCTGGGGGACTGTGCTCACCACAGACTCTCACCTGAAATTGCTCACCCAATTTGTCCTTCACAAAGAGATCTGAGCTTAAACATGCTTGTTTCTGAGAAGGGGGTGGGGAGGGGCAGGAAGCTTTTTTCTGTTTGTAAACTAAGGAGCATATTCGTCCCTTTTTAAAAGAGGAGAGACTTGATAAAGAACTGGTTCTCTCCACTTGTTAAAATTCTTGTCTTTTAGTTTAAAAAAAAAAAAATGCACGGTGAATCTGTCTTTATTTTCTCCATGACTAAACACTGAATTTTTCAGCACTTAACAAGTCATTGTTCTGAGAAATTGGTTTCAGATCAGACCCTGGCTTCCTAATGAGGTAACGATTTAGTTGATAATACATTTTTTCCTGGACTCTAAACAGCAGCAAACATGAAAGAAGATACAAAAGATGGATGGGAAATAAAATTGTACAATTGCCTCTTTGGGGCAGTTAGGGCCTGTCTGTGAATAATAAAGGGCTGACAGAAGAGCTATGTTTTTGACTGATTATATTAACTAGCAAGTGCTAATTAAACAACTACTGTATGACCAACCTTGTGTAAACTATTGTTCAGGAGGGCCCAAGAGAAGAGTTATTGCAATCTAATCTGGGAGGCAAGATTTTAATCTTGTTATTTCTGGGCTTCTTATTTCTATTACATCAAATTTGAACGCTTCTGTTTTCTTGGAGGATCTTCTATAATCTGTGATTCAGCTGCCCAGGTAGAGTTCCTGCCTGTATGGATCTTACACTCTAGCGAGGGAGGCAGACAGTAAACAGACCAAACAACAGATGATCTAATACCAGGTAGTGGTATGTGATGAGCACAGTCCTGAATACATGTAAGTTCTTAATAAATAACTTGTTTGGAGAACAAGTGGAGACAAGTTAAAGAATAATATAATATAGTAAAAAAATTTGTGCAAGTTATTTATGCATTTCACAGTGGGTCTAGCGTATCGTCTCGGGTGCTTAACTTGGCAATGCTTCAATTTCTTCATCTCCCACCTTACTTTACCTCAAACCCTAAGCCCAGTAACTGGGAAGCTGAATCAGGTCATGTCTATAGGCAGCGCTGGTTCTTGAAGGTAACCATCATGCTCATGTTCCCCAATGTGTAAGTACAGAATCACATAAAAAATAATATCATTATCTCTTTCCACACTCCAGTGACCATACTTATTTACTTGCATAATTCATTGGTATATCAACTGTTCAAATCCAAGCCTCTGATAATTGTTCTCAGTTACGATTCATATTGAATTTAAAGGGACTTTAGAATCACTTGGTCCACTCCACACATTACACATGGGGAAATCAAAGCCCAAAATGTATATGTGTCATGCCCCAGAGCCATATAGTGATTTACTGGCAGAATCAGGACTGGAACTTAGACTTTCAGTACTCTTTTTGCCTTGTACCCTTGTTATGATTTTATCATCTAATCTAGAATGACTCCTTTTTGATTGATCCCAACAGGAAGCTTCTCTCAACTTCTGGGCCACTTGAAAAAAATATGATAATATCATTGAAACTTAGGTGATAATGTTAGACCATAACTTATTTTACTTACCTTCTCTATGGTATTCCTATTTTAATAGGGGTCAGTTTCTCAGTAATATCTGAGAATGCTGGAAAGTTGCTGGGTCCAATGGTATAGGCCCTAAATGTAGAGACAGGGGCCTTGGGTTCTGCCTTTGCATTGTGATTGATAGTCTTTGTAACCTGGACAAATTGAATTGGACCTGGCCTTAGTTTCTTTATTTGCAAAATGAGGCAGTTAAACTAAATCAGTGGTTTTCAACCCTGATAGACTCAATTCTCCCTTTTTATTTAAAACTCCTCTTTTACTATCTTAAATTAAATTTAGAGATAAGTTAACTCATACACATTATTTAAAAAAATCAATATAAAACCTAACTGTAATATAAGAAAGAAACAAAAGGAACATATTTTATATAAAACAGTATGTATGTTAACATGTAAATATTCAGTCCCATCTGCACTAAAAGACGTATTAGCCAGATGCCTGTAGCTATGTGTGTAGAATCACCATAAATATGACAGCTACAAACGCTACACCTATGAGCGTGCAGTATTGGCCCACATTTATCATTGTTATTGACCATCAAGTACAACTAGTAACATTGCTGTCAGTGATGTGATTTTCTGAAATGGTGAATAATTCTTGGTAAAGTTCCCAACGAAGTATGATCTTCCCTTTTGTTGCTTTCCTAAAAAATAATCAGCATATATTAAAAATGCACAAGAAAGTACCATGTGTGTATATGTGAAAAGGAGTTTTCTTCTAAGCTTACAGAATTAAAAAGCTACGTGTTTAACCTATGTAATTAGTGGCAGCATGTTGGAAAGTCTTAGGGGAAGTGAGACAATGCTGCAGGGGTTGGGGAATTGTTCACCACATTGCAGGAAGTATTGGGAGAACAACAAAAATCACCATGACAATTTTTCAAATGCACTGTAGGGCAGAAGGGCAATACTACCTTCCTTGAGACTTACTAAACTAGGTGATATTATAAGTCTCTGTAGCCTCTACCAAGGGCACATCAATTACTGTGCAGCCTGACATGTATCCAATTTTGGGCCTCTCTTTAAAAAAGAATCAGAATTACAAACACAAAATTAGCTATGAAAGTGGACATTTGTTTATGAGAAAAGAAATTGCAATAAAATACAAACTTTTAAACAGCTGATAAATACCACAAATATTATGAACACCTAGTATTTCTTATTAATTAACTGCCTGACACATCTCTGTAATAATTTTTTCCTACATTTTTGGTTGCATGGTCTGATTGTTTACATGACAACAAATATAATTTTCTATATAGACAAGAAAGAGGTACTTCAGTCTTTTATTTAGCATGGTTGATCAGGATTTGTTTTTATTAGTGATAATTTACAAAAGTTTTAGTTTTACAGCTCAGTATTGGTTATTATGTAAAATTTTCGTATTGTTATCAAATTTGGGAAAACCTGTAATTTCATTTTTGTACAAGTTGTAAGGTTTCTTTCATATACACGCTGTTAGATAAAAATTTTTTTTTGTACAACGACCAGTCTTAAGTACTTTAAAGTTGGCAATGCTCGTGAACTAGTTTGTTACTGATCTCATTGTAGTAGCTTAATACGAATTTTATGTTATTTTCACTGAGGTCAGCTTTTTGTGTCAAATCAGCAAGAAATTTATAGACAAGAATTCTGATAAATTCTGTTTTGTGTGATTTGCACCAAAAAAGAAAAAAAATGGTGTGTTTATAATTGTATTTGCCTTATTATTAGGTATGTTTCTGTTAGGAGAGAACTTCTATTTTGACTTGGCATCAGTGAAAACTTTATCATTCAGTCACAATTTTACATGTCTGATGATTGGAAGAATTTCCATAGACTAGTTTCTGCTTATGTACTTCAAACCTTGTTTCTCCTTCACTACTCACATACTCTGGTGACAGGTGCCATAACACATGTTCATATAATAACATGACTGCATCTCTGTACCTTCATGTCATGAGATAGACATGAGGTCAGTCAACATAGTGGCTAGTAAGAATTTTATTTTTTTAATTGTACTTCAGGTGAAGGCTAACAGAACAAATAGTTTCTCATGAAAGAGAAGTACACATGTTGTTTAATGACATTGGTTAACAACCCCACAACATATCAACCCTCTAACTTCTCAACCTTTTTTTTTCTTTTTGGTGAAAATACACATAGCCAAAGATACACCACTTCAAAAATATATACATGCACAGTTCAGTGACATTGACTACGCTCTTCAAGTTGTGCTGTTATTCTCACTTGAGATGAAGGCTTACAGAACAAAATAGTTTCTCATTTAACAGTTACTACAAATGTTGCCTTATGACAATGGTTAACGATCTCACAACACATCAACAATATCCTTACTCAACCTTGGGTTCCCTATCACCAGCTTCCTTGTCCCCTTCTGCCTTCTGGCCCTTGTCATTGGACTCCTGTACCTCGTTAGTCTCATTTGGTTTTACGGGGCTGTCCACTCCCAGTCTGAACGGTGAACCTCAGAGGTAACTTCACCACTGAGCTAAAAGGGTGTCTGGGAGCCATACTCTCGGGGTTTCTCCAGTGTCCTTTAGGCCAGTAAATCTCGTCTTTTTTTTGTGGGTTAGAATTATGTTCTACATCCTTCTGCAGGTCTGTCCAGAACCCTCTGTTGTGATGCTGGTCAGAGCAGTCAGTAGTGGTGGCCGGGCACCATCTAGCTATACTGGACTCAGTCCTGTGGAGGCTTTGGTAGCTGTGGACAATTAGTCCCTCGGACTAATCTTTTCCTTGTATCCTGTTCTCTTCATTCACCCTTGCTCCCGAAGGGATGAGACCAGTGGAGTATCTTAGATGGCCACTCACAGGCTTTTAAGACCCCAGACACTACTCACAAAGGTAGAATGTAGAGCATTGTCTTTATAAGCTGTGTCATGCCAATTGAGCTAGATGTTCCCCAAAACCATGGTCCCCAGAGGCCTCCGCCCAACAATTCAGTCCCTCAGGGAGTTTGGATGTGTCTATGGGGCTTCCATGACCTTTCCTTGTACAAGTTGTGCTAGTTTACCCTGTATTGTGTACTGTCTCACCCTTCACCCAAGATACCACTTATCTATTGTCTATTTAATATTCCCCCCCAACCCCTCCCATCCCTGGTAACCAGCAAAGATTGTTTCATTTTGTGTGTGAACTTTTTCATGGGTTTTTACAATACAGGTCTCATACAATATTTGTCCTTTTGTGATTGACTTATTTCACTCAGCATGATGTCCTCCAGTTTCATCCATGTTATGAGTTGCTTCACAGATTCATTGTTGTTCTTTCTCATTGCATAGTACTCCATTGTGTGTATGTGCCATAGTTTGTTTATCCATTCATCTGTTGATGGGCATCTAGGTTGTTTCCATCGTTTTGCTATTGTGAACAATGCTGCCATGAACATAGGTGTGCATATGTCTATTCGAGTGACGACTCTTATTTCTCTAGGATATATTCCTAGGAGTGGGATTGCTGGATCGAATGGTATGTCTATTTCTAGCTTTCTGAGGAAGGGCCATATTATTTTCCAAAATGGTTGTATCATTTTGCATTCCCACCAGCAGTGCATAAGTGTTCCGATCTCCCCGCAGCCCCTCCAACATTTGTTATTTCCAGTGTTTTTGATTCGTGCCAGTAATGCTGGGGTGAGATGGTATCTCATCGTGGTTTTAATTTGCATTTCTCTAACGGCTAGTGACCGCGAGCATTTCCTCATGTGTCTGTTGGCCATTTGAATGTCTTCTTTGGTGAAGTGTCTTAATTTCCTTTTCCCATTTTTTAATAGGATTGTTTGTCTTTTTGTTGTAGAGGTGTTGGATTTTCTTGTAGATTATGGAGATTAGACCTTTGTCTGACTTGTACTGTCCAAAAATTTTTTCCCAGTCTGTAGGTTCTCTTTTTACTCTTTTGGTGAAGTCTTTTGAAGAGCATAGGTGTTTGATTTTTAGAAGATCCCAGTTATCTAGCTTATCTATTGGGTTTTGTGCTTTGATGGCTATGGTTTGTATCCTGTTAATGCCATGTATTAAGGCCTGAAGTGTTGGTCCTATTTTTTCTTCTATGAACTTTATACTTTTAGGCTTTATATTCAGGTCTTTGATCCATTTTGAAGTAGTTTTTGTATACGGCATGAGGTATGGGTCCTGTTTCATTTTTTTGCAGATGGATATCCAATTTTGCCAGTACTGTTTGTTAAAAAGACTGTCTTTTCCCCATTTGATGGACTTTGGGCCCTTGTCGAAGATCAGGTGACCGTAGGTGGATGGATTTACATCTGGGTTCTCAATTCTGTTCCATTGATCAATATATCTGTCGTACTAGTAAGAATATTTTTGAAAGTTATTCCTACATTGGAAGTGAAAGCAAAAACTTAACTCTTGTCTTAGATTGGGTTCTCTAAAGGAGCAAAGCCAGTGAAATGTATATGTAAATATAGAGAGAGAGACTTATTTCAAGGAAATGGCTCACGCAATTGTAGAGGCTGGCAAGTCCCAAATCTGTGGGTCAGGTGACAGGCTGGAGGCTTCTCCTGACTCACATGGTTGCAGGGGCTGACAAACCCAAAATCTGCAGATCAGGTGGCAGGCTGCTGGCTCATGGGGTTGGGGGAGCTGGCAAATCCAAAATCTACCGGTCAGGCAGAAGCTTGAAGGCTTCTTACATCCCAAGAACCAGAGGTCAGAGGATGATGAAATTAATGCAAGATCAAGAAAGAGAGAGCTTTGCCAGAACATTCGTTTATACCAGGAATACAGGACACACCCCCAAGGAAATTCCTCTTCCAAATGATTGGCTACTCACATCAGATCACAAAATAGAAGGTGATGCATAGTTTCTGCTAAACCACTGAAAATTATGGCCTAGCCGAGTTGACACATAACATTAACCATCACAACTCTATACAGAAGTGACTGTGAATCATGTAACTATTTCCCACTAAAGTAAGAGTAAATGTATCCACAATTCAATTTCTCCTTATCTAGATTCGCTAAATGACCCCTACACTAACGGTATCCAACTCTAGAAGTGTGATGGAAGGGAAGTTACAGTGGAAAGTAACAAAATTCTTAACAATTGTGATTGGAATATTTTACTTCTGCAAATGACCTGTTTAAAAAATAAATATATAAACAATCAATAATACTTAAGTATGTATATAAATATACATATATGTGTATGTGTATGCATACATGCATTGTTGTTTTTGTTAGTTGCCGCAGAGTTGATTATGACTTATGGCAAACCCATGTGTGTCAGAGTAGAACTGTGCTCCATAGAGTTTTCAAGGCTGTGACACTTTGGAAGCAGATCACCAGGCCTGTCTTCTGAGAATCCTCTGGATGAGTTTGAACCACCAACCTTTTGGCTAGTAGTCGAGCACTTAACCATTTGTGCCACCCAGGGACTCCTGTATATATGTGCGTGTGTGCACACATACAAATGCACACACACACACACACAAACACACACACAGCTTAGAGTCCCTTCCAGGTCTTTGAAGCTTAAGCTTCATTAGCTTCATGATAAATTTGATTCTAACACTTGATGATTCTATGAATTAATCCTTAATAATGAGAAGAGTTGGGGTGGGAGCCTTTTCAAGGCCTCTCACATCATATAACACATAGTGCTTACTTTCTTGGTGATAAGATAGAATTTTCTCCTCTAATTACATGGCCTACTGCATTTTTTTTCTGTGATGTTGCCAAATTCTGGGTGATAAACCACTTACATTTTTTAAAACTAATTTTTACTATTGGCAAAATAATATATGCACACATTTTTAAAATTGCAGTAAGGCTAATAACAAAAAACAGCGGTGTCTAGGCTTCTCCCATCTAAGAAGAAACCACCATAAACTTTTTTTAGCTGTTTCTTGAGATTTTCCTTCATATTTTAAAAAATACTATTTATATACTACTGGTGGCACAGTGGTTAAGTGTTCAGCTGCTAACCAAAAGGCTGGCAGTTGGAATCCACCAGCTGCTCCTTGGAAACCCTATGGGGCAGTCCTATTCTGTCCTATAGGGTTGCTGTGAGTTGGAATTGACTTGATGGTAATGGTTTTTTTTTTTTTAAATCTCTTGAGTCATCACTTTTAGTCATTATTTATATTATTTATTTACTTTTTATCTGATCTTCAGCTGATCATTGTATGGCACAGGATTGGGTAGCATTTTGTTCCATTGTACATAAGGTCACCATAAGTCAGGGGCCAACTTGAAGGCAGCTAAGAACAATTATGATATATACAAAGTTTAGCTTTTAATTTAATGATTTCTTTCCTGGAAACATTCCTTCTAGAGCCTTCAATCATTCTTTTCCAATCTTCCAATTATTTTTCATCCTATAGGACTGCTCTACAGCTGTTTTCCTAGAACTTCTGTTTGCCATCTTTGAGAGAATCCCTTCATCTGTGTTCAATCCCATGATTCTTGGCTCTCATGTATTTCTTCATTCTAGGTTTACTCCTCTATTTTGGTGAAATACATCCTCCAGTAGCTTTCTGGAAAATTTATATAGGAAATAAATCTTTAGAAACTTTGCTTATTTTTCACTTTTGTTTGGGTATCGAATCCTTGGTTGAAAATACTTTTTCATCACATTAGGATTTTGAGGGCATTGATCCAGTGTTTTCCCGGTTCAATGTTGCTGTCAAGATGTCTGATACCATCTGACTTCCAGGTCTTCGTAAGTTACCTGTTTCTACTCTCTGGGTGTTTTTAGGATCTTTTACTCAATCCTTTGCTTAATACCTTTTTCAAGTTCAAGTTGAAGCTGAAGAAAATTAGAGCAAGTCCACAATAGCCAAAGTACAACCTTAAGTATATCCCACCTGAATTTATACAGTATCCTAAGAATAGATTTGACACATTGAACACTAATGACCAAAAACCAGACGAGTTGTGGAATGACATCAAGGACCTCATACATGAAGAAAGCAAGAGGTCATTAAAAAGAAAGAAAAGACCAAAATGGATGTCAGAAGAGACTCTGAAACTTGCTCTTGAACATCGAGTAGCTAAAGTGAAAGGAAGAAATGATTAACTAAAAGAGCTGAACCAAGATTTTAAAGGGCAGCTTGAGAAGACAAAGTAAAGTATTATAACGAAATGTGCAAAGACCTGGAGTTAGAAAACCAAAACGGGAGAACATGCTCGGCATTTCTCAACTTGAAAAAACTGAAGAAAAAATTCAAGCCTCGAGTTGCAATATTGAATGATCTATGGGAAAAATATTGAGTGACACAGGAAGCATCAAGAGAAGATGGAAGGAATACACAGAGTCACTGTACCAAAAAGAACTGGTCGACATTCAACCATTTCAGGAGGTACCATATTGTCTTAGGCTGGGTTCTTTAGAGAAGCAAAACCAGTAAGGCATATGTATATATATCAAGGAAATGACTCGTGGTTGTAGAGGCTGGAATGTTCCAAGTCTGTGGGTCAGGATAGAGGCTTCTCCTGATTCACTTAGCTGCAGGGGCTGGCAAACCCAAGATTGGTGGGTCAGAGAGCAGGGCTCTTATTCACAGGCTGTGAAGATCAACAAATCCCAAGATTGGCAGGGAAGACCTCAGGTAAACTGCTAGCTCAAGTCCGAAGGACCAGAGGTCAGACAAACAGGAGCCAGTTGCAGGATCCAGAGCAAGCAAAAGCCCACGAGCCTTGCTAGAATGTATACTTATATTCGATGCAGGCCACATGCCCAAGGAAACTCCTTTTCAACTGATTGGCTACTCACAGCAGATCTGATTATGGAGGTGATCACATTATGTCAAATCTCATTATGGAAGTTATCACAACATCATACAACTGCCAAACTACATCAAAACTGCCAAACCACTGAGAATCATGGTCCAGCCAAGTTGACATACAACCTTAACCATCACACGTGATCAAGAGCCAATGGTACTGAAGGAAGAAGTCCAAGCTGCACTGAAGGCATTGGCAAAACACAAGGCTCCAGGAGTTGAGAGAATACCAATTGAGATGTTTCAACAAATGGATGCAGCACTGGAAGTGCTCTCCCGTCTAGGCCAAGAAATTTGGAAGACAGCTACCTGGCCAGCCAACTGGAGAAATCCATATGTGTGCCCATTACAAAGAAAGGTGATCCAACAGAATGCAGAAATTATCGAACTATATCCTTAATATCACACACAAGTAAAATTTTGCTGAAGATCTTCAAAAGCAGTTGCAGCAGTATATCTACAGGGAACTGCCAGAAGTTCAAGCTGGATTCAGAAGAGGACGTGGAACAAGGGATGCATTGCTCAGATGGATCTTGACTGAAAGCAGAGAATACCAGAAAGATGTTTACCTGTGTTTTATTGACTATGCAGAGGCATTCAACTGTGAGGATGGTAACAAATTATAGATAACATTGCAAAGAATGGGAATTCCAGAACACTTAATTGTGCTCATGTGGAACCTGTCCCTAGACCAAGAGGCAGTCATTCGAACAGAACAAGGGGATATTGTGTGGTTTAAAGTCAGGGAAAGTGTGCGTCAGGGTTGTATCCTTTCACCATACTTACTCAGTCTGTATGCTGAGCAAATAATTCAAGAAACTGGAGAATATGAAGAACGGGGCGTTAGGATTGGAGGAAGTCCCATTAACAACCTGCGTTGCAGGTGACACAACCTTGCTTGCAGAAAGTAAGGAGGACTTGTAGCACTTACTGATGAAGATCAAAGACTACAGCCTTTGGTATGGATTGCACCTCAAAAAAAAAAAAAAAAAAAGAGAACAAAAATCCTTACAACTGGACCAATAAGCAGCATCATGATAAACAGAGAAAAGACTGAAGCTGTCAAGGATTCCATTCTACTTGGATCCACAATCAATGCCCATGGAAGCAGCAGTCAAGAAATCAAATGATATATTGATTGTGTTGGGCAAATCTGCTGCAAAAGACCTCTTTAAAGTGTTAAAAAGCAAAGATGTCACTTTGAGGACTAATATGCACCTGACCCAAGCTGTGGTATTTTCAGTTACCTCATACGCATACAAAAGCTGGACAATGAAAAAGGAAGACTGAAGAAGAACTGACACCTTTGGAGTGGCATCTGGGGTCTTAAAAGCTAGCAAGTGGCCACCTAAGGTGCATCAATTGGTCCTAACCTACCTGGAGCAAAGGAGAATGAAGAACACCAAAGACACAAGGAAAATATTAGCCCAAGAGACAGAAAGGGCCACATAAACCAGACTCCATCTGCCTGAGACCAGAAGAACTAGATGGTGCCTGGCTACCACCAGTGACTGCCCTGACAGGGAACACAACAGAGAATCCCTGATGGAGCAGGAGAAAAGTGGGGTGCAGAACTCAAATTCTAGTAAAAAGACCAGACTTAATGGTCTGACTGAGACTGGAGGAACCCCAGAAGACATGGCCCCCAGACTCTCTGTTAACCCAGAACTAAAACCATACCTGAAGCCAACTCTTCAGACAAAGATTAGACTGGACTATAAGACATAAAATGATACTCGTGAAGCGTGTACTTCCTAGCTCAAGTAGATACACGGACCAAATGGGCAGCTTCTGTCCGGAGATAAGATGAAAAGGCAGAAAGGGACAGGAGCTGGTTGAATGGACATGGGAAATCTGGAGTGGAAAGGAGGAGTATGCTGTCACATTATAGAAAGAGCAACTAAGGTCACATAACAATGTGTGTATAAATTTTTGTATGAGAAACTAACTTGAGTTGTAAACTTTCACTTAAAGCGCAATAAAAAATAAAAACAATGATAAAAAAGAATTGACACCTTTGAGTTATGGTATGGTGAAGGATATTGAATACACCATTGACTGCTAGAAAAACAAACAAATCTGTCTTGGAAAACATATAGCCAGAATGCTCCTTAAAAGCAAGGGTGGTGAGACTTTGCCTCATGTACTTTGGACATGTTATTAGGAGGGACCAGTCCCTGGAGAAGGACATCATGCTTGGTGAAGTAGAAGGTCAGTGAAAAAGAGGAAGAACCTCAACGGGATGGAATGACACAGTGGCTGCAACAATGGGCTAAAGTATAAGAAGGATTGTGAGGATGGTGCAGGACCGGGCAGTGTTTAGTTCTGTTGTATATAGTGTTGCTGTGAGTCGGAATCGACTGGACACCCAACAACTTAATCCTAGCATTCTGAAAATTTATAATTATTTCTCTTGTATATGTAGTTTTTCAGTCACTAAATTGAACATATGATGGGTGGACCCTTTCAGTCTGGAGGATCATGTCCTTTAGTTGTAGAAAATTTTCCTGTATTATTTCCTTGCTAATTTTCTCCCCACTGTTTTTTCTGTTATCTTTTTCTAGAACTATTACTTAGATGTTGAACCTCCCGGATTATGTCTGATTTCTTTTTCTTGTCTTTAGTTTTGTTCATTTCTTGGTCTTTTTGTTCTACTTCTGCTTTGTTGATGTTTTTCCTAGATTTTAAAGTTTCATATATATATACTTACATATATATTTAATTTTTGGTGAAAATATATACAGTAAAACTCAATCCCCTTCCACAGTTTCTAGACATAATGATCAATGACATTGGTTATATTCTTAAAATTTCATATGTTTTTAATTTTGAAGAGCTCTGTTTTGTTCTTGTATTGTTTTAAATTTTTATATAATATCCTGTTATTATTTCAAGGATGAAAATTTTTTTTTTATTTCTCTGAGATTCTTAATGAATTTTCTTCTGCTGCCTGAGTTGTGCCTGTTTTTTCTGAGTTTTTGGTTTTATTTATTTTCTCTTATCATATTAGAAATATTTATAGTATTTCTCACATGTCTGGTGGTCCTAATCTGTCTATTCATATTTAAGGATAATGTTTGCGTATCTTAGAATATATCTAGAATCCAACTATTTCTTGCCACCTTCACGTATATCATCTTGCTCCAAACCACCATCATCTCTTGACAAGATTATTGCAGTAGTCTCCTAATTAGTCTCTGTTCCTGTACGGAAGAGGGCCTTACATCCTATTCTCAACGCAAATGCTAGAGTGATCTTTTAAAATGTGAGTCATATTATATCACTTGTGCTCCAAACCCTCCAGTAGCTTCCCATTTTACCCCAAATAAAACTTTAAGTCCTTACAGTGGTATATTAGTTTTCTACGCTGTGTAACAAGTTACCACATATTTAGCAGCTTAAAACAATACACATTTATTATCTCACGGTTTCTATGGTTCAGAAGTCTGGACATGGCTTAGCTGGGTCCTCTCTTTAGGGTTTCAGAAGGCTGCAGTCCAGGTATCGGGCAGGATTGGGTTCTCATCTGGAGGCTTGACAAGGGAAGCTTCTGCTTTCTTGCTTGTGTGGTTGTTGGCAGCATTCAGTTCCTTACGGTTATAGGATTCATGGCAGCTTGCTTCTTCGAGACAGCGAGGGGAGAGAGAGGTTAGGGAGGGTCTGCTAGCAAGACAGAGTCTTATATAATTCAACCTAATTATGGGAGTGACATCCCATCACACTTTGTCATAATCTTTTGGTTAGAAGCAAGTCACAGGTCCTGCCCACACTCAAGGGGAAGAGATTATACACAGGTGTGAATAGCAGGAGGTGGGGGTCATGGGGCACCACTCTAACAGTCTGTCTGCCGCTAATGGCTTTGTGTGGTCTAGCTCCCCATTACCTCTCTGACCTCCTACAATTTTCATCCTTATTTACTTCGCCACAGTCACAGGAGTCTCCTTGCTGTTCCATCAACATTCTAGTCATGCTCATGCCTTAGGACTTTTGCAGTTTCTTTTCCCTCTGCCTGGAACTCTCTTCTCCCAGATATCCACATGGCTCACTCTCTCATCTCCTTCAAGTTTGTGTTCAAGTGTCAACTTCTCAGAGGGTCCTTCCCTGACAACTTTATTTAGAGTTACTATCACTCCCTATACCCCTTTCTTGCTTTATTTTTAATCCATGCCATATGGAATTTACTTATTTGTTGTGCTTGTTATCCCCTATTAGAATGGAAGCCCCAGGAAAGTAGGAATTTCTGTTTTGTTTACTGCTAAATCGCTTGTACTTAAAATACGGTAGTCAGTCCATAACTATTTATTGAATGAATGAATGTGTATGTGAAAGACTTGTTGATTGACCGACTTGACAAGAGGACAATTGAGTAGCTGCCTGGCTTTTTTATTAAGGACCCCCAAATGTCTGGTCTTTGCTCAGGTGTCATTCAGTTTCTCCAAGAAAGGACCATCCATTTTCCTGTCCAAGGTGTGTAAAAACTTTGGCTGCCATTATTTTATGGTTACGCACTGTGAGGGAGCTGAAGGTCTTATATTCACCATGCAGATTTTCACCTTATCTTTGAGTTTTTAGCTCTGCTCCTCACCAACAACCCCCTTGCCTCCGGCATATTGTCCTCTAGGCTTGATCTTCTCTGGTTCATTTTCTCCAGAGACTTTACCTTTTATCCCCTGTGGGAAGGGGAAACAATTGACTATGCTAGGTAAAGGTTAAGGAACCCCTGCTCAGGTGCTAACTGCTAACTGAAAGGTTGGCAGCTGCTAACTGAAAGGTTGGCAGTTCGAACCTACCCAGTGGCTCTGCGGGAAAAAGACTTCGTGATCTCCTCCCATAAAGATTATAGCCTAGAAAACCCTATGGGGCAGTTCTACTCTGTCACAGGGGGTCACTATGAGTCAAAATCAACTCGATGGCACCTAACAGGTAGAGGTTGGGATCTGGGGATTTATGTGCTGTCTCTGGCTCACCTCTGCTTTCTATCTGGTATTAATATTTCCTGAGTTTTCTTTAGAGTTCTTGAGAATTAGCTTTGCTTTCAGTGGCATCTTCTTTTCTATGCCCTTAGGTCTGATCTTTCTCTGTTCTTAAAGTCATTTATCCTTCTCCATCCACTTTCTGACTCTATGTGAGGTTTCTGTTTTTGCTTTTTCTTCTTCTTCTTCTTCTTTGATATAGAGAGAGTTTTGAGAGGAGAGGAAGACCAAGTTGGTACTTAAAATCCTAAAATTTTTTTATCCAGATGTTTAACATCTTCTTGGGGATAGATTTAAAGTCTAAAAATATTGATGGTAGCTGAAAAATCTTCAGAGGTTGCTTAATTCTATACGAAGGCGAGCATTAGGAAAAGGATTCCAGATAACCCAGACGGATTAATGGTTAGATAATAGTTAATTAATAACTCAAATGGGTTAAATAGGATTGTATGAGAAGGTGAGAGATACCTTCTACAGTCAACGCTTCAGATAATTCATACCTTTTGACCCTGTAATTGACATTCCATGACTCTATCTTAGGGGAACAAGCAAAAACTTGGGAAAAAATAAAGGTCCAATCGTGTTCACCACAATGCTAGTTATATATTCAAAATTGGAGAAACCATAAAAAGATAAAATATGATACATTCATTGAAAGAGAATGTTAAAAGAGAAATTTTTAAGACTGTTTGTAAACTTTTAGTAGTAGTGTCAGAACCTGTCTAGATTCCTTAGTGATAAGGACCCAGAGCTGATCCCTGTGAGGTGGAGGTCAGACATACTTCCACTCTTGAACCTTTTTACCAATTCTGACACCAGCCATCCTTCCCACGGCACTCTCTACTCCTCTGCTAGGTTGAATAATTCATTGCAGTGGCCACACAGACCTCACAGACCATTCTCAACAGTTAAGTAGTTTATTAAGGAAGTAAAAGGGTACCACTCGGGATCAGGATCAACAGGCTATAACCCGGGATCAGGAGCAAGAAGCATGTAGGCAAAGTCTGGAAGGCTCCCCTGAAGTAGAGAACACATCCTTCCTTTCTTTAGTGCAGGTCAGCTCTCCCAGCTCCTCTCGGCCGTGTAAGCAAGCAAGCCCTTCTCTCTACCCTGCATGCCTCTTCTTCTCTCAGCCATGCAGGCCTCCTTTTAGGCCCCTCAGGACAGGCTTCCTCTCTGCCCCTTCAGGACAGGCCTCCTCTCGGCTTGCACACCCCCTCTCATCTGTACAGAACTCTTCTCAGCCCCAAGGACAGGCCTCCTCTTGGCCCCCTCAGGACAGGCCTCTTGGCTCTGCATGGCCCCTCTCAGCTGTACAGGCCTCTCTTTCTCCAGCTTCCCTGCTGTCAGCCTCTCCACTGCTAACTCATAGCCAGTGTGGCAGCTTTGTTCAGCTCCTAGCTGCATTCCTAGCAACAGCTTTCTGCCATCACCACCGACTCTGCCACAGGGCCCCTTCTGGGCCTGTCACCACTGGCTCTGCCACAGGGCCTCTGCCAGGCCTCTCACTGTCTTCAGTGTTACAGACTTTTAATGAAATTCCTCACCCCCTCTCTCTTCTGCTGCTTCTCTCTTCTCACCTCTTTTGCCTTTTCTCCTTTCTTTCTGAAACCTCTGTGGGGTTGGCTGCATATATACAAAAACTCCTTGTCAGTTTCAAGGCATGGCCCTCCCAGCAGGTAGGTCCACTAACTGACCAATCCCCTTGGTGGACCATAGTCACTTTATTTGCATAGTATATAGTCACTTCATTTACATAGTCTATAGTATATTGATCAATCCCTGCAAGGTGCATAAAATAAACCAATCACAGGATAGGCTTCAGCCTAGGGCCAGACAAAAATGATCAAACCATCCAGGTGTTTACAGTTTAATCAGGAAATGCCAATCAACCTGGAAAAAGTATCAAACCCTCTAGGGTAGAAAACTAGGGCAAAGGTAACTCCTCAGGGCTTAGGGAAAAAATTTCTCAAGCTGTTTTTTCAAAGAACCAAGGCAAAAGGCCACATAAAGGAACACATTTCACCACACTGTTTAATGGCATGAGAAATACGTTAAGTGAGAAAAACAGTATGAATACATATTTTAAGAAAGCTTTTTAAAGGCACAGTCAAATTAGAAACCATTTAATTTATTTTAAACCATTGAAAAAGATTCTTAAGGTACACAAAATGATGTTATTTGGATCAGAAGTTACCAAATTATGGTTTATAAATTAGTTAAAAAGAAAACGATCATTTCCTTTCTTGGGTACCTGTTGCTTCTATAGATAGATGTGAAAGGGAATAAAAAAATTACTCCTTTTCAAGGAATTCAATTACCTTTCCTTCAGACTAGTAAACTGTGCTTTCCAGCTTTCCAAAATAATATTTGTTTGTACTTTAAAAGAACAGCCTTTTCTAATAGTCTGCCAAGCTTTTAAAAAAAGAACTATTCTTGACCAAGTTTGGGAAAGTACGTAAGTATTCTCTTCACATAAAACCAGTGTGTCCCATTTCATAGGAAAATTCTCCAGTATGTAGGGCACTTTTAGAGTATGCAGACATGTACTCTACTATTATTAGTGATTAGTGCTAGAACAGCTTAACTTAGGGAGAAATTTATTTACATTGTGAAGCTGTCAATTCTTTTACATAAACTCTTAACTGCATAAAATGGATGTTGGGAAATGTCATGGTTTAGGAAATAATCATTGCAATAAACTCTCATGCTTAGCCTGCATTCATCTCCCCGATTTGTAGTCATGGAAACTAGGGAAGTTCTAGCAGGGTACTTCTAGCCCTTGGGGGAAGCAAGAGCTAGCCCACATGACAAGCAAAAGTTGAATTATGGTATATTTTGTGTCCCTGTTTCCCTTTCTGTTATTCTTTTTTTTCCTTCTCTCCTCCCAGCCCTGTCCCCAACCTCTGTTAGAAATGGGAAGGATAAGTAGTATCTCTTTGTATTTGCTGTTCTAGCTACAGAAGAGCTCCAACACTCACAAACTGACACTGACTATACAATTATGTATTTCTCCTTCATCTCCCATGTATATTTACTGAACAAGGCCTTACGTGAGACACATGGTCCTAAGGAGTTTATGATTGAGCTAACAATTCAAGGTGTTTCAGTAATACTGTGTATAGTGTAGGTAGACAGGGAGAGAAACCACTGTGGGCAGGTGTCATAGAGAATAGCTTCTTCTCTGGGAAATTAACTTTTTAGAATAGGAGGGTTTTTTTTTTGTTGTTAGCTTGCATTTTATTGTTATAACTATGCTTTTGTATATACTCTATGAAGCTATATATATTGGACCCAGGCTTATCAAGTAGATATTTCTGCCTAAGCAAGTTGAAAGTCGACTGCTGCAAACTTAGAGAGGTGAATTTTCCCTGAGTTTCTACAGATTGGGAGGATTTGTTTGGTAGAAATGTTGACACAGGTACTTTAACTAAAAATAAAGAAGCTGGACTAATTAGAAATATGTTGAAATTCTCAGATTTTATATTAGTTTCAAACATTTGGGGTGTCTTTGTTGAGAAATTTTACTGGCCATACTCAAATATCCAAATTTGTCACTTTGGAGCTTCTATATTCCAGACCCTTTAATTCTTCGACTTGCTTTTGGTGGACCTAGCATCTTTTCATTATTCTCGGATCCATGTGGCAAGGGTTATTATGTTTACAGGTTACATGAAGTGGGAGGTTTGGAATCAGTAGTATTTCCTAGTTTAATCATTAAATCTTGCTTACAGGTCTCTAAATATAAAACAAATCATTTTAGAACCCCACTGCAATGTTTTTGGTTGTGGAGATGAAGTATTAACTTAGTCTGTCTTCAACCTTCAAAAAGCAATTTAGTTACTGAAAGGCACTTAACACAATGCTATGCACACAGTGTCCGTGGAAGCAGCATTCTATAAATCAAATGGCATATTGCATTGGGCAAGTGTGCTGCAAAAGACCTCTTTAAAGTTTTAAAAACCGAAGATGTCACATTGCTGACTGTGGTGCATCCGACCCAAGCCATGATCTTTACAGTCATCTCATATGCATACAAAAGTTGGGTAATGAAAAAGGAGGACAGAAGAACTGATGCATTGGAACTGTGGTGTTGGTGAAGGAAATTGAATATACTGTGGATTTCCAAAAGAACAAACAAATCAGTCTTAGAAGAAATATAATCAAAATGATCCTTAGAAGCAAGGATGATTTGACTTCAACTTGCTTACTTTGGATATATCATCAGGAAAGGCCAATTGCTAGGAAAGGACATCATGTCTGGTGAAGTAGAGGGCCAACAAAAATGAGAGAAACCTTCATGAGATGATTGACACAGTACCTGCAACAATGAGCTCAAATATACCAAGATCATGAAGACGGTGCAGGACCAGGCAACGAGAATGTTTCGTTCTGTTATACAGAAGGTCACCAGGAAGCAGAGCTGACTCTGTGGCAGCTAACAACAACAACATCATACCCACCAAACCAAAACTCATTGCCGTCGAGCCGATTCTGACTCATAGCGGCCCTATAGAACAGAGTAAAACTGCCCCATAGGGTTTCCAAGGAGCAGCTGATGGATTTGAACTGCCAACCTTTTTGGTGAGCAGCCGAGGTCTTAATCACTGCACCACCAGGACTCCATCATGCACACAGTAGGAGTTTAATAGATAGTGATCAGTTGATTCATCAACTGATGAATCTTTGAGGAGCAATGCTGATATAACTGTAAAGGATTCCCATGTATTATGTAAGGCAGTGATCTTTTTGAACAACTTGTTTGTGTAGCTACATAGGCCCCAAAAGCTACAGCTGAAAGTAAAGGGAGACTTCTCTACTTACTGAAGAGAAAAGAAGGGAAATTTAGAAACAGTTCAGAGACCAGCTTAATCCCATGAAGTCTTTTCTGTCCACTTGAGCATTCATTATTTTTCCTCAGCTTTCAGATCTTACAGCCCCTGCACACAATTTATCACTCAATGCATACATACAGCAGCAGTTTTGGTAAATGATTTGTGCCAGGTGCTATACTAGGTGCTGGGTGAGCAAAGCAGACATAATGATTCCCGCCCTCCTGGATATTACAAAGTAGTGGGAGAGACACACAAGAAATAAGAAACAAGAAGTTCATTAAGGATTCTCAATTCATTTGGATGTAAACTTGAAACAGCTTTTTTTTTTCCCCAGTGACCGCTTTCAACCTTGTTCATTCAATTATCCATCTTTTAGTGAATGTTTGACATATCCTATAACTTTCCAGTCAATTGAGTGGTTAAAATGCAGTCTAGGCAAGCTTAAAATTCAACCTGACTTCTAATTCAAGGTAACCTCTTCCCCATTACATGCTGTACTTCTGAGTCCAGGAACTTAGAGTAGGGTATGATTTGCTCTTTCACTTCTCTTCCTCCTCCTTCTGGGTCTAGCTAGAGGCAAGGGTTCTCTTAATTGGTCAGATGTTGGTGGCCCTATTGTTTTTCTGTTTGGTTCAGTTGATGCTTGCGGCCTCTGCTGATGTAATGGTCTCTACAGAGATTCTGCCTATGGCTTTCTAGGGACAGGTTCTTCGTGTTACTACCACTTCAGAAAAAGTCTGATGTGTTTCCCTGTGACACCGCTTTTAGTCCATGCTTCCAGTACCCTCAAGTAAGACATCATTTTACTAGACTTAGTGGCCACCTTGGCAACTCCACATTCCCATCCCTCCTTACTTCCTTCTCTTTATCATGGAGCTACAGGAAGTTCTTGAGTCCTCTTCCATGCTTTCAGAAGGCCATTGAATGGAATGAGCAGGGGATTGCTCCCATTTTTCTCCTTAGGATCAATACCATGGCCCCTTAAAGGCCTGCTGTCACTGGCTGCTCCAGTGGACCTCCTGTCTTCAGAACTCTCTAGGCTAGAAACAGGTCTCTGTGTTCACATATACCACACAAACCCAGGAGACACAGGTCAAGCTCTTTCAAGAACTCTCCAAGTGGAGGTGTTAGTTAGTTAGTTAGTTAGAAAAGGCATACTGATTCAGCAGCCTAGCAAGCATCTAGCTAAGGAGATGCCACAGTCTCAGGTAGGTGAGGAGAAACCTGTAAAGGGAGATCTGAAAGGAACTAGCTAATCACGTGATAGATGGAAAACTAGGAGGGAATAGTATCATGAAGCTAAGAAAGAAAAGCATTTTAAGAAGGAGGTAGCGATCACCTGCAATGAGTGCTGATAAGACGTTGAGTAATATGAGGACAGAAAAGTGTCTGCTGGGTTTAGCTATGTGCAAGTCTTCGGGCAGACCCAGTACTGGGCACAGAATTTACCTTGGAGTGAGACGACAAGTGAGTGGGAGCTGAGAAAGTGAGAACAGCATATGTAGACCAGTTTATGTAGATGTTAGGCTGTGAAGGGGAGCAGAGAACTAGGATGGTATTGGATGGGGATGTAGTGTCAAGAGAATTTTGTTTTTGTAAAAATGTTTTATTTGATAGCTTACTTTTTGTTTTAAGGATAGACAATACTAGAGTTTCTTATATGCTGTTTGAAAGTATTCATTCATTAGGGAGAGGCCATCAATGGAGAGTGAGGGGATAACCAATGGGAACCTTTGAGAAGGCAAGAAAGGAAGGTTCCAGTGCCCAAGTTGATGGGTGGGTCAAGTAGGAAAGACACTTAGAAATGGAGAATGGATTCAGATGTGAGTCAGCTAATGGATTTGGTGGAGGAGAGATGAGGTGATTCTTACCAGATGGCTTTTGGTTTTGCAACCAAGAATGAGGCGAGGCTGAGGAAGGGAGGTAGTAGATGGTCTGAGGACAGGAGAAGGCATGAAATATTCCTCTTAAAGTGTACGAAAGCAAGATTAGTATAGAAATGCAGTAGGATTTCCATAAATTGTTGAGAGCCCATTTGAGGACTGAGATCATGAATTTAAATTGAAAACTTTCTACATGTTTGTGGAGTTTCTTCAGCAAACTACAGTTACTCAGGGACAGGCATGGTGAAGAAACAGTCCTGAATATATCCAAGCAGGATTGAGGTTTTGTCAGAGGAGTATAACAATAGAGGGGAAGAGGAGCCAGAGTATCGAGGAGATTTTCAAGGAAGTGATTATATTTCATGATGGAACATGGAATCCAAAGAGTATAAGGAGGAAAGTGGAGAAAGACAGGTTGATGGATTTTAGAAAGTACTCTGCAGTTTAAAAATGATGTTGAAGAATTGCTGTAGTTGGGGTATTTGAGCAAGCAGACCAAAAGAACAGAGGGTTGGAGTTTGAGTTTGTCGTGTTTAAATTTGGAAAAAAATAAGTGAGGTAGGTGTGTGTGTGTGTGTGTGTGTGTGTGTGTGTGTGTGTGTGATGATAAGGTCCAAGGTATTATCATGAGGGTAGGTAGGTTGCTGCTGTGGAGTGGAGAACAGAGTCATTTAAGATTAGAAGATGGAGAGGCCAAAACACTCTTCTGTATTGTTTGGTGTTTTATTTTGTTGCAGTGTGTGTCTTCCCAACTAGACTCCAAGTTCTTCTATTTGGCATCTGACACAGTGCTGAGCCCATAGTGGGGATTCAATGCGTACATGAGAGGAACAGCCTTAGGATCTCATGTTACATATGAAAAGAAAAAAATGTGAGATTCCAGACCAAAGAGGTGGAGCTATTTATTTAGACTGAGTGTACCCTGATGCATTTACCTGTTAGCAGATACAATGTTACAATTTGTTAAGAGGCTGGAGGAGCAGCCATGGAGAATAGATTTGACTATTTTTTTGACATTTGTATCTGGCAGGGTAACCAGGGAATAACGAGGCAGAATGCAGAATCCTTACAGACCTACTTCTTTTCTTATAGACAATTGTCTGGTTCATTATTTTTAATGCCAAGGAGAGCCTTACAGATTTTTTTTTTTCCTTATGTTACAGATTTGTGTTACTTTTTTGTCATTCATACCAAAGAAAATTGGGGATGGTTTTTATTTTAGGAGCACCAAGAAGCTTCTTTAACTGGGATGTGTATCTCTTGTGGGGTGGCAGTTTTTCCTTTGAGTGGTTGGCTAATGCTGAAAATTCCTTTCACTAATACAAGTGTTTTTCCTCCGTTAAAGAAAGGGCTTAAAATGCAAACTCCTGGGAGAAATACAGTAGCCTCCCCTCCACCCCCATCCATGGTTTCACTTCCTGCAATTTCAGTTACCCACGGTCAACCGCTGGCAGAAAATGTTAAATGATTAGTATGATGAAATCTCGTGCTGTCCTGCTCCATCCTGCCTAGGAACCACATTCACATAACTTTTATTACAGAATATTGCTATAATTGTTCTATTTTATTATTAGTTATCATTGCATGTCTTACCGTACCTAATTTATAAATTAAACTGTATCATAGGTATGTATGTATAAGACAAAACAGTATATATAGGGTTTCAGGCATCTCCATGGATAAGGGGGGACTCTTGTATAACATAAAGCCTTAAATACATGCTAAGGTGCAAACGACTGAAACTAAAGTCTTTCATGAGAGAAGCATACATTGGGGAAGAGGTTCAGTAGACAGTGGGAAGAGGTTCAGTAGACAGTGATGGGGTGGGTGTGGGGAGAAATTGCTCTAAGGAGATAGGAAGGGGAAGCCGTGGTAGAGGTGCTAAGTTTTTTGCCCAGTGCCGCTCTGCCACCTGTTAGCCTCTGGGCTGTGAACATCACTTGTAAACTCTAAAGTCATGATAGTGCTCTGTGAATGATTTTGTGGCAAAATCATTTAGAAATTTAGCTTGCTATAGGACTGTGTTCACTTTCTCTCTCTCCTTTTGGAATTCTCCTGGCCTATGAGCTCTACATTTCCTCAAATGTATGGGAATTTTATGTCCATCTGGTTTTCCTCTCTATTATTCCAATTTAGTTTTTCAACTATTTCCTATAGCCCATGTATGCAACTTGCACTTGAATGTCGAGTAGCTAAAGCAAAAAGAAAAAAATGATGAAGTAAAAGAGCTGAACAGAAGATTTCAAAGGGCAGCTTGAGAAGACAAAGTAAAGTATTGTGATGACATGTGCAAAGACCTGAAGATAGAAAAAGGGAAGAACATGCTCAGCATCTCTCAAGCTGAAAGAACTGAAGAAAAAATTCAAGCCTTGTGTTGCAATACTGAAGGATTCTACAGGGAGAATATTAAATGACACAGGAAGCATCAAAAGAAGATGGAAGGAATACACAGAGTCACTGTACCAAAAATAATTGGTCGACGTTCAGCCGTTTCAGGAGGTAACATATGATCAGGAACCGATGGTACTGAAGGAAGAAGTGCAAGCTGCACTGAAGGCATTGTTGAAAAACAAGCCTCCGGGAATTGATGGAATACCAACTGAGATGTTTCAACAAACGAACGCAGCACTGAAGTGCTCACTCATCTACGCCAAGCAATCTGGAAGACAGCTACCTGGCCAGGTGACTGGAAGAGATCCATATTTATGCTTATTCCCAAGAAAGGTGATCCAACTGAATGAGGAAATTATTGAGCAATATCATTAATATCACATGCAAGCAAAATTTTGCAGAAGATCATTCAAAAGCAGCTGCAGCAGGGTATTGACAGTATCTGCCAGAAATTCAAGCCAGATTTAGAAGAGTGCTGATGTCAGATGGATCCTGGCTGAAAGCAGAGAATACAGAAAAATGTTTACCTGTGTTTTATTGACTATGCTAAGGCATTCGACTGTGTGAATCATAACAAGTTATGAATAACATTGCGGAGAATGGGAATTCCGGAACACTTAATTGTGCTCATGAGGAATGTGTACATGGATCAAGAGGCAGTCATTTGAACAGAACAAGGGGGTACTGCATGGTTTAAAGTCAGGAAAGGTGTGCATCAGGGTTGTATCCTTTCACCATACCTATTCAATCTGTATACTGAGCAAATAATTCGAGAAGTTGGACTATGAAGAAGAACAGGACATCAGGATTGGAGGAAGACTCATTAACAACCTGCGTTGTACAGATGACACAGCCTTGCTTGCTGAAAGTAAAGAGGACATGAAAGCACTTACTGACGAAGATCAAAGACCACAGCCTTCAGTATGGATTACACCTCAACATAAAGTAAACAAAAATCCTCACAACTGGACCAATAAGCAACATCATGATAAACAGAGAAGAGATTGAGGTTGTCAAGGATTTCATTTTACTTGGATCCACAATTAACACCCATGGAAGCAACAGTCAAGAAATCAAAAGATGCACTGCATGGGACAAATCTGCTGCAAAAGACCTCTTTAAAGTGTTAAAAAGCAAAGATGTCACTTTGAGGACTAAGGTGTACCTGACCCAAGCCATGGTATTTTCAGTTGCCTCATATTCATGCAAAAGCTGGACAATGAATAAGGAAGACTGAAGAATTGATGCCTTTGAATTGTGGTGTTGGTGAAGACTATTGAATATACCATGGGATGCTAGAAGAATGAACAAATCTGCCTTGGAAGGAGTACAACCAGAATGCTCCTTAGAAGCAAGGATGGCGAGACTACATCTCACGTACTTTAGACATGTCATCTCTAGGAGGGACCAGTCCCTGGATAAGGACATCATGCTTGATAAGAGGGTCAGCAAAAAGGAGGAAGACCCTCAACGAGATGGCTTGACACAGTGGCTGCAACAATGTGCTCAACCATAGCAACCAATTGGCGCAGGACCAGGTAGTATTTCCTTCTCTTGTGCGTAGGGTCGCTATGAGTCAGAACTGACTAGAAGGCGCTTAACAATACCAACATGTATATACAAATGAGTCAGTTTACACAGGAGCTATTTAGTCTTCAACTTAAAATGAGATTTCTCCAAATGCTTAGAAGAGCTGAACTCTGAGCTGTAAAACAAGAAAAATCTTTTTAGAAACTCTTTTTTTTTTCAAGCTTAAGTGAGCTGAAATTCCAAAGATCTGAATTTTATTTCTAGTTCTACTACTAAATAGCTGTATGACCTTGCATGAGTTATTTTACTTTTATGGGCCTCAGTTTCCTCATCAAACAATATGAAGATGAAAAGAATCAATGCATATGAAAGTGCTTGGTAAACTCTAAAGAGCCCTGTGATTGATTATTAGATAATATTACTAATGTCGTGGTTTGAATCCTGGTCAATATCCCAGAGTTCACGATTGCTTTGGGAATTTGGTCAGGCTTTTCCTGCTTTTGTTTGGTTGGTTTTTGCACCTGTTTAAGGCAGTTGAAACCCACATTAGAATCATTGGTGGGCTGTTTTCTGGCTGTACCATCCTCTTGAAAGCTAATTGCCAGACTTACAGGTTATTGCTGAGTCAGGTCTTCTCGCTTTTTCTCGCCTAGAAGTGGTGTTGATGTTTCTGGCTTTTTACTTCTGCTCTCCCTTGAGGCCTCTTAAGTTAGAGACTCATTTAATTCCCTATCTCTAGCCAGGAGTGTTCTTGAGTTCTGTTTTTCCTCCAAGATCTGTGAGGAGTCTGCTTATTCCTAGATATTGTCTCCTTTGTATTTTCAGAACTAAGCACACTAATTGACTTCTATTTTCTGCAGTTTTCTTTTCTCCTCTCTCCGTTAGTCTGTTTTCTAACCATTGCTGCTTTCCTCAAGAACCGTTCTTGCCTTTAGTTAGATCCAACAAGTATTGGACATCGCGGTTCTTTCAAGGTGTGTCATGAATATCCTAACTACTTCAGTTCAAGTACACCTGATGAGGTGAAAATTTAGAAGTCACTTTTTCCCTTTTCTTTCCATTTCCAACCCTTATGGCTCTGGTTTGACTGAGGGATCTGGCAGCATGCACAGAATTAAACCAATCTGTGTTTAAATGGACTGAGTTTATCTACCAACCTTGGTAGATAAGCATTTTTATCCAGATTTGCCATTTACTTACTGTGAGATAATAGGGAATTCACTTAACCTCTCTGAGTCTCCTGATTCCTTATCTGTAAAATGGGTGTGATAATTTCTTGCCTACTTTACGGAGTTATGAGAATGAAATGAGGTTTTGGGGTCTGTAAAGGACTGTATACATGTAAGTAGTCTTTGTCATTATTTTTATTGTAGCTGATTTTCTATGAGTTTGTCATTAATGTTATCAGTGGTGGTGCTCTGAGACTGGCCGGCCCACTGGCAAGTAGGAAAGGGTATTGTGAGAATATTGGCAGTGTGGGTGGAGTGGAGCAGAGGTACCCAAGGTTCCCAATATAAGCATGCTACTAAATAAGCCACAGACATCAGGTTCTATCTTTAGTCCCAAAATAAGGGCCCCTCTCTTTCTCAGTGATACCTTCTCCAGTCTCTCCAGTTTTAGAGCTCACCATTAGCTTCTCAATTCCTGGAGTACTGGCTGTCCATACTACTTATCTGATTAAATCAGGGCAATATATGCTATTTATCTTTTGAATTTCTGTATTCTTTTTCCACTACCAGATTACAAGTTTTTCAAGGCCTAGGACCATGTGTATGCATGTTTGTTTATTTCATAACACATCACAGTGATTTATACCTGGTAGGCACTGGAAATGTGTGGTATTTATGCAAAGCCGGGCTGCGTTTTAATTTGTTAAAGGTTAGAGAGAAGAAAGTCTTCTGTATGTGTTCTGTTATTATTTAATTTTTTTTATTTTTAACAAAGTAACAAATGAACCTACATTAAAAAGATAGTGACAAAAGGTTTATAAAAACAGTAGCCCTTGCCAACCATACCTTCCAACCTGTTCCTCAGAAGTAACCACTTCTTAACATTTTCAACCATCTTTTTTCCCCTTGATATTATCCTCCATATTTATAAATATTATATATACACTATTATCAGTTTTACACATTATCTACTAACTTTATATATTGGTAAAACGAAAAACCAAACCCATTGCCATCAAGTCAGAGTAGAGCTGCCCTGTAGAGTTTCCAAGGAGGGGCTGGTAGATTCAAACTGCCAACTTTTGGGTTAGCAGCCGTACCTCTTAACCACTATACCACCTTATATGTTGGTAGATGAAGATTGTAGCTCTTTTTCACTCCCCACCCCTCTTCCCATAATCACGATATAGTTTTATCTCAAATTTTGGTTAACTTGATTATCAGTATTCCAGTTACCTATTACTACTTAACAAATCATAATGAAGAGTATTGGCTTAAAACAATGACAATAATTTTATTCTCTCTCACAGTTCCTGTGGGTCAGGAATTGGGAGGGGCTCCAGTGGGTGGTTGTGGCTTGGGGTATCTCATGCAGTTGCAGTCAGGCTGTGGATGGAGGTAGAAGAGCAGGGCCTAGCCAGGCTTCACTGTCTCTGTGTAAACTCAGGGCTTCTCTGTGTTATGCTTTTATTTCATTTAGTTCAAAATATTTTCTAATTTCCTGTCTGATTTCTTCTTTAACGCATAGGTTATTTGGAACTGTGCTGTTTAATTTCGAAATATTTGGAGCTTTTATAGATTTTTTAAAATTGTGATTTAGGTGAAAGTTTACAGAGCAAATTAGTTTCTCATTCAAATATTTATACACAGTATAGATATTTTAATGTTATTAATTTCTAATTTAATTACACTGTGGTCCAAAAACAAACTCTGAAGGTTCTGGCCTTTTTAAATTTATTAAGACTTGTTGTATGGCCCAGTATATGGTCTATCTTAATGAGCATTCAATGTGTGTTCGCAAACAATGCGTATTCTGCAGTTGTTGTGGTTCAGGTAGTTGACAGAGTTATTCAGATCTTCTGTACATCTTCTGGTTTAAACAAATCTAGTTGTTCTGTCAATTACTGAGAGAGGTGTTAAAACCCTAAACTATGGTTGTAGATTTGTTTATCTCTCTCTTTAGTTCTTTCAATTTTTGCTTCATGTATTTTGGAGCTCTGTTATTAGACACACACGCATTTCTAATTGTTATGCCTTCTGATGAATTAACCCTTTTGTATGAATGAATGAAATATCATCCTTTATCTGTATCTTTAATAATAGTCCTTATCTTGAAGCCTGTTTTGACTGATATTAATCTAGTCACTCTGAGTTTCTTTTGATTAGTGCTTGCATGGTATTTCTTTTACCTTCGTTTTACTTTGAATCTTTATGGGTCTTTGCATTTAAAGTGTGTTGCTTCCAGAGGTGAGATGAGAAGGCAGAGAGGGTCAGGAGCTGGTTGAATGGACGTGGGAAATCCGGGGTGGAAAGGAGTGTGCTGTCACAGTAGAGGGAGAGTAACTAGGGTCACATAACAATGTGTGTATAAATTTTTGTATGAGAGACTAACTTGAATTGTAAACTTTCACTTAAAGCACAACAATAAAAAAAAAGTATGTCTCTTGTTGACAACATATAGTTGAATTATACTTTTGTTATTTAGTTTGAAATATCTATTAAATTTAATTGGACTGTTTAGTCCATCTGCATTTAAAGTGATTAGATTTAGATCTCATTTTTTATTTGCTTGCTCTGTGTCTGATGTGATTTTTGTTCCTCGGGTCCTCCTTTCTTGCATTTTTTGGGTTAATTTAATAGTTTTTAGTATTTTTTTTAATTCTTCTTAGATATGTTGCTTTGCATGTTTTTAGTGGTTGTTCTAGGGATTGTAATAGGCATTTTTAATTTATCTCAGTCAGCTTATAATTAATATTGCATTGTTGTTGAGTGCTGTTGAGTCAGTTTTTGACTCATAGTGACCCCATGTCAGGGACAGATTGCCCAATAAGGAAGGTAGGCACAGACTTAACTAATTCATAGTGCACAATTTTATCTGTATTTCACCACATCTTTGATGTGCTGAAACCCGTGTGAAATTGTGCACTACCGATTAGTAAGTAAATACGATTAAGCCCGGGTGTACCTTGCTTAAGGAGCCCTGGTGGTACAGTTGTTAAGTGCTCGGCTGCTAACCAAAAGGTTAGTGGTTCAAACCCACCAACCACTTCTTGGGAGAAAGGTATGGCAGTCTGCTTCCATAAAGATTTACAGCCTTGGAAACCTTATGAGGCAGTTCTACTCTGTTCTACAGGGTCGCTATGAGTTGGAATCGACTCGATGGCAGTGGGTTTGGTTTAGGTTTGGGTACCTTGCTTACTGTAGCCTGTGCATACCTTGCTTACTGGTTAATCTGCCCCTGCCCCATGTGACAGAGTAGAACTGCTCCATAGGTTTTCTAGGCTGTAATCAGATGGTCAAGTCTTTCTCCTGCAGAGCTGCTGGGTGGGTTCAAACTGCCAACCTTTTAGTTAGCAGCTAGTCACTTAACTGTTGGGCCAGCAGGGCTCCTTACTTCACATAAAATATGGGAAACTTGCAACAGTATGGTTCCAATTATCTCCCTGTTCCTTTGTTATTATTTTCATGTATTTTACTTCTCTATACATTATACACCTTTATTAGGATAGTTTTATGATATTAGCTTTAATACTCATACATCTTTTAAATAAATTAAGAGCAGAAAGAAAAAAATATAGCATTCTATATTTACCTACATATTTACCATTTCTGGTTCTCTTCATTCTCATAAATTTGATTTTCAATCTGGTATCTGAAGACTTTCTCTTGACTCTGAAGAAGTTTATTTTGCATTTCATGTACTGCAGTTTTGATGATGGAAAATTCTCTATTTTCATTTATCTGAAAATGACTTCATTTCATGAAAATGACTTCATTTCACCTTTTTTTGAAGGATATTTTTCTCCAGGCCTTCCAACTGTGTCCTTTCTATTTCAAACCCCTGCTGATAATTTGCATTTCTAACAAGTTCCCAGGAAGTTATATGTAGGCATCACCTGGGGATCTGTTAAAATGTAGATTCTGATTCAGTATTATCTGGGGTGGAAATGCAAATTCTCAGCAGGGAACTTGTTAGAAATGCAAATTATCAGCAGGGGTTTGAACCAGAAAGAATGGTTGGAAGCTGTGGTTTACCCTGGATATGGAAATAAGAGTTGAAAGGTTTTTTTTTTCCTTTTAGCACTTTAAAGATACTATTCCATTGTTTTCTGGACTGAATTATTCCTGATGAGAAGTCATTTGTCATTTGTATTGTTGCTCTTCAGTCTATATGTAATGTGTCATTTTCAAGATTTTGTTTTTTTGCTTTTAGCAGTTTGACCATAATGTGACCAGTTGTGGTTTTTTCTTTGTATTTTATCCTGGTTGCATTTTTCTGAGCTCCTTTGATGTTTTCCACCAGATTTGGAAAAATTCTAGCCATTATATCTTCAAATATTATTTTTATCCCCTTTTTCCTCCTCAATTTGGAACTTATGTTAGACTGTGTAATATTGAACCACAACTGTCAATTTTTCTTAATCCTTTTTCTTTCTGAACTTTGAATTGGATAAATTATTACCAATTAATCTTGTTCATGAAGTCTTCGTGGTTTTGTCATCTCCAATTTTTTTCTTTAGCCCATCTAGTTAAATTTTTATTTCTGCTATTACGCTTTTCAGTTCTATACTTCTCCTTTTTTATAGTTTCCATTTTTTTGCTGAGAGTCTCCATCTCTTCATTCATTATGCCTGTATTTCCTTTAATGCACACTGACTATATTTATAACAGCTAGTTTAAAAATCTTTTCTGCTAGTTCAACATTTGAGTCACCATGAGATTGGTTTCTATTAATTCCTTTCCCCCCCTTGACCATACATCACATTTTTCTGTTCTTTGCATGTCTAATAACTTTGTATACTGGACATTGTAAATAAGTTACAGCAACTCTGGACTGATATGTTCATTCGAAAAGTATTGATTTTTGTTCTAGAAATCATTTAACTTAGCTGGACTCAGACTCCAAACTCTGAGGTCTGTGATAGCTGAGATCTTTCAGCTTCTAGTGGCTGTTTTTGCTGGCTTTTCTGGAGTCTCCCCCATGCAATAATAACAACACATTGGTCAGCCAAGCATTTGGGTAGAGTTTATACTCAGATTTTTGGGATGGTCCCCTATGTGGATCCCTCGCCTGTAATTCTCTAGCTTCTCTGCCACCCTGAACTCTCCTCTAACACCTCAGAGCAGTAAGACTACAGCTTTTTGCCAACCTGCGCTGCACAGATAAGAGAGTGCCCTCAAGCAAAAAGCCACAGATACCAAATCTTATGCAATATAGTTTCTATGTTTCAGGGGTTAACTTCCCTCCACTTTCTGCTTGCTTTTTGGTCATTCTCCAATGCCTTCATACAATTAAAAAACATTTTTTGGTTTTGATTTTATAATTATTATCTGCCCCAATTCCTTTGAATTTCTTTTCTTTTTAGGGGGTTGAATTATTTTGCCTCTGTTAAAATTTCTCTCCGGAGTACTAAATTTTTACCTTCTTCTGCTCTGCAAAATTATTTACCTTTTCCCATGTACTTACTGTCTTCCTATATTGTGGTTCAGGGTTATAAATGTCTTCAAGTTTTATCAAAGGTGAATTTTGTGTTTTCATTTTTATTCCTTATTATTTTTAGAGTAACTCTGGGAGGAGAATGGGAGTGGAAATATCTTTACTCTGTCATTTTGAAAATTGAAATCTCTTTAATTATTTTTAAATTTGTTTAGATTATAAATTCCTCTTGGACCAGCATAGTGTCTCTTTTGTATTCTCCTATCACCATGCATTTATAGGGGCTACATTAACAAAATGCATGTTGAAATCAGGTGCTTTGGGCACACAAAGCTCTCTGAAACAGAGAGTGTTTCTGGCTGGTTTGGCTGAGTTGCTGTCTAAGAAAATAATTTCAATATTCCTGTCTTCTTTGAGCCACTGATCTTGGCCTCTACTTAACTAGTTTTCTTATAGGGCTATAGCTGCCCTCTGTGCTTTCTCAGTGATGTATGGATCATACAGAGAGGAAAATGAAAACCTTTTCAGAGGCAAAGCTGAAAGTTTCCAGGAAAAGTAACCTTCCCCAGGGCTTTAAGAGTGGAGGTGAGAGAGAGAAGCTTAAAGTTCAGCAGGAAGAAAATACGTTAATTCTCAAGCTTTCTCCTATCTAAGATCTTTCTGAAAAAAAAAAGAAAAGTAGCATGAAGGAATCACTTCATATATCTAGTGGCAGATCTTATCTGCCAGAGCCCTATTTACTTTGAAGATGAATCCAATAATCTGGGTTCATGGTCACACTGCATGTATCTGAGTCAGAGTAGCATCTGTGCGTCCGCCCCTTTAGCCACCTTGGACCTATAAACTTCTCTGTGCCTAGAAGCAGCTGAGCATATAGACACCCTCATGTGTTGTAGAAATATGTCTGTGTTTCTCTGTAAAGGGTCTGTCAGTCCACGGCTAAAGGGTGGATGTGGGAACCTTTGTTTTTAATTAGTCTTTGGGACACAGCCTGATCTCCATGCACTATCATAACAAAGGAATCTTTGCTTCTTTGGGGAATAGTATTAAGATGCAAGAATTGGAATTGTATACTCGTCATGTTTGAAACAGCTTTTTATCTACTGTTTCATCAGTAATCTTTGACAACTGATCTCCAGTTCTGGCTTAAGCATTTACTAGTTGTATAATCTTGGGCAAATCTCATCTCCCAGCTTAATGAATCTCATTTACTCCTTTGTAAACTGAGAGTGATAATATCTTCCCTGACCACCAACCTCAGAGGCTTAGTGAGGTTTAAAGGGTAGCATGGAAATGAAAAAGTGTTATAAAATGTAAGAATAAATTATTAATATCAAGGCATGTTTAAGTTTGTCTTAAGAGGAGGGACAAGTTAAAAAGGTAAGTCTTTGTTGCTTCCTGAGAGAGTCCCATTCTTGGGGTAAAAACAGAATATAGAATGATCAGAATATCAGAATATAGGACAATCTGAGTCTGTTAAAGGCATTACTGCTGCTGCCACATTTTCCTTTCCCTCACTTAGACCTTGCAGCCCCACAGGTGGAGACAGTAATCGACACTGGGCAGGCCACCTCTCCTCTGTGCTGCTGGGCCACCTGTGTCGCTCTGTCTTGTCAGAAGGCTGACAATCAGCTCCCTGCTGCTTCTTCATCTTTTGAAATCCAATTAAACATCTCTGGCCACAGTGTGACAATTGTCTGGGCTCCACACATTGGAACTTCACCTGAGGTGGCATCAGGAAGCCAGAAGAGAAGAGAAAAGCTCCTTTATCATGGAAGGATCATGTCCACAATTTTTTAAAGGGTGGAACCATTGTGAGTTCTGACCCATGTTCAGATGGATCAATGCCAAGCACAATTACAAACTTGAAGATCTCAAAGAGCATGTAGCAGATTTTACCAGGTCCACATAGGCTCCTGTGCCCAGGAGCAATCTGGTGGTTTAAGAGTCAGCAATGGCATAAGGTATATGAAAGAAACAGTGAGTTTGAGTAGAATTCAGGGTGAACCAGGAAGGCGTACTGGAAGGTCTGTTTGGGGCTAGATTATAGGGGACCTTGAAGCCAGGGTATTTTGATCTTTAGAAGCATTACACTGGGCTGTAGGGCCTGACGTTTTGTGGAAAGGCAAGAGTATTCTGCTATGGATGGATGTCCTACCCTGCAAATTGCCATCTTGGTAACATCTTGCCTCTGAACATGTTTCCTGAGGTTTGTCCAGGCCAGCTCTAGTCTCAGTGCATTGGAACATTATTTGCTCAATACAATACTGGCTCCTCTTAAACACTTAGGAGGATGCTACCTCTGGGAGAACCAAAAACTTCTCATCCCAACATGCACGCTATGTGGTTATTGGGAAGGAGGAGGATGAAGAGTGGGGCAGAGGGAGTGGGAGGGGGAGGGGGGAAAAGAGGGCGACGAGGGAGAGGAAGAGGAAAAGGAGAAGAAGAAATCTAGACTCTGGTCCTGAATCTGCTACCAACTGATTGGGTATGTGAGGAAGCTATTTCTCTTCTTGGGGCCCCAGCTTCCTTATCAGCAAAATGGAAAGGTGACAGA
This sequence comes from Dugong dugon, assembly GCA_030035585.1. Classification (NCBI taxonomy): domain Eukaryota; kingdom Metazoa; phylum Chordata; class Mammalia; order Sirenia; family Dugongidae; genus Dugong; species Dugong dugon. The sequence continues at coordinate 14,122,230 of CM057481.1, read as the reverse complement.
TCAAGTGATCTCTAAAGTTTCTCCTAAATTTAATGTTCTTGGGAATAGTCTCAACTGCTGGCATGTCTGCATCTTGTTTATACCATTTGTCTTACATCTCCACAGAACCATTCTGTGGGACTAGGTTTCTGAGGATGTTTTAAAGATAAGTGACTTCAAAAGAAAGTATAAGATCACTGATCTAATTTCGCCTGTAACAGGTGGCCTTTCACCTGCTAATGATGCCTTGAAAGGGAAAGTGACTTAGCAGCAGTTACAGTGTGTCCGTGGTGGTGCTCAGACCCTCACTTTCTCTGTCCAGTTTTCTTTAGTAATAGAGCTTATTATATGATGGGAAGATCACCACACTTTTATAGCTGTGGGAGATGTGAGGAAAAAAGAATTAATAAACCCTGGACTGGTTAACAAAAAAACCAAACCCATTGCCACCGAGTTGAGTCTAACTCATAGTGACCCTATAGGACAGAGTAGAATGGTCTCATAGGGTTTCCAAGGCTATAATCTTTAGGGAAGCAACCATCACATCTTTCTCCCATGGAGTGGCTGGTGAGTTCAAACCACTGACCTTTCAGTTAGCAGCTGAGAAGAGGGCCTGGGCTGGATTCTGACAGAGGAGTGAAATTTAACTGGGCAGAGAGAAGGGAGTCAGGCATTCCAAGTAAACCAGGATGGTGAGGCAGGGCCTGAGGGTCAGGATGAGTCAGGAGTTGTGAGCAGGAAGGGAGTAGGAAGTAGTGGGAAATGAAGTATTAAAACCAGGCAGAAGGGGAGATTATATTCGATTCTCTAGGACTTTGATACTCAAAGTGTGGTCTGGGAACTAGAACGTTGGCATCACCTGGGAGCATGTTAGAAATGTAGAATTTCAGGCCCACCCCAGCCTTACTGAATCTGAATCTGCATTTTAATACCCAAAGGTGATTGTGTGTACCTTGAAGTTTGAGAAGTGCTGTAGTTTAAGACATTGGTTTTCACTGATACTGATGACTGGACCCCACTCTGGACCACTGAATCAGAATTTCTGGGGACGGGCCTTGGATGTTGGAATTTTATAAAAGCTCTAACGCGTAGTTAGGGTTGAGAACTACTGTTTTCATGGCTGTAAAACAAGAATGAAAATGTCGAATCAGGGAACAACAAGGTTAAAGAAGATTTAATGAAGATCAGCCAGACAGCAGTATGAAGACTGTACTCAGGAAAGAGAAATTTGTGGTGACAAACCAAATAAACAGAACAAAAGAGAAGACAACACCATGTTGAGTCTTGATGGTTGGGCTAGAAGTTGCTATAGGGAGCTGGTTTGTAGAGTATAATGAAAAGTTAGTTTGGTTTTAGATGGTGACAGCATCTAGCAGGCATTAAGAGGTATGTCACTGGAGGTTAGGTTCAAGGGCAGGACTAGAAGTATGAATTTGGAATATAAATGGTTCAGGATGACCAGGTAACTGAATAAAGAGTTTTTGTTCTGTAAAAGGTAGAATTGTAGTCTTGAAAGGAATTTTAGAAAACCTTAGGTCAAACTTCTAGAATCCCTAAGAACAAGGAACTTAGAGTGAATTCTGGTTGTACATCAAGTGTGCTGACTTCCAATAGTGCAAGGAATGTCTTTTTAGCTTGGCCTCAGCAATCCTCTACCTAGAGTCAGGAAAGGACCAGGCTCTGGGATACCCTGTAGAGCCCTAGGGAGTCCATTTCCAGAAGGGCTTGGCCTGTGTAAAGTTTCCCTTCCAACTCTGTGACTCATCTACACACTTCCACAGTGATATTTTTGGAGTACAACTATGTGTAGCAGAATCTCCTTTTCATGGCTGACAGTGTTGCCCATTTGTGAAGTCATTAAGCTCCTGTGATCTAAAAGCAGGGAGGAGGTAAACTGTGCGAGCAAATTGGGAACCTGCTTGAATGATGGGATCCTGGGATTCATGCTCTGAGTGAGGGATCTGTAGACCTAGAACCCTTCTTTAAGGGGATGTGGGAGTTGAGTAGTGATGATGCTTACCTATCATGGTTCATGTCAACAGTAGGGTGCAAACCAACAGAAAATACACACTGAGGTGAAAGAAGTATGTAGTAGAAAGACTACCAGGCTGGGAGTTGGAAAACCAGGGTTCAGATCTAAGCTCTGCCACTTACTGGCAATGGCCTTGCACAAAGTTTCCTCTTCAGTTAAAATGAGGAATTTTACCTTCCTTGTAGGATTTTAGTAGGCAAATGAAACATTGTATGTGAGTGCTTTTTAAGGTGTAATACGCTATTTTTTTAATAGGGGGTGCGAGAGTATCAAATGGATTGACAGGAAAGGAAGAAGTGGACCAAATGAAATAGGAAGATCTGTTTCTGTGATAGTGCTGGGATTTCCCCTGTCTTTTCTAGTGCACTGAAAAGCAGGAATCTGCCTGTTTGGTTCTGTCTCTGTTGTGTTCTTCTCATTCTTCCTCCTTCAACTTGTGCACCTTTGATGCACACCTGGTTATGTGCTAAGTAGGCCTGGCTTTTGGCAAAATTGTGAAGGAAGTGAAATGTGCCTATAGTGTCCCTAGAAACTCACTTTGAGATATTCTTCCCAAAGCAGCAGTGGGCATCCCACTTCCTGAGAACAAGATGCTCATGTTCTCTTCCTTCCCTCTACCCTACCTGAGAAGTAAAGGACATAAGGACATGTTTTGATTATTTCCAGGGATATTTGCTTTTCAGGTAGAGGAACAAAGCTTTAAGCTGTGATGATGGAATTTTCTGCATCAGTGAGCTGGGTGGAGAAGTGTAGAGTTTGATCTTTCTGGTACTCTTGAAATCAGAGTACGGAGGCTTTCATCAATTGAGCTGGCCTGTCCTAGAAATTTGCCAGCCCTCAAAGATGTCATCAATTATATGGTCTACATTATAAGTACTATGGGGTTCTGTGAAATGGATCCAATTGCATTACTTTGTAGGGATTTTGTGAGAATCAACAAGAGAACAGAAGAGAATAAACTATTGTGCTCTTCACACATTAATTACCATTGAGTTACAAGGGCATTAACTTTCCTTATACTGGCAGAATGTATTCAGAGCCATGGAAAGCTACAACCAGAAGAAATCTTATGAAAAGCAATTCATCTGTATAGTGCAATGTCTTCAAACTTTAGCATGTATCAGATTGCGGGGCCCCACCCCAGAGTTTCTTTCTGATTCAGTCTGGGGTGAGTTGGATAATTTGCATTTCTGACAAGTTCTCAGGTGATGCTGATGCAGCTGTTGTGGGAACTGCACTTTGAGAACCGTGGATCTTGTGCTTTACAATTGATAAAATGCTTTGCCATACAGATCTCCTTTAATCCTCATACATCTCGTGACCTCATGAGATAGGAACTTCACAGATGAGGAAGCAAGCTCGGAAAGACTGTGAGTGCTGAGTTCACACAGCTGGTGAAGAGCAGAGCTGGGTTCCTGAGCTTCTCACTCTTTCAGTTCTTTTTCTAGTTCTAAATTATACCATTGCAGAGTTCTAGAATGGCAGCTAAGTGTGGCCAAAATGAGACCTTTGATCTTCTGACTCTTCCTGTAAAATTTTTATTAAATCTGCCCTGTGATGGTCACCCTATGTTGAGCAGTCTACGGGAGCTATAGTAATTGAGGCATTTTGGAGATGTATGAAGATATTTGGAGAAGGAAGTAAAAGGACTGGAGGGAATAAACTACCAAGAAGCAAGGTTGATGGGTGATGAAAGGAACCCAGTTAGGCAGAAGGATCTGGGAAAGGAAAGGGAGCCAAGGAGAAGCCTAATGAAGAGAAGGGGTGGGGGAGGGGTGGAGAAAGTTAAGAATCTTGAAGGACTCTTGATACCACTTAAGCATTTAGCTTCATGGGACAAGATATATAGTCTTTTGTCCTCTAGCCACTTGGCTACTCCGCCACATTATCAGAGGTCTAGTCTGTGATGTAGTATAACAAGAAACAATTGTGCTTGCAAAAAGTCTCCCATACACCCTGGCATTCTTTGTTGTTTGCCATTACGGTAGTGTCAGTCTTTGAAAAATTATGGAGCTCTTGATATGTTTCCCTTTCAGGCTCATGTGTTCCTTGTATTTATCAAAATGGAACACTAACTAATATTTACTCAGTTGTATAGACATGTTGACAATAAAGACTACCATGTGTGTCTTCCTGCCATGGTGACTATTTTGCTTAATACACGATTGACTTAGATGTCTTCAGTTATTATAAACACATATTAAAAATAGCAACCTTAAAAAAAAAAGATAAAACTGACAAATAGAAAGTTCCATGTTTTTGGAGTATGACAGTGCCAACCTGGTTATTAGAACATGAAACATAATCCTTAGTAAGTTATCTAAGTTTGTATAATGATTCTTTTTAAAATCAGTTTTGTTTTTTTTTTTTTTTGCTATTACAGTTTTCCTGTTCATTAATAACAGTTTCTTGAATTGGAACCTGTTTTAAATATTACATTTCTTCTGGATGTATATTCTAATAACCTAGGAAATATAAAGATCTGGCTATTTTTAAAGAAATTTCAAACACGCAGTCCAATTCTCAACTTTTAACATCCATTTATGACTGTAATCATGAAGCTGAGAGAGGTTTCTGTGTTTTTATATTGCATTGTTTTTGTCAAACAGAAAGAGAATGTTCCTAAATTGGCTAAATGCTCTCTACTTTGTTAATCAAATGGAGCACTCAAGATCTGTGCTGTTTATTTGTAAAGGTTTTATTAGCAAAAATGTGGAAATGAAGATCCTTAATATCTTTATGATTTTCCATTTAATGCTCCCCCTGCAAAAAAAACCATTGATTTAAAAGTTGAAAAGACTTCTGTCAGTTTAAAGGTTTTGTGACTTAGATTTTTTTATGTAGTGAGAAAAGCAAACAAGTCCATATATATCGTAGGTGCCAGGTCTGAGAGATCTCGGTGTCATTTTAACTTCAGTTTTGTTTTGTGAATTAAATATTTAAACAACGGCTTTTAAGAAACAAAAAGGAAACTATAATGTTTGAACTATAAAATTTATGACGTTTATTGACTTTTTGATGCTCCCAAAGAACTTCCTGTCCTCATAAATTTGCTCCTGTGGTTTATCAGAAGCAGATTTGTGTTATTTTTTTCCATTATAGTGTGTGCATGTATCAGTTGTATTCCCAATGACTGGCTGATGCTTTTAACTAGAGGTGGTTGTGCAACAGTGTTGACTAAACCCACCCTGGGGTGTGCTGTGTGTGCAGGTGTCCACCTGCAGGTTCAGCATGTGCCATAGGGGTGCCTTCACATACATGTGTGTAAATACCTATTTACTCTTACCTCTGTTCTTCTACTTTATCTGCTTCAGGGGTTATCAGTATTGACTGTTGAATTTTAAATTCTAAAGTGCATAGTGGAAATTAAAATTAAGTAAAACACAAGGACTATTAAAAAACCCACTGTATTCTGTTGCTTTGGGACTATAATGAGTGACAGAATACTGTTAAAAAAAAGGAGAGAGTCATCACAGTGGATTGTATCTTAATGGGGATGGAAAGTTAAGGGAGTTATGTTCTAAAGTCAGGGCATAAAGGCAAGAACTGAGACCAACGACAGTAAGGGCAGATTCACTTCTGTCAGTGCCGTTTCAGTGGTTCTCTCCTTCTCTTTTGGAATCTTTAAATTCAAATGTGCTATATGATTCAACTTCATAGAATGTGTCAGAGAATCTACAAAATTATTCTTAATTTTTACAATATATCAGTGAGATGGGTGATATTATCCCTATTTTAAAGGTGAGAAAACTGAGGCTACAAGAGGGTAAGTGACTTCTCCAAGGCCACATAGCTAGTTGCTGGCTAGTAGGGCCAGGATTTGAGCCCAGATCTACCTGGCTCCAAAGTACTGGATCTCCAGTATACAGAACCCTTAGAGATCATGTTTTATAGCCAATTTATTTCACAGATGGGGAAACTTAAGACTTGCTGCCTTCACTGTTTCCCTCACTCAGCGTGGATAATGGGGTGTTGACTGTATATACTAGGCTCTGCCAGGACTTCCCAGCTGGTAGGGTATGGAGAGGATTTGGTGCATCAGAGAGCAACAGATAAAATTTGAGAATTGGGTCAAGGGGGATGGGAATGAACCAGTTAAAGGAACTGGAATTACATAGTCTAATGTGAAATGTAATCCTGCTCTTCAAGTGAACAGCTACTTGATGAAGGATAAAGACCAGCTGGGCTGTACTTTCAATGCTGCCAGAGCAAGAAGAAAGGACTTTAAATTGTGCTGGGTGGGTTCTGGTTTGAACCTTTGCTGAGAATTTGCGTTTCTAACAAGTTCCCAGGAAGTTATACATAAAGAATCACCTGGGGATCTTGTTACAATGTAGATTCTGATTCAGTACATCTGGGGTGGAGATGCAAATTCTCAGCAGGGAACTTGCTAGAAATGCAAATTCTCAGCAGGGGTTTGAACCCAAAAGAACTGGTTCAAAGCCTTGGGCATAAGTCAGTTGTAATTAAGAACTCCTGATGGTGGTGAGGGGCTGGTGGTTGCGGGGCTAGTTAACACCAGGGGATAGGGGATCTCATTCTTCTTTGGAAATTTATGAACTAGGACGAGAGCTACCCTTTGCAGGGCTTTCTGTTTTTCCTGCCAAAACTTAGAGTAGTGTTGTCCCTCTCAAGAACTGTAGTTAACAAGCAGCATCTCAGTTGACTCATCAGAACTTCCTGTGCCCTACAAATCATTCCACCCTCTGTTCCGTCCTCCTGACGGGGTCACAGCTATTTCATGAAGCACAAATCTGATAGCAGTCCTCTGCTCAAAAATGGCCCAGAGCAGCTGTTTTCAAAGTGTGGTCTGTGGACCCCCCGGGGGAAGTTTGTCAGTTGTAGCAAATAAAAATACAGGATGCCCAGTTACACTGGAATTTCAGATAAACAACAAATAATTTTTTAGTATAAGTATGTCCCTTGCAATATTTGGATGGTCATACTGTATTTTGTCTGGTAACCCAACCCAGGCATCCCCGAGACCCTTTCAAGGAGTCTTTGAGGTCAAAACTGTTTTCATAACAACATTAAGACTTATTTGCCTTTTTCACTGTACTGACGTTTGCACTGATGGTTCCAAAAATACAGGTGTCTTAGCATGAATCAAGGCAGTTACACCAAACTGTACTAGTGGTCATTGTGTTATTCTTAAAGTTACAAAAAAAGAAAAGTCAGTTTCACTTAAGAATACCCTTGATAAAGCAGTAAAAATTAATTTTATTAAATCTTGACCCTTGCATAGATGTCCTTTTAATATTCTGGGTGATGAATTCAGAAGTGTGCATATTGCACTTGTGCTATGTACAGTGGTTGTCTCACTTGTGTGATGGTTTGAGCTGCAAAGCTGGACAGGTTACTTGTTCATAGAACACCATTTTTGCTGACAAACTAGGGTAATTCAAACTTAGGTATTTGGCAGCTATTTTCTTGAAAATGAATGAAGTGAGCCAGTCACTTCAAAGAAAAATCTTGACAGTATTTGTGCCAATTGTAAAATTTGAGCTTTCAAGCAAAAATTAGAATTTTGGAAAACTTCTGTCTACCACTGAGAGCTTGATAGCTTCCCAACACTGAAAGACCTTTCTGATGAGATTGGTGGTGATATTGATGGATATGATTTTTAAATATTGTGTAATGAAATGTGTTAACATTTAGAAAATCACCATAACTCCAAAACCAAAACCAAAACTGTTGCTATTAAGTCGATTCCAACTCATAGCGACTCTATAGGACAGAGTAGAACTGCCCCATACAGTTTCCAAGGAGCAGTTGGTGGATTCGAACTGCCGACCTTTTGGTTAGCAGCCAAGCTCTTAACCACTGTGCCACCAGGGCTCCAGTTTGACCAATAATTTCCAAGTGACCAATGTATGATGTTACCATTCAAAGAGCAAAATAGACTGATAGATTTTAATGTAACAGAGTATGAAAAATTTCACTGATACGGTTTCAAATTCTACATTTCAACTAACTTTTAAGAGTCGAGTTTTAGGGATTTAGCAATGAAGAACATCCACAATTATCTGCCCTCTCTTTTTCAACTACATATTGTGTGAGGCTAGATATTCTTCATATACTTCAACCCAAACACTCTATCACTATGGATTGAATACAGAAGCAGATATGAGAATCTAGTTGTCTTTTATTCAGCCAGACATTAAAAAGACTTGCAAAAATGTAAGAGTGCCACTCTTCTCACTGATTTATTTTGTTTTGGGAAACAGAGTTACTTTTCATAAAAAATATTTATTAACATGTAATGGGCTTATTATTTTTACATGAATTAGTAATTTAAAAATGTTCTCAGTTTTCATTTTGAATATGGTAAATATCAATAGATATAATCCACATAAGCAAAAGCTCATTGAAGTCTTAATTTTTTAAGAGTGTAAAGGGGTCCTGGGACCCAAAAGTTTGAGAGCTGTTGGTTTACAGGATAACACCCTGACTTGTGGGCAGAACGTTAAGGACTTTCCATGATCTGGCTCCGTCCTGCCTTTGCAACCTCACTTATTTACCACTATCTTCTAAGTACCCCTAGTTCCAGCCTAACTACCTACTTACTGATTTATGCACATATTCTGGACTTTTCTGCCTCTGACGTTGTATACACCGTTCCTCTACCTGGAACACATGTCCCCACCCTCTTTGTCCACCGGTTCTGGTTGTTAGTGGGTCAGGGCTAGCTTCTTAGCACGAGAGTCTGTGGTTGGAGAGCCTCATTCAGACCTAACTTCACAGTGTGTTTATGGATATATTCTGCACATTAGCTTTCTATACAATTACCTACAGGATCTGTTTGTCTGTCTTCCTTAATTAGAATTCTTGGAGGGTAAAGGACCCAATTTTCCCTCTGTTTTGTATTCTTAGCATCTTAGGGATAAGTGTCCTGCTATCAACTTTATAAATACTAGCTAACAATTTCTAGCCACATCTATGGGCTTTTATGATTCTGTGTAGATTATCTGAGTATTTAGTGCCTGCTGTGAACATAACATTTGGCAGTTTGGGGAGGGGGGTAAGGAGGTGGGACCTGCACTGTGGTTAGAGACACAGGACTTACAGCCAAGAAGCAATCTAACAAGACACAAAAGGCATGTACAGTAGTCAGAGGGCAAACCAGGTGCTCTGGGACTTCAGGGAAGGGGGCTGCACATCCATAGGTGGCTGGTGTAATCAGAGAAGGCTTCTCGGAGGAGGTAGGGACTTGACCAGGGCCTTGTTAAATAGGGAGGATTTCGTTGGAGGTCAGCAAGGCAGGAATTTCAGGTCAGCGAATAAACATGAGCCAAGGCAGAGAATCAGAAATGAGCACAGCATGTTCACGGCCTAATGAGACTGTGACCACAGTGAAGGTGAATGGTGTGAAATGATAGGGCTGAAAACTAGTCAGAGGAGTTTAGATTGGACATGGAAGGAAAGGGGAACTCATAACTTGGTTAGGGGAGTGACTTGGTGTTTTCTGAACACAAGATGGATTATTTGTGGGAGGGGGAATGGAGATGGGGCATCAAATTAATGATCCAGAGGTGTAAGGTGGTAAGGCTCTGTACTGGGCTATCAGCAAGGCTTTTTGAAATACATGCAGGGTAACCATGTCTAAAATTACAGCTCCGTGCCTTCAAATGGCAGTGTTTTATACATAATGGCATGGGGATTAAGACCACACGACAGTGTATTAGTGATATACTTGAGTTTTACCACATTTGGCTGACTAGAGCTGAAATATTCTAGTCTTATGTTTATTGTCTCAGCCGTTAAGTAGTTGTGTGTGGTTTTGGCCAAGTTACTTAACCCCTCATTGCCTTAGTTCTGTCATCTATAAAACAAAGGTATTACTAGTACCTATCTTACAGACTTGTTAAATGTCTACACATAGGAAGTCTTTAAAAAGATTAGCTACTTATTTATTCAATGATGTTTAAATTACCCAATGTACCAAAGCTTCCAGAGCCATGGAGCTGAATGAGGGCCCTTAGAAAGCTTGCTGGAGACATTACAAAGATGGGACTCATTGGGAAGCTGGAACAGAAAACTTTAAAAACTCCAGTTCCATAAACTCATTCAGATCTAAAAGGCAAAATCTTTTTTTAAAAGGTTTTTAAAAGGAGATCTGAGTCATTTTAATCATTTCATTTATCAGCTTAAAAACTTGCACTGATTTCCACTGCAGAAAGGATGGATAAGCCTTCTTTAACTGGGTCTGAGCTGATCTTTCCAGCCTCCTTCCTGCCCACAGCCCAGGGAGGCTGCGGCTCAACCACAGTGTACTCCTGCTTATTCTCAACCTAATGCAGCATTTCACGCCCATCTCCTGTCTGCTTTTCCCCAAAAGCTTGTTCCTCTTACTCGCATTTCTACCCTATAAAATTAGTCACTCTTTTTTTATTATTGTACTTTAGATGGAGGTTTACAAAACAAATAGATTCTCATCAGTTAGTACACATATTGTTTTATGACAATGGTTAACAACCCCACAGCATGTCAACACTGTCCCTTCTCAACGTTGGGTTCCCTATTACCAGCTTTCCTCTCCCCTCCTGCCTTCTAGTCCTTGTCCCTGGACTGTTGTGCCCCATTAGTCTCGTTTTGTTTTATGGGCCTGTCTAACCTTTGGCTGAATGGTGAACCTCTGGAGTGACTTCATTACAGAGCTAAAAGGGACATAGTCTCGGGGTTTCTCCAGTCTCCGTCAGGCCAGTAAGTCTGGTCTCTTTCTGTGAGTTAGAATTTTGTTCTACATTTTTTCCATCTCTGTCCGGGACCCTCTATTGTGATACCTGTCAGAGTAGTCAGTGGTGGTAGCCGGGCACCATCTAGTTGTGCTGGACTCAGTCTGGTGGAGGCCGTGGTAGTTATGGTCCATTAGTCCTTTGGTAAAATTAGTCACTCTTTAAGAAGCAATTAAAATGTCTCTTCTGTGAGAACTTCTCAGATACCCCCAATTATAATTAATCCCTTTGATGCATGCATAGTACTTTCTTCACACCTGTTATAGCTCCTATATTCTGCATGCTATTAGAGACATAGACACACTTTTCTTTTTCCACTACATCTTATATCCTTGAGGGAGGAGCTATGCCATAGATGTGTCCTGACAACACCTAGCCCAGACCCTTGTTCTTAACAGGTGCCTTATGAATGTTGGCTGAACTGAATTGAATTGTAAGCAAACATCAGGTGGGATTTTGTAGAAAAGGTCTCAAGAGCAGGGCTTTAGACCTGGACTCCTGAAAGTGACAAGTATACCTGTGATTTAGATATGTACTTCAGGCCTGAGGAGTCCTTGGAATTCTTTGAAGGGAACCTTCTTCTGTCCTTCCAGCTGTTGGCTCAGAAGCAGTCTTAGATGAGGTGGCCCCAGCCAGCTTTATGTTATTACTAGACCACAGGCTACTCCTCTGCTGCTTCTCTCTGAAAACAAAAGGAAAAAAAAAGGAAAGGACAACTAGCTTGGTTGCCTCTATCTTTCCAGTTTGGACACCCCTTTCAGGAAGGCTGTCTGGTCCCCACTCCCAGGTGCCCCCCAACAACTGTGGGTGCCCCCAGTTTTTCCCCAACAACGGAGGACGCCCAGTGTGCCTTTTTGGCCAAAGAACACCTTCTCATAAACACTTTTATTTTCTTAATTCACGCTGAGCTTTTTTGCTTTAAAAACAGTTCTCAAACGTTCTAAAACGTTGTAGGAACATGTAGATCGAAACAAAAGCAAATAAATTGAATCCTGTAAAGTAACAAAGCAGACGCCCTTCTATGACAGACAGCACAAAGCTAAATGAAAATATTAGTCATCCTCTAGATACAGTATTTTTCCTTTCAGAAAGGAGCTGGCGTTTGCAACCCCCCACCCCCAAATATAAGACAATGAAGGTAGCAGAAAACTATTCTCCACAGCTCCCGGAGGGGGGTCAGCAATTTCAGCAGCACTACCTATTTCTATAAGCAACGCAAGCGGTTTGAAAGATCTTGGTTTTTACTTTCTCCTCACCTGCCTCCAAACACACGTGTAGAACGAGCGAGCGAGCGAGCTATGCCTTCCCCCCGCCCCAACAGCCTTTGAGCATTAGAGTCCGGCGGCGCCAAATCCCGCGCAGGGCTGGGGAGGAGGGGGTGCACTCTGGAAACCCGATTAAATCCAAAGATGCGGCTACCTGGGGCAAGGAGTGCTCTCCGGAGAGCCGGGCTCCCCCATCCCCTCAAGTAGAAAGAGCCAGAGGAAAAAGGGGGCGCCTGCCCGGCTCCGGAGTTGTAGGAGAGCCGGGTAGAGCCCCGCGAGGGGTGCGCGTCGACACCTGTGCTCCCAGGGGCGGGGCGTCCTCCAGGTGTGCCGAGGGAGAGGAAGATACTGAGAGCCTAGAGAAGCTAGCCTGGGAGCCCGAGTCCCCTTCCCCCGCCCGGAAGAAATGCTGGGGGAGGAGCGGTTAATCCGCACCTCGCCGCCGGGGTATCCACGAGCCCAGCCCGCCTCCTTTGGGGGAATGCGGGGGGGGGGGGGGGAGCAAACCCTGCGGCACGGAGGGGGTTAACCCGGCGGCCCGCGGCCGGAGGGCGCTTAACCCTTTGGCGCCCTTAGGTCAGCCCGGACAGGCAGGGGTGGCAGAACCCCGAGTCCCACGCGGCGGCCACCCCGACCGCACGGGGCGTGCGGGAAAAGCCCCCGGCCGGTCGCCGACAACTGGGGCGCGGCACAGCCGTGGGAGGCTCGGGCGGGCGGGCGGGGGGAGGGAAGGGGGACGGCAGCGGGCGCGCAGCGTCGCCAGGGCGAAGCCGGCGTGCGGCGCAGCGCGGCGCGGCGGGCGCGGAGCGAGCGAGCGAGCGAGCGAGCGCCTGCCTCCGTCCCCGGATGTGAGCTACGGCTGCCCGCGGTCCCCAGCCAGCGGCGGCGCGGACGGCGGCGGCGGGCACCCGGCACCGCGGCGGCGGCGGCGGCGGCGACGGCGGGCGGGCATGGGGGGCGCTCTGAGCGGCCCCGGCGGCCGGACCGGCATCTCCGCGGCGTCCCTCCGCTAGAGGAGGGGACCAAGCCAATTCTCCTTTGCAGCAAAAAATTGCATGTATATATTATTAACATAATATATACGTCGGATTTTATTTTTTTAAAAAGTTTATTTTGCTCCATTTTTTTGAAAAAGAGGGAGCGTGGGTGGTGAGCGGTTTTTATAAATTGTCTTTATTTTCTGTTATTTGTCCCCGTCTCTCCCCACCCCCTGCTGAAGCAAGAATAAGGGCAGGGACCGCGGCTCCTACCTATTGGTAACCCCCTTCCCCGTTCCTCCCCCGCCCCAACGCCCGGCACAGTGCCCTGCACACAGTAGGCGCTCAATAAATGTTCGTGGATGATGATGATGATGATGATGAAAAAAATGCAGCATCAACGGCAGCAAGCGGAGCACGCGAACGGTGAGCAGCCAGAGCCCGGGCACCCGCTGCCACATCTCATCCTTGTCATGGTCCTCTTTGCACCCCTCTCCCCTTCTCGCCCCCACGCTGCTCCCGTCTCTGATGCGCTGGGTGGGTTGAGGGGGTTGGAAAGGGTGCTTCTAGCCCAGTGCCATCTACATAGAAAGCGGAGATGCGTGAAAAAGCCACTCCGTTCTCCCTTTTAGGCCCTGAATGTCAGCGTTAATTCTGCATTTGTGGGGTGGGGGCGGCCGTTGAGTCTCTGGTGTAGCAGGAGGGGCTAGCCGAGGTGATTTGGGTTCGGTGTCCTCGGGCTCAACTTTCCACCGACGCAGCCGAGCAATGAAGGTGGTGGTGGGGTTAGCCTCTTCTCCCTTTCCTCTCTTCCCCCGCCCCCTGGTTGACTGGGAAGGTCTCTGGTGGCATCCGGAAAATTCTAGGATTGCCCGGTTTCACCCTTCACCCTTGGCGCCGGTGGGTGAAGCACACCCCTCCCCTTGCCGGGGGGAGGCACGGTCTTAAATCGGGGGGAGGGGGCGGACGGAGCGTGTATTCCCGCTCCCGGCGCCGGCAGTGCACACATCAGTAACCTAGCAATGCCCGGGGAGTCGCTGCCGCTGTGGGGCTCCCCTCCCCGGGCCGGGCACCACGTGCAGTTTCCACACTGGCCAGGGCTCGGTCTAGGAAGGCTGGACCAGCTCCTGGCCAGCCCTGTCCCCTCTTCTTGGAGGTAGCCGGCCCGTCTGCGTCTCTCACTTGGCTGGAAACCTTCCCGAGTGAGTGCTCCCCATGGAAGGGGTTGGCACGACTCATCGTGGGCTCCCAAGCTGCCCGCACACTCTGCCCCCTTCTCAGGCTGCTGGGCAGCAGACCTGTGCTTGCAGTGACTCTCCCTTGCTCTTAACAGTAATTGGTTTTTCGAATGCTCATCCCTCTACCTCTCACTTTGGCCTCTGCCTTCATAAAGACATTTAGAGCAAGGGCGGGGACAGGTGCCTAGGATACCTGCCTGGGTTTTGACCTGACTCAAAACTTGTGGGGGCTTCTCACAGGAGGTCTCCTTGGGGGTCTGCCCCGTGTGCACCCGGATGACCCACTACACTCAGGTGACTCCTGTTTAGGCCTTGAGGGCCCCTGTTGTAATCCAGCCTGTCATCCTAGGTGCAGGAGTGCAGGTTGCCTGCCTGTCTCTGGATGCTGGCTTGGCTGATGCTGCTGCAATTTAAAATGCAAAAAAGCCCTAAAGATGTTTTCTGTTTTCGGAAGCCTGTGGAGGAAATGAATCCCAAGCATCATGAATTTTCATTTGCAGGAAGCGTCAGTGCATAATCTAGATATTTGTTATGGGGTTTTTGGTATTGCCTGGGTGCCAGTGGAGGATTTTTTATTTTTCTTTCATGTTGGAAGAATTGCATTTATGGCTGTGGAAAGACGTTGGAGTAACACCCTGAAAATGATCAAGACTATTGAATTATTGGCACTACCCCCCCCTTTTTCTGTAATGGTGGTAGTTATTTTAAAGAAAAACTATTGTACATATCTGTTAAGTCATTAGAGATATGTGGGTTTTACAAATTGCAAAGAGTGTGGAATAAATGTGGAAATGATCTCAGTTAGTCTGAAAATGCCTAAACGACTCTTTGTGAAGCCATGGATATAGAGAGGCACTAATGTTGATGGGTGTGATGCAGTACTGCTCCTGGGTGACTGACACTCAGGCCAGAGCAAATGGACTTTCCTGCCACTCTGGCTGACCAAATGCCAGCTTCAGAAAAACAGCACACAGGGTTCAAAGTGAGCCCATGGGTATGATCCCCCGCCTCCCCTTTCTGATGTGAGACAACCTTGGCTTTTTTTCTGGACACTGGATGCTCATTGTTATTTTTCTTTCTTTTTCTCCTCCCCAGAGGCAAACTATGCAAGAGGCACCAGACTCCCTCTTTCTGGTGAAGGACCAACTTCTCAGCCGAATAGCTCCAAGCAGACTGTCCTGTCTTGGCAAGCTGCAATCGATGCTGCTAGACAGGCCAAGGCTGCCCAAACTATGAGCACCTCTGCGCCCCCACCTGTAGGATCTCTCTCCCAAAGAAAACGTCAGCAATACGCCAAGAGCAAAAAACAGGGTAACTCATCCAACAGCCGACCTGCCCGTGCCCTTTTCTGTTTATCACTCAATAACCCCATCCGAAGAGCCTGCATTAGTATAGTGGAATGGAAGTATCCTTTTTTGAGGAAGTCTTTCTCATTTTCTCTTTTACCATCTGTTCTTTAAAAGGATCTGCTTTCTGAAATGGCACTTACAAAGCTGGAGCGGTCTGGAATGTGAGCCACAGAAGAAGAGGCTGTATGAAAGGGGTTTCATTGTCTATTACCTTCAGATCTCCTAGGCTTGCAGAGGGGTGGCTTTGTGGGTATATTTAGCCCACTGTCTGGAGAGAGAGAGAGAGAGAGAGTGTGTGTGTGTGTGTGTGTGTGTGTGTGTGTGTGTGTATAGAGTGACGGGGGGGGGGGAGGGAGTAACAGCCTTAAACTTCAAAGTGGTGGATAATTAAAGTATGAAAAGTAGCCTTTGGTCATTTGATACCTGTGGTTAGTTTAAAATCCACTATTGTTTTTTGGCAGTGGAATGCTTTGAACCCATTATGAATAAGCTATACCAATTAAAAAAATAGACTGTATGAGACTCTACTGGAAATGAATACATTTTTGACCTTTAGCAAAATCTTCTGATGTTTTGGAATTTGCTTCTGCAACTCCAGTTAATGCTAAGGTTGCTTCTGCCCCTGACATTTGGTGATTCTAGTTGTTTAGGTAGCTACATACAAATACGAACACTTGCTTCATAGGGAGGGAGGGAGTACTTTTGAATTGTTTGTGTTTTTTTGGCTGATCAATGCTATGACTTCCTGGAATTTCCTTTTGATAAGCTCCAAAAAAGCCTGTGAAATGTGAGCGTGAGGGGCATGTGAAGGGAGAAGTCTGTATGTGCCTCTTCTCCCTGAGCCCTTACGAGTTGTAGAACAGCCCTTGCTGTGGAGGAATTTGCAGTTGCTGCCTTTATAAAAAAATTTGTCTATGTCCTTGGACTGGAGTTACATTTCTGGGTGTCTCCTTTGTATTTTTAAAATTGAACTCCAAATGCCCCAGGATGGTTGATATGTCCCAGATCTTGGAAAACTATTGTGGTTCAGTTTGCGTATCCCTTCCCCCAAATCTTGAGGCTGAGCTCCAGCCACTGCCCTCCTTCAGGAAAGGTTGACTGAGGCCTTCTTTTTGAGCAAACGGCTTTCTAATTAGTCAGATGATTCATTGGTCTGGGTAAAATAAAGCATTTCCTTTCCCCCAGAAGTGTTTTTGGAGCTGGCAGGAACCTTAGAACAGTTCCTAACCATGGGAAGGAGTGAGAACATAGGGCTTTGCCCCCACTACTCCCAGAATGATGAAAGGGCCATGATTAACGGGGAGAATGTTGGTGGCCAGCTAGAAAGTGGAGCTGAAACCTCCTAATAACTTGATTACCTAGCTAGGCAGCTAGTTGCATGTCCTTTGTCATCTCTGGCTATTTTCTCTGCTTAAACCAAATCAAACCAAACTCATTGCCATCAAGTCAGTTCTGACTCATAGGGACCCTATAGGACAGAGTAGAACTGCCTCATAGGGTTTCCAAGGGCAGCTGATAGATTCGAACTGCTGACCTTTTAGTTAACAGCTGAGCTCTTAATCACTGTGCCACTAGGATCCCTCTCTGCTTAAGGACAGGAGTTAAAATGAGTTAACTCTCTAGAAAGGTTTTGGAGAGAGCAGTCAAGTGCTAGGGTAGGATTTGGGGGGTTTTCATGTGCTTCTCGGAACAGATGTCTCCTCTCGAGCGAGCTTTGGTGTCCCTCACATAGCTGGGACTGTGTGTGTGTTCCCTCTTTAAGTTCTTCTGTAGTCTGAGGACAGAATGTCAGTGTCAGCCCAGGAGGGAGCTAGGTAAATCAGGGTATGCTCTGGTGGCATCCCTGGATCAGAGGCGGTAACTGTACCTAGAAAGATCTCTTCCTCCATAGGTTGGTTTGATGTGACTCAGAGTAAGCAGAGACCTCTCAGTGGGGTCATTAATTGTATGCAGAGCCTGATGCTGTTTCTCTTTGTGCACAGTAATTTGTATATAGCAATTTATGTGTAGAGAGTGAATTCCTGGGTCATGCTGCCATCTCCCTTTCCTGCATTGCCAGATATGTGTGTATAGCAATCAGGGGACATGGCTGCCAATTCAGGGAATAGCCTGCTTACAAATGAGGTTGTTTGTAAACTGGATTCTTAAACATCATATGATCCATTTGTTTTTTCCAGTGGCCGTTTCCTTATAATTCAGGGAGCAGGTTATACAAGTCCTCCGAAAGCCTGCTCTGTCAGACCAAGTCAGCACTGAGAGGGAGGAGTTAGTTTGTTTTTGCAGGCAGACAAGGAAGAGTGTGCTGCACCTTGGGGAAGTAAGTGGTGTTTTCTTTATTTTAGAAGGAGATGATAGGATCAGACCTATCTATTTCTCTATTCTGATTGGCTCGTAGAAATCTTGTGGCAGTGATGATGGTTTCCACCAGTACTTAGAGACCGAAACTGAACCAGCATAAAGAAGAAAGTATGCCTTATGTTGGGCCTTCCTGAACAGTGTCAGTATTTCTCAGATGTGCCTGTTTCTCATTTAGGTATTGGGAAGTTTAAAAGGGAGGATGGTGGTGTGGGAGAATGTGAGCAGAGACAGTGTGTTTCTACTGAACATTGGTTCAGTTGACGTCTTAAATTCTGGTGGGGAATTATCAAAAGGAAAAATGAAAGGGGATTCTGAAGTCTTCTGAAGGTGGACTGTTTTAAAAGTGGATCCCTGGATAAAAGATTCTTATTTGCTAGATGAGTTAAAAGAATAAACATGAATTAAAGCTAACCAGCTTAAGAAATAAACCATCAAAATTACTAAGGGAAGAGTGTTCATATTCTCATATCAAATATTGAAGTTCGTCAAGCGGCTGAGGTTTTATAAAACCCAAGGTATCTCCAGAGAGTTGAGGGGTATTTGTTTCCTTTAGCATTTTTGAATTCCCAGGAGGGTATCAGGGTGAATGGAGAATAGTCTGTTGGTGTTCTTGAATCTTTAGTACCTTGAGGTATTTACTCAAGCAGTGTATGATGGCCTTCCCTTTTGTGAGTGAGTGTATGGGAGAGACACACCATTGTAAATCAGGCCTGGGAATTGCGGATTAGGTTGGTTACTCATGAAACCTCGCTTTGGAAAGGCTGAAAACCAAAAGAAGGAAAACAGTCATTTGGCAGATGTCAGATTTTGTATTGCTAGTTTTGACAGTGTCTTTTAATAACACCAGAATGTTTAAGCGAGTATCTGTTGAAATCTGATCTTCAAGTGATTCTTCCAGACAGACCCCCGAGATTTAGAATTGTTAAATAGTGCTTTGAACGTGTCTGCTGCTGATTTCTTGTGGCTTTTTATTTAATTTGTTTATAAATTGAACACAGTAACAGCACATTATAAACTGAGCTCCAGTCCAGCTCTAATCTGAAACAGTTACAGCCATTGATTACTCTGGTAAAGAATGCAGAGGAAGAAGCTGAGGCCTGCCTTGCTTATTACAGTGTCTGAGGTATTGGACCATGGCCTGAGAGAGTCATGGGGAAAATGGAGAAGGTCCTAGTAACCTGGCCTGTCCCAGTCCAGAGAAGAGATTCTGACTGACCCAGCCAAGAATAGTCCCCAAGAAAATGGCTCTAACACATGGAACCAAGGATCTGTGGAAGAGATTTGTCCCGTGATGACTTCTCTGTATCTGCTGCAGCTGGGAATTTAGCTTTCCAAGGCCCTTGTTTCTTTTAAAACTACAAGAAGCAGAAGCCTGGTTCACACAATTCCCTAGTTCTCTGCACTTTTAGGTTTTAACATAAAATGTGCAGCAGAAGAATGAGTATAACATGATCCTTGCAACAGAAGAAAAGGACGTGGAGAGGTCATTTGATAGGAAGATCTGCTATGGGATGATGGCTGGTGGTTACTTCTGCTGAAAACCTGGCAGTCACCCTGGTCAGTCAGAAAATGATTTGTGTATGTCATTTTTTATCTTAAAAGAGATTCAGAAGTGGTGTGATTGGGAATGTGAGGAGAGGATGGTGTATGTATATATGGTTTAATATATCCCTTAACACAATTTTTCAGACCATTTGACATATTTATATTATTGGCTATTTTTGCCAATTGTGTGGCCTTAGCTATTTACATCCCATTCCCTGAAGATGATTCTAATTCAACAAATCATAACTTGGTAAGTGTCCTTAGACTTCTTGCTTGTTCTGATGTGTGGTTGTCATTTGCCTCTATACTTGGGCTGCTGGCTTTCTGGGGCCGTTGGTGTTTGCAGCCATGCATGTGATGTTTCCCGGACCTTTGCAACAGTGTTTATTTGACCTGTATTCTCAAATTTATACCGAATGAACGTGTCAAAAGTCATGAATCTTGTGTAAATAGATGTGGAACTTTTTATGGGAGAGGTTTGTAGCAGATATTTAAAATAACTTTTTTTCTCCACACAGACTTTTGCTGTCTACCACTCTTTTCCGGATACTAGCTTTTTATTTATTTATTTATTTTTTAATTTTTAAACCTAGTGTTATTTGGGAGTGACCAAAATTGTTTGGTCAATTTTTGTAGTAAGTAAAGAATTATCATTTATACACAAACTGTTCATTCTTAGAGAGGCGTTCAGCTGCTAACCAAAAGGCTGGCAGCTTGAACCCACCCAGCGACTCTACAGGGGAAAAGACCTGGTGATCCTGATCCCATAAAGATTAAAAAACAAAAAGCCAAGCCAGTCGCCGTGGAGTCGATTCTGATTCCAACTCATAGCCACCCTGTATGACAGACTGTAGAACTGCCTCATAGAGATTCCAAGGAGGGATTGGTGGATTTGAACTGCCGACCTTTTGGTTAGCAGCCATGCACTTAACTATTGCGGCACCTTGTATTATTGAAACTCCTACTCCTAGCCCTGGTGGCGCAGTGGTTAAGCATTAAGGCTGCTAACCAAAAGGTCGCCAGTTTGAATCCACCAGCCGCTCCTTGGAAACTCTATGGGGCAGTTCTCCTCTGGCCTGTAGGGTCACTGTGAATTGGAATTGACTTGATGGCAGTGGATTTAGTGTTTGGATTTTAGTCCTTTGAAAAGTCCCAAGATAAAATGATTCTATGGTTAAATAAATTGGTATACTTCAATATACTTTATTGCCGTCTTAAAGATTTATGTTGCACATTAGCCTAGCAAAAGCTCTAGGAAGGTCTGCAATTAAAAAACAGTTTCATTTTGTTTAATTCAGCTAGTCCCAAAAAAGTAATTGGTCATGGATTCTTTGTACATTTTTCTGGCAGAATACTTTAACATCATGGAATCAGGGTTCCATGGAACTTTCTTTGGGAAAGGTTGATATAGTTTAAAAAAAAAAAAAAAAGGCACGAAAGGGCTGTAGAACTAGCAGCTTGTTCCACTTGCCATCAGCTAGTTTTGTTGTGGGGCACTTCCCATGCCCTTTTTGCATTGCCATTCACCCATCTGTCAGTTAAGGGGATTGGATGAGATGATCACTAGGATTGTTTTTACCTCTGACATTCTGTAACCTTTCTTTGATGATTCAGAAGCCATTCCGAGATTTTTCTGGCACCACAGCATCCTTCTTGCAAGGATCAGTACTTTATAATTGGAGGTCGTGGCAATGGTAGATGAAGGAGGGAGCCATGCTGGATAACAGGAACCTCCCTCCATTTTGGTGTCTCTGCTCTCACCTCTTTTAGCTAGTTCTTTCTGGTTTTTCATGTTGAACTGGAATTTAGTTAGGTTGGATGTTCTTAACTGAATGTTGTAAAGGCAAGACTACTGCAGGGAGAGATCTGCTGGCTTCTGAGGATATTGAAACTATACTCTTGTGAATTTAGCCTTAATGGTTTATGTACAGGATTTCATGTTACATTTAAAATGTTGTGGCATATTTCAGATGTAACATGATGTCTATTCAGATTTGCACATTTTTAATTTGATTTCCAGAGAATTTAAAAAAAGTTTTGGGTATTGTAACTGAAAATATAACTGTAAATGGAAGTTAGATATGTATGTGAATGCTTTCTGTTAGTATATATTTAAAATGTGCTAAAGATTACTTGTGTAACTTTGGATATTTTAAAGAGCTTTTGATTTGGTTATACACACGTGACGTTAGATGATCATTTTAAAGGATGAGCAGAAGTAGTGAAAAGCCTCCCATCGATGGAGATGGGTCATTGTAGTTGCGGCCACAGATGGTGTCAGCCTTGTTACCAAATTTAACGACGTGTATGGTGACCCAGTTTGTTGCTATCTGTCGCTCAAGAGAACATGATTAAACAAACTTAGAAAATAAATGCCTTTCAGAAAGGCAGATTAATGCAATAATTAATATAGCTGCATGTGTAGGCCAATTGATACTCTGATTTTTCCCAGGGAAATGCAGGGCACTAATATAAGTGCTGTTGAACCATTTGAATTTCTCAGTTAAGGAGTGAGGGAATAAAATATTATAGGAAATTGATCAATTTCTTTTCTTCCCCCTTGCCATCCCTCTGCAGTGGGTCCTTTCTTGATAATTCTTAAACACTGAACTTTTTTGTAGGGGTGAGGGGGAAGGTGAGGGTTTTTAGTTTGGCAGGCCTTTCTAAAAACCAACATGTATTCCTTTGTCTTCTTAGTATTCTTAAACTCATGGCCTTCAGATTTGTGTCGTATTTTCATTTGGATGGTTACATGACCAGATGAGTTTGTACACTGCCTGACTCTTTAAATATTCCCTTTCCCACTGTGGGAAGGGAAGATCTTTGTGGACTTCCCCCCTGACACTTAGCAAGGTCCCATGCCCTGTCAGCCTCCCACCAGGGAGCTGGGGTTTTTTTATACATTTGACCCAATTTGTGCCAAAGTGATTGCTCTATTTTTGGGATTGGTTTAGAGGCAGCTGAACAAAGCTTATTTTTCATCTGTAGTAAATACCTTTCAATTAATGTGAATGGCAAAACAGAGGGCAGAAAGACTGATGAGGTGCAAAGCTGTGCCTAACAGGGTGGTTTTCCTTGCCTAAGAGTTCCGTGGGAAATGTATACGTCGAGCACTTAGAGTGAGATTCAGGGCCAGCTTTTGTGGAAGATGTTTCTGTCCTTTAGAGAGCACTCATAGTGAAATTATTGCTTTTGTTGGATGAGAAATGTGGCCATCCCCATTGGTCTAATGTGTGTTTGGTCTGGGTTTATGTAACACAGCCAGCTCTGGGGACTTAGAGACTTCCTAGGGGGTAGCAAGTTTTCCCAGAGTTAAAATTTTTTTTTTTTAAATATAAACTATCTAAAGTTTTTATGTAGCTTTCATTTGTGGACTTTCAGGAAGTAGTGGAGGCTGAAGCCATGGAAACAGTGCAACTCAGTTCCCACAGTCATAGCCCTCTTAGTTCAGTCAGTAGCAGTATTTGCTCAGTTCCACTTGAGTGTATCATCGATTTTCTTCTTAACAGAGGTGGGGTGGGTGTGGGGGAGAGCTCTTCTGTATTGACTGTCAGAGTGGGATGATTATAATACTGTATTTCACTGTGTTGAACTTTGAGGGGCAGAGTAGCAGGGCTAGGGGTCTGGGGACTATGCTCTCAGGGGACATCTAGGTCAATTGGCTTAACAGAGCTTATTAAGAAAATATTCTGCATCCTGCTTTGGTGAGTGGCATCTGGGGTCTTAAAAGCTTGAAGCGGCCATCTAAGATGCATCAATTGGTCCCAACCACCTGGAGTAAAGGAGAATGAAGAACACCAAAGACACAAGGAAAGTAGTAGCCCAAGAGACAGAAAGGGCCACATAAACCAGAGACTTCATGAGCCTGAGACCAGAAGAACTAGATGGTGCCCGGCTACCGCCAGTGACCACCCTGACAGGGAATACAACAGAGAGTCCCAGATGGAGCAGGAGAAAGGTGGAATGTAGAACTCAAATTCTAATAAGAAGACCAAACTTAGTGGTCTGACTGAGACTGGTGGAACCCCAGAAAGCATGGCCCCTGGATTCTCTTATCAGCCCAGAACTCTTCAGACAGGGATTGGACTGGACTGTGGGACATAAAATGATACTCCTGAGGAATGTGTCTCTTAGTTCAAGTAGATACAAGAGACTAAATGGGCAGCATCTGTCCGGAGGTGAGATGGGAAGGCAGAGACGGTTAGGAGCTGGTTGAATGGACATGGGGAATCAGGGGTGGAAAGGAGGAGTGTGCTGTCACAGTATGGGGAGAGCAATTAGAGTCACTTAACAATGTATGTATAAATTTTTTGTATGGGAAAAAAAAAAAATACTATATTTCACTGTGTTGAAAAACACTTTATTTTGTTTTTTCAAACTTCAGTTTCTCACAAGCAAACTGTCATGGTTGAATAGTTTTTAGTACATGCAACCTGTTCCTGACACTCTCCGCAGGCTACTTTATATCTCTCTGTAGTGCTGTAGAAATGTCCAGAATAGGGATTGCCACCTGTCATGAGAAACCCTTCTTTGATATCTGTTAAGGACTGCATCCCCTCTTGCCTCTAACCCAGCATAAAGGGACTGGAGGGCAAGACCTGTGGCTCGTGCTTCCCTATCTCTTCATCTAGCAAAGTGCCTGGCTGCTATCAGGTGTTCAGTAATGCTGGTTAAGCTGAACGGAAAGTTTTACTATGATTTGACACCGTGAATCAGCTTTGACCCCTTTCTTTCCCTTTTTCTCATCTTGTCGTTGAGGCTCATTGGTTGGTTGGTTTGTGTTTAGGCCTGTGACATTTTACCTCTACAACATCCTTCATGTCTTCCCCTACATTCACACCCCTGTCAGATGACTTGTGTGAGAAGAGTGATCCCAAGGCTTCAGTGGTATCCACTGAGGAAAGGCCCTACTCCATGGCTAGGTCCTCCCTGCTCTGGTGAGACATTTTTTTGGCTTATCCTCCATTCCTCCCCTTCATAGCCCCACCCTTTTGTCCATCAGAATTTCCCAAACACCCCTCTCCCACTTGTGTGCCTCCTGACTTTCCCTGCAACTTACTGCCTTCCCTATCTGAAATGCTTCTTTCTTGCTACCACCCCGTCTTCCCGTGTCACGTCCTTACAGCTATTCAGGAATAATCTCCTCCCATAAAGCCTTTTTTGACCCTGGCTCTAAGTTACTACCTTATCTGAACCTTTCTTGTGACACTGCATTTTTACCCTAAATTTTAGTTACTTGTGTTTTCATCTTTGTCTTAAGATATCAAGCATCTTCAGAAAATAATTCACAGTGACCTATTTTTGGATCCCCAGTAGTGCCTGGCGTGGTAGCACATTGTAGATGTTCAGTCACCAAATGAACAGCTCTTTCAGGAGAGGCACCCTCACCCATTCTTCCTCTGAGCCATATTCAGGATTTGCTTGGGTGTGGGTCCCTCTGTGCATTAATTACTACTTGGGGTTTCTTGCCAGGGAGTGGGTGCGAAGTTATAAATGTTTATTCCCGAAAAGTTCAGGGTCTTGCTATCCTTTTTCTTATGTAGCTCTGGCTGAAGGAGCCCCCAGGGTTGGGTTTCAGAGCTGAGCAACCTTGCATGTTCCATGCTCTGGTAATAGGACTCCAAGTGGCAGAGAGTGGTAGGAGTGTCCCTGGGGAGCAGTGGACTTTTGTCCATGGAACTGGATGGCTTAAAACTGCCAAGAACACTGTGGGACAGTCTACTTTGATTGTACTCTCTCCTCCATGGCCGAGATCTCAATGTGCAATGTTAACTGGACTTAAAGTAAGTTCACTGGATCTGCGTGGTCATATGGTTTAGCATCTCACAGTTTTGCTCATAGTAAGGTGTATTTTAATACCTGAAGCATAATTTCATAACCTGGTTCATTAGGCTTAGCCTGTAAGGTGGGTGTTAGTTCTGTAACTCATCTATGCTGTATCTTTGCTCTGTCATCTTTCCATGTAAGTTGAACGTTCTTATTTCTGCATTTCTATTCTTAGAGTATAGCATATATGCTGCCTCCTCCATTAAGCCTTCTGGGATTCTTGTCTACTCCCCACCTGCCACTTCCACCTGCCTAGTGTAAATAGTCGCTGTCGCTCTAGACTGCCATAAGCATAAACTTTCCTCTTTATAGGCATTGGCCCCTTTCTGCCTTATTTTGCAGCATTTTTGGGAAATAGCTTGGTGTGTAGTGGGTCTGACAGCCTGGATTTAAATCTTGACTCTTTAGCTGACTAGCTAGCTGAGTGATTTTGAATGAAACTAGAATATGAATTCCTAGAAGCTGAGGCTGGAGTCTGATTTATCTCTTTAGCTTTGTGAGTCTAAACCTGCGCCTGGCCGCGTAGTAGGCATGTCAGAAAATATTACGTTGAATGAGTGAACAAATAAATGACCATACAAAGGTTCCACAGTCTATGCATATAGATCATTAGTTAATTTTCAACAATTGGCTAATGATTAATGTTTGCCCGTGAGGCTGACATTGATTATCCAATATTAGTGAGAATCCCAGGAAAACACCTGTCAGAGTTCACCTTTAATTTCAGGATTATATTTTTCTTTCTTGGAAAATTTGACTCTTTGCATCTGAAGCAGAAGAGAGAAAGACTTTCTTGTACTTGTCCATACTTTTTGAGTCCCTGAGCCATAAAATGGTTCCTGCGTTCAATGCTGTGTGTTAGCCATGTTGTGAATGATTGTATCTGGGTGGATGTGTTAGCATCACATTTCACGTAAAGATTGGGGGAAGGAGAGCAGCAATGACCAGAGCAGATGGACTTGTGTAGTAAATCGTTACCACAAGCTGGTTTCCTAATAAAATGTGAACCAGTTTATGTGTTATACAAGTAATTGCATCTCTTTTGTAGTCTTACCTCATTTTGACAAAGAAAAGGTTACCTAGCTTGATCTTTTGTTGAGCAAGCATTACTTAGATTGAATATTGATGGTTTTTTAAAAAAATCAAATCCAACTCTCAGATAATTCACATTTGCTATTATTAATGTTCCTTAAGAAGAAGAATTTCAAAAGGGTCCTCACTCATTAGGTTTGCTTGTTGAAAAGCCAATTTCAATTTTTTATAGTCATATGTTATGCAGTACAGTCTCCCTGCTCTCAAACCCTTTAGCAGACCAAGACTGCCTTAGTGTGAGGATTCTTTGGTGTGTGTATATATATATATATTTTTCCAGATAATATTTTATTGTGTTTTTGGTGAAATTTTACACAGTAAATTATGTTCCCATTTGACAGTTTCTATTCATGTTGTTCAGTGATGTTAGTTACATTTTCCACAATGTGTCAACATTCTCTTTCATTGCATTCTGGTTATTCCACTTCCAGTACTCTGGTTTCACTGCCCTCTTATCTTCTCGTTTTTGCTTTAGAGTAAGTGTTTACCTTTTGGTGTCTTATAGATGATTTTTTAGTAGAGCACTGCACTTACGAGTAATATTCTTTATTTTGTGTGCCACTCTGTTATTTCGCTAAAAGGTGATCTCAGGATAGTTTCGGTTCAAGGTTTAAAGAGTACCTCGGGGCAATAGTCTGAGGGAGTCCTCTGGTCTTAACTGGTCCAGTCAGTCTCGCCTTTTTTTTTTTTTAACAATTTGAGTTCTGTTCTGCGGTTTTCTCCCCTTTTATCAGGGTCCATCTGTTGTGACCCTGATCAGAACGGTCAGTGTTGGTAGCTGGACACCATCTAATTCCTCTGGTCTCAGGGTAGATGAGGTCATGGCTCGTGTAGGCTGTTAGCCCTGTAGACTAGTTTCTTCTCTGAGACTTTGGTTTTCTTCTTACTCTTTTGCTCTTGACAAGTAAAGACCAGTAGTTGTATATTAGACGGCTGCTCACGGGCTTTTAAGACCCCAGATGCTACTCACTTCACTAGGATGCAGAACATGACCGTTGTGAACTGTATTATGCCCGTTGACTGAGTTGTCCCATGAGACTAAGGTCCTAAGCCTTCAAACCTAGAAAAGTATTTTGGTGTATCTTGGATTACAAGTTGCAGAAACAGAACTCAATTTGGCTTAGCTGGAAAAAAAAGTGTGTGTAATTTATTATCCCAGCTAACTGAAAAGTCCAGGGCATAGAAATTACATCAGACACAGCTGGAAAGGGGGCTTAAAAGATAGCATCACTAGTCCATCTCTGCACCCCACCCCTTAGGGTTCTAAGGGCAGAGTCTGACTGACTTCCAGTGGTCAGCCTTACACACTGCCTTAAATGTGCATCCTCCTTAGCTCATTTGGGGGAGGGCATGTGGGGAGATGCATTCCTTTTTAAACCTCAGGTCAAGTTCAATATTATAAACATGATCATGTGAGAAACAGACCCCTGTAGCAGATTTGTATGTAGTTGCCTTTTTTCTTAACCTTTCTCATCAGTGTTTGTTTAATGAGCTCCCTCTCTTCATTTTTAACTGTAAAATGTGAGAAATGTCTGGTACAGAGGGGAAAACTTGCTCAGCACTAGAGACACGTTTCATTAAATACTGGTGGTGGGGAAAAACTCCCAAACAGACCCCCAACAGGTCCTCACCAAACAAAGTTTCTAGAGAAATTACAGAGCCTCTAGTATTCTGGTGACTGGGCATATAATGAAGGACTGCGTGCAGTGCTCCCGTGGAGTGGATAGAGGTGCTGTGTCTCATGGGGGAGGAGAGATTGGCAGGTGACCCAGGAATGGATGTTAGCATTTCCACCCCAGCCTCCTACCACACTCAGACTCCTGGGGCGCTCTGCCATCAGCGGTCGTGGGTATGCCCCCGCCCAAGTCCTGCCCTGCTCATGTGACCGAAATAAGGAAAGTGGCAGAGGATGTCCTCCCTTTCTAATTCAAGTGAGATTGGCATTCTCCCAGCTGGGGTTCTTGTGGGCAGTGAGGCTGTTTGGCTGGGCATGCAAAGCCAGGAATGGATGGTAGGGAGGAAACACTGAGGAGAAACTGAAGATGGAGATGAACAAGGAAACTGCCTGAGATGATCCAGCCTCTGAGAGGCAATCAAAACGGCTCTCTCTGTGTGTGTCTATAGGAGGGGAAGCTGGGAGAAAGGTGGGTGTAGGTGGATACGTGGTGTTGTAGACACACGTTTTAGGATGAAGCTGCCTTTTGGTAGTTTTAATTAAGCAGGGCCCCAGACACTGCCCACAGGCTGGGGAAAATGACCGTCTTCTTCTCCAGAACCTCACAGCAGTTATTTCTGCTAATAATTTTTTCCTCCTCCCTGCTGGCTGAGTTGTAATTTTAGAAATCACAGGGCATCTGTTGAAATTATTGAATGGGTGAATGTGAAGGTCAGGCTTGAGGGAATTGGGGGGCTGACCTGAGGGAGGGAAGACAGGCTCCAGACTGCTCAGGGATAATGTGGTGGGATCCCGGGCCGTGCTTGGCCCTGGAGGAACCTAGCCTGGGAAGGTGTCCTTGCTTAGCCTTGCCTGGGGATTCAAAGCAGGTTGGGTGAGAGGCTCATGCTCTTTCTCTTTCCCAGCCTCCTTCATATTCTGAGGGGCCAGCACTGCCTCTTTCCTGTGTCCATGGGGAATTCTGGTACAACTTAGACTCAGAGATTTTCTTTAGAGTTCTAAGGATCCTTGTTTATAAGAAAGGACTTTGAGGCTCCTTTATTCAACAAATATTTCTTGAATACCTACCATGCAGAACACACCAGGGCCTGTGACTTTTAGGTGCTGCTGCTGCTGGCCTGCCATGCCGCTGCCACCTTTTCATTCAGGAAAACCCATAGCATGAGTTCAGAGAACAGCCTTCTTTGTTTTTCTTATTTTGCCTTCTAATCAGCGTGGTGTGATCCTCTCAGAATTGTTTTTTACTGTGTGTGTGTATAGTCTGTACATTGTGAAATATATATATACTCTATATATATAGGAGACCTGGTGACGCAGTGGGTAGGAGCTTGGCTGCTAACCAAAAGGTCAGCAGTTTGAATCCACCAGCTGCTCCTTGGAAACCCTATCGGGACAGTTCTCCTGTGTCCTATAGGGCCACTATGAGGTGGAATTGACTCGATGGCAATGGGTTTGGTTTTGGTTTTTGATATATATATGTATATACGTAGTTTCGGTTTTTAACATTTTTATACAAGTGGGAACATAATACGTGCATCATATAATTTCCTTTTTTCCACTTAATGTGTTTTACAGATCTTTCCATATCAGTATGTAGACATCTAACAGCTTTTTAAATCACTGTAAAATATTCCATGTATGAATATACCATGGTTTGTTTAATTGTTCTCATTCTGATGAACATTTAGGCTAGTTTCTCAAGCTTTGCTGCTTCAAACAGTGCTGCATCGAATATCCTTGTATGTGCTTTTTTGTGCAAGTAAGTAAACATTTCTCTAGGATAAGTACCTAGAAGTAAACTCTCTGGGTTGGAGGGTCTGAGCATTTTTAATTCCATACTCGCTTCCCCATTGCCCCCACTAAGCCCGTACCAGTTTACACTCCACAGTGCATCTCACTGAGATCACAGTCAACTCTGATGGTTCTTTGTCTTCAGATATAGGAAAGGAAATCTTGGGAAGAGGGTACAGCTGCTCTTCTTGGATGCTGGCGGACATCTGGAGAATCTGGCCAGGGCAGAAAGCCCATGAACCCTGAGTTCTAGGTTTTGTGATCTCTTTTGAACCACTGACCCAGATAAAAGGCACCAAAGCTTTTTATTCTTTTCCTGGCTTTGGGTGCCACACACTGGGGTACTGTAGTTCTTCCAAGTGAAATATTCATTCTGTGTAGCTAATAGGTAAATAAGTTCCTAATACAGAAACTAGGGTCTTCTTTTTGGAATGTTTATTTGCTGCAGTTCAGTTCTAAGATGAATACTGCCATTATGTCCCCATTAGTTGAGGAAGAAAAATATCTAATCTGGTATGTTTCTGCTGTCCCATGATGTCTGATTATGAACGATTTTATTTTTACATATGGTAAAATCTTGCTATTATTATAGTATGGATATAGGGCTTTGCCCCTCCTACTCCTGAAAGCTCTGAGATAGCTTAGAAAATGGAACGTGATGAAGACCAGGGCAACTGGAAATCAAAACAAAGTAAACCTGCCAAGGTAGCTGAGGTGAACCGAGTGCCACACCTGGGCACTGAATTGGCCTTTAGGTTTCCTGGCAGTTGTGGCAAAAGGGAACACAGCTTAGCTTAGGTGGTTTTTATCCTCATAACAGAGGGAAACACGCATCCATTCAGAAAAGTACTTTCTAGGAATCAAACTTCAGGAGAAATCTATAGCATGGGTCCCTGTGTAAGGTACATTGTTAGGGCATGGGCAGCCAGGTCTTCAGCTGTGCTTTTGTCAAAGAATCAAAAATGCTGTGCAAGCAGATGGTCTCTGGATTTGTATTTTCTGAAGGGTGAGGGCACAACAGTAAACTGTGGTATAATGAAGGCACTTCTTATTCTATAAGAATTTTGCTTTTGGATTATATAAATTAGTATAGGATTAAAGCTGGGAAGATTCAAAATGAGTAGTGTAACACAAACCCAGAAAACCAAACTTGTTGCTATTGAGTTGATTTCGACCCATAGCGACCCTGTAGGACGAAGTAGAACTGCCCTATAGGGTTTCCAAGGAGTGGCTGGTGGATTCAAACTGCCAACCTTTTGGTTAGCAGCCAAGCTCTTAACTACTGTGCCACCAGGGCTCCAGTTTAACACAGCTATCATGTAATCATTCATAAAGTAATTTTTTTTAAAGCATTTGTTATGTGCAAAATATAGTTCATGAAACACATTCGCTCATTGTCCTAACTTGGTTTAAATCATAGTACAAAAGGATAGTATGAATTAATTCCAATACCAATAAAATCTCTCATTTTTGAAGAGTTGTTGTTTTATTGTTTACTCTAATTCAAACTAAGGAAGTGGCCAATATTTTTTAAAGAAGACATCCTTGAATGTTCTTCAGTAGTTAGATAACAATGGGGTATAATGAGACACTGTTTCTATTTACACGACTGATCCTCAATTGTACAAAAACGGTTTAGATGGGTAAATGGGCAAAATGCTTCCCTTTCATACCAGTGATTAGCCCCTTAGCCCTTTTTTTTCATTCTAATGCAAAAGTGAACTTCTCTTTGGGCTTTCACCAATTTTGAATTATTGAAATATAAATTAAAGGTGAATCTATCTAAAGCTGCTTTCAGAATTTTTATCTGGTGGGAGTGAAATTAAAACATCAAAAATTCTAAATCAGAATGCAGGAAGTGGAGACACCAGAGAAAATTTGGAGGAGGAGAATTGTTTGATAAATCTTTTTATAGAAAGCCACATAGCCTAGTACTAGTGTGGTTGGGGTAGAGAAAGCTTTGGTGGTAAAGTGAAAACTGCGTATATTTTAGGTTGGTAAAATGAATAAGCTAAGTGATGTCATTAAAGCCAGTTGGGCAGTAGTAGATTAGATGGCCTGGTTTTGATTTACCCCAGTGGCATTGAATGTGAATCACAGACCAGATGAGATTGAGATTGGAAAGAACCCCAGAGGCATTAGATGGAGCTCTTCTTTTTTTAGGCCCAGCATTGATGTGACTGGCCCAGGGCCACACAACGAGAAAGGAGTTGCGTGGGGACTTAGGCCAGGACTTCTGTCTCCTAGTTTGTTTTCTTCCCACTCACTCCAGTTTCAGCTGTGAATCTGAGTTGAAGCCAGGCGCCTCCTATCTGAGCTCAGTGCAGAGCCTGAGAACACAAGGGGCAGGGGCGACGTTTGGAAAATCAGATGACAAAAGATTGTCTGTTCAAAGCAAACTGTGTATTGAGTCGACTTTAAATTATTGTCTCAATTTTTTTCTTTGTCCAGTCTTCCAAAAGATAGTGTTGATCATTCCCATCCCCATTTAACTGTGTAAGTTATTGTTACTTTTCTTCCTACATACCAACATGCAGAAATCATTTGGCCCTAGACTGCCTCATGATTTTCTGGCTGGTGGATATAGAAGGCCAAGAGAGGGCCAGCAGGGCTGGTTCACAAACAGCAGGTCTTTCCTCAGTTATCTTGTTTTAGTATGGTTAGTGTGACCTGTCTTTACTATAACTGGAGGCACAGAGATAATTACCTTTGTTAGGAGCTAATGGCTGACATTTACCAAGCTAGGTGGGCTTTCCCTAAATGTCATTTAATCTTCACCTCACTATCCTCACATACACCTATGAGGAAGATACTGTTAAAAATCTTCATTTTACAGATGAGGAAACAAGGCTCAGAGCATTTAAATTGCTTGTGCAAGGTCAAGCACCTGGTAACTAGCAGGGCCGGAATTCACACCAGGACTTTCTGACTGCAGAGTCCACACTCAAGCAGTAGGCAGTGAAGGGAAATTAAGGCTCACAGGCTGATGCCATCTAAACACTGAGCAGGGGAAGGTGAGGCCAAGGGGGAGAGCCAGTGGCAGAGAACCCCGGAGAGCTAACGTCAGCACCTCAGGGTGGGTCTAACTGGGGCTTCACATTCATGATTTTGGTCAGGACTTGAACCTCGACTGGGGGCTGGCTTAGAAACTGTTTCCATACCACCTCATTCCCATCACCCAGAGGCATTTCCAGACTTGGGGGTGAGAATGGTGTGGCGGGGGGTGGGTTGTGGTTGGAGAGAACCAGGGCAGAGGTTGTTAGCAACCCTGTAGCCAGCTGAACTTCTGAAGTACCTTCTGATACATCAAATTAAAATGGAAGTGATTAGTAGGAATTTCTCTTTGGGCATTGAATAGATTGTATTGCATTTTAATTCTGTGAAAAGCATTTACTTGTGAATGGCAGGTCCAGGAGCTCTTTTAGTTCAGAGGTATGTGCTAGCACTGGGACATTAAGCAGTTAAGGTTATGGGCCTCAGGAGTCAGACAGGCAGCCCCTAGCTTTGTCATTCACTGACTATGTGACTGGGACAAGCTGCTTTTCATTTCTGAGACCGTTCCTTTTCTGTAAAAGAGGGGGGAAAAAAGTAGATAGAGGGTTTAACCCAGGCCCTGAGTCCCAGAAAACATTCAGTAAATGTGAGCTATCTCTATTACTGCGAGCCAGGGGTTTAACATGTCCTTAAGCCTCTTGGCAGTCCTGTGAGGTAGGTGTTGCTGTCCTAACCTTTACGAGTGCAAAAACCGAGACTCCCAGTGACCAACTGACTTGCTTCTGGGCACCCAGAATGGGGATTGGTGAGGATAGGATCCCTCCAGCCACATCAGAAAAGTTTCCTGGACCGTGGCTGGCTTGGGGGTTTGCTTTCCAAAGCCATTTTAAGGAAAATGTTTTCACCAGACTGATCAATTCCGTTTGTCCCACTGAACAGCAATAGTCAAAGATCTCCTTGGGGTGGACATTGGTGAAGAAGGGAAGTTGTCCTGAAGTGAAAGGGGACCTAGACCTGGACCATTAAAACAACAGTAAAGGGTTGTTTATTTCCTTTGGGACACTGAGGAAAGGGAAGTGGCTCTTTTAATGGTCAGGACTGAGTCTACTGCAGCTGAGAAGACTGAAGCCTGCTTCTACATGGTGAGTTATTTTTAGGCAGGGTAGAAAAATTCAAAGCCTAACACCCGGGGGCTAGGAAGATCCCCAAGTGATTCTTGTATACATAAGAATCACCTGGGGGTCTTGTGAAACTGTAGATTCTGATTCAGTATATCTGGGGTGGAAATGCAAGTTCTCAATAGGGGTTTGAACCGGAATGAACTGGTTTGAAGCCCTGCACCCTGCTCATGAGACTCGGTGGTATCTATCCATACCACTTTCTCAGCTCACCTAGAATCCATGTGACCAGCTGTCTCTTGTTTTCTGCTTGGTCCCGGTGGCGGACCCCTCATCATCTATTGACTTAAATGTTTCTCAGAGGGAAAAGAAAACAAGAGCTAAGGATCAAAACAGACCTCAGGGGAGTTTTGGCCTGATTTCTGTGCTCTGAGAAAGGAAGATTGGGCAGTCCCTAGAATTGGAATAATGTCACTGTCATGGATTGAATTGTGTCCCCCCAAAATATGTGTCAACTTGGTTAGGCCATGATTCTCAGTATTGTGTGATTGTCCACCATTTTGTCATCTGATGTGATTTTCCTATGTGTTGTAAATCCTACTTTTATGATGTTAATGAGGCAGAATTAGAGGCAGTTGTGTTAATGAGGCAGAACTCAATCTACAAGATTAGACTGTTTTAAGTCAGTCTCTTTTGTGATATAAAAGAAGCGAGCAGAGAGACGGGGGACCTCATACCACCAACAAACAAGAGCCAGGAGAATAGCGCATCCTTTGGACTTAGAGTCTCTGCGCTGAGAAGCTTTTTGACCAGGGAAGACTGATGACAACGACCTTCCCCCAGAGCTGACAGAGAGAGAAAGCCTTCCCCTGCAGCTGGTGCCCGAATTCAGACTTCCAGTGTCTTAGACTGTGAGAATAAATTTCTCTTTGTTAAAGCATCCACTTATAGTATTTCTGTCATAGCAGTGCTAGATGACTAAGACAGACACTGATCACTAACACCTGTGTGATTGCGTACAGCCTGCATGGTGTTTCTGTCATACTGCCTGTTTACATTCTCACAACTAGCTTGTGGGTGTTGCTTACTTGTTACAGAAGAGGCAGCTGAGGCTTAGGGCTGTTAAATGACTTACCTAAGATAAAACAGCCAGGAAGTGGCAGAGCAAAAGACATAGACATCTCAGGCTCCTCCTGTCACACTGTGCTCCTGGGTGTCAGGGAGTCTACCCAACACCTTGTACAGGTGGAAGATTGAGGCTCACAGACGGCCTGTGATTTTTCAGAGTTAGGACTTGCCAGAACCCATGTTATTATTCTCTCTTCTCTGCCACGTGGTCCTTGACCTCGGTTTCATCACCTGTAAGATGGGAATGATAATAATAATAACATTCCCCACATTGTTGAGAAGATTAAGAGTGATTTTATAAGGGAGGCCTCTGTGCCAGTGCTGTACCATTAATTTCTGGATACATCAGGGCTTGCCTTCTCGGGCTGTTAGGGCCCACCTCTGTCCGACTCCCTCCCTCCTCTCCAGCCTGTGCCTCCCTAGGAGAGCAGAGCCTTTGGAGGAAGACACATCTGTGTTTTGGTCCCAGGTTTGCTGCCATCTAGCTTTGAAACTGAGCAAATTATTTTACCTCTCTTGGCCTGAGTTTCCTCATCTGTAAAGTGGGGATAATTCCCCTTTTCTCATCATTAGCATGGGGTTGTTGTGAGGTTTCAGTACCATAATGTGTGAGCGAGCCCTAGGTTACCAAAGACGTAATTTAATTGGTCAAAAATGATCTCAGGGAGAGTCTTTTACCTCCCAGTGAAGTTCAGTGTTTGGCATTATCTCAGCATTGGGGACCCTCATGTAGCTTCCTGTTTCCCTACTTATAGTGCTATAGGGGTTTTTAAAATCACAGTCACAGGGCACGCCTGGGAAATCCCTGTGTTGCATTTCTTTGACCCCATGATTTTTTTCCTTTTCTGTCTCATTGTGGCCCACCCCATGGAGTTGGAAAGAGGAGCATACTCCTTCCCTTTTCTTCAGCACGGGGCCTGTCACTGCTGATGGCTCAGGGCTGGCCTGCAGCAGGAGGAGCTGCATCAGAACCTGGTGGGGCAGCCTGCTGCGGAGCTTGTGGAGTGCTGAGGTCAGCATTCTCAGCAGCGGGGAGCCCTGAGTCCGCGGTCCTCAGTGAACGAAAGCAGAAAGACCAAGTGCAATTTGACGACTCTGGTATTTGTGGCCACACTGATTTTTCAGATGGGAACGTGCCCCCCTCTGTACAGCAGACCAGGGCCTGTGTCTCATGGCTTGTACCCTTTGGTTTCAGGCCCAGGCAGAACATTTTATAGATGTTTTCTTGTCTCATTTTCATAACAAAGCTGTACAATAATTACTGTTGATGTTGTTAGTTGCTGTTGAGTCATTCCCAACTCGTGGCGACCCCACGTGCTACAGAGTAGAACTGCTTCACGGGGTTTTCTTGGCTGTAATCTTAATGGAAGCAGATTGCCAGGGCTTTCCTTCTGCGATACTGTGGGGTGGGTTTGAACCATCAACCTTTAGATTAACACAACCATATAGCATCCCCATTTTGCATACGAGGCAAATGAAGCTCAGAGGGGGTAAATGAAATGCCTCTTTGCTGAGGGAATAAGCTCTTAAGATTGTGAACGTGCCCTGTAGTCCCGCTGTCCACTGTGTCAGTGGTTTGCCCGGCAGTGTGCCTGAGGAACGTATGGAAAGTGCTGAACTTGGAGTTAAGTGACCTGGCTTTGAGTTCCTGATCTGTAACTTCACTATTGTGTAAGCCCCAGTTTCCTCATCTGTCATAAATTAGGAATATTCTTTAGTTTATAGGATTTTCATGGGAGTCAAAATTCAAATGGAATAATACGTGTGAAAGTGTTTTGTAATCTAGAAAGCAGATACACTTGTAAGGTGGTACCATTATTATTATTGTCTGTTGAAAGAGTGATTTCCAAGGAGAAGACTCAGGCCTCACCTTTCTCCTGTAGAGGGCAATACAAGGCCTGCGTCCCAAATCCACTGATGATGCCTGTATTGCAGTTTTGGCCCCAACACAGACAGAAGGTTACACCCATCAGTGCAGCCACAGTGATGATGCTTGAGATATTGGGGAGTGACTGAGGGAGTGGAAAGGAGGTCAGTGGAGAGACTGAAAAAGCCAGTCTCACCTAGAGCTTGAGATGAGCCCACATCCCCACCCAGGGCTCCAGAGAGGAGCTACTTCTCTTCTGGTGAGCCATCTCTTTGTTTTCAGAGACTAGCTGTAATATTTGAAGTCTGCACTGTTCCTTGAGTTCCTTGAGATTTGTGGAATTCACCATGCTTGTAAAATGCAAACCACAAACAATTTTGCCTAGTGATGGATAGGTTTGTAACCCAGGCCAGCCCTTTAGGTAAGCAGACGATGTTTCCTGGTTTTAAGTGTGAGCAGAGCATAGTTAATATCTTCCTTGTTTTTTGGGATATGTCACATCTTCATTCTGTCCCTAAATCTTTGTTCATTTTGTCTGTGATGATGAACTGAAGTACGTAATGGATTTGGTCACTGTCTGAAGCTGGGTGGACATCTGAGGCTGGAGGTCCTGATACGTGGGCCTTGACATTTTCCCTTCCCTTCCACCCTGTCTTTGCATGTAGTTTGTGAATAAGGCCAGGGCAGTGAAATCAGCTGGCGTGTTCTCCCTAGAACTTAATGGGCTAGTCCCTCGAGTGGTGGTAGCCTATAGTCATCTCAGCCATAGACCCACTTGTGTTTGAACTTACGCTGTTTTCTCATTATTTCTAACAAAAGTGTGAGCTTCCTGTGGGCAGGGATCCAGTCTTCCTTCTCTCTTAAACCTCCCATGACTCCTGAGAGTATTCGGCAGATGACTGACCATTTAATGAAGCATCACTATGTCTACATCAGGCACCCAGAGGTTGCTTTAATTGCTTTGATGATTTTCTCAACATGTGTCTGATGGTCTCTCTTTCCAACCTGGGAGCAAAATTATGGAGGTAGAAAGAGCTATCTTTTTAGTGAGGCTGTGATTGTTTGATGAAAACATCAGAACTTACACAAGCAAACAATAGTACGTTTCTCAGTGGTCCTTCTAGGGGCTGCACTCTCATCCCAGTGATGCTGGGATGCTGGTCTTCAGGATTGTATTCAGAGCCAGTTTATACTTTTCATTTTGCTTTGCTTCTGATGAAAAGTGGGGTGATCCAGGTTGATCACTGACCTTATTCACCAATTTTTTCTTAAATTCTTGGATATTTGTAAGAAAATAAAATCTGCCTTCATTGAACCAAGTTTTCTTTTCTTTGAGGATCTTCAGAGGAATGTGTCATGGGCTCTGAAGAAGGTCTTAATTTGGAATTTTGGAAATGTTCTAAGGAATGGCAACATTATCACAGTTATGTGTGCAGCTTCCCAAGCTTTCTACTGTGAAAGGAACAACACTTATTTGCATGGTTCTGGTGTGTTTGTAAGAAGCCCTGGTGGTGCAATGGTTAAGCTCTTGGCTGTTAACCAAAAAGGTTGGCAGTTGGAATCCATCAGCTGCTCTGAGGCAGAAAGATGTGGCAGTCTACTTCCATAAAGATTTATAGCCTTGGAAACGCTCTAGGGCAGTTCTACTCTGCTACTCTGTCCTATAGGGTCACTATGAGTCCAAATCAACTCGACGGCAACGGGTTTTGTTCTGGTTTTTGGTGTGTTTATTGAACAAAAGTACCTTACTACCTCACAGTCACACATCTCTAAGCCTGTGGTCTCATCTGGTCTGACTTTGTCCTGGTGCCAACAATTCTTCCACCTGGGCTTTTCTCTTTAGCTTCTGGCCCCAGGAAAATGGGAAAGTGGGGTGTTTTACTCCCAGCCATAGCCTGGTTTTTAAAGGCCTACCTCGTTCTCTGGGCAAGGCATGTTTTCATGTTACCTCAGAGTCAAGGGACTCTGCTCTGGGGTTCTGCAGAATGATGATACATGCATAACGCTTGCAGGGGCTCGGGGGTCCTTGGGAACAGATGTAATTGTACTGTTCACAGCTGTCATTCTGGTGATTTACAGAAGCAGACAGAATTACTTCAGTTCCCAGTAGGGCTCCTTGGACTCCACTCAGAATAATATGTAAGTTGCTGAGTTTCTTTTTCCTTGCCTTTTTTTTTACATGCATTTTTGATACCAAGAAAGTTAGACATTTTAATCTTAGCTGTAGCAGAGAGAGCTCCACCCTTGCTACGGGTGGAGCGGTGCAAGACAACAAAGACTGCTTTAAAAATAGCCCTTGTTAATAAGTGAAGCGTCTTTGACCCAAGTCAGTGTTCTGTAGCTAGATTCCAGGGATCACCACTGGTCACTGGCACCTGGCATTGGGACTGGGGTGGGGGGCAGTAAATAACAAAATTAATTGTTCTCCACATGTTATCGGGAGGGACCAGTCCCTGGAAAAGGACATCATGCTTGGTAAAGTAGAGGGTTGGCAAAAAAGAGGAAGACCCTCAACAAGATGGATTGACACATTGGCTGCAGCAATGGGCCCAAGCATAACAATGATTATAAGGATGATGCAGGACCAGGCAGTGTTTCATTCTGTTGTACATAGGGTTGCTATGAGTCAGAACCGATTCAATGGCACCTGAAAACAACAAGTAGATAGAATGTGGCATGTTTTTGTTTTCGTTTTTTAAGCAGGCTTAAAAACCAGAAAACCAAACCTGTTGCTGTTGAGTCGATTCCAACTCATAGCGACCCCGTAGGACAGAGAACTGCCCCACAGGGTTTCCAAAAAGTTCCTGGTGGATTTGAACTGCCAACCTTTTTGGTTAGCAGCAGTAGCTCTTAACCACTATGCCACCAGGATTTTTTGAGATACAATTTACATATCATATAATTCACCAATTTTAATTATGTAACTAAATGATTTCTACTATATTAACAGATTTGTGAAACTATTACCAAAGTCAGTTTTGGAACAATTTTATCACCCTATAAAGAAACCCCATACCCATTAGCAGTCACTGCCCATTTCTTTCCAACTCCCACACCTCCCCTGTAGCCCTGGGCAACCACTAATCTACTTTCTGTCTCTTTGGATTTGCCTATCCTGGACCTTTCATATAAATAGAATCATACAGTGACTTTTTGTGTCTGTCTTCTTTCACTGAACATAATGTTTTTAAAGTTCATTCACACTATACCATGTGTCACTACTTTGTTCCTTTTTGTTGCTGAATAATGTTCCATTATATGATGTGTTTATCCATTCTTCTGTTGATGGACATTTGAGTTGTTTCCGCCTTTTGACTATTATGAATAATGCTGCTATGAGCATTCCTGTGCAAATTTTTGTGTGAACTTATGTTTTCAGTTCTCTTGGTTATATATCTCAGAGTGAAATTGCCAGGTCATATGGTAACTTTATGTTTAACATTTTGAAGAACTGCCAAGCTGTTTTCCAAAGCAGCTGCATCATTTTATATTCCCACCAGCAATGTATAAGGTTCCAGTCTCTTTACGTTCTTGCCAACACTTGTTATTGTCTGTCTATTTGATTATAGCCATCCTAGTGGGCCTGACGTGGTATCTCAATGTAGTTTTGATTTACATTTTCTTGATGACTATTGATGTCAAGCATCTTTTCATGTGCTCATTAATCTTTTATATATATTCTTTGGAAGAATATCTACTCAGATCCTCTGCCCATTTTTTAATTGGGTTATTTTCTTTATTATTATTATTGAGTTGTAAGAGCTCTTTATATACTATGGCTAATAAATTGTTATCAAATATATGATTTGCAAACATTTTCTGCCATTCTGCGGGTTGTCATTTCATTTTCTTGGTGGTGTCTTTTGAGGCACAAAAGTTTTTAATTTTGCTGAAGTGGCATGTACATTTTGTCTTAAAATCTTAGAGTTGGATAGGACATTTGAGGTTGCCTGTTCCAATTCTCTTGTCTTAGTGCTGGGTGGCACTGTGGTTCAGAGAGGAGGCAACCTTGTTCAAGGTCATAGACCAAAAAAAGTCAGGAGTGGAGTGCAACTCTCATTTCACCTTGGGGCAACCTAAATTTCTATCCCACTGTTTGTGAAGATGGGAAAGATAGGGGTATATGTGTAGGGAAAGAGATTTGGTAGGCTGTGTGGCATTCTGGTCCCCCCTGGAGCACACGGATTCCTTACTCAGCTCTGCTTATAGATGGGACTGACTCTAAGTCCCTCCCCATAGTTCATTTGTTTTACTATAGAGAATGCTTCTGTCAGAAATTTGGTCCTTTCCTTCAGAGGGTCAGAGAATAGTCGAGAGCGGTGCTGTCCAGAATGGTAGTCACCAGCTACATGTGGCTATTAGAATCCAAATTAATTAAAATGAAATAAAATTGAAAATTCAGTTCCTCAGTCACACAAGCTACATTT
Source organism: Dugong dugon (assembly GCA_030035585.1). Lineage (NCBI taxonomy): Eukaryota > Metazoa > Chordata > Mammalia > Sirenia > Dugongidae > Dugong > Dugong dugon. The sequence goes on along the minus strand of CM057481.1, from coordinate 14,080,834 downwards.
CAAGTGCTCAATAGCCATATGTGGCTAGGTTACCATATTAGACAGCATGCATATGGAGCATTTCTATCATTGCAACAAGTTCTGTTAGACGACACAGGCCTGTAGAAATTTGGATCCCCAACCCACTTGGCATTCTGCCCATGCTCCTGACCCAGGTTGATGCCCTTGATCTGTCTCCATATGTTCCTCGTTCATCTGCCCCTCAGGCGTCTTATTTATGTAGCTGCTTCTGGGCTTCTTGGCAAGCCTCCTACTCCTATTAGATGGTTTGTAGGCCCTGCTAGCAGAGATACTTCTTTTGAATAGTTCCAGAGCTTGGTTGCCTGTAGAGACTAGTGCCTTCTCTCCCTTTAGCCAGTAGATACACGTGACTTGCAGAAATATAGTTGAAAAATGCCTAAGAGGATTGTGTTATTTCTTGGAGAGACTGACTCCTAAAAATGAATAAATAAGTAAATAAATTGGTATGCTCTTTGAACAAGGGGAAGAGATTGAAGAACTCTTGAGTTTCATTCTTTTGGCTGCATCTGTTGGTGGACTTTTGGGTGGGCTCTTCCTTTTAGAGGTTAGTGGTTCCAAGAGTTTGCAAGATTGCTAAGTGCAAGAGGATGGGAGACAGGAGAAGTCGAGAGACTCTGGAAATTCTGACACAGTAACGTGGGAGATTCTGGCCTAGACCTGCTTTGTGCCCTGTGTGAGGGTTGCCTTTAGCACCAGTCCCTTTAATCCTGAGGGCCATCTCAGCCATTCATCCCGAGGTCACCAGGGCTACAAAAAGAATCTCAAAAGAAATGCTTTATTTAAAAGGATGTTCTGTTTTGTCTTAGTCATGGGAGACACTGTGGTTGTACCAAGCTAGAATATTAGACCAGAGATGAACCAAAGAATATCTCGGAGAGGAGAAGGGACTCACTAAGGGTCACAGCAAACCAGTGGTGACAAAACTGAGATTATAATTCAGGTCCTCTGGCATCTTGCCTTATGCACGTTCCAAATTACCGTGTTGTATATCTTCAAACACACTCACACACACACACAAACAAAATAATTTTGTGGCGATGTTGCCCAGGCTTAGATATTAATTTATTTAATCTACATTAGGTGCTAGGCCCTGCGTTTAAAGCCTCCTTTGCTACTCTCATAAATAGTAAGTATTAAGAAAACCCTTCAGTTAAGCCAAGATTATCCAGAGTTCTCATTTATTCTCTCCTCCCTATCTCCAGGATCTATTTTCTGCAGGGAGGTCTGTCCTTGACTTTCAAGAAAGCATGAGGAGACAAAGAGACTTGTTATTTTTGTGAAATTAAATCTCCTCCACCAGACTGTGAGATCCATGAGGGCAAGGACACTGTCTTCTCTGTCATCACTCACAGACTGGCACAGAGTGTTCCTTTGGGGGAATATCTGTGGAATTTCTATTTTTCAGGAAATTTCCCCTTCTGATGGGTTTCTGTGGTACGTGCTTCCTTCTCCCTATGGTATTAACTTTGTCAATTTTGAAACAGCGATAAAAAGAAATGGGATAATTTTTCTGTCCATTTAAGGAGGAGTTGCCCATTTTGACTTTGAGCTTTAGAAGAGCAGGAGAACTTTCACATTTGTACTGTGGATGCAAGGGTTGCTTTCTTGCTGAATTGAGCAGTGGGTGGACGTGGCCCAACAGGACATCCTGGGAAGGATTCCCAGAGCAGTGAGGGGGCAAACACAGAATTGTGGAAGAAATTCTGTGCCATAAACACAGAATGTCTCCTTTAATACTGGCAGTTTTCTGCTTTCTCCTTTAGAGGTGGAAAACAGTTCCTTTCAAAGACAAGCTTAATGACTACTATGCCAGCACACAAAACTACAAGGTAGATTTATGCACCAGTTTAGCACTAGCAATGCAGTTTACAGAAGATCTGCACGAAAATCTTAAAAACAGTTTGAAAGCGTCAGGCTCAGCCGGTGTACTTCTAGTTTACTTATTAGGGACAGGGCTCTAGGAATGAGCTAATGGACAGGGATGTGACCCCCTGGCCTTTGAAGCCTCTTTTGGGGTTCGTTTTGATTAATTCCTTGTTCAGCTTTTACCAGGGACTAAGCTTCTCTAGTTGGGGCAGAGTAAGTTTTCAGGTTGAATTACTTGGATCATCGCCTTTGTTTTCTTTTTTACATAGTCTGTGGATATCTGGCCTTTTCAGCCAAGGAAAATGGAAATGGGTTTAAACCCTCATTTGAGCTATGAGTTTCAACCATATATTAATTTGCTTCTTAATCTTTATTTTCACATCTTCTGAGAAGTGGTGAAATGATAGTGAGGCAAGCCTCTGTTTTCAAATCGTTGAACTGAACTTTAGCTGGGTCCTTTGGAGGCACCTTAGGGGCCTGGAGCTGGGGAGAGAGGCTAGGGGAGCTGTGCCTCCCGTGATATTACCCTCCCTCCCTTCCATTCCTCTCCCTTCCCCTCCTTCCCTCTCTCCCTTGTTTTATTCCTTCCTTGTGTGTGGTGTTTGAGGTCCCTCCCTCCCCTCCTTTCTTTCCTCCTCTCTCTCGCCTTCCTTCCCTTTTTCCTTCCTTGTACATGTGTTTGAGGTTCCAGTTAAGATTTCATTTGGGGAAAATTTTTTTTTTTTTTTTTTTAAACTTCTGTTGTAGGCAGTACAGGAGAGGTTGGTCTACGTCTTACCCTTGCTTGAGCCAGCAAGGTCCCTGGACTGAACCTTTAGGGCCTGGTTCTTGTTATTCTTTCCTCCTCGCAGTAATCCACAGGCTCCTCTCTGGATTCAGGCCTCACCTTTGCCTCTCTTACCTGCTGCTTTGCTCTTTGGGGCAACAGTAATAAGAAGCCTTGTTTTATGAATGAGCAAGACCCTGTTATAGTAAGTGCTTTCTGTGTATTATTGACATCTTGACAAGTATACAGTGTTATCCCTCCTCATTTTATATATAAAAAGGGCTAAATCAGGATATGAACTCATACCTGTCTTCTTCTAGAACTTTCCTCCTAAGGAGAAGATCCCAGGACGAAGAGTCAATAGTAGCCCATGAGAAACATGGCAGCTCCGCAGTAGGGAAGGTGGGGAACACAGTGGAAATAAGCTGGAACTGGTGGTTATATGAGTAACCATTAACTGCTGGTTTTTGATATTTTCTGCTTTGGGTGTAGATTTTACTCTGCAAAGCTGGGAGGTGACCTATTTAATCCCTGTATATTTTGAACTCTCAGAATGGACTAAGGATCAGCCCAATCCATGAAATACCAACTGAGGGAGTCAAGTCACCTCCTGACCGCAAGGAGCTCATAGTTGATGGGGGGACAGATGGCCATTAGTGAGCCTGGTGAGCCCTGGTGGCAAAGTGGTTAAGAGCTTAGCTGCTAAACTGAAGGTTGGCAGTTTGAATCCACCACCTGCTCCTTGGAAACCTTATGGGACAGTTCTGCTCTGTCCTACAGGATTGCAGTGAGTTGGAATGTATTCCACGGCAACGGGTTTCGGTTGCAGGTAATGAGCACAAACCCCGCATAGACTGGATTAAGTAAAAGAGGAGTTTATTGGCTCATGTAACTGACCAGTCCAGAGATAAATCTGGAGTCAGCTCAGGGTCTCAAATGATGTCATAAAGATCTGATTTAAAAACAGGTTGAAAGCGTCAGGCTTTCAGATCTCCTCATTCTGGATCCACTTCCTGTGTGTTGAGTCCGTTTTCAGACATGCCCTCCCTTCCTAATTTAGGATGGTGGCCAGCAGTTCCTGGGCTATATCCTTCCACCTTCCTTCCAGCAAAAGACCTTCTGAGAGCCTTTGTCTCAGCCATAGCAGGCAGTCTTGTTTCATTTCATTGGCTCAGATTGGGTCACGTGTACAAATTTAACTAATCATGTGGTCAGAGGTATGTGAAACACTGACTGACTTAAGCCCAGGTCATGTGCTTCATCCTTGAACCCAGGTTGGAGCCAACTCCACCCCAAGCCCTTGAGCTAAGATAGAGGAAAATTGAGGTTTTGATTACTGAAGAAAGGTTACAGTTCAGGCTTAAATCTAGCCTGATCCACTGTTAGGGCAGGCTGAACCTGGGCTGTATTCTTGGCTGACAGACCCTAGAGTCAGAATTTATTCCATCCTGAGTATAACATCTTGTTACCATGTGGTTTTAGCTGCACTACTTACTTAGATACCAATTCTTGTCTCCTCTGACAACATTGTTCTTACCGGGGCTTGAGGGACTTCTTTTGGATGAACATTAGGACCTTGACTTCCCGTATTAGATCCTGGAGTACCATGGTGATTATATTTGAGATTATCAATTCATAAAGGGTGAATCAGGACCTTGATGCAATAGTATTTCCTCCAGCTGGCCTCGTTACTCAAATCAACGTATATTTCTAGGCTTCTGTATGGCAGAGCGGGGAACGGTACAGGCTTTAGAGATTTTGGAGAAAGACCTGGGTTTACATCCTGACATCATCACTGAGCTTCTGGTTCCTTATCTGAAAAATAGTAACCACCTCTTGGAGTTATTATGAGAAATAAATGAGATGGTGTGAGTAAAAGACAGTGCCCGGAACATCGTAAGCAGTCCATAGATGTAGCTATTGTTATTATTTCATAATCTGTCAAATGAGTAGGGCGAACTGTCACAGTCTTTTGAAGTTTGTTTTAGTTTTAACATTCTGTAAGTCTATGAAAATCTTTCCTTCACTGCCCACCCTACTTAGAGTTTGAGAGATGCATCTTCATTGATGGTGGGATGATAGAAGGCTCTCAAACATTATAGCCCTCACAGGGTATAGCATTTTATAACTTACTGAGTACTTTGGTGTTCATTCTTTAATTTCATCCTTAGAACAGCACTGTGAGGAAGGAAACCAAGAATCACAACTCCCATTTTATAGATAAGGAATTTAAGGCTTAGAGAGATTGAATGACTTACTCAAGGTCATAGTGGCTGGAAAGTTACAGGCCAAGGTCTAGGGCCCAGATCGTCTCAGGTATACCGTGCCCATTGTAGCATTGTGCTACTTCATTGTGGATTTGTCTTCTAATATGATTTATTAAATTTATTAGATTATCTACCAGGTTTCAGATGGGGTTGACTAGAGAGCCATATTGTGTAGTTCTTCAAAATAAGAAGCCTTGAATTCATTTAGTGAAAAATAAGATTGTCCTTTTACTTCTACCTTTTTTATTGGCCTGATTTATCAATATTGTATTACAAACCTCTCCTCCCATTAAAGCAAATTAACTACAATTGTATGAAACAAGTCAAGTTTACAACATTTCAGAGTTGTATTCACTAGCCCCCTAATTAGAACCTGAAAAGCTTGCCTAGCTGAGGTTGAACTACTGTGAAAGATAGCTAAACCCTAAATTCTTGGTGTGTTTCTTCCTATCCACACTTCTTCTTAAAGCATTCTGTATTGGTAGTATTTATGGTACTGGATAGTAATTATGATGGCATTGATTATGTTGTGAAAAATTATGTCTGGCAGCCAACAGACTATTGTTAGAACATTATTAATATTATTAGATATGTCTTTTGGATGGGCTCTATTTCAAGAGATGAAGGTGTAGACTCGGTTAGTCGAAAGCGTTGTGCACAATAAATGTCCATGAGTGTGCCCTCTCATTAATGTGCGTGTGAAATGGTTACAAAAACAAGAAAAAGCCAGATCCTCTAGGGCGAGTTTATCAGTTGTTAGTCAGTTTTAGGGTAACTTCTAGTTGACTGAGGGATGAGGCTGAAACCAGATTACTGGGCTTATGATACATCAGAAACTGGCATATTCTAAATTCTGTGAAGACACACAAGGCCTTTACCCAGACCTGTCGTCTGATGGTCCACATATCTCTCTGTGAAGACATTTCCTACAGGAGTACCTGAGAACAAGCACAGACTTTTTTTTTTTTTTAAACAGTATTTTATTGTGTTTTTGGTGAAAGTTTACACAAGTTAGGTTCCAGTTTGATAATCTCCACAGAAATTGATCAATGACGTTAGTTACATTTTTCACATTATGTCAATGCTGTCTTTAATTGTGTTCTGGTTGTTGCATTTCCAGTACTCTGGATTCCTTGCATCCTTAGCTTTTCATCTGTGCTTTACAGATGCTTTTTTAGTTGAGCACCAATCTAATGGGTAATATCCTTTATTTTGTGTGTCACTCTGCTTTTTTACTAAAAGGTGATCTCAGGGATAGTTTTGGTTCAGGGTTTAAAGAGCATCTCAAGGTGATAATCTCAGGGAGTCTTCTGGTCTCATGTGGTCCGGTTAGTCTCTCCTTTTTTTAAGAATTTGAGTCTTGTTCTACATTTTTCTCCCATTCTCACTGGGATCATCTGTTCTGCCTCTGGTCGAATCAGTCAGCAAAGTACAGATTTTAAAAAAAGTTTTTGAGGTATGTCATATGTACTGTGAGGTGCATCAAATGCACAAATCTGAAATATGCGGCTTAATTAATTTTTACATATATGCACCTATCTAACCACCCAGATCAAGATACAGAACATTTCCATCATCCCAGAGGATACTTTCATGCCCTTGTCCACCTTACTCCCCCTGACCCTCAGCCAGGTAATCACTATATTGACTTCTACCAAGATCAATTAAGTTTTGCCTGTTCATGAGCTTCATGTTAATGGAACACAATGTCAGCACAATGACAAAAGCGCAGGTTTTCTGCTGTCAAATTTGACTCGTGAACTCACCAGAAATATAAAGGTTTATATTGGTGGGTGCATGCATTCTGAGATAACAGAGGTGCCCTGGACCTGTCATGAGCTGAAACCACGTAGAGGGCAATGAAAGCAGACATCCCCTAAGAAAGAACTTCCCTGGAATTGGAAGCTGCTGGTGCTGTACATCCTCTCTTTACCTGGTGTGGAGTATTCTCCCCTCACCTCCATGCTCCCCACAAAGACACTGAATAGTCCTGAATGCTTCTGTCTAACATCGTATGTAGTAGGTAACATCTGAATGAGTGTAACACGGGGTCGCCATGAGTCGAAATCAACTCGTTAGCAACTAACAACAATGGATGGTGGTCCAGTGAACCTTTTAGCTGTTATTTCGTGTCAGTTATATCCTCTTGATCTTGGAATAATTTCTTCATATGTAATATGACACGTGTAAAAGACTTTATAGAACTCAGGTTTGTTGGTAACCACCTTTCTCTTTGTTCTTTGTTATGACTTATTTTGCTTGTCATTTAGTCCTCTCTCTCTTCTAGACGTTTGTTATTTCCTTTTTTTTTTTTTTTTAAAAAAAACTCACCATAAACCTTGAAGAACCAGTCTCTGTTTTGTCCAGTTGGGATCCCTCAATTTGAAGAAGCTACAGCTTTGGCTATATTTGGATGTATTTTTCAATGATGTTAAATAAATATGATCCATGCAACAATTTTGTTCCTTTCTTTCCAAAGGTCTTAGAATCTTCTGCAAATGTTTTCATATATACACAACCAGACCATATTGAATCACACTAATAACTAAAAGGAAATACTTGCGTTTGAAGAGAAATCTAGTTTTACTACTTTTAATTTAAAAGTCAGTTTTTTATTTTATTTTTTTCTTTTATGGTCTGTGTCTAAGGAAGTTGCAAAGATATTCACCTATGATTTCTTCTAGAAGCTTTATAGTTTCAACTATTGTATTTAGATCTGTGGCTCATTTCAAATTAATCTGTTTTCTATGGTATGAGGTACGGGTTGAGGTTCACTGTGGACATCTAGTTGTTCCAGCAACATATATTGAAAATACTGTTCCCATTGAATTGCTTTGGTACCTTTGTGGAAAATAAATTGACCATATAAATTTGGTGCTATTTCCAGACTCTTTATTCTGTTCCATTGATCTTTTTGACTACATTTATGCCATTTCTACACTGTTTGATTACTGAAGTTTTATTGTTGTAAGTCTTAAAAAAATCAGATAGCATATGCTCTCCAATTTTTGTTCTTCTCCTCCCCCCTCCAAAATTGTATTGACTATTCTGGATCCCTTGCATTTTGTTATAAATTTTAGAATCAACTTGTCAATTTCCACCAAACAGCTAGCTGGGATTTTGGCTGGGATGACATTGAACCTACAGATCAATTTGGGGAGAAGGACATCTTAACGATATTGAGTCTTCCCAGTCACTGAATACAATGTATCTATTTATTTATTTATATCTTCTCTAATTTCTCTCAGTAGTGTTATTAGTATAGAGGTTCTTCCACGTATTTTATTAAATTTATCCCTAATACTTTATGTTTTTGTTGCTGTTGTAAATGGAATTTAAAAAAATTAATCTTCCAGTTGTTTATTGCTAGTATATAGAAATATGTTTGACTTTTATATATTGGCCTTGTATCCTGTCACCTTGCCACTTTCACTTATTAGTTTCTGTAGTTTTTTTGAAGGTTCATTAGGATTTTCTATGAACACAGGCATTCTGCAAGTAAAGATAGTTCTGTTATTTTCTTTTCAATGTTTATTTTTCTTGCCTTATTGCCTTGACTAGAATCTTCGTCTAGTACAGCGTTTAAATAGAAGTGCTGAGAGTGGACACTCTAGGTTTGGCATAGATCTCCTTTATCAGCTTGAGGAAGTTTCCTTCTGTTTCTAGTTTCCTGAGAGTTTTTGTTATGAAAGGGTATTGAATTTCACCAGATGATTTTTCTGTATGTATTGAGGTAGTCATATGAGATTTCTCCTTTATTTTATTAATGTGGTAAGTATTATTGAATTTTGAATGTTAAGGCAGCTTTGCATTCCTAGTGGATGCCCCATTTGGTCCTGATATAGCATCCTTTTTATACTTTGCTGGATTTGATTTTTTAATATTTTGTTAAGGACTTTTGCATATATGTTTTTGAGGGATATTGAGTCTGTAATTTTCTTTTTTTGTAATGTCTTTGTCTTTTGGTATCAGAGTTACGTTGGCCTCATAAAATGAGGAATAGCCTGGTATCAGGAACTCGATCAAGACCAGCAGCAGACTTTGTTTTCTTATTTTTAAGTGCATAGAGTGATGGCTGTTAGGTAAAAGAAATGGAATTATTTTAATGTCAGCTAGGAATCTATGCTGATTAACATGTGAGATATATATGGAATAGTATACTTATTATGCATGATGTAATGCATCCAAGATGGTGGAAAATATTTCATTTTAGGTGGATCAAACAACTCACACTGTCTCTATGCTAAAACTGCATTTATATTAGCAAATTTTCTTTTATAATTGAAGGAATGAATTACCTGATTGTCACTTATTTATAATTTATGGAGTATTCAATTAATAAGATTTTACTGTATGTTAATATTTGGGTCTAAGTTTTTTCCTCTCTCTCTACCCTCTCTTGTTTATATTTCTCTCAAATAGAAGCTTATATTTAGAAGACAGTGAGTGTTTTTACCTGTTGAGTTATTTTGCATAAAGGGGGCTACATGGCCTCAGATAAAATAAAAATATTTTTCCATCTGTATCAGTGGTGTTGTATTTTAGCACTACTGCTGTGACTTCTGTTTTTGCTTCCACTTCTGTACAAAAACAAAGACTATAAATTCAGTCTAATTCAAAGCAGAGGTTTGGTATAGAACAGAGTTAGAAGAAAACACACCATCACTTTTGGTGAAGTAGAAATCTTTTAAGTCAGCAGTGGTAAGAGGGAATTGGGAGTACTCATCCTGGTTCCTGTAGTGATGGTACACAGGCAAGGGAGTCCAGGGAAGTACAGGGAAAAAGGGAATTGCTATGGAGGAATAATTAAGAGAGAAGGGTAGTCGGAGTGGACGGAGGATGCTTCCTGGAGGAGGTGGGACTTGACTAGAATCAGTTCCATTTATGGAGTACCAGCTCTGCTCTGGGCACCATCTCCTATGGTCACAACCACTCCATATGGCAGATAGAATTTTCTTCTGCTCCGTTGAGGAGTATTCTGAGGCTCCAAGAGGCTGTATTGAGACAAGTGTGTAAAATTTGGAGAGGAATGTAAAGTGGGAATTTCAGAGTAGGAGAAGAGAATGGAGGGATGAAGAAACGTTAGACATTTTGAGCACTTTTTGTAATGCTACAATTTTATTCTATCTCTTTGATTTTTAAAATAAGTGACCCAGTGGTGAGAGTTTGAGGTTTTTGTTATGATATTGTTAAATTGGCTTTTGCAGGTGTATGGCTTTTTAAATATAATTTTATTTATTTTGTTGTTGAGAATATACACAGTAAAACATACATCAGTAGTTTCTGCATGTACCGTTTAATGACATTGATGACATTCTTTGAGTTGTGCAACCATTCTCACCCTCCTTTTCTGAGTTGTTCCTCCCCCATTAACATAAGCTCACTGCCCCCTAAGGTTCCTATCTAATCTTTTGAGTTGCTGTTGTCAGTTTGATCCCATACAGATAGATAGTTCTTAAAAGAGCACGATGCTTAAGGCAGATCTTTTTAAATAGTTAAGCAAAACTATGGTTTGGTTTTAAGAAGACTTCAGGGGATATTTTTGATTTAAAGTTTAAAGAATATCTCAGGGCAGTAGTTTAAGGTGTTCATCTAATCTTCATGGCTCTGGGAAGTCTGGAGCCCATGAGAATTTCAAATTCTGTTCTGTGTTTTCCCCCTTTTGATCAGAATTCTTCTCTGGAATCCTTGATCAAAATGTTCAGTAACGGTAGTTGAGCACCATCCAGTGCTTCTGGTCTCATGGCAAAGAAGGCAGTTAGCCACATATTCCATATCCTCCTCCTATTCCTGACTCTACTTTTTCCTCTGTTGTTCCAGGTGGCATGTGTGTGCCTTTTAAGTTTATTAATTTTGATTTTTGTTTTTTCAAAACACTTTAATTGGTTGAATTTTGTATTTTTAAGTTTGATGAGGTAGATACTTTTGTAGCTAGGAATGGAGAGGTGGAGAATGTGTTGAACAGAATGCAGTGAACTTAGATCCTTGTCACTTCTCTGTTACTACCTCATGGTGTGACTTTGTGCCTGACGTGTACCACATCATTAAGGTGGGTGCTGATACTCAGCATCAGGTATGGGAGTCAGACTCAGTGGTCTTTCCTCTGGGACCTTTGACCAAACTTACGTAGGGTTGTTATTGTTAGGTGACCTCAAATTGATTCAGACCCATAATGACCCCATCTGACAGAGTAGAACTGTCCCGTAGGGTTTTCTCGTCTGTAATCTTTATGGAAGCAGATCACTAGATCTTTCTCCTATGGAGCACCTGAGTGGGTTTGGACCACCAACCTTTCAGTTAGCAGCCGAGTGCTTAACCGTTTGCACCACCAGGGCTCCTTTGCCTCAGGTTAGGAGAAGGTTTTTGTTCTGGTGATGTTGTCAACAACTGCACAGCGTGTTAGCAAGCACAGTTGAGAATTAGACTGAGAACCTCACGCTGCAACCTAGGCTTTTTACTAGATCAAACTTTCATTTTTTTATATTGTGGCAAAACTATATATAGCAAAACATTTTCCATTTCAACATTTTTTACATGTACATGGTTGGATATGTTATTCTCTTCAAATAGTCTGTATGGCTCATTTTTCTATCTTCTCACATGTGTTAAGTGTCAGAGGATGATTTTTCTCTTTTAAAAATTATTTGTTTTCCTGATTATGAAAGTGCTAGTGGGATAACCTTTAGTTCTGACCTCGTAGATGGACCTGTGATTCCCTGAGGTTGTGGGGACTACACCCCTGGCTCTTTGTGACAAGCCTGAGGCAGGTCTCAGGAGTCCCAGGTTGGCCTCCTCAGCTGCGGGTGGTGGTGGGAGACACTGAGCATGTGCAGCTGCTGGCTAATACAAACTCCTTAAGGAAGGAAGGAAGGGATTTCATCCTCACTGGGCCTTTTTTTCAGTCTGGCTCATAGAAGTAGCTTTTATTTGCTTGACACACAATGATTTGGCATCTGATCTATGCTGGGGACTGAGATGGGTGCTGTATTTTTAGGTGCTTAATGATGATGGCGAAGGAGCCCTGATGGCACAGTGGTTAAGTGCTTGGCTGCCAACCAAAAGGTCAGTGATTCGAACTCACCTGCTGCTCCATGGGAGAAATATGTGACAGTCTGCTTCCTTAAAGATTACAGCCTTGGAAACCCTATGGGGCAGTTTTACTGTATCCTGTAGGGTCACTATGAGTCAGAATTGACTTGATGGCAAGGGGTTTGGGTTTTGGTTAATGATGTTGGCAGAGTTTCTGGGTGGTGTAAATGGTGAACATTCGACTGCTAACCTAAAGGTTGGAGGTTCGAGTGTTCCCAAAGGTGCCTTGAAAGAAAGGCTGGCCATCTACTTCTGAAAAATCAACCGTTGAAAACTCTATGAAACACAGTTCTACTTTGACACACATGAAGTTGCCATCAGTAGGAATTGACTCAATGACAACTGGTTTAATGATGATGGCAGCATCATTAATAACTCTAAATATGATAGACTCATCATATAGGCAACGAATTTCAGAGGAATAATATTGGAAAGACTCATAGTAGCAGATGTATGCTGCTTTTTAGTAGGGGAAATGAGGCCAGTGTAGAAACCAAGAGACATTGCTTATTCTGGGGCAATGGAGGGGAGCAGAATTCCCATTTCTAGATTGTGTTCCTAGTCTGTGAGGGCCTACATTGACACCTTTTGGCAGTAATTCCAGATATTTAGGTTTATGAGGAAAAATACTACGGACCTCTCAGCCCTTTGGCGTGGCCTGGAGAAATCTTTTCGTTACTTCTAAAAGTTGTGTAGCCGGTGGAGTATGTAAGATGGCTTGCTTGTTCCCTTCACCCCTTGTGGTTATTCCTTTCTGTAATTCAGCTGATTGCTTTTCTTTCCACATTGCTGGCTTAAGCTTTATCTTATCTAATTTTATCTCTTCTAGCCTTGTACATCCAGAGCATCATTCGGGCCTGTGCTCATTCTGTCCCTTCCACTTCTCCGGTGCTCCGTCTGCAATCCCGAGGTGGTAGGGGCTGAATTTGCATAATCTCTGTGTTTGTTGGCACTAGCAGGGTGGCTGGGAAACTTTTTCTACCTCTGGAATCTCTCGTTTATGTGCCCCCCCCCCCCCCTTCCCCATTCACGTATTTTGCCTCTTCTAGACCTGGTCCTGTTTCTCTTTTCTCACTCTGTTTCTTGTGACCCCTTCTCCTTCCCAACCCCATTCTGCTTTGTTTTCTTACCTTCTGTCACATTTACATGCTCACTGTTTCTTTTTACTCCAAGCATCTGTTCATCTAAATCTTGAACTGCAATTGGTATAATGAAATATGTAATATGTTTCTTTTAATATCAATATGTCACTTAATACACGTTAGTACGGACTTGGCCGTCGGCACTGGCTGAATCACTGTGTGCAGACGTCCAGTCATGCCAGCTCCCCTCAGGACGTTTGTTACGCATTTCCTCAGTTCTCGCTCTGGCTCTGTGTCTCTTTGCTCTGTGTGTATGTCTCTGTGTTTCTGTCTTTCTCTCTGGCACATATTGCTTAAATAGGCTCATACCTTCTCCTCTCCACAAACTCTTGTTTGTAAGTACACACAAACACCTGGGTAAGTGGGGAGGAATAAGAAAAAGCGTTCGGTCAAGTGGCTGCCTGCAAGAACCTATTGTTGTTAGTTGCCATCAGGTCAGTTCTGACTCATGACAACCCCATGTGTGCGGAGTGGAACTGCTCATACAGTTTTCAAAGCTGTGACCTTTTGGAAGCAGAACACCAGGTCTGTCTTCTGAGGTGCCTCTGGGTGGGTTTGAACTGCCAACCTTTTGGCCAGTGGTCAAGTGCTTAACCTTTTGCACCATCCAGGGACTCCATACGAGAACCAATAGAGAACTAGAATTTCATACCACATCTTTATTGACCTTCCTGCTACCTCCTCTAATAAGGCAGCAGTTTAACAGTTTGGAACTTAGTGCCTGGGCATTCTCCCCTGAGTACTTTGCTGATGCAAAGATGGGACGGCAGGAGCAATCAGAGCCTAGCTTCGACTGCATCCCGAGTGATCCCCTTCCCCAAATGAAGGGTAGGGAAACCTGCTCATCTGTGAGGCATCTGGAGCAGAGTGACAGGAAGCAGAGGATCCAGTATTAGAATAGATTATGTGGTGTTTGCTTGTCACTTCCATTTAAAGGTGAATAAAAAGCTATCTTTGCCTTAGGATTCTAGCCTCCTGGCCTGTGGGTGGATATTGACTGACAAGCATTACCTCCCATGTAGAAGAGACTTGCATGCAGGGCTATAAATTAGAGCTCTGCATTGGCTGTATCTTCTTAATGTTTTTTTCCAAGTAGAATTAGAACATGTAGTTTCTTTTGAGGTTAAAAAAGCAAACAAGGATCCTTTCCCCGCAGACTAGTGGGAAGTAAACTAATTACTGAAATCCTGGTTTATCAGCCATAAAAGTTAGAGGAAAGCTGGGGCAGTTACATTAGAAGATCTTGATGTATTCTGAACCACAAAATTCGATTCCTTTTCAGGAAGAGAAAAATTTCATTTTAGACCTAGGAGACTTGGTCCAGCTTTTTTAGGATATCGGATACAAAGAACACTGGATTAAGTTTCTAGAGTCGAGTTTTTGCACGGTGATAGGGCAGTCCGTCTCCCTGAGCCCTGATTTCCTTGGCTCTCTAACGGGAGTAAAAAGTCCTGCCTCAGAGGTGGTAGTGAAGATCAGGTGAGAGAAATCTATGCCAAGCACATAGTAAGTGTTCAATAAATGTTAATAACTGATAAGCCCTCTGATGGGTCTACTGCAGCACTGGGTGGTTCTTTTGTTTTTGTTGGTTGGTTTATTATATGATTGGACCTAAGTGGTTAAGAGCTCAGACTGCTAACTGAAAGGTCGGCAGTTTGAATCCACCAGTGACTCCTTGGAAACTCTATGGGACAGTTCTACTCTGTCCTCTAGGTCGCTAGGAGTTGGAATTGACTCGACGGCAGTGGGTTTGGTTTTTGTTTTTTTAAGTTACACATGGTGCTCGTGCTTCTGTGGACACTGGTACTTTTAGGGCCTTAACTGTATTGTTTTCCTGGAAATTTTGAAAGTATTCACGGCTCTAAAAAGGGCAGAAAACCTTTGAATTTCCTTTTTTTGCAAAAGATTTTGAAGCTTAAGTCATATAATTAGTAACAGGGAAGGTTAAAAGTCAAAGGTTTTTCTCTTACTCTGGTCATTTTTAAAGCCGAACTTGGCATGGCTTGAAGCAAATTCATGTCTTCTTGACAATTCACTTTTTTTTAAAAACTGAGAAAATAGATTCTATCTCTAATAAAATAATTAGAAACAGCCCTGTTAACATATGGTACTGATTTTTCACAGAAGCATTGTTGAAATGCATGGGAACTACCAGGTTAAAAGATGTAAAAACAGACAACAATCCATATCGTCCGGATGGTATCTCCAGACTAGAAGGTTCAAGTGGCATGGGAAGCTGTACAGAGCAGGGCTGGACAAACTATGGTCTGCAGGCCAAACTCGGCTTGTTGTCTGTTTGTGCATGCCTGTGAACTAAGAAAGGTATTTTACATTTTTCAGTGGTTAGAAAAATAATCCAAATAATAATATTTTGTGATACGTGAAAATTATATAATATTCACATTTCCATGTCCATAACTAAAGTTTATTGGAACACACCATACCCATTCATTTGTGTATTGTTTTTGTCTGCTTTCCTACTACAGTGACAGAATTGAGTAGTTGCCCAAAATATTTATCTCTGGCCCTTTACAGAAAAAGTTTGCCAATCCCGAGTCTAGTTGGTGAGGTGTTTTAGTTCTAATGTGTATTAATTAATAATATATTAATTATTAATTAATGCATTAATTAATACATGATCTCTTTTTAAAGTTCAGCTTTTAACTTTAGTGTTTCTTTTTTCTTGACTTTTTTTTTTCTTTTTACTAATAAAGAGAAAGTGTAAAGAAGAAAAACAAACATGGCCCATTAATAAATAATAAATACATGTGGTAAAATGTTTTCAGTGTAAAAAAAGGTATAAAGTAAACCATACATTCGCCTAATCCGGTTCCTCTACCCAAAGGTAACACTGTCAATAATTTAATATTTAATATTCCAAAAAATTTTTGTGGCTATACCAGGTTAAATATGTCTACACTTTTTTTAAATTGAGGTGAAATTCACATAACATTTAAATTGTATACATCAAAAAATTTTTTTGCATTTATATTTTTATGTTATATATTTGATTTTTGTCAATAATTTTTAGTATGTGAATGTATACTTTTAATCAAACAAAAAGAGAAGTTTGAATTCTTGAGGAATTGTCATTTTCAAATTTCTGAAATTGCCCAATTAATGTAGTGATAATCTTCTGTAGTTTTTGATGTATTGTCTATTTGTATTAAAACAATATTATGCTTAAATTTAATATTAATGCAATTTTGTTATCTTGAATAGTGCCCCATTTGGCTGCTGAAATGATCAATCATTCTATTCCACTTCATATCTATTCAATTTCATTCTACTACTGCTCATGTAATACTTTTTTTTTATATAATACAGTTTAATTCTGAGTCCTGGGTACATGGATGACTTTTGTATTATTTTATCTTTTTTTTTCATTGCTTTAGATGAAAGTTTACAGAGCATATTAATTTCTCATTAAACAGTTAATACACAAATTGTCTTGTGACATTGGGTTGCCAGCGCCGCGATGTGTCGACACTTTCCCCTTCTCTGTTCCCTGTTCTTTGTTTCTGTTTGTCCAGTTTTCTTATCCCTTCCTGCCTTCTTGTCTTTGCTCTGGGCTGGTGTGTCCATTAGTCTCGATGCATGAATTGAACTACGAAGCACATTCCTCATGTGTGTTCTTGTTGGCCCTACAGACCTATCTGATCTTTGGCTGAAGGTTGAACCTCAGGAATGACTTCAGTACTGAGTGAAAAGCGTGTTTGGGGACCCTACTCTTGGGGTTTCTCTAGTCCCTGTCAGACCGGCAAACCTGGTCTTTTTTTTTTTTTTTTTTTTTGGTGAATTTGAATTTTGTTCTACATTTTTCTCCTGCTCTGTCTGGACCTTCTGTTGTGGTCCCTGCCAGAGCAGTTGGTGGTGGTCACTGGGCACCCTGTAGTTGTTCTGGGCTCAGTCTGGTGGAAGTTATGGTACTTGTGGTCAACAAACAATGAACTGCAAATTGTACACATTTTAAAGTGTACAATTGAATAGCACTAAAATCTCTCTTAATGTGTTTAATTTACTTGTAAAATAATTATAAGTTAAATTTTTAACTTTTTATTATGAAAAATTTGAATGTGTACAGCATGAGACAGAAAAGCGTATGAGCCCCATGTACCCATAGTTCAGCTTCAACACTTCTTAAGTTGCGGCCAGTCTTGTTTTATCTATGAACTTATCCACTTTCCTCCCTATATTCTTTTTGAAGCAAATCCCAGGTGCATCTTTTGTCTATAAATATTTCAGTACTCATCTCTAAAAGATAATGACCCTTTTTAAAAACATAACCACAAACCATTAACACACCTTAAAAATGACAGTCACTCCTTAAAGTAAATTTACACCCTGGATATTACCATCAGTTCTCTCTCCCTCTTTTTTCCCCACAGTTGTCTTACAAGTATCATAATTTCTTTTTCTTTGAATCAGGATTCAGATAAGGTTCACACGTTGTGATTGGTTGCTGTCTTTTTCTTTCTTTTCTCTTTCCCATTTATTTTGCAAAGAAACAAAGTTTTGATTACGTAGATGTTTGACATCTCTGTGTATCATTTACGTGTTCACTTGTCCTGAATTTCCTGTAAATTGGTTGTAGTTAGATCTAGAGGCTTGATCACATTCAAGCTTTATTTTTTTATTATTTTTAGATAGGCTACTTCAATAGGTGTTGGATTCTTCCAACAGGAGGCACTTAATAGCTGGTTGTCTCTTTTTGTGATGTTAGCACTTTGTGATGTTTAATGCCTAAATTCACTCATTCATTGTTGTTGTTAGTTGCTGTCAAGTCTGTTCCAACTCATGGCAACCTCATGTGTGCAGAGTAGAACTGCTCCATAGGATTTTCAAGGCTGTGACCTATCTGAAGCAGGTCACCAGGCCTGTCTTCCATGGTGCCTCCGGGTGGGTTCGAGCTGCCAACCTTTCAGCTAGTAGTCCAGCACTTAAACATTTGTGCCAACTGGGAACCCTAGCCATTCATTATGGGCTTTAAAATTGTGATACTCTGTCATTCTTTTGCCATTTTTTGGCTGGAATGTTTGATTTTTCCGTATATTTAATTTACCAGTCTTTAAAGTAATGAATTGACTCATTAGCGTTCCTTAAAAGTGACTGGTTTTTTGCTTTTATTTAACTATTGTGGATCTAAACATATTTAATGTGTTTCAATCCATTGACCCCCAACTGTCTGTCAGTTTGTCGTACTGTGGGGGTTTGTGTATTGCTATGATGCTGGAAGCTATGCCACTGGTATTCAAATACCAGCAGGGTCAGCCATGGTGGACAGATTTCAGCTGAGCTCCCAGACAAAGACAGACTAGGAAGAAGAACCTGGCGGTCTACTTCTGAAAAAAATTGGCCAGTGAAACCCTTATGAATAGCACAGGAACATTGTCTGATATAGTGCCAGAATATGAGCCCCTCAGATTGGAAGGCAGTCAAAATATGAGTGGAGAAGAGCTGCCTCCTCAAAGTAGAATCAGCCTTAATGACATAGATAGAGTCAAGCTTTCTGGACCTTCGAAATGAAAAGAAGCAGCTGTAACTATCCATTAACAATTAGAACGCAGAATGAATCTAGGAAAACTGGAAACTGTCAAAAATGAAATGAAAGGCATAAACATCGATATCATCAGCATCAGTGAGCTGAAATGGACTGGTCTTGGCCATTTTGAATCAGGTAGTCATATGGTCTATTATGCTGGGAATGACAAATTGAAGAGGAACAGCATCACATCATCAAAAAGAACATTTCAAGATCTATCCTTAAGTGCAACACTTACAGTGGTAGGATAATATCCATACACCTACAAGGAAGACCAGTTAGTATGGCTGTTTTTTATATTTACACAGCAACCACTAAAGCCAAAGATGAAGAAATTGAAGACTTTTACAAACTTCTGCAGTCTGAAATTGATCAAACATGTAATCAAGATGCATTGATAATTACTGGCAATTGGAAAATGAAAGTTGGAAACAAAGAGGTAGGATCAGTGGTTGGAAAATATGGCCTTGGTGATAGAAATGATGCCAGAGATTGCATGATAGAATTTTGCAAGACCAACGACCTCTTCATCGCAAATACCTTTTTTCAACTACATAAACTGCGACTATACACGTGGACCTTGCCAGATGGAATACATAGGAATCAAACTGACTACATCTGTGGAAAAAGAGACAATGGAAAAGCTCAATATCATCAGTCAGAACAAGGCCAGGGGCCGACTGTGGAACAGACCATCAATTGCTCATATGCAAGTTGAAGTTGAAGAAAATTAGAACGAGTCCATGAGAGCCAAAGTATGATCTTGAGTATATCCTACCTGAATTTAAAGACCACCTCAGGAGTAGATTTGATGCGTTGAACACCAGTGACCAAAGACCTGATGAGTTATAGAATGACATCAAGGACATCATACATGAAGAAAGCAAGAGGTCATTAAAAAGATAGGAAGGAAAGAAAAGGCCCAAGTGGATGTCAGAAGAGACTCTGAAACTTGTCTTGAATGTAGAGTAGCTAAAGTGAAAGGAAGAAATGGTGAAGTCAAAGAGCTGAACAGGAGATTTTAAAGAGTGGATTGAGAAGACAAAGTAAAGTATTATAATGAAATGTGCAAACACCTGGAGTTAGAAACCCAAAAGAGAAAAACATGGTCAGCGTTCGTCAGGCTGAAAGAACTGAAGAAAAAGTTCAAGCCTTGAGTTGAAATGTTGAAGGATTCTACAGAGAAGATACTAAATGATACAGGAGGCATCAAAAGAAGATGGAAGGAATACACAGTCATTACACCAAAAAGAACTGGTTGACCTTCAACCATTTCAGGAGGTATCATAAGATCAAGAACCAATAGTACGGAATGAAGAAGTCCAAGCTGCACCAAAGACACTGGCGAAAAACAAGGCTCCAGGAATTGACAGAATACCACCAAAAAGAACTGGTCGACCTTCAACCATTTCAGGAGGTATCATAAGATCAAGAACCAATAGTACGGAATGAAGAAGTCCAGGCTGCACCAAAGATACTGGCGAAAAACAAGGCTCCAGGAATTGACAGAATACCAGTTGAGATGTTTCAGCAAACAAATGCAGCACTGGAAGTGCTTCTTCATCTATGCCAAGAAATTTGGAAGACAGCTACCTGGCCAGCCGACTAGAAGAGATCCATATTTGTGCCCATTACAAAGAAAGGTGATCCAACTGAATGTGGAAATTACCAAACAATATCATTAATATCACACACAAGTAAAATTTTGCTGAAGATCATTCAGAAGTGGTTGCAGCAGTACGTCAACAGAGAACTGCCAGAAATTCAAGCCAAATTCAGAAGAGAATGTGGAAGGAGGGATATCATTGCTGATGTCAGATGGATACTGACTGAAAGCAGAGAGTACCAGAAAGGTATTTACCTGTGTTTTATTGACTATGCAAAGGCATTCGACTGTGTGGATTATAACAAATTATGCATAACATTGCGAAGAATGGGAATTCCAGAACACTTAATTGTGCTCATGTGGAACTTGTACATAGATTAAGGGGCATCAGGATTGGAGGAAGACTCATTAACAACCTGCATTATACAGATGACACAACCTTGTTTGCTGAAAGTGTAGAGGACTTGAAGTACTTACTGATGAAGATCAGAGACTACAGCCTTCAGTATGGGTTACACCTCAACATAAAGCAAACAGAAATCCTCACAACTAGACTAATAAGCAACATCATGATAAATGGAGAGAAGATTGAAGTTGTCAAAGATTTCATTTTACTTGGATCCACAATCAATGCCCATGGAAGCAGCAGTCAAGAAATCAAAAGACACATTGCATTGGGCAAATCTGCTGCAAAAGACCTCTTTAAAGTGTTAAAAAGCAAAGGTGTCAGTTTAAGGAGTAAGGTGCACTTGGATCCAAACCATGGTGTTTTCATTTGCCTCATATGCGTGTGAAAGCTGAACAATGAATATAAGGAAGACCGAAGAAGAATCGATGCCTTTAAATTATGGTGTTGGCGAAGAATATTTAATATACCATGGACTTCCAGAAGAGCGAACAGATCTGTCTTGGAAGAAATACAGCCAGAATGCTCCTCAGAAGTGAGGATGGTGAGACTTTATCTCCCATACTTTGCACATGTTTTCAGGAGGGACCAGTCTCTGGAGAAGGACATCATGCTTGGGTAGAGTAGAGAGTCAGTGAAAAAGAGAAAGACCCTCAATGAGATGGCGTGACACAGTGTCTGCAACAATGGGCTCAAGCATAGCGATGATTGTGAGGGTGGCGGAGGACCAGGCAGTGTTTCGTTCTGTTGAGTTGGAACCTACTTGACAGCACCTAACAACACCAACAATCCATTGAAGTTATTGATAATCAAATTGTCTGCTTTTTGGCTAGTGTGAGGCTTTTCAAGGTGGTACCTAAGTCCTTTTGACATGACTCTCGTCTTTTTTTCTATCTGTTACGACAAGATGTTCTGGCTTCATTTTACACATTTCCTGCCCCAGATGTGGAATCA
Organism: Dugong dugon; assembly: GCA_030035585.1. Lineage (NCBI taxonomy): Eukaryota > Metazoa > Chordata > Mammalia > Sirenia > Dugongidae > Dugong > Dugong dugon. The sequence continues at coordinate 14,059,175 of CM057481.1, read as the reverse complement.
TCCATTTCTCCGAGGAGTCCTGCTTCTTTTTAGTGGGAAAGAGGTAATCACCACCTGGGTCAAGAAATAGAACATGGCAGAAGTTCAGAAATCCTCAGTGGGTCCCCTTCTGATCACAGTCCTCTCCCCTTCATTTACCACTCTCTTGACTTCTATGGTAATCACTTCTTTGCTTTCCTTTATGTTTTATCATTTATGTATGCACCCCTAAGCAATATAGCTTAGTTTTGTCTGTTTTTGAGTTTTATACAAATGGATCATACTGCTTGCATTATTTCGTATGTTTTTTCATTCAGCATTATAAGATTCATTCATGTTTTTGTGTGTAGCCGTAATTCATTTTCTTTGCAATATGACATTCCATTGGACGAATAGACCATAATTACTTATCTATTCTTCTATTGTTGTATATTTCAGTTTTTTCTAGTTTTGAGTTGTTAAAAATGCTGCTAAGACTGTCCTTGTACCTGTCTCCTGTGCACAGGTGCGTATATTTCTGCAGGATAACTGTACCTAGAAGCAGAATTGCTGGGTCAAAAAGTATGCATATCTTCTTTCCAGAGAGTTGTACCAGTTAATACTCTAACCAACAATGTACGAGTATGCTTATTGCTTTACATCCTTGCCTGCACCTAGAATTTTCAGACTTAAACATTTTTGTCAGTGTTTATGGTTCAAAGTGGTATCTCGCTGTCCCATTAGTCTGGTGTTTTCTCAGGTTATGGTGAAGCTGAACAACTTTTGCTGTTTAGTTGACAATTTGGATTTCTTCCTCTGTAAAGTTTCTGTTAAAGTTTTTGGCACTTATCTTCAGTGGGTTGTCTTTTTCTTATTGATTTACAGATGCTTTTTTATATACCAGATACAGGTTCTCATTTGTTGTATGTGTTGTGGAATAACATCTCTCATTTTGTGGCTTATCTTTTCACTTTAAGGTGTATGTTGATTAACACAAGTTCTTATACTTTTCATATCTTGTTTTTAGAAAATCTTCCTCTACTTTCAAATAAGTTAGGACATATAATAAAGATATAAAATATTATATAATAAAGTTACATAATAAGATATATTTTAAAAGCTTTATAGCTTTGCCTTTCTCTGTAGTCTTTTCTAAATATTTACACAAAAGTAATGATACTGTTACATTGTTCTGCACTTTACTTTTTCACATAAAGTTTTATTTTGCACACGTCATCAAATGCTGATTCACTTTATTCTTTGTCATGGTGGCATAGTAGTCCACTGATGGAATTAAGGTTGTTTCCAGTTTTATTTCCTATAAAAGTGGTGCTTCAAAAACTTTTGTACGTAACTTTGGCATAATTTTGTGAGTTTATCGGTAAAGCAAAGTCTTAGCAGTGGATTTCTGTGTCAGTTTGGTTGTTTTAAATACTGATAGACAATACCAAATTTTTCTTCATATATGTAAAAATAGTCAGCAGTTCATATTGTCTAAATTAGAATGTCCAACTAGCCACATCAGAAGGGATTACCTGAATGTGAAGTGATTTTTAGACCTGTTGTTGTTGTTAGTGGCCAGTGAGCCAGCTCTGACTCATGGCAACCTTACGTATGACAAAACGTTATACATGCCATCTTCATAATCATTGATACGTTTGACTTTGATGTGTGGCTTTTGTGTCGGTCTGTCTCACTCAGGGTTTCCCTCATTTTCACTGACCCTCTACTTTACCAAGCATGATGACCTTTCCAGGGACAGATTAAGGCACGTGAGGGCCCTAAACACTGATAATCTGTGGTGCCCCTCCTCTGCTTACTCATGCGTTAAAATGGGATACAAATGGGATATGTGAGTTATATGTATACGTGTGTGTGTCTTAACCGTGATGTAACTTCTTTTTCAATGCGACTATCATATTAGCAATTGACCGCAAAAGTGGCATGTGCCATTTTAGCAGAATGAGATGAACTGGATTATAAAATTTTCCAGTGGATGTAGGGTACTAAGATTTTTACTATATACCACATTTTCTACAAAAAGAATATTCCACATATTCTACAACAAAGAAAGTGAGTCAGTGAACTTAGTTGTTTCAACAGTCAATGTAAAATTCTATCTCCCACAATGAAAAATTGACTTTCACCAGTTCTCCTTTAAACAGCTCATACTTCAGTTTTGATGCTTGTTTTATAACTGATGCTATAATTATAAATGAATAAATGAAAAGATATCATAAAAGAAAATTTAATGATCAGAAAACAAATATTACAACAAATTACTGTATTTTATATTTAGATAGATCTTTCATCTCTAACATGTTATAATTAAAAACGTTTCTTTCTATTCTTTGCTCTTAAAAATTCTTCAATAATTTTGTCACAGTTAAGCTGTTGAACAATATCTACTTCCATAAATAATAGGGATATGAATCAGGTCTTTCTTGGGTTGTTGTACACCGAAAGTTTTTGAGTCTCTTTAGGGACGAAAATGGGCATTCTGTTGAGAAATTTGTGATCATTAAAGTTAGGAATATGCGTAAAGCAAGTCCAACATTTGGAAATATGCATTGTATTTTATCTTTTATTATGGAGTCATATATGCGTACATGAGTAGAATTTGTCTTTCCTGAATCTGGAAATGTAATTCTTGTGTAAAATGAAATGCGTCGCACTTCTCTGTTAAGGTTTGTATTTAAGTCATCGGGATAAGCGTGCACTAATTTCTTGGATGCCTTCATGCATTCTTCATCAAGTATATCCACATTATTTAAGAAGGAGAATTTATTTGAAAGAATTTCATACATTTTTGCCCTTCTTTTCATGCAAGATTCAAGTGTGTCAGTGACAGGGTAGTATGTGGTTACCGAAATTGCTCTCTTGGCATTCGGTACTTCTGGAGCATTTCGGTCATTTACTTGTTTCTTTCTAATGCTTCTGCAAAGGTGAAATCCTTGGTAATCAGTATTTGGCAGTATCGTTTTGTTATTTTTTCCAAATCTTCTATTAAATTATGTAAATAACCTGTTAATAACTGGTAGACATCTGTGCATGTCGTTAAATTTACTTTGGAATCTTGGAGAGCTTGACTCATCTGATGAAAATGCTGTGATATATTATTCCACATAACCAACGTAAATACTTATTCCAGTGTGGGCACTATTTTCATCTTCTCTTTTGGTATTTCCTTTTTGTGTCTGTTCCTCAGCAATATTTTCTAAGGTATTTAGAATCTGAGTGTACGATTTCAGGATTGCACTCATTGCTATGGCATGCGCTTCCCAGCGTGTATTACAAAGACATTTTAATACTTGATTATTGCCTCAATATGTTTTAAGAATTGCCCATTGGTAAGTAGAAGTAGCAAAAAATATGTAGAGTAACTGAACAGTAGGAAAAAAAAAACCTGCTTCTGGACAACAGTTTACAGCACTACGCCCTACAAGATTAAGTGAATGTGCAGCACATGGTATGAAGATAGCATATTCATAATGTTCTAAAATTTTCTGTTGCATGCCTTTATAATGCCCTGACATATGGCAGCATTGTCATAGGATTGGCCTTTGCACTTAGAAAAATCAGTTTTGCAAACTTCACATAAATAGTGAAGTACTTTATTTGCAATTACTTCACTGATATGAATTTTTAAGCTCGTAAATATGATAAATCGCTCGATAGGTTTTTCCATCTGTTGGAGATACGTATCTTAAAACAATACTTAGCTGATCTATATGAAAAAGATCAGGAGTGAAATCTACAGACAAACAAATATTGAAGTGTGTACTTATTTCACTGAAAATAGTTGATCGAACTTTATCACTTAGGTTTATTAATTTTTCACATGTTTTAGACGTATACAATGAGTTTCCCTTTCCTGCATTACTGTATTTTGAGATGTAACCTGCTAAAAATAGATCAAACTGAGCAACAAGTTCGAGCAAACTCCCCAATTTCCATTTTGTGGAGATCCAAACACTTCATTTCTTCCTCAAAAAGGTAATCTGCGTTCAGCGATCGTTGTAATGACAGCAACAACATGTTGCAAAATTGCTTCCCAGTACTGACTGTGATGGTTAAGATTGTGTGTCAGCGTGGCTGGGCCATGATTCTTAATGTTTTAGCAGTTGTATAATGTTGTGATCTCTTCCTTGTTGAGATTAGATATGTGATCACCCCTATGATAGGATCTGCTATGAGTAGCCAATCAGTTGAAAGGGAGTTTCCTTGGGCGTATGGCCTGTATCTGAATATAAGTGGGTGCTCTGGAAAGGCTCGGGGGCTTTTGCTCGTTCTGGATCCTGCAGCTGGCTCCTGTTTGTCTGACCTCTGGTTCTTGGGACTTGAGCTAGCGGCTTACATGCGGTCTTGCCTGCCAATCTTGAGATTCGTTGATCTTCACAGCTTGTGAGCAAGAGCCCTGCTCTCCAACCTGCTGATCTTGAGTTCGCCAGCCCCTGTGGCTATGTAAATCAGGAGAAGCCTCTGTCCTGATCCATGGACTTGGGATGTTCCAGACTCTGCAACCCTGTGAGCCATTTCCTTGATATAAATCTCTCTCTCTATATATATTTATACGCTTTACTGGTTTTGCTTCTCTAGAGAACCCAGCCTAAGACACTGACATTCTTTGTTAATTTGTGTTCCTGATTCATGAGTTAAGCTAAAACCATATCTTCGGTTTAAATATGACAACACACAATCTCTGCGAGTTGAACTGTTTTCATGTTTATGTCATGTTTGAGTTGCACTAATTGCTAAATCCATCTGTAGCAAATTGAGAATTAAATGATTTAGGACTGAATAGTTTGCAAACAAAACAATATACAGGGCTGACTGATGGAGAATACAGTAACCACTCCCTCTTATAATTTTCACCATTAGCTATGCACCCTAGGAATATATTCTGACTACAGAGCCTTGTTTGTTTACCATCCAGAAATTTTTGACATGAATTTTCAAATTGTCCACTGTGATGTTGACAATCACTTGGCCCTCTTTCTATCCAATAATTTATATCATTAGAAGAAAAATTATTCCACAAAGCTGGATCTGTATTTCTGTTATTTATGAGGTCTGCAGATGCGACAGTTTCAGATTCTAAAATAGTTTAACTTTCTACACCATTATTAATTTTTTTACTACAGCGAGGAATGGATGCAGAATTTGGAACAAAATCTGTTATATTCATATTGCTATTAGTAATTTCAGCACTAGCGGTACTAGTACAATGATTTGTACCTATTAAACTTGGGCGTTCAGTGGAAGAAGTCTCTTCTGATTCATTACGTTTTAAAAAGGAAGTTAATTTTGGAATTGTCTTTAGGGATTTACAAATCCTTTTCTTTTTATCTTCTACAAGTTTTCGTTCTTGCACTCCACTTAATTGTTGCCGTTTCATTTTACCTGGATCTAAAATTATGTCATTTTTAAAATTTGGTTCTACTGTAGCAAATAAATTTGAACAATTGAAAATAAATAAAATTTATAAAACAAGTAAAATTTATAAAATTTACACAAAAAATTATATTTGAAAATTAGTAAGTAAAAAAATGATTCAGAACATGTAATTTTATTCTTCAGTTCTAAGATATCAAAAGAAATAGTACAAGGCAGTCGGAAATAATTTCATTCATCTGTGGTACGATGTTTGTTGGTGGGCCCTTTGCAGATCTCCATGAGTGTCTTTTATTTTGAAGTAATACTTAAAATCTGCGCGCTCACTTTCCTTTGATGCTGTGTCTTCATGGTTCATTGGACTACTGCTGATACCTGGCTGGGATGAAAGTGATCTCGAAGAGCATAATACAAATACAAGGGTATGCTCAGTCTGAAGACGCATTTTGGTTTGCTTTGTGCAGGACAGGACCAGATATATCATAAGTCACACGATTATAGTGCCACTGGTGTGTCCTTTTGTGGTCTACAGGAGAGAACTGAATGTGAGGTTATTCCCGATTGGTCTGAAATAAAAAGGAAAATATAGTTGTTATCATATACAATATATAAAAAATGTATGTTTTGTTTCTTTGTGGAATTGTTCAACCCCCATACTCAGAGATATGTACATAATTGATGTAACAATACCACCAGTTCTTGATGAGCATTTTTTTTTTGTGAGTCATTAACAATAGCAATCAATTTCCTAAAAGAAAGTTAGCCTGAAGGGAAATGGGAAGTAAAATACATTTATATAATTTTTATTTTCTAAATATTCATTTAATTTATTTCCTAGAAGAATTGTTCAATTCCCTTACATGGAGATAAATATTCTGATATATGTAAATGTAGTGTTCTGATAAATGCCCTTTGTTGCTTTCTTGGAAGACAAATTTAGAAACACACTCATTGTTGCAAAACAGAAGCATATTTTGTTCCATAAAAAAATACTGAATTTTGCGTCCTCTTAAGGAGCCCTAGTTGCACAGTGGTCAAAGTGCTTGGCTGTTAACAAAAGATTGGTGGTTCGAACCCTCCAGTTGCTCCACGGGAGAAAGATGTGGCAGTCTGCTTCTGTAAAGATTTACAGCGTTGGAAGCCCTGTGGGGCAGTTCTATTCTGTCCTATAGGGTCACTATGAGTTGAAATTGACTCAAAGCCAGTGGGTTTGGTTTTTGGTAATGTGCCTAATACCTCATTTATTAACATATATAGAGTAATATCAAGCACTGTGTCCCACACAGCAGACAATAAAAAACTCTTGATACATAAATTAAAACTTATTAGATAAATATTAATATTTCCAGTGTTTTTTTGACATTTCCTATGTTAGTGTTATATTAAATTATTACCCATGTTATTATTATATTAAATGTATGCTAGATTGTGTCCACGTGTATGCCAGACATATTTTAAAGTTAAAGGTATAAGTATTATTGTTTACAAAACTTAGGACATAACTCTGTATGTAAATGCTATATACAGTTAAACAGCAACTTGATTGAATCTTTGCAATAGTCGACATACTCGAGTTCTTTTGCTTTTGTAAGGACTAGAGTTCTCATTGATTGTTTACCAGAAGGTGGGCAAGAGCATACCCTTGTGTTTGTATCAAGGCAAAGAGCATGTCTGGCCCTCCTGGCTGGAGTTGCTGGATCAGCAGACGTGGGTATGCAAGATTTTTCTCTCAAAGTGGATCAGAGACCTGTTGTCTATTAATACAATCCATCCTTGCCTGTTAACCATCCCTGTTGGATTCAGTTGCAGACTGGGTGAATGTAGCAAGAGTTAGACTTGACAGCCTGTCCCCACCCCTTGTTTACTAGAAAGAAATAGGATACTCTGAGGAGACTGCCGAGACAAGGAGTTTCTGTTACATGGGAGGGGACATAGGAGACAGATGTCAGCGAAGATGTAGGGGCCTCATAACTTAAACAACCTTGCTTGTGGTCGACCTCGTGACTCTGTGTGAACTTTATTTCTGGCCGGGACATTCTTACACACTGGAGCTGGTATCATTTAGTGCCCTGCCGTTCCCTTCCACTGCTACGCTTGCTTTTCCTGTGTCCTTTCTGCTTGGCATCTATGGGCCTTTGCTTTGGACAACTGGTGCCCCTGTTTTGTTGATGCCCTAAGCACATGAGTACCTTGCTTCTTGGGTAATCTGTGCCTGTACTTTTCTAGAGATAGGTCTTTCCTGATGATGTGTCCAAAGTAAACAAGCTGAAGTCTCACCACTCTTGCCTCTAAGGAGCATTCTGGTTGTATTTCTTCTAAGACTTATCTGTTTGTTCTTTTGGAGGTCCATGGTACATGGAGTCTTCTTCCCCAACACCACAATTTGAATGCATCAATTCTTCTGTCTTCCTTTCTCATTGCCCGGCTTTCATGTGCCTATGAGGCAATTGAAAAGCAATGGCCTGGTTAGGTGCACCTTAGTCCTCAAAGTAACATCTTTGCTTTTCAACACTTTAAAGAGGTTTTTTGCAGTAGATTTGCCCATGGTAATACATTGTTTGATTTCTTGACTGCTGCTTCTATGGACATTGGTTGTTGATCCAAGTAGAAAGGAATCATTGACAACTTCAATTTTTTCTCCATTTATCATGATGTTGTTTATTGTTCCAGTTGTGAGGATTTTTGTTTTCTTCACGTTCAGGCATAATCCATACTGAAGGCTATAGTCTAAGTGCTCAGCTACTAACCAAAAGTTTGCTGCTTGGAATCCACCCAGAGATGTCTCAGAAGAAAGGCCTGACTATCTGCTTTTGAAAGATCACAGCCTTGAAAACCCTATGGAGTGCAGTTCTATTCTGACACACGTGGAGTTGCCATGAATCAGAATCGACTTGATTACAACTGGATTTTTATTTACTTATTTATTTTTATTGTACTTTAGGTGAAGGTTTACAGAACAAATTGTTTCTCATTAAACAGTCAGTACACATATTGTTTTATGACATTGGTTAACAACCCCATGACATGTCAACACTTTCCCTTCTCCACCTTGGAGGACGTTTTTTTTTTTTTTTTTTTTTTTTGGTGAAAATATACATAGCCAAAGATACACCATTTCAAAAATTTCTACATGTACAATCCAGTGACATCAATTATGTTCTTCCAGTTGTGCTGCTATTCTCACTTTAGATGAAGGTTTACAGAACAAAATACTTTCTCATTAAACAGTTAGTACACATATTGCCCTATGACAGTGGTTAGGAACCCCACTAAATGTCAACACTGTCCTTACTCAACCTTGGGTTCCCTATCATTGTCTTTCCTGTCCCCTTCTGCCTTCTAGCCCTTGTCCCTGGACTGCTGTGCCTCATTAGTCCTGTTTTGTTTTATGGGGCTGTCCAATCACAGCTGGATTTTTAGAGCTATTCTGTATTAATTGCAATATGACTATTTTTAAAAGATTGAAACCTGCTGTTCTGTGTGTCTCAAAGCAAGAAATCTAACTTACACAGCCAAACTCTAATTTGGAGCAAATTTTATGGGAGAGTTCTGAGATTGGGTAGAGTGAATATCATAAAGAACAGGGAGGCAGGCAGACACTTAATTGTGGTGTGCAGTCAGCACAGAGAGCCTCTTCTGCTGACTGTAGATGTTCTTCGGGACAACTAACTTGAGAGCTCTTGGCTTCCTGAGTAATCATCCTCCCCAAAGTAGGGCCTGTTACCAGCCTTTTGGATCTTTGAGTTTATTCCCATTGAAATGCTTTTTTTCCTGTTGTTTCAGTAATTCTTTGAATATATCTGTTTTTGTACCAAACATTTCCTGAACACTTAACAGCCTTTTAGGGATTAGTAGATGCTGTGGGGGGAACTCCGAGGATTGATCATGAAATTTACTGTTTCTCCTCAAGCAGCTTGCCATCTCATAGAGGAACTCATGGAGTATACTTGTGTAATGGACTTTTACCATTAATGGGGTATTATCCCCTTCAGACTATCAGTTAAAGCAGTTGTTTTTCCTCAGCCAGCTCAATGGGATTTTTCTCAGAAGTTCCATGGTTACTTTAAAGAATAGATTGTATAGAATTCCCAGATCTGGAGGAAGGGTACTAAATTAGACACCAGTTAAATGTAAGTGAAATGGCCAGTTTACTTACCAATGGATAGGAAAATAGCTTTTTTGTGATTCCCTCCTTTACTAAATATGAGTCACAGCTGTTCAGATACTCTTTAAGGAAGGGACCAACGTTGTTAGTTCATGTTGCAGGGCAAACAAACCAAACCAAAACAAAACAAACCCCCCCACCCCCAAACCAGTCTTCCTAATGCTTTTAACTCAAAGCTGCTCAACTTCTTTGAATTTATCTTTAAAAAGGATTTTAAATGGTACTTCCCCTTGTCCCATTCTCCCTGCTTTGTGAGGGTAAGGCTTTTCTGTTGTCAAGGGTGGAGGTAGGGGTTGAGAAAGAGTAAAGGACTTTGGTGTTTGCAGTTGATTTAGTATTTGTTACTTTCCAAATTTTCAGGATTTAGGGCCCTCTTTTTGGATAGGTGTATGGTGTATACTCAGTATATACTGTATTTTTATGCAGATAACGCACACCTTCTGCATTTGTTTGCTGGTTGTGCCCTCCCCCTGTGAAGTATTTTCGCAAGCATGCTGTGCCAGATTTTTTTTTTTTACAGCAACATGTAGGAGAGGATTGGAATGGTGGCACTTGTGAAGGTGTCTCATGGGGGGAGGGTGGGGCTGGCAAACAAACAAATGCAGAGGGCTCGCGTTATTTGCGTAAAAATGCGGCACTCAATATGTATATATTGTTACATGCTTGACCTTGTGTAAGGCACTCTTGGTATACTAAAAAATATAGTACCCAGGCTGAGATAAACATGTGACTAGTAATTATTATCCTAATAATAGCTAACATTTATTGTTCAGTGTGTGCAGTGGTGGAAATCCTGGTGATGTAGTGGTTAAGTGCTATGGCTGCTAATGAGAAGGTTGGCAGTTCAAGTCCACCAGGTGCTCCTTGGAAACTCTATGGGGCAGTTCTTCTGTGTCCTATAGGGTCTCTATGAGTCATAACTGACTTGACGGCAACGGGTTTGGTTTGGCTTTTTTGGTATGTGCAATGGCTATATATTTTAAAGTTGTAAATGCAGGGAAAAACCCTGTGACACTCAGAGATGTCATTTCATTTAGTTCTCATAGCTGAACTGATGGAGTTACTTCATTTTGCAGGTAAGGAAACTGAGATTCAGAGAGGTTAAGTAACTTGCCCAATGTCATGTGGCTAGTGTTAGATTCAGACCCAGATCTGTCCACAGCCAGAGCCCGAACTTTTTTTTGAGAGGAGGAAAGGGGATATGGAACTTAAAACATTTTTATTATACGAATTAAAAAACAAGGAAAAGCACAAAGAAGAAAATAAAATTCACTCATAATTCTACCATACAGACATGTCCATGTTTAATGGTTTTATTTATTGCCTTCTAGTCTGTGTTTTCATGCCTTCTGATTTATTTTTATATCCACCCAACCTCTGTCAGCCTATCAGTGAAGCCCATTGCTAATTCATTAAAAGACCTTGGGACAGAGGACATACAGGTCATAAATCCGGATGCTTCATTGGCTTGGGGGCTGGGGGAGGGTTGGGGAGGACACAGACCTGACAAATTCATGCCATGGTTCAGTACAGGGTAGGACTTGTCCCAAGTGTTCCCTTAATCTTCCTCTACTCCTACAACCATTAGACTCTCTCTCCTGTGAAACATTTAAAGAAAACTCTATAAAGGGGCAGATTCTACAGCATGTAAAATTATAGAAAGTATGTAGTAGGATATGGCAAAGGACAGGGCTGACAGTAACTGCTTGGGGATTTCACAAAAGGGTGAGATGGGTGGTGGGAGGTAGGGGCTGGCTAGAGGCAAAAGGAAAGGCTTCCTGAGACAGATGGGAGAAGAGCTGGCTGTCATCCAGTTGAGAACCTGCAAAAGTGGGAGAGAAAGTTCCATGTACTATGCGAAGGTCATGAGAACCTCCAGTCCTGGGAGGATCTAGGCAAGGGAAAAATCAAATGGGGCTTTACTCAGTGAGCCGTCAGTCATTCGCCCGGTGATTGGTGGGGATCACCTGCATGTCATACCTGTTTCCAGTGGGGGATTAGAGCTCCCCCTTGTATTAATATAAAAAAAAAGAACTGTATATTATGAATTGATACGCATTTCACATGTTTGGCATATTTAAATGTAAAGGTTGGAATAATGGATGGAGTGGTCGGAGAATCGTGAAGCATATTGTTTAAAGGATTAGGTCACGCTGTTCTACAGAATTGGGTTCTAATCTCAGCTGTACTACTTTCTAGCTGTGTGACCTGGCAAATTGCTTAGTCTCTCATTTGTAGAATGTGGTGCTACTGACAGAACCTACTTTATAGAACATTGGGAGGCTTAAATGAGATAGGCACATAAAGCTTCATCACAGTGCCTGACACAGAATAAATGCTCAGTAAAGATTGGCTGACATTTTATAATTCCAGAGAGGGGGAGAGATGGATACTAAGGTTCGAAAACAGTTTTGAATTCTTGCCTTTGTGTTCACGAATAAAACCGTGCTACAAGACTTTAGGCAAGTCTCACTTTACCATTTTGGGCCTAGTGTCCTCAGTGGTGAGATGATGGGGTGGTTCTGAATGATCCATGACTACAGTTTTGTGATTCTGTAGTTTTAAAAAATGTCTTACTGAGGACAAAGTTCTTCTCAGAATATTCCCTGCCCCCATGCTTGATCCTCGCCACAGCACTGAGAGGGCAATGAGTATTCCTGTCGTTTTCCCAGATGAGGAAGGAGGCTTGGAGACATTTAATGACTTGCCCTCACAAATCGTTGGATCTTGTGAGAGAGTATATTCTAGAAAACGAAGGCTAGGTTCACTTTAAAATGATACACCTCGATTGAGTTTTTGCCCTTGTCATGAGACTAAGCCTGAAGGGGATTCTTAGAGGAGCTGGGTGAGGATTTCATGAAAGACTGTTCCCAGGGGAGCTTCAGGCTAGGACTGTCACAGTACAACAGTAATTACAGGCTCCTGACAGCGGGAAAAGGTCATGGTGTTTTTCTTTATTTATACATGAAAATATAAAGCAACTTGGGGTGCAGGGGAAGATGTAAGGGCTTATAAAGACTGACCTTAAAATCCCTAATTGTTAACATGTAAAAATTCAATTTGTTTGATGCAATTAGCCAAATCTGGGCATTTTTTTCTGACTGTAAAGCAGTTGGGATTCAGGGCACTGGGTAAACACAGTGTTGGGGTAGGAGATGGAGAGGAAGCTCTCTGGCAGCAGTGGAAAGCCCGATTGTTTCTGTTGTGTGCCCTGATGTAATCCTTTCGCGGCATGCCTTTTGTGCTTTATCACTTTCCATTTCACTCACCCTTCTTGTCAAAAGCAGTTGTAGTTGTTGTTAGGTGCTGGCCAGTTGGTTCCGACTCAGCAACCCTATATGTACAAGAGAACAAAAAGCTGCCCGGTCCTGCGCCATCCTCACAGTCGTTGTTATGGTTGTGCCCATTGCTGCAGCCACTGTGTCATTCCGTCTTGTTGAGGATCTTCCTCTTTTTTTTGCCGACCCTCTACTTTACCAAGTGTAATGTCCTTCTTCAGAGACTGGTTCCTCCCAATAACATGTCCAAAGTATGTGAGACCAAGTCTCACCATCCTCGTTTCTATGGAGTGTTCTGGCAGTACTTCTTCCAAGACAGGCGTGTTTGTTCTTCTGGTAGTCCATGGTATATTCAGTATTCTTTGCTAACACCGTGATTCAAAGGCGTCTATTCTTCTTCGGTCTTCCTTATTCATTGTCCAGCTTTCAAGTGCACATGAGGCGATTGAAAATACCATGGCTTAGTTCAGCGCACCTTAGTCCTCAAGGTGGCACCTTTGCTTTTTAACACCTTAAAGAGGTCTTTTGCAGCAGATTTGCCCAATGCAATACATCGTTTGATTTCTTGACTGCTGCTTCCATAAGCGTTGATTGTGGATCCAAGAAAAATGAAATCCTGGACAACTTCAGTATTTTTTCCCATTTATCATGATGTTGCTTACTGATCCAGTTGTGAAGATTTTTGTTTTCTTTATGTAAAGCAATTACAGAAGCAAGAAAAAAACAAACAGCAGCAGTGTGAATCAGTGTCTTTTTAATCGGATAACTGATGCAGACTGGGCTTCAGCTTGTAAAGGGCGAGGAATGTGTAACACCTGTGGATGGCAGAAGGCCGAGATTCTTTCTCAGAGGAATGATGGTGGTCACAGAGATTGCATATCGGGCCTCTCCAGCCAGGCCCTCCAGCACCTGAGTTCCTGCTGAGCTGCTCATGGGCTGCATGAGGACTGTGGCTGTGATGGTGGTCATAGCAGCCGGGCTTGTAATTCAGATGTGACCACTGCTCAGCCATGGAAGGTCAGGACCAGTCTGCTTTGTCATGGTTCTGGGAAGGAAATGTGGGCCCTGGGGAAGCTGGTGTTTGGATTTGGAGTCCAGCTGATATGAACACCAAAAAGAATGGTGCTAGGACTCTCACCTCTGTGGGTCAGAATTTGGGGTGGGAGTTCCCTAAACCAAACTGTGTTCACACGTTTATATACAGGCACTTATGTATAGCTATTTAATGGTCAAAGTTCAGAGTCATCTTTCTCCTTGGTTTTGTTATTTTGGGGTGGCTTTTGGCTTAGACTTCTGGTGACCAACTGCTCCTGACCATAATTTATCCTCTGAAAGGCTGCTATAGCCAGGATTTGGCTAGCAGGGATGAGAAGAAGCCACTGCCAAAGAGATCCTGTAGCATTTCTGATGGGGCATTTCCTGTGCATTTATTTTTGCCCCTTGTCTCCTACTCCGAGTCACCCTTCCCATGTCTTTCAAAGCCAAAAGTTTTGGGTTGTAAGATTCAACTCACCAGCTCAGCCCCGTCAACATTATTACTAAGTACACTGCATCATGCAAAGAGACAGCAAAGTCAGTGGATAGAAAGTGGCCGTGCTTCCTAACCATAGGCAAGTGGCTTGACTTTTGTAAGTCTCAGTTTTTTCATTTTCATAATGGGGATAATAACACCAGTTTACAGATTGGTTATGAATAAGCAAATACATGAGTTATTCAAAACAATGAAACATTTTACAAATTTAAGATGACATTTTCACATGTGAAGGGTTTTGTAAAGTGCAACCTATTGTAGAGAAGTGGTCTGTAGTAAATTGTATTATTATCCAGTATATAGTACTTGTTTTGTTGTCCTTTTTTGAACCCATCAACAGTCCTGTGCAAGAACGAGGTGGGAATCATTATTTTCCCATTTTACAAATAAGGAATATTGAGGCTCATGGATGTTGCATGACTTGCCCAGAGTTATTTACTGAATAGATGCCGAAGTCAGTAATACAAGTAGATGTCCTGAGTCCAGTGCTCTCATCATCGACGTGTGCTGAGTGCAGAGCATTAAGGCAGATATGTGCTATTGGTCATGGCCTTAATTGCTCACCTGCTTCTGCCTGCCTCCCCTCCTTCATTCACTGAGTACCTATTTACTGAGGACAGGTGTAAGCCAGACCCTCTGCTCGGTGTTAGAAATAAAGTTAACAAGGCAAACATGGCTCGTGTACTCTTGGAGGCTACAATCTAGTGGGCTGGTGAGGGCAGATTTTGAAAAATTGTGATTACATTGTCAGTTTTTCCTCTTTCTTTTCTGCATCCTGTGAATGGCAGGGACCCCGGTGGCAAGATACTTGGTCCGTTCATCTTGGGCTTTGTCTTACTTTCTCTCCCCTTCTGGGAAGCCCTGAGGCAGCTTTTCAGATGGGTACCCCAGTTAGGGTTGTGCCTGCCTCTATTTGAGGCTGTGAACTCAGCAGTTGGAGACCATGGAGGTCACATTTGTGTGGGCCGAAGGGGTTTGAAGAAGACAAGAGTAAGGGAGATTTCTCTGAGAGGCACATTTTGAGCCAGTTCATCAAAGATGATGACCGACGGAACTTGGTGAGGAGAGGGGAGTATGGAGTAGCTCTCTGTGGGTAGCTGCCTCTCCTGCTGGCTGACATGAACTAAAGGTGGGGCATTGGCAGCTCGACCTCTCGTTGTTTTACTTGTGAAATTTTAATACTGGTCTACTTTCTCTGAGTAGAGCTGAAAATGATAAGGCAATGAATTCCTACCTATGTCCCTCTAACATCCTTTCTCAGAAGCTTTCCCCCTAAGGTTGTATTAAAATGCTTACCACTTCCTTGGCATTGCTCACTGCCTTTCCAGCATGAGCAACAGGGGTAGTTCCAGAAAAAAAGGAGCCTCAGGCTAAGGAGGATTGTCCCACATACCACAGCTGGATGGGTGGAAGGGTGGTCTGGGCTCATTAAATAATGGAAGTTTCTTTTCCTTCCTTAAGAAGTAGAGCTGACATGATTTGCTGATTTCTCTGTTTTGGTTTTCCTCTTCCTCTCTTGGTCCTTTGCTTCATTCTGCCTTATGATTTTCTTTGCTCTTCGTCTTTGCACCTTTCTCTCCTGAAAGGTCATTTGGCAGAATGGTCGTAAAAATCATGTTAAATACACTAGCTTTGAGGCTTAGTTGATGGTGCACAAAATAGCTGAAGAAGAAAACCTGCCTTTGCTGTGTTCCTTCGCAGATTGCATTCTTCCAGAGAGTTGAATTTTCCGGAGTGCTGAAGCTGAATTTCATCTGTCTTAAGCAACAAAGCTTTCCTTATTTTTAAAAATCCCATTTTGGAAGGAAATTCTCTGAAATTTATTACCCACTTAATCCCCTTCTTCAGCAGACTGCTGGGAACTCAGTCTGATGTGTTCTTCATCATGCAGGGTCAGCATTATGAACATTAGAGGTTATGCTGTGCTAGAAGAGTGATGCCTTCAGATTGTTTGCCCCTACAGTAAATGGCTCCAGAGCCTCGCCTTTTGTGGGGTCTTGTGTCTGGTGCTATTCTATCTGGTTCTTGCCCACCTTCCCCCTACCCCAGCATCTGTTATATGCTACTTTTGCTTGTAATTTCTCTCCCCTTCTGATTTATATATTCAAAAGCAAAAGCATTTAGTTAGAATTATAAGAAGAATATCTACCATATAGTGGGTTCTTATTGTAGGTACTGAAATAGTAGTTTACATGAATGTTCCCATTTAGTGTCCACACACTTCTGTGAAATAGGTACTGTCATCCTTATTTTACAGAGAGAACTGAGCGGCAGAGAGTAGGGTGACCATTTATCCTCCTTGCCTGAAATATAGGAAATCAATTCAACAGGCATTCATTGAGGGCTTCTGTTGTGCTTGTTAACCGTCAGTAATTAAAAATAATTGGTGCTGGTGATGGAGGGGGATTTGAGCAATGACAATAAAAAGTTTGAATAATAGAATATTCTTAAATAAATAGTCTGGTTATTTACAGGGCTTCATAAATCTTTGTGCTGTTTTAGAGCACTTAAAGGGCTTTAAGAATGATAGAAAGAGCCTGTAAATTAAATTAAAATGTAAATGCAGTCTTCTCGCTGCTGTGGGGTTCAGCTCTGCAGATCAGAGGCTAGCTCATTTCCATGAGTACAGTAGTCATTTTTCATTTGTCACATGTACTGGTGTCACAATACTTTGTGTTCATTTATGAAGTCTAATTGTCCTAAACTTGAATATGCTTTCATTTAAATCCATTTACATCGCTTTTGTTAGATGAAAAGGAAACTTTATGTATGCATAGGACCTTGAACCACGTAGATATAACCAAACCAAACCTGGTCCATCGAGTCGATTCCGACTCACAGCGACCCTCCATATGTAGCGACCTTATGTATATGTAGATATAGTGAACTCCAATTTTGCCTCTGTTACCAACTTGTTGTGGGACCCTGAGCAGAGGCCATTACCTTTCTGGGCCTCGAGCTCCTCAACTCTAAAAGAGGAGATAAGGATATCTGATGGAGTTTCTAGTCTGGGACATTCTATGAAGATTCTGTCTTGGATCTCAAATGGTTGCTACCAGAAGTACAGGTCTTTAGGTGCTTATTCTAAAGAGGACTGTCATAAACAAGAATGTTCAAATGTAAACCACCAACCATGCTGAGTCAGAATCGACTCGACGGCATCAGGTTTTTTTTTTTAACCACTTACAAAATTCTTTAAAAATTGATTTTGTGAAGGATATTATACTCTCCTTGAGGAGTCTTGCTTATTTAAATTTTTTTTTTTTCCCGTGTTCTTCATTGACTTCTCAAGCATTTTCTTGGTAGATAGTGCAGGAGTGGTGTTCAGACCATTTTAGATTAATTTATCAGAAATTGTAAATTGGTAGATTTTCTGTTAATGAGGTCCTTGCACTGTTTGTTCACCATGTGCCTGTAACTTTGGGTAAATTAGAGAACATAAGGGAAAAGTCTTCTTTCTTTCAGATACTCCAAGAATTATTTTTTCCTCCTGAGCAGTGCTGCATATCTACATAGGATGAGGGTAGAATAAAGGGATTTAACATGGAAGAGATTTTAGTTGGATGCAAAGAAGAATGAGGACACACCTGGTCACTGTCCTCAGACCTTAGCAGAGCCGCTGGGAGGAGGAGGTGTTGTGTGGTGTTGACCTGTTCTGGATTGCCCCTCATAAAAAAGAGCGTTTTCTCTCTCCACGCTGGCTCCCATGGTAGGGCCTGCTGGAGGAGAGAGTGAGGCGAGCCTGGATACCCCTCCAGGGTTGCTGATGAGGGCAGATGGGAGCCGGGGGTCTGGCTGGCCTTCAAAATCCTTTTCTACACATGAGGTCTGTGATCCGTAACCGCTGAGATACAACTACCAGATCGGCAATACAGAGAAGTGGTCAAGTTCTCCTCAGTGTACTTACTGTTCCCTGATTACCAGGATGTTTAAGGGTAGTGAGTAATGCCGCTAAATTATCTTGGAACCATGGAGCAAGGTTCAAAGGCATAGATCTTTCCTTTCACCCCAGGCCCAGAATTCTCTTCCAGGTCAAAGTTTTGTTCCCTTAACACTGTAGGTGGCACCCCTGGAGGCTGCGTGAGCTAACCCTCTGCATCCCTTAACTTTTAATGAACAATAAGGCTTTCCCCATAATTGGGTCAGGGAGCCATGTGACCTGCACACTGCCAATATCTTCTCTGAGAAGATGTTTATTTCATGGATCATTTTGAAGATTCTCCATAGACATGCAACTTGGTTTCAGAATGTTGGGAAATTTTTCATTTGTTCTTTGAGATTGGTTGCTTTTCAGTCTTCTTCGCAGTCACTCACTTTAGGCTTTTTAAGGGTTTCTCTTACTGTCTTCATTTTATTGCTTTTTTGTCTAAGGAAAACCACACAAGAAGTTCCCAGACCCATATGTGTCTGACCTGCCTGAGAGGTGGTGAGAGAGTATGCTTGGGGAAAATATTTTTGAGCTATAGATATTTTAATAAGAAAAAGAAAAAAAAGACCCAGAAGGGTTTTTTACTAAATGAGCAATTATATTCTTAGGGTGGGGATGGAAATATGTTCTGAAATTTGTTTCGTCAGCTCCCTCTGAAATAAATAAAATTGCAGTGATGATATCATTCCTCTTTATAATGTTTGAAAAGGTATCAAGGCAAAGTGATTAGGGCCTAATTGTTTGCCAGATTTTCTTTAAAGCTACATTTTTTGGAGATTTCTATGCCAAAAAACATCTTAAACTGATGAACATACAGTTCTCCTCACTTATTTTGGCTGATTTTTAATTAGAGGACTGTTTTCATAGTTGAGGAAATACATTTTTGTTGGGCCTAAGCCCCAGGGTACCAGATTTCAATCCAGAAAAAAATGTTCTCCCTCAATTTAATGCTGACACACACACTTAAACAGCACAAGTGTGAGGGGTTTTCCTTGGCCAAGGTCACATGGCGACTTTCTAGAGGCTTGGTTGGTTACTGAGTTGGGCAGGTTTAAGGTCAATGCCCGGCCTGCCTTCTATCCTGAGGAGCCGACTCTCTAAAGCTCCCAAAAGTGAAGCCTTTGGAGAAGTTATCCAGGTTCCTGAGCCTCTGTTATCCAGGCCGGACTGACGTCAGCACAGTGGGAGTGGTTACAGAGCCTGTGCTGCTGCCAAGTACAACCCGACCTCATGCCTTGTGAATCACCTGCTCCCTGCTGTGTGCTTCTTCCTAGTAGGTACTCATAAGTGAACTATGAAGTATTTACTGTTTGCAGACTACTGTGAGAGATGCTGGGAGGAATACGTGAGAAATTTTCCTAAAACCATACTTTGGAGTTTACAGTTACAGAATTCTGTGGTTCTTTGTTGACACCCTGCTCAAGAACATTCACTGGTTCTCTCTTTACAGAGAGTATGAAGGCTGGACTCCTGACTCCCACCCTTCCAGCCTTGTTTTCCTGTCTAACGCTCCTGTCCACTCACCAACTGGGCTTACCTCCTCCCCTTGAACGACTATGTTTGCATATTTGCTGGGCTGTTTCTTTTCACTGTGTTATAGCTGACAGGAGGCTTTCACTTAGCTTCCATGGTGAATGGTGAATTCTCTCAGATACCCTCCTGCCTTATCTGGAACAATCTGTGTTCTCCTGGGGCTACCGTTTGAGTGCTGTGAATTGTTTTCAGTCTTCTTTTCTGCAGTCTGTTGTGGCTGGCAAGGGCTGAGCATGCCTCTCAGCTCTTGCTGGGGCTGTGGTTCTTGCTCCATCTTTTGGTATTCCTTTACTGACCTGTATCTGGGCCCACTCTACCATATGGGAGTGGATCTACCGTCTGAGCAGCTGAGTCCAGTGTTGTGCAAGATGGGAAACCCCAGGACACTTCTTGTCTCTGCCAAGGTCCCTCGATGTTGTGTGCCTGGGTTCCACTCTGGAGGGTTTTGTTTTGCTTTTTGGAGGCTGCAGGCTTACCTCCTCAGCCTGCTTTTCTCCTGCTTGGAGCCTGTGAGTAAGAATGCTCAGAATTTTGTTGACTCCCATTTTTTTCTCAGAATTGTCCCCAAAGGGTGAGGGCTGGGTCAGGAGCAACACACCACTACCCTTTGCTCCAGATTTTTCTGTCTCAGTTCTTGACATATACAATGTAAGATTGAGTTCCTTTTCTTATTCAATTGACTTTTTTTTGTTCTTTTCCCTTTAACGATCTTCTGTTCATTTTGCTTGGTATTGTAGTGGAAGGATAACATGTCACCAGTTCACTTTCTAATCTGAACTCAGAACTGCCATGGTACAGTTTAAAAGGGTTGACTATTCTTGTAAATGTTCTTCCTTCCTGAACTATAAACTTCATCAGGTCAGGAACTACATTTTATTCTGTATGTCTCCAGTGTACCTAACTCTCCCTGTTCACCTGCTGAGTGCTTAATGAAGACGAGGGCAAGAAGGAAGGAAAGCTGAACTTGTATACAACAGCTGTTACTTTCAAGTTGTGTTCAAAACTCCCAGGCACAGTAAAAAATTACTTGCAGATACAAATCAAACTGCCTGCACCTCCATTAAAGCAAGTCCACTGAAGACTGCTCTGAGGTCATGATTTTAGCTTGGGAAACAAAAGTTTAAAGTAGTGCTGTTTTACTTGTTTTAATGTATTCTAGTTGACACTTTACACTGATTCAGAATGGCCTTGCAACCAATTTTAGTGAAGGTTTTTTATAAATTCCTCCTTTCCGTGGCTGACTAATTAGGCTTGTTTTCGACACAATCCCTGTTTCTCAGTTATCAAGTTATCAGAAACGGTATTTACACTGTTTGCTGCAGCAGCCTGTCTGTCTGCTTCACCACCTGGCTAGAGTCTCCAGGAGCACTGCTCCCCTCCTGCTCCTCGTGTATTTTAAGAACAAGCTCCTGTGAAGAGGGTGTGGTGGTGGTGGAAATATTGCTGGCACTGCTAATGCTGCCCCCACCACCCCACTCCCACTGCTGATGAGAGCGAGTACTCACTCTTATGACAGGCACTCTTCTAAGATATTTATGTGTTTTGTTCCCATTTAAACGCTATAAGAACCCTGTGAGGAAAGTGCTATTGTTATTCCTAGTTTAGGGGAAACAGGTTCAGCAAGGTTTAGTGACCTGCTAAGATCACGTAGTTTGAACGAGTAGGGGGATGGAGATTTTGCTTAAGGCCACAGGTAATGGATTGCAAGGTAATCAGAGCCTACTCACTGGAGAAGGGCATAACACCAGCATGGGGGCCCAGGGTAAACATTACTGTCTTGATTGTTAATGAGATCCAAGTAACTGGAGGTGGAATGAGGGAGGACCATTGGCTGAGAGGTGCCTATGGTTCAGGTGGAAAGTAATGCAGGTGTCGGAGTTATGATCAAAAAGTACAAATCTGAAATGCTACCCACATAGTAATGACAAAGGAAACATAAGGACTGGAAAGGAGAAAATACTGTAAAATTTAAAACTGTCTTGAGTAAATACAAGCTTATCTGTTCATGTGCACGTGTAAACAACATCTTTAGACTCTACTCAGAGCAAGGAGACCCCATGGACTTGCTCACATATCCGTAGTAATGTGTGTGTGTTTTCCGAAATTTCTACAAGGAACACTTTATGATTAGGAAAAAAAAGTTATTAAAAGCTTGTGATGAAAACCATTTTCTCCCCAAAGCAATTGAAACAGTGTAACACTAAATATGGTCTTTTCCCAACTATATTACAAGTCACACGTACACATGCCACATATGCTCTAAGATTCTGTAATATTTAGCCCTATGTACAGTCCAGCTTATTTGATTCTCTGGCAGTCAGCCTCTGCATTAGAAGAGAAAGTCAAAATTAACTGTTAAGATTAAGTTCAAAGGTTCCTCCAAGGACTGTGACAAGCCTTTGTAATAGGAGCTCTCCATACTGGCTGTGTTACCTAGAAACTTGTGTTAAAGTGGAAACTATTACAGTATAAAACACAATTATGTATATACTTTATGGAAGTATCCTAAACTCTGAGTATGCTTGTATGTTGGTTTTAAAACTGGAATTTGTGGCAGTACACCACAGGAAAAAGATAATTAAGCTAAATAACGAAAATTATTTACAAAAATGGACAGAAATTGAGTCAGTAAACTGCTTTAACAATAACCAGATTCACTGCTGTGAACAACCACATGATTCCTGCCAATCACGTTGTGTCTAGCCTCACACCACCCTAACAGGTGGGGAATTCTTCCTGCTATCTAGGTACGTGTTCTGCACAAGCCTTTCCACCAAGCTCAACTTCTCTGTGAACCTGCCCTGGTGTATTTAAGAAACTCGTTCCATCATGTTACCATCTTTCAGCCCATGAGCAGGATGGCCATTGCACGTGCACTTGGATTTCCTTATTGTTCCCTAGCTCTTTTTCAAATATATTCATCTTTTCTTTTCAATTATGTTCCAGTCTCCCCAAGAGTAGGGGTTAGGTTGTTCTTTGTTCCTTCTCTAATAGCACAGTATATGTGGCTTTCGTGCAGGAGGTTAAAACGTGTTGGTAGCTGGGATGTTTACCCCTTTGAAACCACTCAGGAACAAGTACGCGGCCTTGTACCTGTAAGCAATTGATAAATATTTTATGGTTAATGATTTCTATGTGAGTGGAAATTGACTTGACAGCACCAGGTTTGGGTTTGGTTTTTGTATAGTTAATTAAGGTTCTAGGATCCTGGATTCAGTTGAGCTCAATGACTATTTGCATTTTGATTGTGAATGAGAAGGGGTTCTGTTGGGTGTGGAGGGAAATAGTATGTGCCTCTTGACTCCTATGCATTGATTTAATCACAAATAACAACTTTCCGTTTTTTTTTTTATGTTGTGGCAAAATATATGTAACAAAACATTTGCCAGTTGAACAGTTTTTACATGTATAATTCAGTGGCATTGATTGCATTCAACAAGAACAACACCCTCTTTTGATTTACATTCTGAATGTTAATATTATTGGCAAGTACATAGGATTATATGAAATTTTAAAGAGCATATACTGAAATGTGCAATAAAGGTGAAAAAATTATAATGACTTTGGAGCAAAACCATGTTTCCCATAGCTTATATCCCACTATTTTTAGGTAATGTATCCAACATTGTCCCATGAGTGTGCTATACCCGAATCATTCAACTAGAAACTGAAAAAGGCTTATCAAGATTTAATGTCACAGATTTGAGAGATGAATCGATATTGGGATTTCCAGCTACATTTTTTTATGGCCTCATATTTCATAAAACCATGGGAAATATTGAACATTTGAACAAGGATCTCAATCATAGTGATATAACAAGATACAGGTTAGGGCTTTGCTAATGGAGTTTAGTTGGAAAGTGGCTATAGATTGTGGATGGTGACCCTCCTGCCCTTTTCCCTATTTCTTTCTGGCTGCTTTTTCTATTTTCTGATGAAGTACTTCCCAGGTAATGGAGAAATGAATTGACAAAAGGCAAGTATAAAAGAGGGATTCGTAACTTTCCAAACCGAAAACTCTCATTTAATCCTATATTGACTCATCTCTTTTCTTTCTCTCTTCATATCATTCTCAGTGATGTCACATTTCTCATTCCCCCGCCCTCCCGTCGTTATCAGTTGCTTATGATGTGTTGGAACAAAGGATCTTTAAATCATGTTTGCCTCTCAGCAGATAGAGTGCTGCCTGCATCTCAACAAGGACTTCCTTTCTTTGCCTTTAGAGATTATTCCTTAATCTGTCCGGATTTTCCTCCCTCCCTCTCCTCTCCTCTTCTCTTCTCCCATCCTCTCACCTCCACCTTCCGTCCATTCATTATTTTGTTTTGTTTTTTAAAAGCTAGTTTACTGTAAATTTTTTTTTCAGGTGTACAGTTCTGTGAGTTTTAACACACAGATTCTTGTACCCACCACAACAATCTGGATCCAGAACAGTTCCATCATCCCCCAATAACTCACTCATCCTGCCTGTAGTCACTGTGGTCACACTCTCCATTCAACCCTAACCCTTCCAAACCACTGATCTATTCTGTGTTGCTGTAGTTCTGCCTTTTCTAGAATGTCATTTAAATGGAATCACTCAGTATAATGCCTTTGAAATTCATCCATGTTCAGCAGTGTGTATCAATAGTTACTTTTTATTGCTGAATACTACTACGTTTATGGATATACTACAGTCTGTTTAACCATTCACTTGTTGAACGACATCTGGATTATGTCTAGTTTTTGGTGGTTATAGAGCTGCTATAAACATACAGCTTTTTGTGTGAATATATTTTTGCATAAATATAAGCTTTCATTTCTCTAGGGTAAATACTTAGGAATGGGATTGCTGGATTATATGGTAAGTGTATGTTTAACTTTATAAAAAACTGCCAAACTATTTTCCAGAGTGGTGGTACCATTTTGCATTTCCAAGAAATGTATGAGAGTTCCAGTTACTTCTCATCCTTGTCAACACTTGATAGTATCAGTTTTTTTTTTTTTTTTTTTTAATTTTAGCCAATCATAATAGTCCGGTTCCATCTGATCATGGAAATGGCATAGGACCATTATGCATGGGGTCACCATGAGTTGGGGGCTGATTCAGTAGCAGCTAATAACAACAACAATAGATCTGTAGTAGTATCTCATCTTGGTTTTAATTTGTATTTCCCTAGTGACTGTGGCTAATGCTGTTAAACATCGTTTCATATGATTATTTGCCATCTGTATATTCTTTTTGGTGAAGTGTCTGTTCCAGTCTTTGTTAATTTTTAAGTTAAGTTGTTTGTTCTCTTACTGTTGATTTTGAGTTTCTCATATATTCTCGATCCAACTCTTATCAGGTATGTGATTTGCAGATATTTCCCACAGCCTGTGACTTGTCTTTTCATTGTTTTAGCAGTGTCTTTTGCAGAGCAAAAGCTTTTAATTTTGGTAATATCAGTTTTTAATTTTGTCTTTTATGGATTGTACTTTTGATGCCATACACAAAAACCCTTTGCCAAACCCAAAGTCACAAAGACTTTTCATTTTTTTCAATGTTGTTTTTTTCTGTAAAAATTTTGTAGTTTTACATTTAGATCTGTGATCCGTTTTTTTTTTTTTTTTGAGTGTTTGAATTTTTTATTTTTATTATTTTTATTTTTTATTGTACTTCAGGTGAAGGCTTACAGAACACATAGTTTCTTATGAAACAGAAGTACACATGTTGTTTTATGACGATGGTTAACGACCCCACAACATATCAACCCTCTAACTTCTCAAACTTTTTTATTTTTTCTTGGTGAAAATAAACATAGCCAAAGATACACCATTTAAAAAATTTCTACATACACAGTTCAGTGACATTGACTATGCTCTTCGAATTGTGCTGTTATTCTCACTTAAGATGAAGGTTTACAGAACAAAATAGTTTCTCATTTAACAGTTACTACAAATGTTGCCCTATGACAATGGTTAACAATCTCACAACACATCAACAATATCCTTACTCAACCTTGGGTTCCCTATAACTGGCTTCCTTATCCCCTTCTGCTTTCTGGCCCCTGTCACTGGAGTCCTGTACCTCGTTAGTCTCATTTGGTTTTACGGGGCTGTCCACTCCCAGGCTGAACAATGAACCTCGGAGGTAACTTCACCACTGAGCTGAAAGGGTGTCTGGGGGCCATACTCTTGAGGTTTCTCCAGTCTCCTTTAGGCCAGTAAATCTGGTCTTTTTTTGCGGGGGGGGCAGTTAGAATTATGTTCTACATCCTTCTCCAGCTCTGTCCAGCACCCTCTGTTGTGATCCTGGTCAGAGCAGTCAGTGGTGGTAGCCGGGCACCATCTAGCTGTACTGGACTCAGTCCAGTGGAGGCCTTGGTAGCTGTGGACAGTTAGTCCCTCGGACTAATCTTTTCCTTGTATCCTGTTGTCTTCATTCTCCCTTGCTCCCGAAGGGATGAGACCAGTGAAGTATCTTAGATGGCCGCTCACAGGCTTTTAAGACCCAAGACACTACTCACCAAGGTAGAATGTAGAGTATTGTCTTTATAAGCTGTGTCATGCCAGTTGTGCTAGATGTTCCCTGAGACCATGGTCCCCAGAGCCCTCCGCCCAGGAGTTCAGTCCCTCAGGGAGTTTAGATGTGTCTGTGGAGCTTCCATGACCTTTCCTTGTACAAGTTGTGCTAGTTTCTCCTGCATTGTGTACTGTCTCACCCTTCACCCAAGATACCACTTATCTATTGTCTATTAAATATTCCTCCCCCCACTCCTCCCATCCCTGGTAACCAACAAAGATTGTTACATTTTGTGTGTGAACTTTTTCATGGGTTTTTACAATAGAGGTCTCATACAATATTTGTCCTTTTGTGATTGACTTATTTCACTCAGCATAATGTCCTCCAGTTTCATCCATGTTATGAGATGCTTCACAGATTCATTGTTGTTCTTTCTCATTGCATAGTACTCCATTGTGTGTATGTACCATAGTTTGTTTATCCATTCATCTGTTGATGGGCATCTAGGTTGTTTCCATCGTTTTGCTATTGTGACCAATGCTGCCATGAACATAGGTGTGCATATGTCTATTCGAGTGACGACTCTTATTTCTCCAGGATATATTCCTAGGAGTGGGATTGCTGGATCGAATGGTATGTCTATTTCTAGCTTTCTGAGGAAGTGCCATATCATTTTCCAAAATGGTTGTATCATTTTGCATTCCCACCAGCAGTGCATAAGTGTTCCGATCTCCCTGCAGTCCCTCCAACATTTGTTATTTCCAGTGTTTTTGATTCGTGCCAGTAATGCTGGGGTGAGATGATATCTCATCGTGGTTTTAATTTGTATTTCTCTAATGGCTAGTGATCGCGAGCATTTCCTCATGTGTCTGTTGGCCATTTGAATGTCTTCTTTGGTGAAGTGTCTGTTCATTTCCTTTGCCCATTTTTTAATAGGATTATTTGTCTTTTTGTTGTAGAGGTGTTGGAGTTTCTTGTAGATTATGGAGATTAGACCTTTGTCTGACTTGTACTATCCAAAAATTTTTTCCCAGTCTGTAGGTTCTCTTTTTACTCTTTTGGTGAAGTCTCTTGAAGAGCATACATGTTTGATTTTTAGAAGATCCCAGTTATCTAGCTTATCTATTGGGGTTTGTGCATTGATGATTATGGTTTGTATCCTGTTAATGCCATGTATTAAGGCCTGAAGTGTTGGTCCTATTTTTTCTTCTATGAACTTTATACTTTTAGGCTTTATATTCAGGTCTTTGATCCATTTTGTAGTAGTTTTTGTATACTGCATGAGGTATGGGTTCTGTTTCATTTTTTTGCAAATGGATATCCAGTTTTGCCAGCACCATTTGTTAAAGACTGTCTTTTCCCCATTTGATGGACTTTGGGCCCTTGTCGAAGATTAGGTGACCGTAGGTGGATGGATTTACATCTGGGTTCTCAATTCTGTTCCATTGGTCAATGTATCTGTCATTGTACCAGTACCAGACTGTTTTGACTACTGTAGCTGTATAGTATGAAGTCAGGTAGTGTGAGTCCTCCAACTTTATTCTCCTTCTTCAGTAGTGCTTTACTTATTCAGGGCTTCTTCCCTTTCCATATAAAGTTAATGATTAGTTTTTCCATCTCTTTGAGGAATGTTGTTGGTATTTGAATTGGGATTGCATTGTATTTGTAAATTGCTTTGGGAAGAATTGTCATTTTCACAATGTTGAGTCTGCCTGTCCATGAGCATGGTATGTTTTTCCATTTATCTAGATCCCTCTGGGTTTCTTGCAGTAGTGTTTTGTAGTTTTCTTTGTATAGGTCTTTTACATCCCTGGTCAGATTTATTCTTAAGTATTTTATCTTTTTAGGGGCTATTGAAAATGGTATTGTTTTCCTGATTTCCTTTTCATCGTTCTCCTTATTGGTGTATAGGAATCCAATTGATTTTTGAATGTTTATCTTGTATCCTGTTACTCTGCTGAATCTTTCTATTAGTTCCAGTAGATTTCTCGTGGAGTCTTTAGGGTTTTCTGTGTATAGTATCATATCATCTGCAAACAGGGACAGTTTAACTTCTTCATTACCAATTTGGATGCCCTTTATTTCTTTTTCTTGCCCTTTTGCTTTAGCTAGAACTTCCAGCACAATGTTAAATAGGAGTGGTGATAAAGGGCATCCTTGTCTTGTTCTTGTTTTCCAGGGGAATGTTTTCAGCCTCTCTCCATTAAGAATGATGTTGGCTGTTGGTTTTGCATAGATGCCCTTTATTATGTTGAGAAATTTCCCTTCTATACCTATTTTCTTGAGAGTTTTTATCAGGAATGGGTGTTGGACTTTGTCAAATGCCTTTTCTGTGTCAATTGAGATGATCATGTGATTCTTTCTTTTCTTTTATTTATGTGGTGGATTACGTTGATTGATTTTCTAATGTTGAACCATCCTTGCATACCTGGTATCAATCCTACTTGGTCGTGGTGTCTTATTTTTTTGATATGATGCTGAATTCTATTGGCTAGAATTTTGTTGAGAATTTTTGCATCTATATTCATGAGAGATATTGGTCTGTAATTTTCTTTTTTTGGGACGTCTTTGCCTGGTTTTGGTATCAGTGTTATGCTGGCTTCATAGAATGAATTTGGAAGTGTTTCTTCCTCTTCTATGCTCTGAAATAGCTTGAGTAGTACTGGTACAAGCTCTTCTGTAAATGTTTTGTAGAATTCTCCACTGAAGCCATCTGGGCCAGGGTTTTTTTTTGGTTGGGGTTTTTTTTATTACCTTTTCAATCTCTTCTCTTGTTATGGGTTTGTTCAGATTTTCAACATCACTTTGCTGTAGTTTGTGTAGGCCGTGTGTTTCTAGAAATTTATCCATTTCCTCTAGGTTTTCAAATTTGTTGGAGTATAGTTTTTCATAATATTCTGTTATAATCCTTTTTATTTCAGTTGGGTCTGTTGTAATGTCCCCCATTTCATTTCTTATTTGGGTTATTTGTGTCCTATCCTGTTTTTCTTTCGTCAGTCTGGCCAGTGGTTTGTCGATTTTGTTGATTCTTTCAAAGAACCAACTTTTGGTTTTATTGATTCTTTCTATTGTTTTTCTGTTCTCTATTTCATTTATTTCTGCTCTGTTCTTTACTATTTCCTTTCTTCCGGTGGTTTTGGGCTGTTTTTTGCTGTTCTCTTTCTATTTGTTTGAGTTCTGTAGTTAATGTTTTGATTTTGTCCCTTTCTTCTTTTTTGATATGTGCATCTATTGCTATAAACTGTCCTCTGAGGACTGCCTTTGCTGTGTCCCAAAGGTTTTGGTATGACGAGTTTTAATTCTCTTTTGATTCTAGGAATTTTTTGATTCCATCTCTGATTTCTTCTATTACCCAGTGATGTGTAAGCAGGGTATTATTCAGTTTCCATGTAATTGATTTTTTTCCCTTGCTCTTTCTAGTGTGAATTTCTACCTTGATGGCATTGTGGTCAGAGAAGGTACTTTGAATTATCTCAACGTTTTGGATCTTGTTGAGGATTGCTCTGTGGCCTAAGATGTGGTCTATTCTGGAGAACGTTCCATGTGCATTGGAACAGAATGTGTACTTTGCAGCGGTTGGATGGAGTGTTCTATATACGTCTATGAGGTCAAGTTGGCTGATTGTGCCCTTGAGGTCTTCTGTATCTTTGCTGAGTTTCTTCTTAGTTGTTCTGTCCTTTACTGAGAGTGATGTGTTGAAGTCTTCTACTATCATTGTAGAACTGTCAATTTCTCTTTTCAGTGTTGTTAGAGTTTGTTTTATGTATTTCGGAGCCCTGTCATTGGGTGCGTAGATGTTTATTATGGTTATGTCTTCATGATGGATCAACCCCTTAATCATTATATAGTGTCCTTCTTTGTCTTTTATGGTAGATTTCGTTTTAAAATCTATTTTATCTGAGATTAGAATTGCCACTCCTGCTCTTTTTTGGTGGTTGTTAGCTTGATATATTTTTTTCCAACCTTTGACTTTTAATAAATTCAGATCTTTGTTTCTAAGGTGTGTCTCCTGTAGACAGCATATTGATGGATCCTGTTTTCTTATCCATTCTGTCACTCTCCGTCCCTTTATGGGTGCATTGAGTCCATTTACATTCAGTGTAATTATTGATAGATGTGGGTTTGTTGCTGTCGTTTTGTAGTGCTTTTTTTTTATGGTGCTGTCGTTTTCTTTGTCCTTCTTACTCTCTTGTGCTGAGTTACTTTTGTTTGTGGATTTGTTTTTTCATTTTTTTTGTTTTTGTGGGTTTTTTATTTCTGAGACCTTATGTTTTTCCTCTTTTTTTTTTTTCTGAGTATGTTTGTTAACTTTCTTTGTGGTTACCATAAGTTTTACCCTTATGTTTCTAAGTTTGAAGCAGTCTACCATTACTTGGTATCGCCTTGCCTTCCTCTCCATTAGAAGGTTCTATACCTATGCCGTTTATTCCCTCTTTTATTGTTTTGATGTTGTTGTCATTTACTGATTAACTGCTCTGATTCCCTGTTGTATTTCTTTTGGTTTTGGATAGTCCTCGAGAGTTCATTTCCTAGATTAGTATCTGGCTGGTACAATCCTGCATCCTATGTTCTGCCTGTGAGCTGAAGCTGTTTGTCCTCAGATCAAAGAACTCACTTTAATAATTCTTATAAGTTTGGTTTGACTTTTACATATTCCCTTAATTTCTGTTTATCTGGAAATGACCTAATTTCACCATCAAATTTGAACGAGAGTTTTGCAGGATATATTATTCTTGGCTGGCAGTTTTTTCTTTCAAGATTTTATATATGTCATCCCATTGCCTTCTTGCCTGAATGGTTTCTGCTGAATAATCTGAGCTTAGTCTTATTGTTTCTCCTGTGTCTGTGACTTCTTGTTTTTCATGAGCTGCTCTCAGGATTTTTTGTTTGTCTTTGGTTTTGGCAAGTGTGAATATGATATGCCTTGGTGAGTTTCTTTTGGGGTCTCTTTTATATGGGGTTTGTTGAGCTTCTTGGATGGCCAGCTTTTCATCTTTCATGTTATTGGGGAAGTTTTCTGTCAGCGGTTCCTCAATGATCCTATCTGTGTTTTCTGTTTTCTCCCCCTGTTCTGGAATTCCAATCACTCGCAGATTTTTGCTTTTGATTGTATCCCACGTAACTCTCAGGGTCTCTTCATTTTTCTTTGTTCTTTTTTATTTGTTTTCCTGAAACAGTGTTGTATCCAAGTGTTTGTCTTCAATTCCACTGATCCTGTCTTCCACCGTTTCAAATCTGTTTCTCAACCCTTCTATGACATCGTCCATTTCTGAAATCTTGTTGTTTATCGTTTGGATTTCTAATTGTTGTTTTTGTATAATTTCTAGTTGTGAATTTATTTTGGCATTTTGTTCCTGCTGTATTTTCCTGAACTCTTCCAGTTTTTTGTCTGTATTTTCCATGAATTTGTCTATTTTTTCCTCATGTTTGTCCGCTTTTTGCCTCAGTTCTTGGAGAATTCTGAGTATTAGAGATTTGAATTCCCTCTCAGGTAGTTCTAGTGCATTTTCTTCCAGAGGAGGGTCATCTGGTGTTTTATTTTGGATGCCTACTGGAACCATTCTGTCCTGTTTTTGTAAAGTTTTTGTTATTGTCTGCTGTCTTCGGGGCATTCAGTAGTTATTTTTCTCATTTATTGATTGTAGATTTGTTTGTTTCACCCCTTTTTTTAAAAAAAAAAATTTGACTATGTCTGAGCAGGCAGACTGTGTTCTTTGTTGTTTGCTCGTCTGTGGGCACAATAGTTTTCGCGTCCTTCAACTGGCGGGGTCAGTCACTCAGACATGGTACGGCAGGGCAGGTGTAGCTGAAGAGGAGCCACCGGGATGGGTTGTTTGTGGCATCCACCACAGCCAGCGGAGCGGGTCGGCAATCAGGGTAGGGCAGGTTCCAGTAGGCCATGCCTGTGCTGCTTTGTGGTGCGATGTCAAGCGCACGGTGCCGGTAGGCAGGATGCAGCGGGGAGATTGTTATGTGTGGAGATAAGATGGATATGGGAGAGAGGAGAGAGGAACAGGAGCCAAAAACATACAAACAAACAAAGAAGAATGCTAGGGGAGTTTGCCGTTGGAGTGGAGAGATGAGAGACTATGAAATGGAGAAAAACAGAAAGGGGAGGAGGAAGAAAAGAGAAGAATGAATAAATAAGAATCAGAGAGGTTAGAGAACCACAAAGTTCCCAGGGATCCCACCGGTGCAGCTATGAGGTCTGGGGAAGTCGCTGTTAGGTGTTGCAGTACAGTCTGGCCATAAGGCTTAGAGGTATACAACGCCAGGTATTCAGGGAACAGAAAGAGAAGGAATATATAGAGAGATGAGAAACTGAGCACTGAAGAAAGAGGAAAAGGGAAAAAGAGGAAAAAGAAAACAAAACAAATTAAAAAAACAAAAACACGAAAGGCTCCCAAAGAAACAGAAAAAAAAAAAAAACCCACAAAAACGACATAGAAAAAAATGTTCTCAGGGATCCCTCTGCATGTCTGTGGAAGCTGAAGGGGAGTCTCCCTGCCACGCACCTCAGCCTGGCCAGAAAGGGCTCCCAACTCAAGAAAAGGAAAAGAAAACAAACAAACAAATCAAAAGAAACAAACGAACAAAAGCCCTGACATCCCACCAGCGCGGCAGCCCAAACTGTGAAGCAGCTCCACAGTCGAAAGGAGCTCTGCAGCCCCTCAAGAAGAAGCAAAGATGGCACACGGAGCCAGGTTCTTGAGCGAAGGGAGGGGGAGGTGGCAAGAGGCAAGTAAGAAATCAAAAGATGTAGAAAAAAAAAAAAAAGTAACACTAGCAGCCCAATCAATGGCACTCAGGGAGCCAGCTAGTGCGGGCTGGTGTTTCTGGAGAAGAGACTGTGTCCATGGGAAGCAGAGGGGGCCGAATGTGGGTGAAGTAGGGTAGAGAGTGGGAAAGCATGTATCACAAATTACCGGAGTTCTGCAGCCCCTCAGGAAGAAGCAAAGATGGAGCACGGAGCAAGGTACTCGAGTGAAAGGAGGGGGAGTTGGGGAGAGGCAAGGAAGAAATAAAAAGAAGCGGAAATAAAAGCAATACCAGCAGCCAACAAATGGCAGTCAGAGAGCCACCCGTTCGGGTGTGTGGAATCCAAGCAACCGCTGCTTCCCGGTCAAGAGACTGTGGCCGCGGGAAGCAGAGGAGGCCGAGTCGGGGTGAAGAAGGGTGGGGGGTAGGAAAGCGTATATTGCCCAATACTGGTTGTTTTGTCTCCCGCTGGAAGCTCCGTGAAGCTGCTTTCTTGTATCCCGTTTGCTGGTCTCCGATAGGAGTCCAAGATGGCGGATCTGGGCTGTGTTAGCTGTTAGGGGACCTCTGCATGAATCTCTCCTCGCTCTCCGTTCTCTGTCAGTTTTCTCACTCCATTTGGTGGTTGGCTGATTTCTTTATCTCTTCATTTGATGTTTTAGGGTTTCAGGATTGTTGTATTCTCTGTGTGGCTTAGTTTTTCAGATCTTTGCTGTGGAGGGACGGTGTGGTGCTTCTGCTTAGAGTGCCATTTTGCTAGAACTCCTCTAGATCTGTGATCCATTTTGAGTTAAGCTTTGTATAAAGTGTGAGGTTTACATTGAGGTGTTTTGGGTGTGTGTGTTTGTGTGCGTATCAATTATCTGTGCATATCAGTGTCCAATTGTTCCAATAACATTTGTTGAAAAGACTGTTGTTTCTCAGTTGATTTGCCCTTGTACATTTGTCAAAGATCAGTTGACTATATTTGAGTCTGTGTACTCTCTGTTCTGTTGATCTGTGTGTTTATTCCTTGACTAGTACCACACTGTTTTGATTACTGTAGATTTATTGGAAGTCTAAGGAGCCCTGGCCCTGGTGGCGCAGTGGTGAAGCGCTTGGCTGCTAATTGAAAGGTTGGCCATTCAAACTCATCAGCCATTCTGTGGGAGAAAGATTTGTCAATCTGCTTCTGTAAAGATTTACAGCATTGGAAACGCTGTGGGGGCAGTTCTGCTCTGTCCTGTAGGATTGCTATGAGTTGGAATCAGCTCGTTGGCAAGAGGTATAAGGAGCCCTGGTATACACTGGTTAAGCACCTGGCTGCTAACTGAAAGACTGGCAGTTGAAGCCCATCAATCACTCTGCGGGAGAAAGATGTGACAGCCTGCTTCCATAAAGATTACAGCCTTGAAAACCCTTTCGGGCATTTCTACCTTGTCCTATAGAGTTGCTATGAGTCAGAATCTCCTTGATGGTAGTGGGTTTGGGTTTTGATTATGATGCTTACAAAAGGTTTTGATTTGGATTGCATTGATTTGTCAATTGATCGATTTGGAGAAAATTGACATCTCAGCTATGTTGAGTTTTCTAATTCATGAACACAGTATCGTTCTCCACTTATTTAGGTAGTCTTTTATTTATTAAGAGCAATCTCTGTCTTTTCAGTGGTGTGTTTAGACCATTTACATTTAATATAATTATTGATAGGTTAGATTTATGTCTACCATTTTATTATTTGTATTCTCTTTGGTCTCTATGTTCTTCATATCTCTGTTTCCTCTTTTCTGTCTTCTTTTGGATTATTTTAATATTTTTTAGCATTCCACTTTAATTTATCTGTTGTTTCTGATCTTAATGGGAAAGCAATCAGTCTTTCACCATTTAGTATGATGTTAGCTGTGGGTTTTTTGTAGATTGACTTTATCAGGTTGAGGAAGTTTCCTATTATTCCTAGTTTGTTGAGTTTTTTTTTTTTTCTTCATGAAAGGCTGTTGGATTTTGTCAAATGCTTTTTCTGCTTCTGTTGAAATGGTCATGTGATTTTTGTCCTTTATTCTATGTTTTTATGTTATTTATTGATTTTTATGTTATCAAGTTTGCATTCTTGGAATAAATCCCACTTGGTAATGGTGTATAATCATTTTTATGTTCCCGGATTTAGTGTGCTAGTATTTTGTTGGGGATTTTGTACCTATATTCATAAGGGCTGTTGGTGCATAGTTTTTTTTCTTGTGATACCATTGTCTTGTTTTGATATCAGGGTAATATTGACCTCAAAGAATGAGTTTGGAAGTATTTCTCTTCTGTTTTTATTGGAACAGTTTGTAAAGGATTGGCGTAATTCTTCTTAAACATTTGGTAGAATTCACCAGCTAAGCCATGTGGGCCTGAACTTGTCTTTGTGGAAAGTATTTTGAGGACTAATTCAATCTCTTTACTTAGTGTAGGTCTATTCAGATTTTCTGTTTCTTTTTGAGTCAGTCTTCGTAGTTTATATCTTTATAGGAATATGTCCATTTCATCTAGGTTATCTAATTC
This sequence comes from Dugong dugon, assembly GCA_030035585.1. Classification (NCBI taxonomy): domain Eukaryota; kingdom Metazoa; phylum Chordata; class Mammalia; order Sirenia; family Dugongidae; genus Dugong; species Dugong dugon. The sequence goes on along the minus strand of CM057481.1, from coordinate 14,023,625 downwards.
GTTGGCAGCATTTATTTTACGGCAGGTCTTCTGACAATTGTCTTAGTTTTCATTCCTCTGAGAATGTCTTTATTTCACCTTCATTCATGAAGGATGTTTTTTGCTGGATATAGGATTTGAGATTGACAGTTCTTTTTTCAGCACTATAGTAGTATTGTTTTACTTCTTTCTAACCTCGATGGTTTCTTCTATGAAATCCATAGTCACTCAAATAATTATTCCCTATGTGTAAGAAATTGTTTATCTCTAGTGCTTTCAAGATACTTTCTTTGTTTTTGTTTTTTAGTGGTTTGGTTACCATGTGTTTTGGTATTGATTTCTTTGACATTTTCCTCTTTGGGGTTCACTGAGCTTCTTGAAACTGTAAGTTTATGTCTTTGCCAAATATGAGACAGTCTCAGCCAGTATTTCTTCAGATATTATTTCTACACCACACTGTTTCTTCTTTTCTTCTGGCACTCTGATGACACAAATATTAGACCTTTTGCTATTTTTCCACAGGTCCCTGAGGTTCTGTTTATTTTTTCCAAATATTTTCTGTTTGTTTTTTATATTGGATAGTTTCTATTAATCTATCTTCAGATTCATTGACTATTTCTTATATCACTTCCATTCTGCTGTTGAATCCATCCAGTGACTTTTTTGGTTATGTATTTTTCAATTCTAAAATTTCCATTTGGCTCTATTTTTATTTCTCCTCCTTTTTCTCCTTGTCTTAGTTATCTAGTGCAGCCGTAATAGAAATATCACAAGTGGATGGCTTTAACAAACAGAAATTTATTCTCTCACAGTTTCGGAGGCTAGAAGTCCGAATTCAAGGTGCCAGCTCTAGGGGAAGGCTTTCTGTCTCTGTTGGCTCTGGGAGATGGTCCTTATCATCAGTCTTCTCCTGGTCTAGGAGCTTCTCAGTGCAAGGACCCCAGGTCCAACGGATGTGTTCCACTCCTGGCTCTTCTTGCTTCGTGGTAATGAGATCCCTCTCCTGTCTGCTGGTCTGTCTCTTTTAGAGCAACTGAAGATACAGCCTAATCCTGTAGATTGTGTCCTGCCTTATTAACATAACTGTTTCTTATCTTGCCTCATTAACATCATAGAGGTTAGGTGTTACAACACATAAGATAATCACATCGAATCACAAAATGGTGACAAACCACACAATACTGGGAATCATGGTCTAGCCAATTGACACACATTTTTGGGGGACACAATTCAATGCATAACATTCTTCCTCCATCTTTTTCGGTGAGACTTACTGTCTTTCCATTTGTTTCAGTGGAGTTCAATCTTGCCTTTTGGAGCATGGTTATAATAGCTACTTTAAATTATTTGTCTGATAATTCCAACATCTATGTGTTCTTGGAGTTTGTGTTTGTTGATTGTCTTTTCCTTTGCAGGTTGAAATTTTCATGTTTTTTGTATGCTGAGTAACTTTGAATTACATTCCTGAAATTTTGAGTATTATATTTTTCTGGATCTTGTTTATATTAATGGAGACTATTTATTTATTAGTTTTTTTAAAGCAGACAACTGACCTAATTAGATTTAGATTGCAAGTTCTGACCTGCCTTCTGTGGGCTGTGTTTCCAATGTCAGTTCATTTTTCAAAGGCTCTGCAGTGCCATTTGCATCTGTCCCGCATGTGTGCAACCCATTGATCAGTCTGGGACCTGGGCAATGATCTATCCCGTAGTGTATGTTTCAAAGCTGTTGGCATGTTGTTTAGACTCAAATCCTTGATGCACAGCTTGCAAGTGAGCCCAGGAGTTTATATACCACTTTATGGTATAACTGTCTTGAGCTCCCTTGTCTATGCAATCTCTCTGACAGTTTGTAATTACCTGAGGCCTCTTTTGCTGTCCTTTAGCCAGAAATCCAGGGCATTTGTTTTCCCACTCTGCTGCTCACTTTCTGTGACTGCGTTCAGGACTAAGTGGCAAAAGGACAGAGAGAAAAACAAGCAGTGGAAAAAAACAAGCAATGAGTATTTGCCCCATGCTCTTGGGACTAGAATTCCTCTTGTTAGAGAGGAACATTCCTCTTTCTTAGAGTTTTAGGTCCTGTTCAGCCTTTATTGTCATTTCTCAGGCTTTGTTGCTGCACCACTGTGTGATTGCCTGGGGCTGGGATGGAAGAGATCAGAAAAAAGAAAGAACAATACAGAGGATTTCTCCCACTCTCTATGAACTTTTGGAGTCTCTTTTCTTGTTAAGTAAGGATTTTTCTTGAATCTCTTTCTGTCCATATCCAATGAGTACTTCTGGGTTCCAGGCTACCTTTGAATCCAGGCTTGGTGATAATGAAGGGAAAAATTCACCACGGGTTTGGTAATGCTCTGAATTCTGGTCTTCTTCCCTAGTCTACCTGTGTTATGGGTTGAATTGTGTCCCCCAGATGATATGTTGACATTCTAACCCCTGGTACGTGTGAACATGACCTTGTTTGGAAATAGGGTCTCAGAAGATGTTATCAGTTAAGTTAGTATGAGGTCTTACTGGACTAGGGCGGGTCCTAATCCAATCATAATGATGTTCTTATTAAAGAGAAGAAGAGACACACTCAGAGGGGAGATAGCCATGTGACGATTGAGTTATGCTGCAGCTGCAAGCCAAGGAATGCCTGGGGCTCCAGTAGCCAGGAGAGACAAGGAAGGATCTTCCCATAGAGCCTTTGGAGAGAACATGGCTCTGCCAACACCCTGAATTTGGACTGCTAACCTCCAGAACTGTAACACAGTAATTTCTGTTCTTACAAGCTACTGAGTTTGTGGTACTGTGTAACAAGAGCCTGAGGAAATGTATACAACTTGCTACTATTTTCAGAGTCCTCAGATGCACCATGTTTTCTGTCCATCTTTTATATTTGCATCAGTGGGAGAGATAGGGTGGATGTGCCTACTCCATCTTGCCTGGAACTGAAGCCTCTGTATTAGTCTTAACATCATCATTTTCAAACCAAACCAAACCAAGCCTGGTTTCATATCCAAGCTGGCCCAGTGCCAAAGCTGTTGCTGTTTATACTCTGGTGTCATACAGATCTCCTTTCTCCATTTTGACTTGTCTTTGTGCAAAAAGGTTTCATTGGCAGCGGTATAGGTCAGTGAACGACTTTGTAATCAGGACCCCTGTGTTCTGTTCTAGGCTTGTTCATGACTTATTGCATGAATCTGGGTAGTCTCTTCTTTCCTCTGGCTCTGTTTCCCTGGCTATAAAATAAGGGATTGGACCAGCTAATGCCTGTTTTTCTGTCATAATAGTTTTGTGGGTTTGGGCAGTGGTTGTCATAATGGTGGACTGCGACCCAGGGAAGAGATTGTGGTGTACCTCATCATTAAAGAGTTGGGGAGACTTGTAGAGAACAGACCTGCTCCTGGGACTGTCCACTTAGAGCTCTGTAGCTAGAAAGGAAAATAGAGTAAACGTATTGCTGCTTTTGATCTTTGGTTTTTCAGTTATACTCCTAGATTATGCTTTACTTGATTTAGTGTTAGCCACATAAGTTTGTGCCATTTCCTTTGAACTCTTTTATCAGTGGAAGTCAGTGAAAATGCTTAAGAAACCATGGGCCTTGATGAAGTACTGGTATAACTTGTTTGAAATCTGTTATGTAAGTAGTAAAACATTTCTTAAAGACTTTATGTGATAGTATGAAAATATTCATTGCTTTCATTCATTTTAGCATTTTTGAAAATCATTTTCTCCTTGCATGTCTTAATTAGGTAGTTGCTTTAATGTTCTTTCAATTGTGATGAAAAAGGAAAGTGTAAACAGTCATAAAAAAACAAAAGGAAGAGGAATGAAGTCACATTTTGAGTGCTGCTATGTGCTAGATATTTTTGTACATGTCCTTGTACAAAGTAGCATTCCCATTTTACCAAGATGAGTAAGAACTGGTCCCTAACTTTAAGGAACTTAGGGTTTAATAGGCTTAAGGATTCTCAGCTGGGGGCATTACCCTCCCTCGAGAACAGTTAGAAATATGTGAAGCATTTGCAGTTGTCACAGATACTGAGGGATCCTGTTGGAATTTAGTGTGTGAGATTGCCTCATGATAAAGAATTGTCCCACCAAAAATTCTTGTATAAACCCTGTTGAGAAACACTGGGCTGGGTAAAATAATAATAATGATAGTAATAAACACTTGTGAATTGAATACTTCCTATGTGTTCCCAGAGCTCTACAAATACAGGTCCATGTTTTCCTCTCTGCAGCTCCAAATAAAAATATCTCTAATACTGAAAACTGAATTGGGTTTTTTATTAACTCATTTGGTGGCAAAACGTGACCTGGACTGATGTGAGATTGCCTACGGTGGCCGTTGGGAATATGCACCCCTCCTATCAGAGCAGTATCACACAGAGCGTATATTGTACCTTTTCAGGGGCAAACTGCTGTCTGCTGTGACCCTTCTCTCTTCAGAAAATACTGATGCTGCAAATAGCAGCCAGCTGTCAGATAATAGCAGTATTCTCCATCATAGCCTTTCCCAATCTGGTGGGTCAAAGTGAAGCATGATTAGGCTTTATGAAAGTTTATAGTTGTTGTTCTTTTTGACAAAGGGGCTGAGTACTCCAAGACAATGGGGAGACATTCCCTAAGTAAAACCTGACAGTCTGAAGCCTTTTCAGCCTTCAGACCATGGGTGTTCCCATGGCCTGGGGAAATGTCTGATCTGCCAGTGCTGCTTCTCCTTCATCTCTTAGCAGTGTCCCCTTTTCACTCTGTTCCAGCCACAGTGGCTTCCTAATTGCTGTTGTTCAAAATACCAAGCACACTCTGACCTCAAGCTCTGGCCTTTTTTTTTCTCTTCTTGGAATGTGCTCCCTGAAATTTATGTTTGGTTCAGCTCTGATCACTCGAGTCTCTGCTTAAATGTCACCTTCTCAGAGAAGTCTTCCCTGATCACTCTTTGAAATAACAGCCCTCATACTCTCCCCTGCCCTCCCACCCTGAACTCTCTCCTCACCCCCTTACTCCGCTTATCACCACCTGACACACTGTACATTTATTGTCTGCTCCTCCTCCCTGTGCTAAGAAGTCATCCCCCTGAGGACAGGGACTTTGTCTTCTTCACTGCTGTGTCTTCAGTACCTAGAACAGTGCCTGGCACATGGGAGCCGCTTGATAACTCTTTGTGGAGTGAGTGAAGCTGCTTGCTGAAAGGAGGAGGGCAGAGAGAGGGCCTCTGGGGCAGGCTGGTGCCCTGCTATCAGCCAGCTGGCTCCTTCCAGAGAGTTTTGCAGCATCCTGCTTGCCTCTCTGTTAGAACGCTTACACCATTCAGTTAGCTCTTTTCATGGATATTTCTTCTATTACACTACAAGCTTCTTGAGGCAAAGGCCTCTGTTATCCTCTCCTGTCTTCCTTCAGGGCTCGCAGGACTGAGCCTCATACGCTACTTCGTTAATAGAGTCTTTTTAAAACAATTTTACTGTGGTGGAAATATACTTAACAAAACATATGCCATCTCAACACTTTCTCCATGTACAATTCACTGACATTGATTACATTCTTCAAGTTGTGTAACCTTTCTCGCTCTCCTTTTCCAAATCATTCTACCACCAGTAACATAAACTCAGTGCCTCCTCAGCAAAAAACTCCCTTTCCTCCTCCTCCTTCCCCTGGTAACTGCTAATAATCTTTGATTTCTATGTATTTGCTTATTTAATATAAGTGAGATCATACAATATTTGTCCTTCTTGTGACTGACTGATTTCGCTCAGCATGATGTTTTCTGGGTTCGTCTATGTAGTGGCATGCATCAGGACTTTGTTCCTCTTTATGGCTGAGTAGTATTCCACTGTGTGTATAGACCACATTGTGTTTATCCATTCATCTGTTGTAGACATTTTGGTTGCTTCTTCTTTTTGGCTATTGTGAAAAGTGCTGCAGCGAACATTGATTTACAGGTTTCTGTTTGTGTTCCTGTCTTCACTTCTTCTTGGTATATGCCTAGGATTGGGATTGCTGGGTCATGTGATAGTTCTATGTTCACCTTTTTGAGGAACTGCCAAACTGTTTTCCACAGTGGCTATACTGTTTTACATTCCCACCAGCAATGGATAAAGGTTCCAGTTTCTCTACAGCGTTGCCAGTATCTGTTGTTGTCCATTTTTTTGATCATTTCCATTCTAATAGGGGTGAGGTGGTATCTCATTGTAATTTTGATTTGCATCTAGCATCTTTGCATGCGATTGTTGTCCATTTGAATATCCTCTTAGGTGAAATGTCTGTTCCAGTCCTTTGCCCATTTTTTGATTTGGTTATGGTAGACTCTTTAGCTGTATGTTAACAAGGGATGCAGGTAGCAGTTGTCTTCCCCAAGGAGGAGAGCGGTAAACTAGGCAAAACCGTAATTTCTTTTGCAAACTTCTGGTTGAAGTGACATTTCTGTTGTCAATTCCTGTATGTACTTTTCTTGTAAGAAAATTCTGTTGACTATAATCTTGATAAGAGAAGGGACCAGTCTTTCTTGTTCACTGTAATATCTCTAGTGGCTAGCAGAGTGCCTGGCTTATGATACCTCACACAGTAAATGTTTATTGATAATTCGTTGTTGAAGTTAACCTTGGCTTATGTGAAGTTTATTATTATTATTGTCAGAAATTATACTTTAAAATTACAAGAATTATTTACACTATCCATACAGAATTTATAGGGAACAAGCTGTTTCTCATTGTAAAAGAGCGTTTGTGCTCACCTGACCTCCTGTGTTGGTGGACAAAAGAGATTAGAGAGATGTGCTCCCCATCCCCTACCTGGGGAACTCATAAACTTTCAGACCTCGAAGTCTCTTCTGGGTAAATTACTGCTTTTACTTTATTTTATTTTATTTTATTTTTTTTTTTAATATATATTTTATTGTACTTCAGGTGAAAGCTTACAGAGCAAATAGTTTCTCATGAAATAGTAGTACACATGTTGTTTTTTTTGACATTGGTTAACAACCCCACAACGTATTAAGCCTCTAAATTCTCAACCTTTTTTTTTTGATGAAAATTACAGATGGCCAAAGATACACCGTTTCAAAATTTTCTACATTCACAGTTCAGTGACATTGACTACGCTCTTCCAACTGTGCTGTTATTCTCACTTAAGATGAAGGCTTACAGAACAAAATAGTTTTTCATTTAACAGTTACTACACATGTTGCCCTATGACAATGGTTAACAATCTCACAGCACATCAAGAATATCCTTACTCCACCTTGTGTTCCCTATCACCAGGGGGCTTCCTTGTCCCCTTCTGTCTTCTGGACCTTGTCAGTGGATTATTGTACCTCTTTAGTCTCCTTTGTTTGTTTATTTATTTATTTATTTTTATTTTATTTAAACACCATTTCAAAACTTTTTACTTACACATTTAAGTGATATTGACTATGCTCTTCCAATTGTGCTGCCATTCTCGCCCAAGATGAAGGCTTACAGGACAAAACAGCCTCCCATTTAATAGTTACTACAAATGTTGCCCTATAGCAGTGGTCAACAATCTCACAATACATCGACAGTGTCCTTATTCAATTTGTGTTCCTTATCATCAGTTTCCTACTCTCCCTCTGCCTTCTGGCCCTTGTCACCGGACTCCTGTACATCGTTAGTCCCATTTAGTTTTACTGGGGTGTGCTTTTACTTTATTTAAAGGTGTCCTTGTGACCATAAAAAATCCAAACACCTTCCAAAATAGAACTCTCTTCCTACTGCCTTCTCACCAGGGAATTTAAGCCTCAAGTATTTGATTACAGAGGAATGAGAACCTCCGCTCCAGGATTAATGTTAGAGATCAAGGGGAGACAACACAGCCACTGGCAGGAAACTGTATCCCTAAAAAATAAGTAAACCCAAGCATCTCCACTTCACTTCAGAACATCCTCACTAATAAATACTCGATTGCACTGAAAAACAGCTTAATGCATTAATCTGCATGTATTGTAGATGTGTTTTGTATACATTGCCTTAGAGTAGGGTGGGATGGTGCTTAGGCCAAAACAGGGGCCAAGGCTTGTGCCAGTTTTGCAAGGCAGGATTGTATCTGGAATTCCTAGAAGATGAGGAGTTCTGGTTTATGGTTTTCTTTCTGACTGGGAGTGGCATGACATAGTGGATAGAGTACTGGGCTAGGAATCAGAAGACCTAGCTATGTGATCCTGAGTCAGTCATTTAGCCAAATTGCACCTCAGTATCCTCACTTAATAGAGGCAGAAGCATCATGGTGGGTGATGTTTGAATCAAATGAAATCATGTGAACTAAAACTATTTGTTCTTTATGGATAGTGAGGTTCTGTGCAAAGAAGGTGGTATGGTAGTATTGCATACTTGTTTGGCAAGACTCCAGACTTGATTACCTGCAACTGTTCACCTCTTCTGTACCTGCAGCCATGCAGCTGAGCATGGGTGGAAACATCTGCAGCTAGGATGATTGGTGTTCTTTAAAGTGGTCACTGGCATCAAGCGGGTACTTAATGCCACTGGCATTGATACTGTTATTTATCAAGTCCGTTCTCTGTCATTTCTAGACAGTTGTTTCATATACTCTCTCTTCAAATACCCAACCTCTCCTTTCCATCTTCATGTCTGCTGACGGCCTCGCTTCTCATTTCCTCGAGAAAAGTGAAGCCACTAGAAGAAACTCAGCTCTAAGCTATTACTTCCACATCTACCTCCGAGTTACATCTCTGTCCGTAGGTGCCTCTGTGTCCTCTGTTAACGTGGATGAACCATCCGTGACTGCGTCCAGTGTGGCCTGCCCAAGGACGTGGCATTGCAGTTCTCCTGTTGGTCTCCTGCTTCGCCAGTTTATTCTTCTGAACTGGATCTTTTCCATCAATGCATAAACATGCTGTTATTTATCCCATTTAGAAACAAACGCTTTATTGATCCCTCTTCAGTTATCAGCCCCTATCCCATTTCTCACCTTCCCTCTATAGCTCAATTTTTCAAGTTATTTTCTGTATTCACTGTTGCCTATTCCTGTCCTCTTATTCCTCTTTGAACTCATTCTAATCAGAATTTTGCAACACCACTCCACTCAAACTGTTCTCATCAAGATCACTAACGAGCTTGTTGTTGCTAAATCCAGTGGTCAATTTTCATCCCCCCCATACTTGATCCATCTGTAGTATTTGACACAAACAACTTTTTCCTTGATATGCATTCTTCTTGTGGCTTCCAGGATACCACGCTCTCTTGGTTTTCCCCCATCTTAGTGGTTGATCTCTCTCTGTGTCCTTTACTGACTCTGCCTGGACCTCTTTGTGTTGGAGTTCTTCGAGGCACAGCCATCAGACAGCCTCTTGTTTAGATCAGCATTCACTCCCTCAGTGATCTTACCAAGCCTGTGGTTTTAAATACATCCTAGAAGCTAATACCTTATGTACCTCCAGCTCAGGCCTCCCTTCTTCACTCCAGGCTCATCTGTCAATCTGCCCTTGAGAGGAAACACCTTGTCCTCCTTACCCTGCTTTTTCTCCTCCAAAGCACTTCCTACCAGTTGACAGGCTGTCTCTGTACTTATTGCTTGGTTGTTGTCATCTCTGGACTTTACACTAAAATGTAAGCTTGACAAGGGAGGATTTTTTGTTTACTTCTGTATCCTCAACACCTAGAAGAGTAACTGACATATAGTAGGTGCTTAATAAATGTTTTCTTGGGTGGATGAATGGGTTAGGTCTTGGTATATGGTAAAGACCATGATAATTCACTGTTCACACGCCTTGTCTCATCTCTCTGCACTGGCATTGGTGCTCTACCCCTTCAGAGATGGTCCTTGTCTTGGAAATTTCTTAATAAATTTATTTGGTAAAAAGATGTGATTATTTCTCTATAGCCCTGTTTAATTGATATCTGACATTTTATTATGCAGTATTAAGTATATTCTTTATGACTGATTTGGTGAGGCGATTTGGGGTAGTAGAAAGAGCTTCAACTTTAGAGTCAGATACCTCTGAGATCAAATTCTTGCTCTGCTATTAAATAGCTGTATGGCTTTAGCCAAAACAGCAATGCTATGACCTTTGTTTTCTCATTTGTAAAGTGAAATGATATTTGTTTCATAAGGCTATTGGGAGAATTAAATGTTGAATATATGAGATGCATCTCACATAATTTCTGGCACATAATAGGTATTCAATAATGATAGCTCTTATGATTGCTATTCTTAGCTGTGTGGATGATCTTTAGGATTCCTTGTAATTCTAAACTCTCTGAAATAAAATTTTATAGTTCTTCCTTTTAAATGTTGGCTGTTGGTCTTTGGTCAAGAACATAATTGCCTAATATAACATTGTGTGGTAAAAATTAGATTTGATTTACATTGTTTCAACTTACAGAGCCTCTTTCAGGAATTTATTCTGCTACAAAATTCCAGGACTGCCTTTCAGTAAAATTTACTTAACTGGAGTACTTAGGAATGGAATGTTCTGGAGAAATTGAAACTCCTAATTAATGAGAAAGGAACTCATTTTGTGGGAGAGGCTCTTTCTAAAATGCCTTAATATGCACACTGAACATAATTCCAAAGTGTGTGGTGAGCCCTCAGTAGATACTTGTTGGTTGCTTGTCTTTGACCCATATACACTTACATAAGCTCCTAAATTGATTCCTCTGAGCAATAGCTATGGAAAGAGTAGGTGATGCTACTATATACGAACTCACCCTGGCCTTAAAAATATCTTGAAGGAACTTTTTGGCTTTGACCCCTAAATGTCAGCAGTAGCCACATTCATAACTATTTATTGATTGAACCTACTTAGGAGAAGAAGGATTGCAAATGGCTCCAGCTGAAAGGAAGTTGAGCAAAGAAGCTGAGAAAATACATGTAGGCATGCATTCCATGTGTGTACATGTACACACATGCACTCACACACACTACTAAATGATAAAGTAAGAGCAAAATATTTAGTGGAAGATACAGTTCGATCCATATCACTGGGCGGTATGTAGCAAGTGCCTAATTAATAGGATGAACCTAAGTATTGTGATTTCAAAGAAGGCAACGGCTACAAATAGTCAGGGAAAGTTTCCTAGAGAGAATGAGATTGGAGCTGGGCATTGAAGGATGACTCAGTTTGTGTTTCATGATGTAGTTTATCAGATTGGCCCAGCTAGGGACAAGAAATGAGGTCTTAGGTTAGTTTATACCCACCTCTGGGGTAACTGGTACAAATCTGGTCATCTCACAGCTTCCCTGTGAACACATCTCATTATCCCTAACTCATGTCCTTGTTTGCCACTTGATTTTGGACGGCTGTGGGACTTGGGCTAAGGCAGGGAGGTTCTTAAGCTGGTAGGGCAGGAAAGGGAGTTTAGGACCAAATTTGTTGTGAGGAAGTGTTTGAACCATTAGCATCCTGTGTGTGTCTCACTCTTTCTTTGGAGATGGGTCCATGAGGGCAACATTTGGCTGTGAGTTTCTCTCTGGTGTTATGATTTGATGTGGTGGATGATTATTGGGGAGAAGGAAAAGGAGATTCAGGCTTTAGACAGAGAAACCTGACACCATTCATAAATACTTTCCTCATCTACTGAAAACGAAACACGTATCAGGCCATGTGGCAGGGTCAGGAACAGTGGGGTGGCTGGAGAGATTCTGATGGTAGGATCAGTGATAAGAAGGAATCCAAAAAATTCTCAGGTCTGTGGTGTCAGCGCCTAGGTGGATGGGACTACATCCACTAGAATAGGGGAAGGCTGGGAGTGCCAGACTTGGATATTGATTCTTTTACCCAGCTCCCTGTTTTGTCTACTTGGAAACTGTAGCTGTCAGTAGTTGGTTGTACTAGCTTGGTGTGTGTGGCCAGGAGCCCACAGTCTTCTGAAGGCCTTTCGTTTTAGTCATGAGTGGCTCTCTCTTGGCAGAAAGGCTGAGATGGAAGCAGGGGAGCTGGAAAAGTTAGGACCGTGATTTTCCTATTCACATGGTGATAGCCGTGCTCCTCCAGAGAAACTGCAGCTGTAGGTGCAGGTTTAAATTAAACATGAACCCTAAACAGGAAACTAGCCTTATCTCTTCAGGACCTTCTCAATTTATGTGTCTCTCTGCGTAAGACAAAGAGCTTCATTGCAAAGTCCTGATTTTGAAAAAGCATGTCCTGTGTGACAATGATTGTAAATGTCTGGTACTGTACCACTTTGACAGGTGCTCCCCACCATAGCTGGTCTCATATGGATATCTGACTCAGGGTTGTTTGACAGATATTTTTGAAAAGAATAGGTGGTGAGGAACTTCTGACCCTGAGTGATTGGGACTCATAAAATTCTCTGGAAGAACCTCGGAGATCACCTAAGTATTAGCCTCTGGTTTTACAGCCAGCCTGTGGATGGATTTGTCTGAGGTCAAGAAGCTCTTCTTATCTGTCTGCCTGTCTCTTTTCACATACTATTTGCTATTGATTCCTAAACTTATATCTCTACACCTGGCCTACATCATTGTTATTTGTATGTTTCAAGGACACCTCAAACTCAACACCCTGAAAATGGGACTTGGATCTTGCTCTAAGTCTGGCACTCCCAGCCTTCCCCATTACAGTGGACATAGTCCTGTTCACGTAGGCACTGACACCACAAACTTGAGAATTTTTTTGAATTCCTTTTTATCCCTGATCCTACCATCAGAATCATCAACCTGTCTTGTTCTCTCTGCCTCTGAATTTATCTTGAACCTCTCCACTTCTCTTTATCTCTACTTGTTGTTAGTTGCTGTCGAGTCATCTCTGTCTCATGGTGACCCTATATAACAAAAACAAAACATTGCCTGGTCCAGCACCATCCTCACAATCTTTGGTATGTTTCAGCCCATTATTGCAGCTACCATGGCAGCCCATGTCTTGGAGGGTTTCCCTGGTTTTCACTGACCCTCTGCTTTACCAAACATGATGTCCTTTTCTAGTGATTGGTCTTTCCTGATGTCCAAAGTAAGCAAGGTGAAGTCTCAGCATCGTCCCTGCTAAGGAGCATTCTGGCGGCACTTCCTCAGAGATGAATTGGGCAGTCCATGGCATAGTCAATATTCTTCAACAACACAATTCAAGTGCGTCGATTATTCTTTGATCTTCACTTTGCATTATCCAGCTCTCACACGCATATGAGGCAGTTGAAAAGACTGTGGTTTGGGTTAGGCGCTCCTTAGTTGTCAAAGTGACATCTTTGCCTTTTTAATACTTTAAAGAGGTCCTTTGCAGCAGATTTTCCCAATGTAGTCTTTGATTTCTTGACTGCTGCTTCCATGGGTGCTGGTTTTCGATCTACTGCTGCCTCCCTAATCTAAGTGCCTCCAGCCTCTTCTCCACACAGCGGCCAGAAAAGCCTTTTAAACTACAAATCTGATCATGGTATTCACCCGTCTAAACACCCCTTTATAGACTGTTCCTATTCTGATACAACTCAGGATTCATATCAGGTTCTATGAGGCCCTGTGTGACCCCTGCCTTCTCCCATGTCCCTGTCTACTTGCCCCTTTGCCCATGATGCTTCAGCCATATTGACAACACTTTAGTTCCTTTAAAATAATAACCACTTATTGTCACAGAGCCTTCAAACATATTTCCTCCACCTGGAAATTCCTTTTTAATCCATTCATTCCTAGCTTAAATGTCACCTCCTTAGGCCTTACCTGATTATCTTAAAACTTCTCCCATTTTTCTTTTCTATCGTTGTACCTAGTTTCTTTTCGTGACAATGTTATTCATAATTGCTGTGAGGAAAGGTCCTATGTCTGTTTTGCTCATCCCTGTGGAATCCCCCTTTGCCTCTGACTCATCTCTGATCACTGCGCCTCTCCTTCATTCCACTCCAGCCACGCTTGTACCTTTGCTGTTCTGCAAACGTAACAGGTACACTTCTGCCCCAGGGCCTTTGCACTTGCTGGGCCTTCTGTCCAGAAAGTGTGTTATCCAGATATCTGCATGGCTGACTCTTACTTTCTTCAGGTCTTTACTCAGTCACCTTTTTTAGTGAAGCCTTTTCCTGCACCTGTATCTACAATTACACCTGTCCCCAACACTTCATGCTGCCCTTCTCTGCTATATTTTTCTCCTTTGTACTTATATTTATCTAACATATGACACATTCTGTTTATCTGACTTATTGTCTGTTTCCCTGTTTGAATGAGGGGACCCATGAGGGCAGGAAGTTTTGCGTATTCCTTTACTGCTGTATACCCAATATCTTGAACAGTTCTGGGCACATGGGTACTTTATAATTCTGAATGAACTAACAGTGTATGTCCAGTACCTGGAAAAGAATGGGTACTCTATACACTTCTGTGAAATGAGAATGAAGGAATAAGCGAGTGACCAAATGAATGACAGGCAGAATAACTCTTGTCAAAGCAGGTTTAGAATACGGGTCTCTAGACTTGGGGCCCTGTGTTCTTTCCACTGCATTGTGCTATGGAGAAGACAGGCAGGGAGGAGGGAGGCAGGAAGCTGAGTCTGAGTATTATCCCAGGATGCCTGCAGTCATTTGGCAAAGATGCTAAAAAATGCAGCGCTTTTTTGTGGGCTCTGCTCTAACCGATGAGGGTTGTGTCCTGTCCCCGCTTCTTCCTGCCATGCGCATGCACACTCACACATGCGCTGTGTGCACATACATCCCTTCTTTTCTGCGCCCGAGAATGTGGCTTTGTAATGATTAGTGCTCTTGGGAGGGGGTCAAAGGGAAGTGCCCCATTCTACTTTGAACCTTTCTTACTGGATTCACATCAATGTGGGGACCCTGTCTGCCTCCCTTGGTGTTCTCATCAGCCCCTTGGAGATTATGCTGCTGAAGGCAGGGCAGTGTTTATTTTTAACTCTAAAGTAAACTAGATCACATTGAAAACAAAATTATGAAATTCTCCCAGATGGGTGAGAAGGAGGGTTGTTTCTCTCCTTTAACAGTTTCTTCTCATGAGCTTGTTGAATTCTACAGGAAGTCTCTGCTTCTGTGCATTACACTATTGCAGGCCCTTCCCTGGGGTAGCTGTGATTTGAATGGGGAAGAGCCCTTTCCAGATCAAGGCATCTTTCCCCTGGGCACCCCTGCTCTCAGAAGGTAGGAACATTCTTGGATGCTCACAGTCATTCCCGTGCATTCCTTCGTACAGATATTCTCCCTCATGTCACTCATATGCACTAACTCACACGAGATGCTCAGCCCGTCAGTTTGCTTTCGACTCTTTGGGGATTATAAGGGAAGAGCTGTAGAAGAGCTCAGAGCAAGCCTAGGATGACTTAAACTTTAGGGAGCCTGCAGGGGTAAGTCTCCTGCACTAAACCCCATGACAGCTCCTGCTGTTGTCCACTTTGTGTCCTGCTCTGTATTCTTCAGCAACATCGCAGTGGTGTGGTTTCTTCATGACCCTGTTGAAACCTTAGGACAGAAGTGTAGGGCAGGAATATTGAAGCTTTTGGGGTCTTCTCTATTGGATTCTCCAGTATAGTGTATGCCCTCATGATATACCTGACAGTACTGAGCTGAGGGTGTTCAGAGAGGGGCCAAGCATAGACCTGGCCATAGAGGAGCTTATAATACTGTGCTGCAGGTAGAGGTATCCATACCACAAGTGTGATGCCTGTTGTGTGCACAAAAAGCTGTAGGAGTTCTGAGGACAGAGAGAAATTTCCCATGTGGAGTGGGGATACAGGTAGGTGAGGGAGGAATTCACAGAGGTACCTTTCAAAGCTAGAGGCCCGAAGCTGTGACAGTGCATGGGCAGAGAAGGGAAGCAGAGAGCCAGAGTACAGGGTAGGGACTGTGGTTCAGGGCAGCTTCCTGTTTTGTCTTGTCAGTGACAGATAGGAACTAGATTTAATTGGTAACATATTGGTTAAGAGCTACGCCTGCTAACCAAAAGGTTGGCAGTTCGAATCTATCAGCCCCTCCTTGCAAACCCTATGGGACAGTTTTACCCTGTCCCATAGGGTCGCTATGAGTCGGAATCTCCTTGACGGCAGCAGCTTTGATTTTTTTGGTTTATGTTCATTTCTGTTGTCAACTCTAATCATTTGTTTGCCCTGCTTTCTGCCTTCTTAGAGATATTAGTACCTGTTAGGGAATTTCTGAATTTCTGCAGGTGTGGCTATAGTGCACAGCCTTGCAGGGACCAGGGTAAGTCATTATTTTTCGGGTAATGAAGTCATTTGGTGTTTCCTAAACCAACACAAGATTACCCAGCCCAGTAGAAATATAAACACAGGGAATATCTCAGTGTCCCTTTAGGTCGAAATCTGTGACTTCATAAGAGTAAAGACAGATCATTTGCTTTAATCTACTCTGATAGATTTTTTACTGTCAAATCAATTTTAAAAATTGCCGGTCGGTTCTCTTTGTTTATCTAAAAGGGTACTAGACAGCCACATCACACTTGTGGTTATTTATGTGAAAAGAGGCTTGGTGTTTGATTGTTAATTGCAGCATTTGATAATACTTGTGCTCCCACAGTAGAGGGTGTGCCTTTACTTTTTGATCAGCAGACATCCTTAAGAAAACCCTTGAAATGTCTTGTTGGAAGGGTGAGAAATAGTCCTTAATTGGTAATGTGTTTTTCTTTTTTTTTAAATGTTCCTAATTAACCTTATAAATGACTAAACAGATGATGAAAAAATTATTACAATTGTTTGTTCCAAGACTGTCTGTTAAATTCTAGTTAGGGGGAATTTCTGTATCCAGTGGAAACCTTCCCCCTCCGCATTGAAATTTGCCGGAGCACACAGTATTGATGGCCCTTGTCAGTATCTTTGCTGTATTGGTTCTCCTGGATGTCTTGTTGAGGCAAGACACACAACACTCAGTGAGTATGCTGCTGTCTTTCAGCTGGGAAATGTTACTATCTGATTCCATCACCGTAATCCATGGAGGAGTTGGAAGATGCCACTGACATTTGTTACATTACAAAAATAACAAGAGGTACGTAAGGTTTGACTTGTAGGTCAGTTTGCTTTCTTAGAACAAAATGGCGACCAGTGGAAGTTTTCTAGTGAGTGTATCTTCTGTGGTTTTAAATAGATTTAAAATAATTTGGTCTGCGGATGAGATTATTCTAAGTGAAACCTTGCGCTGAGTTCAGAGAGTCATTGCTTTCTGTAATGTTTTCCCGTAAGAACATGAGAATCTCCAGCCTCCATCACACTAATGGTTTTTCCAGTCCAGGACCTGATGACCCTTCCTGCCATTACCTTAAAAATTTAGGGGTGTGGTTCAAATATGTATAACTTCCCTTAATAAACTCTTATGGAGCCATTATTCATATTATTCTTGAATTTGTCTGAATTGCTGTTGTAGCAGTTTTTATTTTTGGTCTTTACCATCTGGTAGAATGAGGTGGCCAGTCTGAGCAACAGCCAGTCAGAATTTACCTATGTCACCCACAGGGGATTGTAGTCCTTTCTCCATTCAATTTTTATGCCTATTCATTTGCTTCACTAAGTACCCATTACCCATTGCTGATGAGTGGATTCCAACACATAGCGACCCGATAGGACAGAGTAAAACTGCCCCATAGGGTTTCCAAGGCTGTAATCTTTACAGAGGAGCCCTGGTGGTGCAGTGGTTAAGCCCTCGGCTGCTAACCGAAAGGCGGGTGTTTTAAACCCACCAGCTGCTCCCCGGGAGAAACATGTGGCAGCCTGCTTCCATAAAGATTACAACCTCAGAAGCCCTATAGGGTGATTCTACTCTGTCCTGTAGGGTTGCTGTGAGTCAGAATCAGCTTGACAGCAGCTGGTTTGGTTTGGTTAATCTTTATGAAAGCAGACTGCCATATCTTCCTCCCGATGAGCAGCTGGTAGGTTCAAACCGCCAGCCTTTCAGTTAGCAACTGAGGCCTTAACGGCTGAGCCACCGGGGCTTCTTTTCACTAAGTGGAATTGATATGCTTACATTACTCACCTATGTGTTATTTTAGATCTTTCTAAGGGCATGTTACTTTAAATCATATCACCAGTACAGTTCATAATGACATTCTCTCCCCTTCATCTTGGCGTAGGGGCTCTCAGAGCTGTATAGCCTCTGGTTGGTAACTGCAGTCTTAGAATAGTGAGATGTGGACATCCGAGCAGCGGCGTCACTCTGCGGGTGCGAGGGCAGCACCGGGTAACACTGTCAGAGGGGGTGACACCAAAATGACTGCCTATAAAATTTTTGTGCAGTGTTCCAGCAGAAATTTATTATTATTTATAAAAATATCCCTGTAGTTAGTTATAACAACAACAAATTTTGTAAGCCCGTCTAACATGTATCAATATAACTACAGTTTAAAACTCTATGCTGATTTACTTTTTGAGCCTTCTAATGCACTCTGGTCAGAGTTGTCATTATTACCCAATTACAATGATGCTTAGAATCACGTGGTTTCATCTGCATGTGCTGCAAGCACGTGCTGTTGTTTTCATTGCTGCTGGTGTTTTTATAGTCCCTGATTTTGTGAAATTATCCAGTGTTTTAGCTACAATATTATGGTAATTAGCAGGGGGGGTGGTGATACCATGAGTTAGTGCATTGGGTGTCACCAACCCTAGTGACACCACTGCATCCGAGAGCTTAATTTCTGGCCCTGCTGTTGACTGGCTGGGTGGTCTGGGTGCTTTAGTGAATCTCCTTAAGGCTCAGCTTTCTCATCTGTAAGGCAGGACTAATTGTACCTTCTCATAGAGTCATACTCATTCAGACTCCTCTAAGTTGCAAA
The DNA here is from genome assembly GCA_030035585.1 of Dugong dugon. Taxonomy (NCBI): domain Eukaryota; kingdom Metazoa; phylum Chordata; class Mammalia; order Sirenia; family Dugongidae; genus Dugong; species Dugong dugon. The sequence goes on along the minus strand of CM057481.1, from coordinate 14,004,972 downwards.
TGACAGAAGCCCAATTTAGATGGAGTTATGCAAAACAAGGCATTATTGGCTCATGTATCTAAGAAACCGGGGGTACAACTGACCTCAGGTGTCAATACTAGATCCCAGAGACTCACACCTTGAGGAGACTCTTTCTTTGCCTGTCAACAGTGGTTGACTCTGCTTGGCTTTTTTCTCAGATGTGGTGGTGAGATAGCCACTGGCCGCCCCAAATTCATATTCTACCAGCTCAGCAACCCCAGTCAAAAGAGACACCATTTTCCAGTAGAAAAATTAGAGAAATCCCACGGAGGTCTCTGAGTACCTTGACTTGGGACACATCTGTTTCTGTCCTAGTCACTGTGGCTGGGGGAATGGAGTTTTCTGGCCCTGCCATTGCCAGAAGAGGGAGTTACCTCCACCCAAACCACCTATGGAAAAAAATTTCCTATAGAGAAGGAGGTCCTTTCACTGGGAGAAGTGCTGGGGGTGTACACAATTGTGTGTGTCAACGACAGTGTCTACCCCTGGCAGTGGTGAGGACTGTGACATGATGCAGGCAAAGAACCGTGTACAGTGTCTAACATACAGAATTCTCTGTAAAATGAAATCCATCCTGTCTTATTAATTTTATACTACCTAAAGAATTAAGCATCTTTATATTGGTCCTAAGGCCACCTCATGAAAGCATTAGGATGATTTCTACCATTAATACTTCTATAAAATTTTAATTTTGCTTACCTTCAACATTGCTGTGTTTTGAAAAGATGTATTTTGGGGGAGGGGGTGTGGCATGGCAGAGAGACATTGCATTTAATCTGTTTTTGTTGTCCAGTCAGTCAGCAGTTACTCATGGAGAACCTGCCATATACAAGACACCCTGTGAGTTCTGCGGAGGATGTAGAGGAACAAGAGAAAGCCCTTGCCTGGGGTGTCTGCAACCCAGTTGGTGGGGGTGGTAGGTCAGGTATATAGAAACTGTGGTATAAGGTGGAATATGGAAGAGTGCTGTAAAAGAAGTGGGAAAGTATAGAGAGCACAGAGTAAAGCAAGATTCCATCCAGCTGGGAGAACACAGAAGGACTTGTTGGAGGAGGTGGTATCTGAGCTGAGCCGTAAAGGAGATGTGTTTTTATAGGCATAGGCTGATAGGGAGCAAGACGGGGTTGAAGGAGGGAGTGGGCAAGCAGAGGTAAGGGAGAAGGAGCTAATTCATTCATTCTTGCAGCTAACTTTGCCCCAGGCTCTATGCTTGGCTTTGGGCGTCCAAAAACAAGTAATAGTTTCTTGCTGTAGTAGAGGAAGAATGTTATAAAGGCTCATGGGTGCCCAGACGGAAGTCTGTATGGGGTCCAGTGAAGGCATGAAGTAGGGAATCATCCACTCTCATTCCTGACGGTAAAAGATATGAACAAAGTCATAGAGGTAGGATGGTGTCTTAGGCTGGGTTCTCCAGAGAAGCAAAACCACCAAAGCATGCAAATGCATATATATATAGAGAGAAATCTACATCAAATAACTGGCTCAAGTGGTTGCAGAGGCCAGAACGTCCCAAGTCGGTGGGTCATGATAGAGGCCTCTCCTGACTCATGTGGCCGCAGGGGCCAGTGAACCAAAGATCCACAGGTCAAAGAACAGGGCTCTTGCTCACAGGCTACGAAGATCAGCAGGTAAGACCACAGGCAAGGTGCTACCTCAAGTCAGAAGAACCAGAGGTCAGACAAACAGGATCCAGCTGCAGGATCCAGAATGAGCAAAAGCCCACAAGCCTTGCCAGAATATCCACCCATATTCAATGCAGGCCAAATGTCCAAGGAAACCCCCCCTCAACTGATTGGCCACTCACAGCAGATCCCACCATAGAGATGATCACATAATATCAAATCTCAACATGGAAATGATCATGACATCATATGACTCTCAAACCACTGAGAATCATGGCCCAGCCAAGTTGATAACTCCAGCCATCACAGATGGTGAAAGATGAATCTGTGAAATAGTTTTTTGTGTTTCTGGAGCATGAGGTTCATAAGGAAGACAGAAGGTGGAGCAAGGCAGTGGAGGACCTTGAATGCCAGGCTTGGAAGTTTGACAGTGAAGATGGCTTGAGTGTAGGGGGCAGGACTGGCTTCAAGAGCATGTGCCTGTGCACTCATACAGGGCCTCACGCTTAGAAGGGCCCCACACTTGCTTTGATTCTCTGCTAATGTCATCTAGAGGTTCTTAATACTTTTAAAACATTTTCATTTTGCACTGGGCCCTGCAAATTATGTAGCTGGTCCCGGCAGGGGGTGGCATTCTATCAGTCTGAGCTGTGCTGTAGGACATGTCTAGCTGAAATGAAGAAGAGACCAGGATCAGAGGTGGAGCAGTGGTTGGAAGCTCTTTGTATAGTTTTGAGGTAGAGAAACTAAGGGCCTAGATGAGGACAGGTATATTGTAGATGGAGAGAGGGGACACATCTGATACTCTGTGGCCAGGCCGGAGCAGCAGACGGAATGTGAAGGGTTCGGGAGAGGGAGGAAGCAGAGTTGGCCTTTAGCTCTCAAGTTTAGAGACTTCGTGTGTTCCCTGCTGTCCCTCTGAGTCAGGAATGCAGGTGATTTCCAGGGGGGAATGCTGGTTTTCCAAACTGAAATTTAAAAGTCTGTCTTAATATTTTTACTCACAGCAGTAAGCTAAAGCTGACATTGGCAAACTCATTCAATGAATGTGAAATAACCAGAAAAGACATTCTGAGGCATTCTGGAATCAAACAGATGGACCAAGCAATCATGTTAAGAACAGTAAATCACAACTTGAACTTCAGTTAATCAAAATCCAATTTTTCTCTTCTCATTTAATTTTGAAAGATCTTCCTCAGTAGTTTCTATTTTGATTTCTTTTACTTAAAAGGCCTTCTTGTTATAGGGACACTCCAGTTAAAGATGCCTCATACATGACATCTGAACCAGGAAACCTTTCATTTAGGAAATGATATCCTTTCTGAGGTTTCGGAAGTGGTTATTTTGTCTCTTCCAAAGATTCATGAGGGAATTTGTTTCCCCCTGTTCAGTTAACATAGAAATTAAATAAACAAAAACTGTGTATTTATTACCTAGTGATTTTCAAAAACATCCTTCAAGTAAATCAAGGTTCCCTGAAGCTTAAGTTAGGGTCCCAACCAGCTGCTAACTGGTCATGTCTTAGAAAACAGGACCTTGACTAGTGAGGAGGGAAGGGAGTGTGGTTTTGACCTGTTGAGTCTGATCCCTTAGTACTGTACTCTGTTTCCTGCCTGGTACAGACACAGGCAAAGCACTTTTGTTGCAAGGACACAAGGTCAAGGCAGTGTTGATCAGGCCCCAGATGCTGTGCTGGGTGGGTCATCTTGAAACTGAGCAAGCAGCTCAGGGCCAGGAGGAACTGCGTGAAGCTTGTGAAAAGATTAAAGGGCTTTACTCCAGTAAAGCCAGTGCATGGATTGGTGCACCACTTCATAAACCAAAAAAAAAAAAAAAAAAAAAAAAAAACCCAAGCCTGTTGCTGTCAAGTCGATTCCGACTCCTAGTGACCCTGTAGGACAGAGTAGAATTGCCCCCATAGAGTTTCCAAGGAGCACTGGGTGGATTCGAACTGCCGACCTTTTGGTTAGTAGCTGTATCTCTTAGCCACTATGCCTCCAGGGTTTCCACTCCTCTTCATAGTTTCATAAAAAACGGGCCCCAGGTAGGTAGAAAACACCACTGCAGCTCTTCCTGCCCTCATTGTGCTGCCCTACTTACAACTGGTCGTTCAAAATGGCTTTCTTTGACTCATGCACCTTTTGGTACCATCCCGATGTGTCATGCTCTAAAAATGAAGATTATACCTGCTTCCTTCTTGAGGGGGTTGTGGAGGAAAAGTAAATGATGTTATAAATGGGAGGCCTGTACAGTTTCTGATATGAAAAACCAAGAGTTCTCTTGCTTTACTCCTTTGCCCTTAATGATTGAGATGTACTTGACTTCATCTCCATATTCCTGTTACATTGACAGTGATTACTGCTCAGTTCAGTGCTTGGTACTGGTAAGTTAGGAGAGTCATAATATTTAGCACAGTGAATAGAGGAAGTGCTTGGTAGACACTTGGGCAGCTCCTTTGTGACTTTCATGGTACCAAGTATATTGTCTTTTACATGATAAGCACTTGTTTGTTGGGTGAATAAACAAATGTGCAGTTGAATTAGTCATGTTTCGCTTGTCTAAATAAAGAGATATTCACCATCTAAAGAGTAGGAATTGTGACTTCTTCTAGGTATGGGGACAGCTTTTTGCTGAAGCCCCCTCATACCCTCACTTGGCCCTTTTGGAGACCAGGAGCTGTGAAGGCATTTATTTCCCAGTGCCTAGCACAGTGCCTGACACATAGTAGGCACTTAATAAATGTTTGTTTAATGAAAGAATACGTGAATTGGATATACCTGTCTTCATTACACTGCAGTGATTTCTCATCACAGCAGAAACTAATTTATAAAGAAAGGAGTCAACTGTGAATGTCTCCATCTAAGTTCCTTTATTCCTCAAGATTTTCATGTTTGTTTTGGTATCTCCAATGCCTAACACAGTGATTGGCACATAATGAGCATTCAGTATTTGTTAAGGAAATAAAGTTAGTAAATGACCAGAGGTAAAAGAAAAGTGTACTGACTAGGCATTAGAAGACCTAGATTCAAGTCCAGGTACAGCCACTTAATCAGCCTGGAGACCTTGGATAAGTAGGACAGGTATCCTGTCTGGGCCTGTCAGAGTGCTGCTCTATAAAATGGGGCTACTTATTACTGCTTTGCTTATCTCAAGGGGCTGTTATGTGGCTCAAAAGAAAGAATAGATGTGAAATGCTTGGGAAAAGTTAAGCCTTGTATATGAGTGAGGGCTTGTTCTTGTCACCAAAGCATGATGGATTTGCCTTTTGTATTGGATGTGCAGCTAATGTGTATGTACCTCCTCCCCATCCACCCTGAGAACTGGTGGCCCTATTTTACCTAAATAAGTACATAAATAAATAAGATACACTGTCAGTGTACAAAATTTGGAATTCAGAGAAAAAGGTAAATAAGAAAAATTATCCATAAGAGATAACCACTATTAACCTTGTGGAGTATTTCTTTTAGTACCTTTCCTAGATATGTATATACATACATACACACATGTGCATGCATGTGCGCGCACACACACACACACACACACACACAATAAGATTTCCATCATCTAGCAGTTATCTTTTTATCTTACTTCCCCAGATAGATGGCCAGTTTCAGAAGAAGAAAGAGCTTTGTCTTAACATTTCTTGTGTAACTTTTTCATGATGTGAGAGCAGTAGTCACTGAACTACTAAATAGATTTCTAGAATTTAACAGCTGGAAAGATCATGAGTTGTAATCCACTTAAAGACTGAGGCACAGGGAGGAAAAGGGCCCGGGGCCCAGGACTGGACAATGGCAGAGCTGGAACTCAAAACTACCTACTATCTCCTTGTCCACTTCTACTCCCTGATAAGGACTAAAAGTAAAGATGCAGGAAGGTCCATTTGGTTGTTACTTTTAGCACATAAGGCAATCCGTGGCTGATTGTACCTGCATTTCTAGGTCTGTGGTTATCGTTCTGTCCCAGGATAGCAGGTGGGTATCTTGAAGCAGCTGTCTCCAATGGAGCCTTTGGGTTGTTCTCACAACATTGTGCTAATTCTGTATCAGCCTACATCAGAGGGGTTCCTGCTAGTTTTCATCATTTGTATTTTGTGCACAAACTCTTCACACTTTATTTAAAAATTGTAGTTGTGGTGGGAATATATTCTCTGTGTTTTTCATTTAAATATCCTAACATTTCCCTTTCCTTACCCTGCCTGTCAAGCACAGTGGAAAGGGGTCTGTCTTAGGCTGGGTTCTCCAGAGGAGCAAAACCGGTGAAGCATATACCTATAAATATATATATACATATACATATATACATATACATATATATACACATATACATATATACACATACATATATATATGTATATGTGTATATATATATATATATATATATATATATATGTATATAAATTTATTTCCAGGAAATGACTCACAGTTGTGGAGGCTGGCAAGTCCCAAATAAGTGGGTCAGGTGTCAGGCTGGAGGCTTCTCCTGACTCATGTGGTTGCAGGGGCTGATGAACCCAAAATTGGCAGGTCAGATGGAAGGCTGCTGGCTCACATCCCAAGAACCAGAGGTCAGAGGATGACGAGTCAGATGCAGGATCAAGAGAGGGAGAACTTTGTAGAACATCTATACATATAGGATGCAGGCTACAGCCCCGAGGAAACTTCCCTTTCAGCTGACTGGCTGCTCGCATCAGATCACAAAATGGAGGATGATTACTTAATATCTGCCAAGCCACTGGTAATGATGGCCTAGCCAAGTTGACACATAACCATAATCATCATAGGGTCCTTCTTTCTACAGTGGTTCTTGCCTCACACTTTCATCAGTATGTAACCCTCCCCCTTTACCTTTCTATGACTGTCTTACTGAGCAATCTTTCATTAATTCACCAGCAAACATATCATGTTTAAGGCCCTAAGCTAGGGCTGTACTACAGAAGGTTTAGCAGAGAAGCTTATGTGAAACCCCAGCCTTCAAAGATCTGAGTCTAAAGAGAGGGGAGATGTGCATATAGAAAAATTATAACAAAATTTAGAAAGCATTCCAAAAGAGGGGCAGAGAAAATCCTGTGGATACTGAGTGGCAGGAGGCCTTCTTAGGGGTAGGGAGAGGGACAGACAGGGCTCTTAAAGGAGAAGCATTTGATCTTGACTTGGGAAAGATGAATAGGTTTGAACATTTGAAGGTTGAAGGAAAAGGATTCCACTCAGAGGAAAGAGTATAAGATGAGAAGGGTCAGGGTGTGTCCCTCAGTGGGGGCAGACAACAAGGAACTGCAGGATTCCTGGGATCTGGGGCTCAATAGAGGGAAGTGAAGTTCTTTGCTTTTGTAGGCTGTTACTTAGGGAGCACTTCTGATTCCCAAACCCACTCCCACTTTCTCTTTCCTGGTCCAAAGCTATTGGTACAAATAGCCTGGCAATTTGGTGCAACTAACTTTCCACCACTCATCTGTCAGTTTGTTGTTCTGTGGTAGCTTGTATGTTGCTGTGATGCTGGAAGCTATTCCATCGGTATTTCAAATACCAGCAGTGTCACCCACGGAGGACAGGTTTCACCAGAGCTTCCAGACTAAGATATAGACTAGAAAGAATGACCTGGTGGTCTACTTCTGAAAAAATTGGCCAGTGAAAACCTTAAGAATAGCAGCGAAACATAGTCTGATATAGTACCAGAAAATGAACCCCTAAGGTTGGAAGGAACTCAAAATATGACTGGGAAAGAGCTGCCTCCTCAATGTAGAGTCAACCTTAATGACATGAATGAAGTAAAGCTTTCCTGACCATTCATTTGCTCATATGGCATGACTCAAATGAGAAGAAACAACTGCAAACATCCATTAATAATCTGAACGTGGAATGTACGAAGTATGAAACTGGGAAAATTGGAAGTCATCAAAAATGAAATGGGAGACTTGAAGATTGATATCCTAGGCATTAGTGAGCTGAAATGGACTGGTATTGGCCAATCATATGGTCTACTATGCTGGGAGTGACAAATTGAAGAGGAATGGCATTGCATTCATCGTCAAAAAGAGCATTTCAAGATCTATCCTGAAGTACAGCTCTGTCAGTGATAGGGTAATGTATCCACATGATTATAAAAAAAGACCAGTTAATACGACTAATACTCAAATTTATGCACCAACCACTAATGCCAAAGGTGAAGAAACTGAAGGTTTTTACCAACATTTGAAGTCTGGAATTGATCAAATATATAGTCAAGATGCATTGATAATTAGTGGTGATTGGAATGTGAAGGTTGGAATCGAAGAAGGATCAGTAGTTGGAAAATATGACCTTGTGATAGAATTGATGCCAGAGATTGATAGAATTTTGCAAGACCAATGACTTCTTCATTGCAACAAACCTTTTTTCAGCACCATAAATGGTTACTATACATGTGGACCTTGCCAGATGGAATACATAGGAATCAAATCAACTATATCTGTGGAAAGAGACGATGGAAAAGCTCAATATAGTCAGTTAAAACTCGGCTAGGGGCTGAATGCAGAACGGACCATCAATTGCTCATACGTAAGTTCACGTTGAAGCAGAAGAAAATTAGAGCAAGTCCACAAGAGCCAAAATATGACCTTGAGTATATCTCACCTGAATTTGGAGACCATCTCAAGAATAGATTTGATGCAGTGAACACTAATGACGAAAGACCAGACAAGTTGTGGAATGACATCAAAGATATCATACATGAAGAAAGCAAGAGGTCATTAAAAAGACAGGGAAGAAAGAAAAGACCAAAATAAATGTCACAAGAGACTCTGAAACATGCTCTTGAACATAGAGTAGCTAAAGTGAACAGAAGAAATGATGAAATAAAAGAGCCGAACAGAAGATTTCAAAGGGCAGCTAGAGAAGACAGAGTAAAGTATTATAACAAAACGTACAAAGACCTAGAGTTAGAAAACCAAAAGGAAAGGACACACTCGGTATTTCTAAGGCTGAAAGAACTGAAGAAAAAATTCAAGCCTCGGGTTGCAGTATTGAAGGATTCTACAGAGAAAATATTGAACGACACAGGAAGCACTGAAAGGAGATAGAAGGAATATGCAGTCACAGTACCCAAAAGAATTGGTCAACATTCATCCATTTCAGGAGGTAGCATATCATCAAGAACTAATGGTACAGAAGGAGGAAGTCCAAGCTGCACTGAAGGCATTGGTGAAAAACAAGACTTCAGGAATTGATGGAATACAGGTTGAGACGTTTCAACAAACAGATGCAGCACTGGAGGTGCTCACTTGTCTGTGCCAAGAAATTTGGAAGACAGCTATCTGGCCAACCAACTGGAAGAGATCCATATTTGTGCCCATTCCAAAGAAAGGTGATTCAATAGAATGTGGAAATTATCATACAATATCATTAACATCACATGCAAGTAAAATTTTGCTGAAGATCATTCAAAGGGGGTTGCAGCAGTACATCGACAGGGAACTTCTAAAAATTCAAGCCAGGTTCAGAAGAGGACACAGAATGAGGAATATCACTGCTGATGTCAGATGGACCTTGGCTGAAAGCAGAGAATACCAGAAAGATGTTTACCTGTGTTTTATTGACTATGCAAAGCATTCGATTGTAATCATAACAAATCATGGGTAACATTGCAAAGAATGGAAATTCCAGAACACTTAATGGTGCTCATGAGGATCCTATACATAGATCTAAAGGCAGTTGTTCAAACAGAACAAGGGGATACTGTGTGGTTTAAAGTCAAGAAAGGTGTCCATCAGGGTTGTATCCTCTCACTATACCTGTTCAGTCTGTATGCTGAGCAGATAATCCGAGGAGCTGGACTATGTGAAGAATAATGGGGCATCAGAATTGGAAGAAGACTCATCACAACCTGTGATATGACACAGCCTTTCAGATGACACACCTTTCTTGCTGAAAGCAGAGAGAACTTGAAACACTTACTGATGAAGATCAAAGACTACAGCCTTCAGTGTGGATTGCACTTCCACATAAAACAAAAATCCTCACAACTGGACCAATAAGCAACATCGTGATAAACAGAGAAACGATTGAAGTTGCCAGGAATTTCATTTTACTTGTATCCACAATCAAAGCCCATGGAAGCAGCAGTCAAGAAATCAGATGATGTATTGCGTTGGGCAAATCTGCTGTAAAAGACCTCTTTAAAGTGCTAAAAAGCAAAATGTCACTTTGAAGACTGAGGTGCGCCTGACCCAAGCCATGGCAGTTTCAGTCACCTCATATGCATGTTAAAGCTGGACAGTGAATAAAGAAGACCGAAGAAGAATTGATGCCTTTGTATAAATGGTGTTGGTGAAGAATATTGAATATACCATGGACTGCCAGAAAAATGAACAAGTCTGTGTTGGAAGAAGTACAGCCAGAACGCTCCTTACACGCAAGGATAACAAGACTACATTTCACATACTTTGGGTATGTTATCAGGAGGCACCAGTCCCTGGAGAAGGACATCATGCTTAGTAAAGTAGAGGGTCAGCAAAAAGAGGAAGACTTTCAATGAGATGGATAGCTGCAGTGACTGCAACAATGGTCTCAAGCTGAACAATGATTGTGAGTGTGGAGCAGGACCAGGCATTGTTTCGTTCTTTTGTACATAGTGTCGCTGTGAGTTGGAACCAACTCAGTGGCACCCAACAGCAACAACTTTACTTTGGGATGGGGCTCTTGCTCCCTAGGGTCCATGGATTCCTTTGGAACCCTTAGATGGCTTTCAGGTGATCTGAGATTCCTGAAATTACGTGTGAATTTCTTGTGTATGCGTACCATTTCCCTCCAGTTTTCAGAAGTCTCTGTTACTATTGAAAGGATAGGCACCTTAGAGTTTTGAAGGAAGGAGGTTGGCACGTGAATTAATTTTAAAAACTTATGTAAAGAAGAAACCTCTCAAAGCATGTAAAGCTTCCTTCAACATTAAGGCTTTACTCTTCTCAGGTTCGGTTAGCTGATCTTAGATTTCGCACCCCTGATGGACAGGACTGGGTTTAATTCTTTACTCTTCCCCCCCATGACTTGGCCTGTGACACTGATTATTTGTAATGTTTGTTCAGGGGATAGAGTATCTTCGATGTTGGTACAAATCCACTGTATTTTGATTTGCAGTAGAGTGGACTTTTCACACCAACTTGCTAAGATCCTGAGGCCAACCACGTGTGGGTCAGACATTTCCCATGCCAGCCTCCCTGCCTGGTCCCTATCTGACCTCTCCCTTTACAGCACAGGGGAGAAGCCTTGGCACATCCTACCAGCAGGATGAGTGCTGGGGCTGGCTGTCCCGCTAGCACCTGCCAAATGCAGTTTCAAGCTGTCTTTTCTCTCAAAAGGGCTCTTAAGCTCTGTGATCCCCAGGTACAGAGAAGGACCCAAATGTAACTCTACATGTTGGAAGAGGGGCATACCTGGAAATCTCCTCCAGCTCCCTCCTTGACTTGAGAATGGCTGGTGCTAGCAGAAGCACATTCTCCTCTGAGGCGGCCGTGTAAGGACTCCTCTGGCTGCAAAGCCACCAGTTGGGGTGCTTCTCAGGGGCTTTCTGCTTCAGTGAGTCTGCATCTGTAATCAGGAGCTCTGCCAGGTGGACGTGGGGTGCCCAGCAGAGGATGGGGATACTGGCAGCTGCCTTGGCATTTTGTTAAGTAGGTATGCAAGTTGCTGACCCACCAGGGAGCTGCACGGTGCTGGACTGGCAGAGTCATTTGTTTTCCTGTCTGACTTAGACGGCTTTACAACACAGGTGGTTAGATCAAAGGAGAGCAGGTCCCTTCATAGTTTTTCAAAGTCATTTTTTCCTTTTTAGAAAAGCAGGAGAGAGAGCATTTGTTTTCTCTGCTGTCAAGGGCATTGGGCTCTCCTGGAAAGTCAGCAGCTGTGGCGTGCAGTGTTTTTGGGTGATGGGTAAAGCCAGGCAACTCCTACCCCATGTTATTACTTTTATGGCCCTCTCTTCTAGCTAGGCTGTTCTCATTCATTCATTAACTCGCTAAGGAATGTCTAGTATATGCTGAAGGAACCCCTGGTGGCGTACTGGTTAAGAGCCATGGCTGCTAACCGAAAGAAAGGCAATGCCTGGCTGCTGACCAGAAAGAACAGCAGTTCGAATCTACCAGGCACTCCTTGGAAACCCTATGGGGCAGTTCTTCTCTGTTCCATAGGGTCCCTGTGAGTCGAAATTGACTTGACAGCAATGGGTTTGGTTAGGTTTGGTTTTATTTAGTATATGCTAAAGGAGCCTGGTGGTACAACGGTTAAGTGCTCAGCTGCTAACAAAAAATCGACAGAACCCACCAGCCGCTTCGAGGGAGAGAAGACCTGGTAATCTGCTTCCATAAAAATTATAGCCTAGGAAACCCTATGGGGCATTTCTACTCTGGTCTGTGGGGTCGCTGTGAGTGAGAATTGACTTGAGGGCATCTAACTACAATCGTATATGCTGAGAGCAAACAGTGAATAGACACAGACCCTACCCTCAGGGTATTTTCTGACCAGGAGGGAAAAAACACAAACAACTATGAATGCACGGGAATGTCATAAGAAACTTGGAGATGTGTGCTGGCAGGGCAGGTTTGGGGTGGGTTAGGGTGTCATCAGACTGATGCTCCTGCTTCTGCCTGTGTATTACCCCAAACCTACGGGATCTTTAAGAAACACAGCACACCCCTTGTTTCCATCTTTAATATCTGATGGCATTTGAACTCCCCTCTCCCCCACCACCTGCTTGTTCCTTCCAGCCGTCTCTTTATCACCTAACACAGGCCCTAATGCTGGAAGAAAGAAGGCTCAGTCTGCTCTCAGGGAACTCACCTTTCATTGCTTTCTCCTCGTCCAAATTGTATCGGAGCTTTATTCCCCACCCTAACTCTAAGCTTCTTGAAGGGCAAAGACTTGTACTTTTGAAGTTTTCTGGGAATATTGAAAGATTTATTGCTCAGTGGATTGCTGGAAATGTAGTCTCGGGTGTATTTGCCTAATGAAAGGGTTAAATAAGAGTGCGTCTGCAAAGCGTGCCTGCCTTCCTGCTTGCCGTGTTGTGAAGATGTCTTTATTAGAGGCTGTTAGTTCTGGTTTGGAAATCCAGGTTATGGTAGCGGGGGGGGGGGGGGGGGGGCGGGGGGGCGGGGGGGGGACTTCGGGGAAAAGTATAATTAACGTCTCAATAGGCAAAAATCCCGAAAGTATATCTGTGCTTGAGGCTTTCCTGAAGAATGAGAACCTTGATTCATGCCCTTTCTTTGTAATTCCACTTTTTTTTTTTTTTTAAAAGAAAAGGATGTGTCAATTTAAGCACCTAATTCATTCTTAATGTGGGTCAGAGCTGCCATCTTCACATGCCTTTGTCTAATCACACCTAGACTTCTGCTGAAATGCTTGCTTCATAAATTAAGTTTAATTAATAGAAATGAGAAGGTGAAATTCAGGGCTGCCGACTCTGGCGAGACACAACTTCCTGCAGGCCCAAAGAGGCCTTTGGGTCGGCACCCCTCCCGAGCCTGTCATCTGAGGCAGATTCACACTTAGGGGGCCAGGATCTTGGGAGTCAGGCTGGGTGGGGCATTCGTCAACAGTGTGTGGCATAGATTTGTATTTGCTTCTTAGCAGATGTGGCTGGCCCACTTACAGTCGTTATATGCCAGAAGAATTGTCATTGTCTTAAAAAAAAATAGTTGACTTAAAACAAAAAAAAATCAGAGTCTGGGTTGAGGCCAGGTTTGAATCTTAAAGCAGGTTGACCCATTTTCATCACAGTCTTATCAAAGCCTGCTTAGTGCTTCTGTCTCCCTAACCTGCTTTTATTGGTGTCACATGAATTGAACACCTGATTCAAGCAGGAGAGTGAAGACCTTGTTAGGGCGGAGCTCTGTTTCCCACTGGGGCTAGGGGCTGAGCCCTCAGCCTAACGCCTCCTCAGAGCTAACCTGCTGTCAGTCGCTCTGCCTGGGGGAGGCCTCCTGGAAGAGAATGACGGTTAACCACCCCAAGCGTGCAGGGCTTTACCTTTTACATCTCCCTCTTTGACCTTCACAATTGCCCTGTGAGGGAGGCAGGCAGACATTGTTATCTTTGTTCCACAGAGGAGGAAACTCACAAGGCAAGTGGTGAGAAGGCTTGGATGAGAACGTTCAACACTGGCACAAGGACATTTCAGAGCACCCACCTAGGGTCCCTGCCGCTGGGAGTTTCTTCTTTCCAGATCCTTTGGTCTTCTCCTTGTTAAGTACTTCCAGCTGTGGTTTGGGAACATCATAACCCGCAAACTGCGTGTTGGACCTGGGCAGTATCTGTGTGTAATAGGCCAGAAAGCTCACTCCTCTGGAAAACATTGGAAAGTGAACTCTCCTGAGCATCTTAGTGACATAGCTGGGCCCCTTGCTGATACGAGGAAAAAGGCTTCAGTTTTTTTTAGGTGGGGGAGACAACTCAATGGTAAATGCGTTGAGCCAGAGGAATTCATGCAAAGGAAAAGAGATGAGAGGATTTTTCCACTGAGTTTTCCTTGCCTCTGTTCTGTCTCCCTCATTCTCCCCCTGCCCCCAAGACAGATAGCTCCTAGTCCCGAGAGGATGTATCCTGTTTATCAGTAGCCTCACTGTCTATTACCTAGGTTTTCTTTTTCTAAATTTTATTTTGTTGTCGTTGAGAACATACACAGCAAAACATACACCAATTCAACAGTTTCTACATGTACACTTTAGTAACATTTGATTACATTCTTCCAGTTGTGCAACCTTCACCCTACTTTTCTGAGTTATTCTTTCCCCATTAACATAATCTCATTGCCCCCTAACTTTCCTATCTAATCTTTCGAGTTTAAAGATGATCGCAGCACAATAGTTTTAGGAATGTATCCACCCTCCATGGTTCCAGAAAATCCAGAGTCCATGAGAATTTGAAATTCTGTTCTGCATTTTCTCTCTTTTGATCAGGATCCTTCTATAGAATCTTTGATCAAAATGTTCAGTAATGGTAGTCGAGCACCATCCAGTTCTTCTGGTCTCATGGCAAAGCGGACAATTGTTTATGGAGGCAATCAGCCACACATTCCATATCCTCCTCCTGGCTCTCCTTCTTCCTCTGTTGCTCCAGGTGAATAGAGACCAATTATTGTGCCTAGGATGGCCACCTACAAGCTTGTAAGACCCCAGGCACTGTGCAATGAACTACCAGGTAGAACAGAAGCACTAAACACATTATTAGAGCAGTTAACTGGGATGTCCCATGAAACCATGACCCTGTGAGTCAGAACTGACTCAGTGGCACCTAACAAGTATGGATTTACACTCATTTCATTGCCAGTCCCCTTTGGGACCAGAGGGGTGAGGGTATCAAATCCCATGAGATACTTGGTTGTATCTAAATAAGTGACCTCAGCAGCTACTTTTTTTTTTTAAATCATTGTTGTAAATGTATCTGTGATGGTTAAAGTTGTGTGCCAACTTGGCTTGGCCATGATTCTCAGTGGTTTGGCAGTTATGATGTAGTTTGGCAGTTATGTAATGATGTAATCACCTCCATGATGAGATATGATATAATGTAATTGTCTCCACGATGAGATCTGCTCTGAGCAGCCTGTCATTTGAGAGGGAGTTTCCTTGGGGATGTGGCCTGCATCCAATATATATGGACTTTCTGGTAAATCTCGCTGGCTTTTGCTCTGCTCTGGATCCTGGATTCAGCTTGTCATCATCTGGCCTCTGGTTCTTGGGACTTGGGCCAGCAGTCAGCCGTCTTACCTGCCAATCTTGAATTCATCAGCCTCTGCAGCCCATGAGCCAGCAGCCTGCTGTCTGGCCTGCCGATCTTGGGTTCGTCACCCCCTGCAGCTATATGAGTTAGGAGAAGCCTCCACCCTGACGCCTGACCCACAGACTTGGGACTTGTCAGTTTCTACAACTGTGTGAACCATTTCCTTGATATAAATCTCTCTCTCTCTCTCTATATATATATATACATATTAAAAAAATATATATACACATATGGATATATATATATATATATATAGACATACACATACATATACATATACAGAGCCCTGGTGGTGCAGTGGTTAAGCATTTGGCTGCTAACCAAAAGATTGTCAGTTCGAATTCACCAGCTTCTCCTTGGAAACCCTGTAAGGCAGTTCTGGTCTGTCTTATAGGGTCACTGTGAGTTGAATCGACTTAATGGCAACAGGTTTATATATATATATATAAAATATACTTTACTGGTTTTGCTTCTCTAGAGAACCCAGCCTAAGACATTTGGTAACAGGAGTGGGGTGTAGAGAAACAAAATGTAGGGATGAGTTTTCTAAATTGGTTCTCAAGCCTGGTTGGTCTTAAAGATGTTGATGACTCTGCTTCTGGTAGTAAAGAGGGCACTACTAATCCATGGCATGAGGTGGCAATAGAAATATGCAAAATACCATCACCAATGGATCAAGTATTGGTGAGAGGTGAGGCTCTGGGTGATTGCATGCTTGATACTTTTCTACAGTTTTGTTGAAAGAAGAAGTATAAGAAAGCTTGTTGGCTGGTCCTACTTTTGCTAGACAAAGTGGCGAAATGAAGAGATGCACTCAGGGCTTCACAGTCAAAGCTCAAGCGCTGCCTAAGTGACCTCAGAGTTGCCATTTGTGCCCTGAAAGTCTTATTTCTTGTCGTAACAGAGCTGATATTGCTGTGAACCAAACCTGGAGTCTTATCATAAGAGTGGCTGAATGACAATGCCAGTTGTATTCCCAACCTCAAATGGTGTCTGAAATTAATGTGAGGACCTTGATTGGGAAGAAATGGGATCCTGAAACCTGGGATGGGGATGTATGGGCAGATAACCAGGAAGCTGTGTGTATCTTTTCCAATTATGCATTCTGGAACTGGGGAAATCACTACAGGATGGGTTCAGGGACCCATTGGACCCACTGTGAGACAAATTTGAGCTAACACTCCATTAATAACCTGACTTCCATACACCCCTACTCTCACTGGTGGGTCACAGTGACATTTTGGGTCTCCTGGAATTAGTGTTAGTTCAGAGCCAAAAAACCAAAATGACCTTGTAGGACAGAGTAGAACTGCCCCACAGGGTTTCCAAGGAGTGGCTGGTGGATTCCAGCTGTCAGCCTCTTGGTTAGCAGCTGAGCTTTTAACCACTGCACCACCAGGGCTCCAGTTCAGAGCCAGTATCTAGCAATCCACTGAAAGTCTGATTATCTCCTTTTCCCAATGAACAGTCATTCTCGTAAAAGATTGTAGATCCCTTTGGAGAAGGCTAGGAGAAAGATTAACAGTATAAATTTTTGGCAGTATAGTGGAATCCTCTCCTTCATTCAAGGGGTTGTGGGTCTATAAACTGGCTCAAGTGTGGGAACTGATTGAGGAGCCGTGCCTCTCTTCTGGTGATTTGAATTAGACTTCCGTCCACTTGACCTAGAATTCTTCCACTTATACAGATCAAGTAAATATTTAGTAGTTTTCCTATCTGTTTCACTCCTAGGGACACCACGACTAAGTAGCCAATGTCTTAAGTCCATACGAGTCAGGTTACTCTGATGACTGCTTTGACTTCGCTGTCCATTACGGTAACCATGCCCACCTTGTCTGTGTCAATTGAGTGCTGCCAGTTGGTCCCTACCACCATAGGGTCCAATCAGACCCATTGTAATTAGGTGCCTTAATTCGTTTGGGGCAGCTCCCACTGTCAAATCTGACTTACATAAAATAGCAGTCATAGCAGTCTTCAAGGATGCTGGAAATCCCTTCACAAATTTGTTCCCCATCATTGTGGTAAAAAGTGTGTCCTCTGGGCACTCCACGTGTAGGTCTGTGGGTCTAACCTGATAAATCCATTCTAGCATGCCAATTTCCCTAAGCCCGTGGATTCCTTCTACAGTATACTAAGGCAGGTCTGGAACTTCAACTTGATTTAGGGTAGGCCACCACAAAATCCATGCTTCAGCAAACCAACCAAATAAACTATTACTGTCCATCCTCCAGTCTGCACTTGTGGCCTCATGGGGAGTTCCTTATAATCAATTGACTGAGGAAGAGAAAACTCGTACCTGGTTTACAGATGGTTCTGTGCTATATGGAGGCAACACTTTAAAGTCGACAGTGGTAGCACTACAGCCCTTTTCTGTGACCTCCCTGAAGGGCAGTGGTGAAGGGAAATCCTTATGATGGACATAACCTCAAGCAGTGCACCTGGTTGTTCACTTTGCTTGGAAGGAGAAATGTCCAGATGTGCAATTGTATACTGATTCATGGGCTGTGGCCAATTGGTTTGACTGGATGGTCTGGGATTTGGAAGGAACATAATTTGAAAATTGGAGACAAGGAAGTATGAGGAAAAGGTATGTGGATAGACCTCTTTGAATGGGGCAAAGAAGTGAAAATATTTGTGTCTCATGTGAATGCTCACCATTTATGGGTCCAGGAATTGAGGGATGGAAATGGGAGTGACACTGCTCACTATTACCCCTAGAGAATGATTTTAACTATCAAGTGGATAGGGTGACATGCTCTGTGGAAACCAGTCATCCTCTTTTTCCAGCCACTCCTGTCATTGCCCAATGGCCTCATGACCAAAATGGCCATGGTGGCAGGGCTGGAGGTTATGCTTGGGCTCAGCAACATGGACATCTACTCAAGAAGTCTGACTTGTTTAGAACCACTGCTGAGTGCCCAGTCTGCCAGCAGCAGAGACCAACACTGAGTCCCTGATAATGGTACCATTGCTTGAGGGGATCAGCCAGCAACCTGGTGGCAGGTTGCTTACACTGGACCACTTCCATCATGGATAGGGCAGCATTTTGTTCTTACTGGAATAGATACTCTGGATATGAGTTTGTCTTCCCTGCATGCAGTGCTTTTGCCAAAACTACCAACTGGGGATTTATAGAATGCCTTATCTGCCATCATTGTATCTCACACAGCATCGCCTCAGATCAGGGGACTCATGAAGTGAGTGACTAATGAAGTGCATCAATGGGCCCATGCTAATGGAATTCACTGGTCTTACCATGTTGCCCATCATCCTGAAGTAGCTGGCTTGATAGAACAGTGGAATGGCCTTCTAAAGACACAGTTACAGTGCCAGTGGCAATACCTTGCAGGGTTGGGGCAGTGGTCTCCAGGAGGGTGTATATTCTCTAAACCAGTGTCCAATATATGGTGCTGTTTCTCACGTAGCCAGGATTCATGGGTCCATAAATTGAGGGATGGAAATGGGAGTGACACTGCTCACTATTACCCCTAGTGATCTACTCACAAAATTTTTGCTTCTGGTCTGCATGACCCTATGCTCTGTGGATCTAGAGGTGTTACTTCCAAAGGGAGGAATGCTCCCACCTGAAGGCACATCACTGATTCCACTGAACTGGAAGTTAAGAATGCCACCTGGCCACTTTGGGCTCCATATGCCTCTGGATCAACAAGCAAAGAAGGGAGTTACCATGTTGGCTGGTGTGACTGATCCTGATTACCAAGAGGAAATCGGATTGATATTACTTAATAGAGGTAAAGAAGAGTGTGTCTGGAGTGCTGGAGATCCCTTAGAGCACATCTTAGTACTGCCATACCCTGTGGTTAAAGTCAATGGAAAACTACAGCAACCCAAATCCAACATGACTACTAATGACCCAGATCTTTCAGGAATGAAGGCTTGGGTCACCCAACAAAGCAAAGAACCACAACCAGCTGGGATGCTTGCTGAGAGTAAAGGGAATTACGGAATAGGTGGTGGAAAGAAGTAGTTCTAAACACCAGCTACGACCACATGGCCAGTTGCAGAAATGAGGACTGTAATTGTTATGAGTATTTCTTGCTTGTATGTGTGCATCACATATTTTTGCCATTCCCTTCAGTACAGCTTGGACCTCTTCCTTCAGTACCATCGGTTGTTGATCATATGCCGCCTCCTAAAATGGTTGAATGTCGACCAGTCCTTTTTGGTACTGTGATTCTGTGTACTCTTTCCATCTTCTATTGATGCTTCCTGCATTGTTCAGTGTTTTACCTGTAGAAGGTAAAGATTCTACTTTGAGGAGGCAGCTCTTCTCCAGTCATATTTTGAGTGCCTTTCAACCTGAGGGACTCATCTTCTGGCATGTCAGACAATATTCTGCTGCTATTTATAAGGTTTTCACTGGCCAGTTTTTTCAGTGGACCGCCAGGTCCTTCTTCCTATCTGTCTTAGTCTAGAATCTCAGCTGAAATCTGTCCTGTGTAGATGACCTTGCTGGTATTTGAATATTGGTGGCATAGTTTCAAGCATCACAGCAGCACACAAGGCACCACAGTATGACAAACTGACAGATGAGTAGTGGAATAATATGTACAGAAGTTGTTAGAGGAGAGCCTAATTTGGAGCCCTGGTGGTGCAGTGCTTAAGATCTCGTCCGCTAACCAAAAGGTCAGCAGTTCGAATCCACCAGATGCTCCTTGGAATCCATATGGGGCAGTTCTGCTTTGTCCTGTAGGGTCTCTATGAGTTGGAATCAACTTGATGGCGATGGGTTTTTTTTTTTTTTTTTTTTTTTTTTTGACTTTATGTCAGTTAGGAGTTCCTGGGTGCTATAAACGGTTAACACACTCGGCTGCTAACTGAAAGGTTGGTGGTTTGAGTCCACCTAGAGGCACCTCTGAAGAAAGGCCTGGCAATGTACTTCTGAAAAATCAGTCATTGAAAACCGTTTGGATCACAGTTCTACTCTGACACGAGTCAGAGTTGACCACAACTGAAAAACAGACAAACAAAAAAAACCCCAAAGGTACACGCCTGATACTGTACTAGGTACTAGGGGTATGCTGATGAACAAAACAGGCCTTGTCTTTGACTTCATGAAGTTTATAATCTAATATAGAAGAAAAACATTAAACAAATATAATAGAAATATAAGACACTGAGGAGTATATAACGAAGGGCCTAACATAGTCTGAGGAGTCCAGGCTTCTCTGGGGTAATGGTGGGTACGTGAGACCTAGATGCTAAGTGGGCTTTTGTTAGGTGAAAAGAGGCATGAAGATTATGCATGACATGACATGTTCCAAGGACTGGATGAAGCTTCATGTGAATGGATAAGAGTAAACAGTGGGGAAAGGACCACAGAGTAGTCACATCATAGAGGACCTTACAAGCTAGGATAAGTGCTTTGGTTTTGTTCTAAGGGCTGTGGGAGGCCACTAAAGAGTTTTAAGCCGTGGAGTGACATGGTCAGATTTATGTTTTAGAAAGTCTGCTTTGGCTACTGGGTGGAAAATATATGGGGTAGAGGGGCAAGATGAAATTCAGGATCCTGATCACGAGGCTGTTGGAGTCATTCGGAGTAGAAATGATGATGATGCAGACTACAGTGGTGCCAGTGGAAGTGAAGTGGATAAACTCAAGAATTATTGAATAGTAGAATGAAGAGGAGTTTGGGGTTGTTTTGTAGTAGTAGAGAAAGAGAAGAAAAAGTAAAGACAGACTTTCAGGATTTTGGCTTGGATAGGTGATGGGACCATTTTATGAGTTAAGAAGCACTGAGGAAAGGGTCAGTTTTGGGAAGGAGACCAGAATCATGGACTAAGTTTGAGACATGCTGAATTTAAGATGCCTATAAAATGTCCAAGTGGTCAAACATCAAGTAGGAGTTTGGACAAGTAGGTTTGGAGCTCAGAAGAGAGAACTAGGTTAGAAGTACAAATTTTGGATTTATTGATACATAGTTATAATTGAAAGCATGAGCATGAACTGGCCACTAAATTCTGTGTTCTTTTATCTTTACCACACTTCTTGAGAAGATGTTAATACTCAAGCCCAGATTAGAAATCAGGCCTTATGGGAGATAGAACAATGTTTGGAGTTTATTTAAAAAAGGCTATTCCTCAGATCCCAGGAAAGACCCTGTAATGCAAAAGGAAAATCCAGTGGGTAAGGGGAACCAACAAGTGAACTTAATATTATATCTGAGTGATAATTTAATAAGTAATGGTGGGCTGAAGGAATGCTGGTACATAGTCTTTGTAGTGACACTTTTTTATGGCCATATATAATCCACCAAGTTGTTCTACCACATTTAATTAGATCCTTGTGGTACACTTCACAATTAGAAATAATTCTGAAATACGTTAAATTTTGAGTTCTTTGGATAAATACCCGGAGTTTTACCTTCTTTGGTTATAGGGTACAAATGTATTTATGACTTCTTGTTATTGAGTCAATTAATTGTTCGTGTCAAGGAGAACTCTAGACTTGCTGGAGCAAGAACTTTGTGGCCTCTCCTGCTGAAACCCTCAAAGGGGTGCTTTCCCTGGGTTTCGAAGGACCCTCTCTGTGAGGCAGCCTGGAGAATTGGGAACCATCACTCACTCACTGACTCATTCATCAATGTTCACTGAGCACCGTGTGTGCCTTCTCCCTTGCTTGCCACCAGGGACATCACCATGACTCAGACCCAGGCCCTGCTTACAGCCTGGGGCTAGTAGCCTAATAGATGGGTAGCTGTTACAGGTGATGGCAAATGAGGATGAGCTCTGCTTTATTTGAATTATATATGAAGTGGTGGGAGTTTAGAGAGGGGAGACCTTACTTTTGCCTGGGGGTGTAGAGAAGTGCTTCACAGAGGTTATGACAATAAATTGAATTCCCAGGGTGACTGATGGCTTTGTGCCCCTCGTTTTAGTGTTGCACTGTCTCTCTGACAGAGTCACAGAACTTTAGCTGACAGGACACAGAGGTCAGCCTGTTGAGCCTTGTTTAGCATGCAGGCAGGGTAGGCCCAGGGAGGTTGAGTGCCACATGCCTGGCTAGCTTTTTTTACCTCTTAGATTTTGTGGTATGAACTTTTAACCAGTATTTTCTGACCTTAAAGTTAGTTAATTGTCATGAGAAATCATTCTAAAAATGATAAGTTCTAAGTTTCTTGTGGTTTATTGAGTTGAGCCGTCAATAACCGTAACAGATTCTGGTCTCCTTACGTGAAGAAAAGCAAAGATCTCGTCAAGTAGAAAAATGAGAGAAAGGGTCTTGATTAATTTTTTGTCATGTTCACATTTTCGGAGAACACCTTGTTCATGTCCATTCCATTTTGCGCAGTGCTGCTGCTGTAATTACTAA
The DNA here is from genome assembly GCA_030035585.1 of Dugong dugon. Lineage (NCBI taxonomy): Eukaryota > Metazoa > Chordata > Mammalia > Sirenia > Dugongidae > Dugong > Dugong dugon. Next base: position 13,982,249 of record CM057481.1, on the reverse strand, counting down.
AGCTTCTGAATCGAGGCAAATGTATGGTGCTTCCATTTTGCAGATCTGTAGGGTTTTCCCTCATGCAGAAATCAGTGTCTTTTTTTTTTTTTTTTAGTTTAATTAAACCTTTAAGGAATATTTTAGCAAATGAACGTCATGTCTTGTATTTCATTATTAATGCTGTTTGTGAGGCCCTTTCCTCATTAGCATAATTTATAAACCAAGATTTACTAAAAACAAAAAATGAATGCTATTCTAGAGACAATGGTTGGGAGTTGGTGAGAGAACACCTGTAGGTCCTAAACGGTGCAAACATGGGCATTTAAAGATGCTGCAGGAGTTAGCTGGCTGCTGAAGTGTGTGCTGCCGGGGGTGGCAAATCGAGCATGTGTGTTCTATGTGTGGCTGCTCCTGCAGCGTTTTGGAGGGAACGTGGCTCTGAGGTAGTGCAGAAAGATCAGGACCGTGGAGACAGAAGAGTGGAGTGTGAGTCAAGGTCAGTCTCTTCCTAGCTGGGCGTCTTATCCAAGTCCTGCCTTCATCCATTTAGAATCACTTTGATCTGCCCATTGCCCAGACAGTTCAGTGGTTCACTGATGACCCTGGCAGTGAGCTTGGAATCTTCTCCACCTGTTTTGACTAAACTATATGGATGTGCCATTCAACACTCTGGCTTCTCATTTCTAGGGACCTTCTTGCTACCCCTTTAGCTGCCTACTCCCACTATCATACCTTGACATTGTAGTCACAGGTAACTCTTCCAGTTGCTAAGCCTTTGACTCAGCGTCCACCTCACTGCTGTGCCCCTCTCCTTCCAGCTTGCCCGCACAGCCCTGCCCCACATTGTCCTCTCTCATCTGTAATCCTCACAGACTTTGCTCTCCTCTTTGACCAGCTTAGAGTCTAGGTTTTTTGAGTACACTTTGCCTTTTGTCCTTTTCCTTTCAGCTGACCAGGACATTCTCAGCCCTGGATGAATCCAGCTAGTTGTTCTATCCTGCCTGCCCATCCAGCCTCAGCTCGAGCCTCCTTGTTCACAGTTCTTTTGCCACATTAGCTTTTTTGTGTTCCTCTAGTGAGTCAAGCTCCCGCTCACCTGTGGGTCTTTTTACATGCTGTTCCCCCTGCCTGCATTTCTCTTCCCACACTTGATGTGCTTCTCCTTTGGGTTCAAGATTATCTGCTGCTTCCTAGGGCAGCCTTCACTGACTGCCTGGTTTAGGTCAGGTTTCTGTCCTGCTCTTTACACCCTGTCCTTGGCTTTCCTGTACTCACGATTGTCACTTGTCATTTGTGTGCTTATCTGTTCAAGACCTGGCCCAGGTTTTATGGGGCAGACCTAATTTCTGAACTGTTCTTTCATGCCCACGAAATGTCCCAGAAATCCTATTATTTTGGCATCCAAATGCCATTGCCCAGGCTGTCTCTCATACTCAGAAGCAGCTGAAAAATCTTTTGCCAGCGTGAGTGTCCTGATTTTTGGTTCATGAAGTGTGGTCATTGTAGTTATAATTCCTTTTGTCTGGGATGCAATACAGAGTATTAGTGAAAGGTGTGGGCTTTGGACCAAATGGCTAAAGTTAAATCCTGACCTCACTGCTTATAACTGGGTGACCTTGGATCAGGTAGCTGCTTGGAGCCTCAGCTTTCTCATCTATGAAATGATAATAGAGTGCAGGCCCTGCTGTTGTTGAGAGGACTAAATGAGCTGATGCAGGTGTGGAGTGCTTCGAGGCAGTTCAGGCACATGCGGAGCATCCGGGCAGTGTTGGCTATTGTTGTGACCTGTTCTCCACCGCCTGGTGGTGGGGCACATCCGGCTCTGCTGCCTTGGCTTACTTCATTTCCCTTGCATGCAGGCTTTCAGTAAACATCTGTGGACTGAAATAAACATTTTCAGAAAGCAATGAACCTAGACTTTGGAGCCTTTGATTCAAAACTCTTTCCACCTGTCCAGTAGCTCCTCGCTCCCCACATCACTCAAATCTACCCCGCTCAGTGTCACTGCTGTCATCTCTCCATCCCTGTCAGCCAAGACAAGGGGCCCCTCATTTGTGTTTTTATTCTGTCTGTTTGGAGTACTCTCCATTTCTTTTCTTGAGTCTTAACATTCTGTGTACCACATCCTTTAAGGCCAGCTACACAAACATCTTCAGCATGTCTTCACTGACTGTGTTGACCCTGTATTTATTGCTCTGTGTCCACTCTGTGCTTTGTTGATTTGCCCTAGATTGTCACTTTGTTATTGTAAGACTATAAACTATTGAAGGTGGGAGTGGTATTTCCTCTTTCCTGACAACCACATAAAGCACAGAACTCATTTCTTCCTAGGCATTCAGGAAAAGTTGTTGACAGAGAGATAACCAGTTGACCTAGTTTTGGTGTTAATTTCTGGCACTTGGTTATCGGGTGTACCCTGGGATGCTTATTAAATCCCATGTCACTTAGCATGTTTTGTCACCAACTTTTGGCAAAACTGGGTAGCAGGCACTCTGTCCCCCTGCCCCTTTCTTTTCTTTCCCGGCTTTTCCAGGCATGCCTGATCCTGCTCTATACTAAGCTGTCATTGCTCTTATTCATTCATCAGTTTAACAGAAATTGCTGAGCACCTACCTGCTAAGGCACTGGTGACAGGCACTAGTCTGAGCAGCGTCGAACCAAACCGGCAGGGTGTCTGTTCTTGTGTAGCATATATCCTGGTTGGAAGAAACAGACAATAAACAAATACACCTATACACAAACACACACTGTAAATGGAACTTACATTGTAGTGGAGGAAACAGACCGAGTGAGGAAATGAGAAGGGAAGAAGGCTGATGCTATTGTACATTGGTTGGCCAGGGAAGGCTTCTTTGATGAGGTGATAGTTGAGCAGGGACCTGAATGAAGTGAGGGAACACGCTTTATGGATATCCAGGGAAAGAGTATTTCAGGCTGAAGGGACAGCCCCTGAGATGGGAGTGTGTGTTACCTTGGTAAAATAGGAAGTACTTTTGATTGGAATGGAGTAAGGGGAAAGGGGAGAACGGAAGGAGCTGGGGCAGAAAATTATGGGAGGCCAGGTTTTATAGGACCTTCCAGGCTCTTATAAGGGCCTTGAATTTTAATCTGAATTAGATGGGGAGTCATTTGAGGGTTTTAAGGAGAAGAGGGATACAATCTGATTAATGTCACCTCAGATCTCTCATGAGCTGAAGGAAATTGAACTTAAAAATTCATTTGTAGGAGAGAAGTTGTATTTTAACAGAAAGGCACTTGCCTAATTACCTTATGGGTAGTGCCCGTTCTGTTAGAGGGTATCTCCTGGTCATTCAGCAAATATTTATTGACTACCTGCTGTGCATGAGGTCTTGGGCAGGACCGTGTGCTCTGGGTTGTAGCTCCTCAGGCTCAACCTTCGTTCTCTTACTTCCTTGTCTTTGCTTGGTCTCTGAGCAGGACTAGCAGTTTTCAAATATAACTATGGTGTTCAGATAAGAATTAATATATTCACAACCTTTTCATGATCGGAGAAGCTATAGCAGGTACAAGATAAATGAAGGAACCAAACCAGGGGGACCCAAAGACAGTCATTTGAACCAAAGTTTATAGTCACTGTTCTGAAGCTGTCATTCCTACCTGTAAATAGATAAGGAAGATATTTTTGAAACATTGCCAAGAATCTAATTTTATGAGATAGTGTGATGATAGAAGGAATAATGAAATGGTAGGGTGAGAAGTACAGAACTGTGCATCCTCCAAATAACAGCCATCATTTCTTCCTTCTGAGTTTCTTCTCTAGGAATTGTTTTAGGCCAAAATGGTAAGCAAAAAGAACATAGCATAAGTGAAATTAAGTAACTCCCTCCAGTGCCTCCTGCCTCCGTCTCTCATGGAAAATGTGTAAATGGAAAACACTGTGGAAGAACTTCACCCCAAGCCCAATGTGCTCACTTTACTTCCAAAGGCACTTGAGCATTTGATGGTGATGAGAATTGTTTATGACCACCCTGTACACAAGGGTTTGTCCCCTTCTCTCTGATGACTGTAAAATTGTCAGGAAGATCCTATTGGTGGTGAAGTCATGAGCAAGTGAGGGAAAGGAGAGAGAGGAAGGCTGGTGGCTGTTCTTCACTCTTGAAGTATGAGAAGGGTGGTGCTCCAAGGCCACCCAAGCAGCTGGAATTTTTTCTGTCTAAGACTCCCTGGACTAGAAGGTGGGTAGGGGTGTTGCCTCACCTGCCTCTGGGATGAAAAGTATGCCTTGTATCCTGCCTCAGCACCTCAGCACTAGCAGTGATGGCTGCAACCCCAGCCAGCTTTGCCAGAGCCTCAGTCAGAAATGATGATGTTAGAATCCATTCTTCAAGGAGTTGCTGCTTTTCTTAGAAGGTGTAAAAAGAGAAAGATGTGTATAAGGTAGCGTCTTAGAAGAAGGAAGGAACATAATTAAGTTCAGTGACAGAATCCATCAGGTCTGGCAGAGTCTAGGAGCCTAGGACTAGGAATGTGTGAGGGAGTGTGTGTGTGTGTATGTGTATATGTGTGTGTCTGTGTATGTGTGTATTGTGCATAAAGCCTAAAGGAATGGGAGACTCTTTAACAGAAAGGCCCTCACCCATAGATGTGAAGTCTGGTTCATATTACTGACAGAACTTAGAAAACAGCTTTAAGGCATGTAACTGTATTACTTTAAAGCATTTGGAATGATTAGAGGAGCCTTGGTTGCGTAGTGGTTAAAGCATTTGGAGTAATGAGAACTAGTGTAAGAGGTGGCAGCCTGAAGCCCTACTTGAGGATGAGGACAAAGTCACTCAAATGTTCTGGGCTTATTGAGACTTAAGTCAAGAGGAGATGTTAGATCCTAATTCTTCAGGCCATTATTTTCCCATCAGCTAACCCCATCACTTCCACAAATGTTAACTGAACACTTATTATGTAGCAGGCCCTGTTCTTGATACTGGGGATACACGGTGAACAGGCTTCACGTGGAATTTATATCCTACTGAGGGAGACAGACAATAATCAAGTAAACAAATAAAGAAGATAATTTCAGAGAGCACCCACTTTATGAAGGAAATAAAATAAGATGATATGATAATACCTGGTAAGGTTGTCAGGGAAGGCCCTTGGGGCTTTGGGGACTGAGTTTCTAGGCAGGAGGAAGATACAAAGACTTAGAGGCAGAAAGATTGTTTGTTTTGTTTTTTTTTTTTTTTTGCTTTTTTAAAATTTGTGCCTTAAGTGAAAGTTTACAGTTCAAGTTAGTTTTTCATACAAAAATTTATACACACATGGTTATGTGACCCTAGTTGCTCTCCCTATAATGTGACAGCACACTCCTCCTTTCCACTCCAGATTTCCTGTGTCCATTCAACCAGCTCCTGTCCCTTTCTGCCTTCTCATCTTGCTTCCGGACAGGAGCTGCCCATTTAGTCTCATGTATCTACTAGAGCTAAGATGCACACTCTTCATGAGTATCAGTTTATGTCTTGTAGTGCAGTCTCATCTTTGTCTGAAGAGTTGACTTTGGGAATGGTTTTAGTTTTGGGCTAACAGAGAGTGCAGGGGCCGTGTCTTCTGGGATTCCTCCAGTCTTAGACCATTAAGTCTGGTCTTTTTACTAGAATTTGCATTCTGCACCCCGCTTTTCTCCTCCATCAGGGACTCTCTGTTGTGTTCCCTGTCAGGGTGGTCATTGGTGGTAGCCGGGCACCACCTAGTTCTTCTGGTCTCAGGCTGATGGAGTCTCTGGTTTATGTGGCCCTTTCTATCTCTTGGGTTAATATTTTCCTTGTGTCTTTGGTGTTTTTCATTCTCCTGTGCTCCAGGTGGGTTGGGACCAGTTGATGTATCTTAGGTGGCCGCTCGCTAGCTTTTAAGACCCCAGATGCCACTCACCAAGGTGGAGTGAGAAGATTTTCTTAATAACCTTTGATATGCCAGTTGACCTAGATGTCCCCTGAAACTATGGTCCCCATATCCCCGCCCCTGCTACTCTGTCCCTTGAAGTGATTGGTTGTATTCAGGAAACTTCTTAGCTTTTCGTGTAGTCCAGTTGTGCTGACTTCCCCTGTGTTGTGTGTTGTCCTTCCCTTCAACTAAGATAAAGAATTGTTTTTATAGAATAAAAGGAAGGCCAGGTGATACTACTTTTCAGATGCAGAAGAGGACAGCAGTCTGATTGAATCCTCCTTAGTTTTCTTATATTCCAGTGCAGTTCTACAAGCTTATATATATGGGTCAGACACTGTCATGGGCACTGGGGACCCTCTTTTTCTAAGTCTCTTTTCTTCCTCTCAGCCAAGATGTAAAGATTTCCAGTCAAAGCATTTGAAGTCCCTTGAGACTTGGAGATTGTTTTCCTGTCATTTCCTTCCCAATAACCCAAATATGAAAATTAGATCATCTTGAATTTCTTTATTGATCTGGAATTATGCATGACAGGAGTTTCCTCCCTTGCGGCTTCAATGTCCTCTCGTTGACTTCCTATCAGTTTCTTTCCTCAGGTTTCCATTTGTATTTTTTTCATGTTGTCTGTTCACTGGTTGTCTATTTTAGCGAAGCTGTTTAACCGTTAAAGTGGTGCATTAGTTTATCACGATTGCTATGAACAGTTGTTTAATAGGGAGTTTAAACTTCTTGGTTTTAGTCCATCTTGGAGTTAGTAGTTAGGTTTGTAACAGCAGCTCAGCCCTCTCCTCCTCAAGCAGTGCAGTTTCCCACTGGAGCATGCCCAGGACACAGTCACAACAGGACAGTGGTGACAGGGGTTTGTGGGGATTTGCAGTGGATACTAAGAATCTGCTATATTTCCTGGGTCAGAATTTGGGTACTGGGCTTAATCCTTCCTACTCACTTGGAAGAAAAGAATGAACACTGATGTTGAACCAGGGAGTGAAGAAAAGATGGCATCCCCCCCCCCCCCCCGCCCCCGCCCCCAGTATAGAGTCATCTCTGAAGCCCTGGATCATAGCGGAGACCCCTGAGGAACAAGAAGAATCTTCAGTTTGTCCTCAGTCTCTAGCTGGCTTCCGGAGCTATTCAGCATCTGGGATCACTTCCCCTGGTGCTCCTTCTACTAAGGCGTTTGCCTGCTTGCCTTCAGTCACCCACTTCCGTGTGACCCTAGCTTCTATTGACACATACTGTCTGACCTAACTCAATTTGTCTAGAATGGATTGACCTTACTGCCAGGGAGATTCAGGTATGAATTCATGAGAATTGTTTTTAAAAAGTGTTTTCATGGTTCCTGCTTTCAAGGAGTTTACAGTCCAGTTCTAGAGAGAGGATTTGTGCTGATTTAAGTATAAAGACATTTTGTGATATGTGCCCATGGTGGGCAGGAGGGAATGCTGAGGTGTGTTAGGTAAAATGTGTTATTAAATGGTGGTATCTGCTGTCAACAAACCAGGCTGGTATCAGTGTAGACCTTCTTGATCTCCTGGGATCACGTTTCAGTTGTAAAATTGTATCATTATTAAGGAAACAAGGCTTTTCAACCACTTGCTTCCTTAAATACCAAAAAGATGTGGAGAATGAGGTTGAGACCCATGGGCCTTGAGAGCCTAGTAGCATGTGCACTGAATAAACACCCCTCTCCTGGCTGACAACAGAGAAGACAGCACGACCCTGGGGCAGGAGAACTGGACTAGGGGACCTGGATTCCAGTCACACCATGACACTGTGTAACCCACAGCTTGGTTCTCTGCCCTTTGAGCACCTGTTTTCTCACTCTTCAGTAATAACCTCTGCTGTGTGTGTGTGCATGTGTGTGTGTGCTTATGCGTGCCCGTGCACGCCCGTGAGTTTAAAGAGTGAGAAGTCTGGTGTTGGGTGAGATTATGCTAGGAGGCAGGCATCCTGGGTAATGGTCCCCTCCGTCATTTACTAACTATGCCGCTTTGGGCAAAATCACTTGTGGTAGGCAGAATAATGGTCCCCCGAAGATGTCCACAGAATCTGTGAATATGTTACCTTACGTGGCAAAATGAACTTTGCAGATGTGATTAAGTTAAGGATATTGAGATGGGAGATTATCCTGTATTATCTGAAAGGGCCCATTTGGTCCTTGTAAGAGGCAAGAGGGTCAAAGCCAGAGAAGGAAAGCAGATGATGGAAGCAGAGGTCAGAGTGATGTGGCCATGAGCTAAGGAATGCTGGCAACCTCTAGAAGCTGAAAAAGGAAAGGCAATGGACTTTCCCCTAGAGCCTCCAGAATGAATGCAGCCCTGCTGACACCTTGATTTTAACCCCATGAGACACATTTTAGACATCTGATTTCCAGAACTCTAATATAATACATTTGTGTTGTTTTAAGCCACTAAATTTGCAGTAGTTTGTTACAATAGCAGTAGGAAACTAACATGCCACTTTGTTCCTCTGAATCAGTCACCCCAGCTCCAAAATGGGACAAAATTTTTTATCTGCCTAAAGGCTGAGAACTGGGCCATGTGACTTTTTTGAGTGCTTTGCAGTTCTGTGCCCGTGAAATGAGGTAACAGACCTAAAAGTGTGTTGAAAAGTTTAAAAGGACAGAGAAGGAAGAAATGTACAATTATTGACTGTCAGGTGTTTTTCTATGTTGTCATTTAAGGCTCACAACTATCTGATAGACATTTTAGAATTCTAATTTTTTTATTCATTCAACAAGTCTTTGAGCGCCTACTATGTGGCAGGCACGCCAGTGAACAAGACCGACAAAAATCTCTGCTGTTTTGAAGCTTACATTCTTCAGGGGAGATAGATGATCATCCATAAACACAACAGCTAAGTAAATTATAAATGATGTTAGAAGTCGGTGAGTGGTGTAGAAAAAGGAAAAATAGAGTAGGTTGGGGGAACAGGCACACCCATGCTATAGATGAGAGAACGGAAGCTCAGAGGGTTGAGCATTTGCCCGAGATTACAGCACCAGGAAGTGGTGGAACTGGGGTGTCATGGATTGAATTGTGTCCCCCAAAAAGTGTGTGTAGCAACTTGGCTAGGTTGTGATTTCCAGTATTGTATGATTGTGTTATCTGATGTGATTTCCTTATGTGTTGTAAACGCTACCGCTATGATGAGATTATATGCGATCCTCTCATGTGTTATAAACTCTATCACTGTGATAAGGTTATACTGATGAGGTTAACAAGATTAGTGTCTTAATGCAATCTCTTTTGAGATACAAAAGAGAGAAGCGAGCAGAGACACATGGGACCCTCATACCACCAAGAAAGCAGTGCCGGGAGCAGAGTGCGTCCTTTGGACCTGAGGTTCCTGCGCAGAGAAGCTCCCAGACCAAAGGAAGATTGATGACACAGACCTTCCTCCAGCGGCAACAGAGAAAGCATTCCTGGAGCTGATGCCCTGAATTTGGACTTGTAGCCTGCTGGACTGTGAGAGAATAAATTTCTCTTTGTAAAGCCATCCACTTGTGGTATTTCTGTTGGAGCAGCACTAGATGACTGAGACATGGGGTTAAACCCGGATCTGTTGGAATCCAAAGTCCTGATCAGCTCCTCCTTTCAGGCCAACAGCGGGCTCTGTTCCCCTCTGCCTGTTTGGATTCCCCCACTTTACTGAGGGAGAGGAGTCCCCACTGCCAGATGTTGCTGTCATTTGGGGTTTTGTATTTTACCTCCTTTTTCATTTCTTCAATAAAAAATACCAGAAAGCTAGAGCTAGTTGTTACCCTGGCGATGAGCCTAGGGATGGAGGCAGCCCTGGTAAGTTCATGCATTCTGGTGGGCTTATACAGAATGCACATGGGCCGCTGCTTCTGTTCCCTCTGAAAGAGATGTAATACCAGCATCTTGTCTCAGACCTTACTAGCTTGTTTTCAGTGCAGCTGAGGCCTGAAAGTGAGGCCATAACTCTGGGGGAAATGGTGTTCAATAATCAACAATTACTGCTATTTTTCTTCAGCGTGGCATTTTTCTGGCAGTTTGATGTTTATCATTTCCTCTCATTTAGAAATACGTTTTTCTAGTGAACTGTCAAGATCTGTACAGAGAAAACTCTAAAATTTGCTCCTTTGAACTCTTATTAGGTTGGCTTCTCAGTCCGCTTCTGATTTGAAAATGAAAAGTATTGGCAGTAAGAATAATGGAAGTAAAAATACTAACAAGTAATAATAAGTTTTAAATTCTGGTTCCCTCACAGGCTCAAACAGTATATTTTAGAAAGCTGTTTTGAGAGCGTGTCTGTTTAAGGGGGTTTGAGGAAGAGCCTTGTTGTCCTACTGTATTCAGTTTGTGACTCTATTTCCCTTTTATTTTTGGTTACTGCTGCTCCTATACAAAACCAAAAGAAAGGCTTACTGCAGAAGAATTACTCAGTCAGCCCCTGGGATTAGCTGGCTGGGAAAAGAATTAAACTTTTGATTAATCAGTGAAGGTTAGGATGCAGCCGGCAGAGTGGGGCGTGCACAGGTCTGGGAGTTGAGAGCCTGGGTCTTGGCATAGCTCTCCCACTGAACGTCCACGTCATCCTGGATGACCTTTCAGGGCCTCAGTTGTTAAGTCTCTACAAGGGAGATACTTACTTCTTGTATACTTCATTGTGTGGGGTGGGGGTGGGGGGGTTAATTCTAGGGCAGCATTATTGTTTATTAGGAATTTTTTTCTACTATTGGATATGATTTCTAGACTGACCCAAAAGGACTCAAACTCTTAAGGTGGGCAAGAGAACAAAGAACTTTGTGTTTCTTAGCTTTTTCTTCCAAGGCTTACTTACTAAAAGAGGAAAAAGTATGTGCTGTGTCCTTGTCGCCAAGAACACCCAAACCAGTCATGGGCACCCAGATGTAGAAGCAGAATTTGACTACAGCGAGTCCAAGACATACTTGACTTGGGACATTTGAGAAACTGTGCGTTTGAAAATGTTCTTGAGGGCAGTAACACTTTAGCCCATGAAGGAAGTAAATAAATAAGTTTTGGGTGGTCAAATTTGAATGTGTTATTGGTGTGCCTTTTTTTTTATATCATAGTCGTGTTTCTGGTAGAAAGCTGTGTGTGAATTCAATTTTAAGTAATTTTCCAATGAACGTAATCTTTTGCTTTTTTATTATTAGAGTCTCCTGAGGGGGCAGCTCTGTGTACATTAGCTTTTTCACTAGTTTATAAACATTTTAAAGTAATACATGTTCAATTCAGAACATATAGGAAGCATATATAAACAAAAATACAACAAGATAATATATATTTAAATAAAATGCAACCATTTAAAATAAACTCTTAAAACCAAACATATTGTGAATGTCTTTTAGCACGTGTGTGATCTTCTACACCTGTTTTTACTCACTGCTTAGTATTTCATTAAAATGGTTGTTCCATTTAACCCATGTTCTGTTGGAAATCTAGATTGTTTTCCTCTTTCATCATTATAAATCATGTTGTATTGAATACAGGGCTGTGAACCGGTTTGAACCAGTTCAGGTATGGCCAATGAAGCAAAACGAGAACGGACTTGAATTTTTACAATTTGGGTGATCTGGAACAGTAACTGGAACAGGAAAAATTATGAGTTAAAGCCCTGGAATGGGAGACTCGGAAGAGGTGTAGTGAGCCCTTTCAGGAGCCTCATAGGTGAGATTGGATTATTGGCAGGACTGTGGAGAGTGACACATGTTCATAGCAGCACGGTTGGCCGCTGTCTTTGAGTAGGGCACCACTGTTTCCAACTCTGCTCAGAATTCCGTGGACAAGACATTTGGTTGCTGTGGAATGCATACGCTGCTTTTGTTTTCTAAGAGGAAGTTTAGGATTCTAGCAGGACTTCGACCTGTAATTTTTCCCTTTATGTTTATTGTTCCAGTTTACCCAAATTTTAAAAATTCTAATCTTTTCCAATTTCACTTCCTTGGCCATGACTGGACTGGGAAGAACTGATTAGAGCGCTGATTGAATATCTTGGTAGCAGTATCACTGTGCACATTCACAATTATTTCCTTAGAATAAATTCTTAGACATGAAATTACTGCAACAGAGTTTATAGAATTTTATGATTTTTGATGTAAGTTGGAAGTATTTGCTTTGTTGTTGATTTTTAAAAGGGATATACTTCACCCCAATAGGATGACTATTAGCAGAAAAAAGGAAACTAACAAATATTGGTGAGGATGTGGAGAAATTGGAACTCTCCTGCATTGCTAGTGGGAATGTAAAGTGGTGCAGCTGCTTTTGAAAATAGTTTAGCAGTTCCTCAAAAAGTTAAACAGAGAATTCCTGTATGACCCAGAGGTCCCACTCCTAGGTATATATTCAAGAGACTTGAAAGCAGGGACTCTAGTAGATAGCTGTATACCAGTGTTCACTGCAGCATTGTTCACAATAGGCAAAAGATGGAAACAACCTGAGTGTCCATCGACAGATGAATGGATAAACAATTTGGTATGTACATACGATGGAATATTATTCAGCCATAAATAAAAATGAAATTCTGATACATGATATAATATGGATGATCCTTGAAAACATTATGCTGAGTGAAATAAGTCAGACACAAAAGGACAAATATTGTATGCCCTCACATATGAAGTGTCTAGAATTAGATATTTCTGCGTGGTGTATTAGTGGTTACCAGGGGCTGGATGTAAGAGGTAATGGGAATTATTGCTGAAAGGGTACTGAGTTTCTCTTTGGGGTGATGTAAGGCTTTTGGAAGTTGATAATGGTGATAGTGGCACAACATGGTGAAGGTAATTGTACATCTACAAATTATTAAAGTTGCAAAATTTATTTTTATTTTGTTGTGCTTTAAGTTAAGGTTTACAGAGCAAATTAGTTTTTCATTAAACAATTAATACAGATGTTGTTTTGTGACATTGGTTGCCAATCCCACAACATGTCAACACTCTCCCCTTCTTGACCTTGGGTTCCCCTTACCAGCTTTTCTGTCCCCTCCTGCCTTTTTGTCCTTGCCCCTGAGCTGATGTGCCCATTTAGTCTCGTTTTGTATTTGTATCTTTACCTGAAGTGTGAACCTCAGGAGTGACTTCAGTACTGAGTTAAAAGGGTGTCTGAGGAGCCATACTCTAGGGGTTTCTCCAGTCTCTGTCAGACCAGTAAGTCTAGTCTTTTTTTGTGAGTTTGAATTTAGTTCTACATTTTTCTCCTGCTCTGTCGGGGACCCTCTATTGTGATCCCTGTCAGAGCAGTCTGTGGTGGTAGCTGGGCATCATCTAGTTGTGCTGGACTCAGTCTGGTGGTGGCTGTGTTAGTTATGGTCCATTAGTCCTTTGTGTATTTGGTTTTCTCCATTCTCCCTTGCTCCAGACGAAGTGGACGAGTGGTGGAGTATTTTAGATGGCCGCTTACAAGCTTTTAAGACTCCAGATGCTGCTCACCAAAGTAGAATGTAGAACATTTTCTTTATAAACTATGTTATGCCAATTCAGCTAGATCTCCCCTGAGACCATGGTCCCCAGCCCAGTAATTCAGTCCCTCGAGGGAGTTTGGGTGTGTCTGTGAAGCTTCCATGACCTTGCTTTGGTCATGCTGTGCTGATACATTTTTCTTGTTTGGCAATTTTTTTCTTTCAAGGTTTTATGTATGTCATTCCGTTACTTTCTTGCCTGCATGGTTTCTACCGAGTAATCAGAGCTTAGTCTTACTGTTTCTCCTTTGTATGTGACTTTTCATTTTTCTCAAGCTGCTTTCAGGATTCGTTCTTTATCTTTGGTTTTAGCTAGTGTGATTATATGTCTTGGTGATTTTCTTTTGGAGGCTATCCTGTATGGGGTTTCTTGAGCTTCTTGAATGGTCAGCTTTTCATCTTTTATAATATTAGGAATGTTTTCTGTCAGCAAATATTCACTGATCCTCTCTGTGTTTTCCATTTTCTCCCCCTGTTCTGAAACTCCGATCACACGCAGATTTTTGCTTTTGATTGTATCCCACATTGTTGTCAGGGTTTCTTGATTTTTCTTCATCCTTTTCTCTGATTTTTCCTCAAACAAAGTGGTATCCAAGGATTTGTCTTCAATTTTGCTGATCTTGTCTTCCATTGTTTCAGATTTGCTCCTAAAACTTTCTATTGTGCTGTCCATTTCTGAAATCTTGTTTATTTTTTGGATTTCTAATTGCTGTCTTTGTACGATTTCTAGTTGTTTGTTTATTTTAACATTTTGTTACTGTATTAGTTTCCTGAATTATTTCATTGCTTTGTCTGTGTTTTCCCGATCTTGTCTGTATTTTTTATGATTTTATCTATTTTCTCCGTATTTTTGTCTGCATTTTCCTTCATCTCTTGAGGAGCCCTGAATATTAGCGTTTTGAATCCCTATCAGGTAGTTCCAGCGCTTTTTATTCTGCCAGAAGGTCCTCTGGTGTTTTATTTTGGTTGCTTTCTGGAGCCATCCTGTCCTGTTTTTTTTTTTTTTTTTTTTTTTTTTTGGTATATGTTTTGATATATCTGCTGTCTTCAGGGCATCCAGGAATTATTATTTTCTTTATTTTTTTGATTGTAGATTTGATTGTTTCGTTTTGCCTTTTTGTTTTATTTTGTTACTTTATTATTTTATTTGTTTATCTGGGCAAGTGGGCTGGGTGTGCTTTATTGCTTGCTCATCTGTGGGCATTATACTTCTTACCACCTTGTCCAGGTGGGCAGGGCCGGTCACTCATCTGTGGTGCAGAAGGGCAGGTCCAGTGGGGGCAGGGGAAGAGACGGGAGTCGGTTGTTTGCGGCATGTACTGGGGCCGACAGGGTGGGGCCTGGGGGCAGTGCAAGGCGGGGTCCAGTGGTCCGCGCCTGTGCCACTTGGGGGTGTAGTACTCCACGTGCATTGCAGATGGGGAGGGGAGGAAATGTGATGCATGGAGCTAAGTGGGTGAGAGAAAGAAGAAAGAGAAACAGAAGCAAAAAAAATGAAGAAAAAAAAGAAGAAAATGATGGCATGGTACGATTTGGCGGGTGGGGGTGGGGCAGACCTGGCAAGGCTGTGTGTCAGTGTCTCTCTAGTTGAGCAGTGTGGCTTGGCCTGTCAAGAAGGGGTGTGGGCAGCACATAGGACTAGGTGGGCAGGAGAAAGGAAAGAGAGAAAGAAACAACAATAACAGCAATAAAAAACCCAAAACAACAACAGAAATAAATGTGGTGCTGGAGGAGCCGGCTGTTGGGGGCGGGGCAGAATTGAGGTGGCTGCAAGCTGACATCTGTCTCACCAGGCAGCACAGCACGGCCTGTCAGGAAGGGGTGGAGGCAGCTCAGGGCCTATATGGGAGGGAGAAGGAAAAGGGATACAGAAAAATTAAAATGTCAAAATTTTTGTTACATGTATTTTATCACAATAAAATTAGAAAAGATATAAAAACAGAAATTTTGATATTAGAAAAAGCTGAATAGCCAAGAGCCCAGACTTTCAAGTTAGATACACCTGAGTTTGAAACTTAGGTTCACTATAACCAGCTCTAAGGCACTGGGGTAGTTACTTTACATCTCCAGGCCTCAGTTTCCTCATTTATAAATCCTTAAACTACACGTCAACATCAATTGAATGACATAAGTAAAACAGTAGACTATGTATGAACTCTCTATATCTAAGTTTGTATCAGTTTGTACCTGAACCTCTCCTTATTTACCAGAAGAGCATGGAATTTTAAACAGTATCCTCCCCACTCTACCCACAGCTGCCTTAGCAGTTACCCCAGGCACAAGGAAGCCCGCCCGCCATCTTGGTGCACTGTAACCAGGGTTGAGATGTCTGTCCTAATTTTGGAAGCCTGCCTTCAGACATTTATATGTTCAGACAAACTAATCAGGCTAAAATTTCTCATGCTTATTTGCAGCTAGATGAAGCAATCCACTTAGTTGTTCTGGAATTACCCAGGTGTGGAAGAAATTGGTTTCTCAGCCTTGAGAAATTTTGCAGATACTGAGATATAGGCAGACACTAAGTCCAGCTTGGTAAAATCAAATGAGGGAGGCTGGGTGTGGCCCTTGGCAAAACTGGTGATTCTGCCAAGGATCCAACACAAGCTTCAGCTCTCCATTCAGCCAACATATATTGTAAAATTACTTCTTATCTCACCCTTTGAGATTCTGAGCTTCAAAGAATTTTCATATCTGATTGGGAAAACAGCTTTTCTTTATTTTTTCAGCTTCCTCGTTGGTTAACAGCAATAAAGCATTTGGTGACTTCCTTTCTCTTTTTCCTAAGTGCAAAGCCCAGAAGCACTTAAGCAGTTGCTTTCTGTTAAGACTCCATTGATCAAGTATTGGGACTGCCATTAAGGGCCGTAGGGCAGGAGGGCTTGAGTTTTGCTACTCCACCTTCCCGGATGTGTTCCTTACTCTGGATTCAGTGCTAGACTTCAGGGCTTCCATGGGCAGCATTCTGTGCCTGTATATTTCTTCTGAGAAAAGGAGTTTTTGTTTTGTTTTTTAGTCTCAAGGAGTGTGTGACCCCAGAATGTAAAGATGGTCCTTGGGCTTCCTGTCTTTCTCTTTCACCTTCTTGTAGCCAATTGCCCTTTGGGGTTCAGCTCAAGTCCCAATTTCTTCCACCTGAAACACAAATTCTTCAACACTTGGGTTTTTGTTCATTCTTCACAGCTCAGGTAGGTGATACCTCCTGCAGGAAGACTTTCTTTCCCGCCAGGTTAGTTGGGTGCTCTTTCTAGAGGCTTTGATAGCATAGGGCTTTTCCTATTACAGGACTTTTCATGCGGTATTGTAATTGCTTGTTCACTTGTCAGAATCCCCTAATAAACTGTAAGCTGTGTGAAGATGAAGGCCATAACTCTCCTTTTCACTGTTGTATCTCTGGCTCCCAGGCAAGGGTGGCACCTGGTAGAAGTTTAATAATAGTAGTAGTAGTAGTAATAGCAGCATCTGTGTCACTAACTTTGGAGCTCTTACTGTGTGCCAGAATCTGTTTAAGCTCTTTACAGGTAATACCTCATTTAATCAATCTCCACAACAACCAATGAAATAGGAACAGATTTAGAAACTGAGATACCAAGAGTAACATGTCCAAAGACATGCAGCTGGTAAATGGCAGAACTGGGATTTGAATTCTTCAGAGTATGGTTCTGATGAATAAATGTTACATGTATTCCATAATTTCTCAATGAATATCTATTGAATAAATGTCACATGCATTTCTTCCAAGAACTCGCCTTAAAATAAAACATTTCTCATTTTTACCAGAATGCATCTAATATAAATTTACACCATGGAATTTATCATTCATTCACTAATTAGCATGTAATTGCTGCATGGGAGGATGCAAAGAGAAAAAGATACGGTCCCTTAATTCCCATTAAGAAATGTTCATATGATAATAATAGCAGAATCAACTAAAATAACGTAAATTATAACATGGAAATACCTCACATGTCTGATATATAACCAAACCCCAAATTCTCTGAAGAACTTTGGTATGAGTAATCAAAATAGATGATTCTTACATAATACACATATATATTCTTTATGCATCAGATGCCCCATTCCCACCCTTCCTCATGCTCTCACTTAGATTCTTGTTGATTCTTTCCTTTATTGGAAATTCTAACATGTTGGATTATATATATGGTGGCGCTTACAAAAATACCTCACGGTGGGGGGCGGGGCACGGTTGGAAAAAAATGTAGAGGGCGTGCTTCATTTGCATAAGAATACGGTACCTTGGAGTGGAATTGCCGGGTCATATGGTAGTTCTATTTTAGTTTTTTTAGGAACCACCACACTGTTGTCCACAACAGCTGTACAGTTTTTCATTCCCACCAGCAATGGACATATCCTCGCCAACATTGAGAATGCTTTGTAAATTGCAGTATATCATTCAGATACTCTTAGTGACAGAAGATGGATAGAATGGCCTGTCATAAACTATAGGAGTCCCCGGGTGGTGTGAACGGTTAAATGCTTGACTACTTACCGGAAGGTTGGTGGTTAGAACCCAAGTGAGGCGCCTCAGAACCGCCTGGTGATCTGCTTCTGAGAGGTAACAGCCTTGAAAACCCCGTAGAGCAGTTCTACTCTGCACACATTGGGTTACCATGAGTTGGAATTGACTCAACAGCACCTAACAACAGCAGCATCCTAAGCTATAATTTAAAACCCCAGTTTATGCAGCAGCAATAAAATTGGCAAGTTGGGGAGGATGGAGAGCCCACTGACACAGTGACGTCGCCAGGGAGGTGCAGGGGGTTGTGGACCGCACCCCCGACACTGTCAAAGGAGGCGACACCAAAATGACCCCTCGGCCGGTGTCGTTGGGGGAGGGGCCTTCCAAGGCAGTGGCGTCCGTAGGGTTGGTGTCACCCATCATCCAGTGCAATAACTCGTCACCCTCTCCTCCCACCCGCCCCCCGCCACCTGCAAGTCAGGGTGCAGTCAGCCAGGCGGTGGTGCCTGCCAGTAGGTGGAGAGGAGGGTCTCGGCTTTGGCCAGTAGGCGAGGGGAGGAGCAGCAGGGGCCATGGGGCGGGGCGGGGCCGGGAGGGGTGAGGCCACGTGGTGCAGTGCTCGGCCTGCATGGGTGCGAGGCAGGGCTGCTCCGCCCATGGGGGGCGGGGTTTGCTGGCTGGCCCTGCCCACCCCAGGCTGGGGTAGGGGTGGAGGTGACACCACGGGTTACCGTACAGGGTGGCACCAACCCTAGTGTTGCCACTGCACTGACGTGACAGGGCTCCCAGGGCTGTGATGCCCTAACTTACCTGTTCATTAAAGCCCCTGAGGAACTTAAAATATATATCCCTTGGTTCCTTTCCAGACCTTCTCAATCAGAATTTTGTGGAGTAGAGGGAAGAGTGGACCCAGAATTTTTTTTCCCCCCAAAAGCTTTCCAGGTAGTTCTGATGCAGCTGGTATGGAGCAGTGTTTGGGGATCTCAGACTTGGGCTGTCTAAGGCAGTGAGCTGGTTATACTTAATAGAGTGCAGGAGTACAGGGTCTGTCAGCAGGTATCTACATTTAAATTAGTTTCGTTAGGTCATGTGGGAGAGGCTACACAGGCAGTTTGTTTGAAAGAGATTCTAGATCTCTTAAGACAGCTCAAGCCTGGGACAGAGTGTCTGCCTCTTAATTCCTATTGAGGTCAGTTTTTACTGGCTGACTGGTTCCCTTGCCGTGGGGTAAAGTGGTGACGGAGACTGTTAACTGGATGAGGAGTGGGAAGCAAGAGTAATTGAAAAGGGATTTGGAAGTGGGTAGTTTTTGGATCCTGGATTGTATTAGGCTCAGTGGATTCCCATGTATGAGTGTGCAGCTGTAATGGCTCCATGGGTGTCGGGTTTTTGCAGAAATGAAGTTGCAGGTGGAGGGAAGAGTGCAGAAGATTCAGTGAGCAGGCGTTTGGATGACTGGCCAGAAGGTGGGAAGTAGCACTCAGTACAGAGTCATTCTAAACTCATGAGTCTGTGAGCAAGGAACAGCCTGGGGGCTATGTGCTAAGTAAAATGAGGGGGCTGGCATACTGCTGAGGAAGAGAAGGCGGCTTACAAAAGGAGGGCTTTTTTGAGAGTCACTAAACACATCTTCACCTCCTTCTCACTTCTCCCTGTAGCTAACGAGTCTTTGAAAGCCTCTTAATGAAAAGATCATAAAAGTTAGGTGAGATGCCACAATGGGTCAGTGATCACACCTGTATACCAGTGCCTAGCAGCTGGTTTGGTTTGGTTTGCTTTTGCAAGATAGGGGTGAATATACTTATTTTTCAGAGCTTCTGTAAGAGTTGGATGAGATGAGGATATGAAAGTGCTTTACTAACTGTAAAGTGCCATTCACATGTATGGAGGCATTGTCTGTGATGTGGACAGTAGTATGGTCCTTGGTATTGGTAGGAGACAGCTGGCTTTGCCCCTGGGTGATGGTAAGGGTACTTGAAACATTTACCAGCAGCTCCATTTCATGGTCTGTAATTTAAGAATATGGACCTTCCTAAGACTGATCACAGGGCAAAGCGCTGCAATAATTCCTAATGGTTACAGCTATTAACAGTATGTCTGTAACGGTTTCTCGCTGTGGATCATTGCAGTACACTGCTGGTTATACCCCATTTCAGAACTCATGCTGTAATTCCATTCTTTTTTTCTCCTATGCAAGAAAGGCCATCATACTACAGGTGAACAAGAGTGACATCATTACGGAGATAGCCCTGAATCCACCTTACTGCCAAAAACAAAACAAAAACAGTAGATGATTCACAAGTTTTGATACTTTATTGTTAGATTTAAATGACATAAAGTACACCACATAGCAGTTCTCCAGTTGAGAACCACGGCTCCGGCTAGAGAGATCTTTCCAGACATCAACAGTTAACATGTACAGTGAGACCAGCATGGAGGGCTCACCATGAGCCTGGCACTGTGTAAGGTCTGGAGGAGACAGATGGGGCATCATTTTATGCTCCCTCACAGTAGTCTTCCCAGGAACACTGACAATGATCATGTGACCAAATGAATGGCAGGTTTCTAGGTTCTTTAGGAGTTGTTAAGACAAAGAAGGGACTTAAACTAATTGAAGTAGCCTAATTGATCAGCATACTGGAGGATAGGTAGCTGGCTCTCCAAAATATGAATAATAGTTTCTATGCAGAGCATTTTACATTTTATAGTTTTGTTTGTCTGTTTTAATAAGGATTCTGAACTTTGATGCCTTTAGGAGCTAGACAGGTAACATACATGAGAGCAGTTAGGATTACTTCAGTTAGGATGGTGGGGATTGTGGCAAACCAGAGAGGGTATAGCTCACCTGAAACCATGGCAATCCAAAATGTAAAGCAGAAGCATAACACATACTACTTCTGATTTTCAAGGAACTTTTACAAACACGATCCCATTTAATGTATGGCATCCTTATGAGGCAGATCTTATTCTCCCCTTCCAAAGATAAGACAGTGTAGTCCAGAGAGGCATTAAAAATCATATAAAAGTGGAGAGATCGTGTGGCATCAAGTCTGCAGTGCCACTTTCCAGAGCTGTGAAATATTTCCCTGAGAGGCGATGGCTCTGAGGACTATGCCATTTGGGAAGAATGTGTTGTGCTTTCTTGAAGGGTCTGCCTCCTTTCCCCAGCGCTGCTCCAATTGTTCTCAGAGCCCAGCTCTGGGGAGATGGACCTCTGGGCCTGTTTGTTTCTCCTCTTACCCAGTTTCTTAAATGGACCCAGGAGGAAAGGGCTGGGAAACACCAGCAAAGTGGGTGCGGGAGTCAGAGAAAGCCAACAACTGTGTCATTGTTCAGTTTGTTTTGGACGTAACGGTAAGCACAGAGTGCTGAAATCAGCTTTGCTATCACATTTAATTGGCTGACTTGAGATTTCTTAACTGTTTCTTCCTTTTTATCTTTTAACCATCTTAGTCATTGTTTCACTTAAAAAGTAAAAAGAGAGAGATGTGCAGAGATCCCAGTAGGGTTACTTGAACCCAGAGTGAAGAAATCCCTACACCAGGGCTGGATTCCCCTGAAGGAGGGAGGAGGTGTCAGTTACCATTAATGTGAGCAGCCTCTCAGGCTCTGGAGATATGACCTCTGGTTACAGCAAATATGACAGCATGAATTACCTTCAATTATGGTGAACTACATTTTGCTGCATTATTGCCCACACACCTTGATGGAAGCTGGCTGCTTTGACAGCCTTGACCGTGAAAGAAAAAGACAGGAGAAAAAACTTGGAAATGATTAGATACCTAGGATCTGAGTCTGGGTCATAGTGGCAAGCCAGAGATTGTGGACTTTATCTTACCATCACCAGAGGTTATGCATGGTTTGGGGTCTGACTTCCACAGTGCTTGAGGAAGGGACAGTTACCTACTTTAAAAAAAAAATCACCTTTTTTACATACAATAAAATAGACACTTTTAACTCTACAGATCCAAGAGTTTTACACCCACACCACCACTCCAATCAAGACATACACCATTTCCATCACACCATCAGATTCCTTATGCCTCTACCTAGTCAATCCCCAACCCCAGTTCCTAATCCAAGGAAACACTGATCTGCTTTGTACTGTTATAGATTAGATTTGTCTTTCATAGAGTTTCATATAAATGAAACGATACCCGGTGTATCTTTTTATGTATGGCTTCTTTCGCTCAGCTCGGTTTTGAAATTAATCCATATTTTTGTGTGTATCATAAGTTTGTCCTTTTTGTTGCTGAGTAGTAAGTTGTATGGCTCTACCACAATTTTTTTATCCACTTACCTGCTGTTGGACATTTGAATTGTTTCTAGCTTTTGGCTATTACAAATAAAGCTGCTATGAACATTTGTATACAAGTCTGGAATAAATGTTTTTATACTCCTGAGTAACATAGTAAAGACTGTAATTTCTGGGTCATGTGGTGCGGTAGGCAGGAGTTTGGCCCATGATTTTTGCCCACTGTTGATACACCTGTGAATATGTTACCTTACCTGGTGTCTTAGTCTGGGTTCTCTAGAGGAGCAAAAGCAGTGACACACCTATCGATATATATATAGAGAAATTTACTTCAAGAAAATGGCCCATGCAGTTGGGACTGGCATATCCCAAATCTGTGGGTCAGACAACAGGCTGAAGACCTCTGCTGGCTCATGTGGTCGCAGGGGCTGACAAAATCTGTAGGTCAGGCGGCAGAGCAGAGACTTCTGCAGGCTTAAGTCCCAAGAACTGGAGGTCAGGTGATGAGAAGAGTGCAGGGTAGAGAAAAGAGAGCAAGCTTTGCCAGAACAACCGTTTATATACTGGAAGCAGGTCACACCCCCAAGGACACGCCCCTTTAAACTTGATTGGCTGTTCACATTGGATCCCAAAATGGAAGGTGATTACGTAGTGTCTGCCAAACCACCGAGAATCATAGCCCAGCCAGGTTGACACATAACATTTAACCATCACACATGGTAAAAGAGACTTTGCAGATCGAATTAAAATTGCTAATCAACTGACTTTAATATAGGGAGACTTCCTAGTTTAAATGGGTGGGCTCAGTGTAATCACATGGACCCTTAAAATCAGAAGAGGAAGGCAGAAGAGTCCGTCAGAGAGATGTGGTTGGAAGAAGAGGCGTGAGATATGAGGAAGAAGGAGAGGTCAGAGAAATTCGAAGAGTGAGAGGGACTTGACCTGCCATTGCTGGCTTTGAAGATGGAGAAAGAAGGCCACAAGCCAGGCAATGTGGATGGCAGATGAGAATTATCCCTGACTGACAGCCAGCAAGGAAAAGAGGGCCTCAGTCCTACATCCACATATAACTGTATTCTACTGTCAACCTGAATGAATTTGAAAGCAGATTTTCCCTCAGAGCCTCTGGATTTGAACTCAGGCTGGCCTACACCCTGATTGCAGCCTTATGGAACCCAGAGCAGAGAAACCAGCCAAACCTACTGAATTTCTGACCTATAGAACTGTGAGATAATAGATCTGTGTTGTTTTAAGACACTAAATTTGTTACGACATCAATAGAAGACTAATGCATATGATAAGTGTACATTTAACTTTATAAGAAATTGCCAAAACGTCTTCCAAATGCATTTTATGATTTTAAATTACCATCAGTGATGTACATGAGTTCCAGTTGCTCCATATCCTTGCCAACCATTGATATCGTCAGTATTTTTTTAATTCTAACCATTCTGGTGTTGTGTAGTGATACTTCATTATGGCTTTAGTTTCCATTTTGTTTATATATCTTCTATTGTGATGTAAGGAGCCCTGGTGGCACAGTGATTAAAGCACTCAGCTGCTAACTGAAAGGTCAGCGGTTTCAACCCAGCAGCTGCTCCACAGGAGAAAGATGTGGCAGTCTGCTTCTGTAAAGATTTACAGCCTTGGAAACCCTGTGGGGGCAGTTCTGCTCTGTCCTATAGGGTCAGTATGAGTTGGAATTGACTCCACGGCAGTTAATTTTTTTTTTTTTCTTTTTTTGTGATGTAGCTGTTCATATCTTTTGTACATTTTAAAATTGGATTGTTTGTCTCATTGAGTTGTAAGAGTTCTTTATATATTCTCGTACAGATTCTTGTAAGATATATACATTGTGAATATTTTCTCACAGTGTGTGACTTGCCTTTTCATGTCCTTAGTGGTGTCTTTGGAAGAGCAGTTTTTATTTTGAAATCAATTTTAATTGATTTTTTTTTCTTTTATGGTTCATTCTTTCTGAGTCCTAAGAAATTTTTGTCTACGCACGATTTTAAAAAGTTTTCTTACATATTTTCTTCTAGAAGTTTATAGTTTTAGCTTTTACATTTAGGTCTATGATCCATTTTGAGGTAACTTTGTATAAAGCCTATGTGAGGTAAGAGTTAAGTTTATTTTTAAAAAGGAGCCAGTTGTTCCAGCAGAATTTGTTGAAAACAGTATTCTTTACCTATTGAATTACCTTGACCCCTTTGTCAAATCAATTGTATATGTATGGGTTTGTTTTTGGATTCTGTATTCTGGTCCATTGATTTATAGGTCTATTATATGCTAATAATCATAATTATATGCTAATAATAACACTATCTTGATTATTGTAGCTTTATAGTATGTCTGGAAATTAGGTAGTGTTCTTTTTCAAGATTGATTTGGTTTTTTGTATTAACATATACATTTTAGAATCAGCTTGACAGCTTCTACAAAAAAGCCTTGCTAGATTTTGATTTGAATTGCATAGAATCTGTTGATCAATGTAGGGAAAATTGACATTTTAAGAATATTGAATCTTCTGGTCCATGAACATGTATACGTCTCATCATTTATTTAGATCTAATTTAAGTTTTCTCGATATTTTTTTCTAGTTTTCAGTTTCAGATCTTGCACATATTTTGCCAACTGCATTCCTAAGTATTTTATAGCTTTGGATGCTATTGTAAATGGAACTTGTTATTTTAATTTCCAGTTGCTAGTATATAGGAATAAAATTAATTTTTGTACATTGACTTCATATCCTATGACTTTGATAAACTCTTATTAGTTCTAATAGTTTTTTTTTTTTTTTTTGGTAAATTCCTTATGTTTTTCTACATACACATCATGTTGTTTGTGAATAAAGACAGTTTTACTTCTTCTTCTCTGATATGTAGGCTTTTAATATCTATTTCTTGCCATTCTTTAGAACCTCCATTACAATGTTGCCGGTCAGTATGGCAGTGAAATCTTTGCCTTGTTTCTGATCATAGAAGAAAACATTGAGTGCTTCATCATTTAAGTACATGTTAGCTGTAGGAACACTGTAGATGTCCTTTATCATATTGAGGGAGTTTCCTTCTGTTCCTATTTGCCTAGAGTTTTTACTTTGAATGGGTGTTGAATTTTTTTCCAATGATTTTTCTGCATCTATTGAAACAGTCATGTGGTTTTTCTTTTTCAGTCTGCTAATATAAACTGAAAACCAAACCTGTTGCCATTGACTCCATTCCGACTCATAGCGACCCTATACGACAAAGTAGAACTGCCCCAAAGGGTTTCTAAGGAGCGACTGGTGGATTTGAACCACCTGGTTAGCAGCTGAGCTCTTAACCACTGCGCCACCAGGGCTCCCTGCTAGTATAGGGAATCACAATTGATTTTCAAATGTTAAAACAATTTTGCCAGCCTGAGATAAACTTCACTTGATTGTGATGAGTTACCCTTTAAATATATATATATAATTAAATTTACTAATATTTTGTTAAGAATTTTTTATGTCTGTGTACATGAGAGATATTGGTTTATAGGTTTGTTTTTTTTTTTTCCTTTAAATGTCTTCGTCTGGTTTTGCTGACCTCATATTTTAGGAAGTGTTCCTTTGTCTGTTTTCTGAAAGACTTTGTGTAGGATTGGTATTATTTCTTCTTTAAATGTTTGATAGAATTCACCAGTGAAGCCATGTGGGCCTGGAATTTTCTTTGTGGGAAAGTTTTTTTGTTTGTTTGTTTATTGTTGTAGTTTAAGTGAAAGTCTACATTTCAAGTTAGTCTCTTATATAAGAATTTATACATACATTGTTATGTGACCCTAATTGCTCTCCCTATACTGTGACAGCATACTCTTCCTTTCCACCTCTGATCTTCCATGTGTGGAAAAGTTTTTGATTAAGAATTTAACTTATTAATTAGACATAGAACTACCCAGATTTTCTATTTCTTCTCAAGTGAGCTTTGGTAGTTTGTTTCTTTGAAGGAATTTTCCACTTTATCTAAGTTGTCAAATTTATTAGTGTGAAATTGTTTATAATACTTCCTTACTATATTTTTAAAGTCTATAAGATTGTAATAATGATCTTTCCTTCATTTCTAATACTGATAATTTATTTCTTATTTTTCTCTTGATCAGTCTAACTGGAGATTTATAAGTTTTATTGATTTAAAAAAAAAAACCTTTTGCTTTCTTTGATTTTTTTCTGTTGTTTGTCCATTTTTAATTTCATTTACTTTTGCTCTTGCTCTTATTTTTTCCCTCTTTCTATTTATTTTGGGGTTCATTTGGTCATCTTTTTGTAGATTCTCTGGCAGAAGCTTAGATAATTGATGTTAGGTCTTCCTTCTTTTCTAATATCAGAATTCAAGCTACAAATTTTCCTCTAGGCACTTAGTTAGCTATATTACAAAAATTTGCTGTGTTACATATTATTTTCATTCAGTTAGAAATATTTTCTTAGTTCTCTTCTTTGGCACTTGGGTTATTTAGAAATGTGCTTTTAAATTTCCAGATAATTGGGGTTTTTCAGATATTTTTATATTATTGATGTTTAATTTTATTATTATCAGGGAATGCTCTCTGTATCCTTTCAATCTTTTTTCAATTTATTAAGACTTGTTTTATGACCCAGCATGTGGTTTATGTTGGTGAATGCTCCATGTGAAATTTAAAATAATGTGTATTCTGTTGTTGAGTCGAACGTTTTATAAATGGCAGGCTCTACAAATTCGTCAAGTTGGTTGATAATGTTGCTCTTACCTTTTATGTACTTACTGACTTTATTTCTATTTGTTTTGTGAGTTAATGAGAGAGAAATGTTGACATCTGCAACTCTTAATGGTGGATTTATTTATTACTACTTTTAGTTTTGCCTCATATATTTTAAAGCTCTGTTGTAAGATGAGTACACATTTAGGGTTGTGTCTCTCTATGATGAATTAACCAGTTTATCACTGTGAAATGTCTGTCTTTCTCCCTATTACTATTCTTTGTTCTTAAGTCTATTTTGTCTAATATTAAGATAGCCCCTATTGCAGCTTTCCTTAGTGTTTGAAATTTATATTTTTGTTATCCTAGCATCATTACTTTTAACCTGTGTATATGTATATTAAAGTAACTGGGTCTTACTTTGTTATTCATATGACAACTCTGCCTTTTAATTAAAGTTTTCAACCGTTAATTTTTTTTCGTATTTCTTCTGTTCCCATCTCTCTCTCCAGTACTCCAATTACAGGTATGTTAGCCTAGTGTTTGGACTATTTATATTTAATGTACCTATCGATATGGCTAGTTTTATCATCTTACTATTTGTTTTCTCTTTGTCCCATCTATTCTTGTTCCTCTTTACCTCTTTTCCTGCCTTCTTTTTGTATGATTGAGTATTCTTTAACATTCTGTTTTATCTTCACTCTTGCCATATGAACTATACCTATTTTATATAAGTATTTTCTATATAATGTAAGTCTTTTGTATTTATCACATATTTCGCATTTTTCCAGGTCTCTTCATTTCTTTGTATAGATCCAGGTTTCCATTTGATATCATTTTCCTTCCTTCTGAAGATTGTCCTTCAACTTTTTTTGTAATGCATTTCTGCTGGCAGTGAATCCTCTTAACTTATGTTTGTCTGATAAGTGATTTTACCATTGTCTGGGAAGATATTTTCACTGGGTATAAGATTTTAGGTTGGCGGTTTTCTTTTCAGCCCTTTAAAGATATCCTTCCATTGTCTTCTGGCTTGCATTGTTTCTGATAAGAGCTGTTCTTTGTGCCTGTACATAATGTTTTTCTCCTCTGTTTTGTTTTTAAGATTTTTCTTTATATCCATTTTCAGACATTTGATTATAATGTAAGGTCTTCTTTGCTGTTTATCTTTGTTTTGATTTGTTGTACTTACTGAATATGTAGATTATAACCCACTGCTGTCGAGTCGCTTCCGACTCATAGTTGTCATCAAATTTGGAAAGTTTTTAATCATTAATTTTTTGAATATTTTTTTCTATTTCAGCCTCTTTTTTCAGTACTCCCGTTACATGTATTTTAACCTAGTTAATGTTATCTACAGATCACTGAGACTCTGTTCATCTCTTTTCCTCATCTTTGCTTTTTTGATAATTTCTTTTGCTATATTTTTATGTTCATTAATCTTCTACAGTTTGTGGTCCAGGGTTTGGCAAGCTTTTTCTGTAAAGAGGAAGACAGTAAATATTTTAGGCCTTACTGGCCATATGGTCTTTGTCACAACTACTCAACTCACCCTTTGTACCATGAAAAAATTCATGGATAATACACAAATAAGTGAATGTGCCAATAAAACTTTGTTTATAAAAACAGCCTGTGGGCCAGATTTGGCCCGTGGACCATATTTGCTGACCTCTAGTGTAATCTGCTCTTAATTCCAACCAGTGAATTTATTTTTATTTCAGAACTTTTCACTTCTAGCGTCTCCATTTGTTCTTGTTGATATATTTCATTCCTTTTTTCTCTGTGTTTATGGTTTTTTTTTTTAATACTTGAAGTTAATAGCTGTTTTAATATCCTTGTTTGCTATAATTCCATAATTTCTGGGTCTGTTTCTACTAGCTTGTTTTTTGTTTTTTTACTGCTTATAAGTCCCATTTTTCCTTTTCCTTGGCAAGTCTAGCAATTTTTAACTGGATGCTGGGCATCACAAATATTGTTGAGCGTTTGGATTTTTTTGCTTTAGAGAGTGTGGAACTTCTGGTTCGCAGCTATTTGTGGTTCAGGGCGATTCTTTCAAAACTTGTTTTTAAACTTTGTTAGGGTGTTATGAATTGGAATCAACCTGATGGCAATGAGTTTGGGTTTTTTTTTTTTTTTTTTTTTTGGCTTAGGGTGGATTTAGCCTTTTGGGAGTCTCTGCTGAATTCCCCAGGGGATCAGCAATATTTCTTGACTCTTTGGTGGGAAGTCAAATGATTCTCAGCTCTGTGTGAGCTCTGGGAACTGTTCAACTCACAGTTTCCTTGTTCCTTTTTGCTGGACCTCATAGAGTTTTACTCTAACATCTGTGACTTAGTATCCAACAAAGACTGAAGGGTTCTCCTATTAAGATTTCTGGGTTCTTCTCCCTGCAACATCTAGCTACCTCAAACTCCCTGAACTCCAATTTTTCTCTTTAACTTAGTGAGATCTTTGTTCTCTGCTTGGAGTCTCGCTCCTGCTCTGTGTTACAGAATGTACCTCCAGGCCAAAAATCAGGGTAATCATAGGGCTTGCCTAGTTTGCTTCCCTTTCCTCAGGAATTACAGTCTTCACAGCTGCCCATTGTCCAATATCTGGAAACATTTTTTTTTTTCATGAGTTTTGTCCAGATTTCTAGTTGTTTAAGGCGAAAGTGTAAATTTGATTCTTTTTATTTTATCCTGGCCAGAAGTGGTAGTCAATAACCACATTTTCAGGTAGGGCATGAATATGCTGAGAAATGCAGTTCTGTAGGATTAAAAGACAGATTCAAATTTGAAGTTATTTAAAATGAAACTGTTAATAATCAGGACATGCAGATAAGAAGGCACCTTGCTTCTGTGCAGATACCATAGAGAATGCTGTGGAATTGCTTTGATGTATCTAATCCTAAATGAGTTAGCTTTAGCTTGTAAATTAAATTGTCTGCAACATAGAGTACCTATCACTTGCAGGACAGAGCTATTATCATTTTTCTATTCTTTGCATTGAATTCTGACAATTAAGTTTCATTTACCCTTTTGACCATAGAGAAAATGGCCGTGCTCAAGATTTCCCTCCTTCAAAATGCCTCACATTTTCACCCCTTTCTCATTCCCCTTCTTCCTCCAGCCTCTGTCTCCCAATAATGATGGTTGTCCTTGTTGTCTAGTAGAATGGAAAGCACCTAGGACCTGAATAAGAAACCAGTCATTTTAGTTGTGAGCCACATTTGACTTTCTGTGTGTCTTAGGACAAGACGCAAAAGACCTCAACGTCTGCTTCTTTTCCTTATTTATATAATTAACATAGTCATCCATGTTGTGTACAACTTTTTGTGTAGGTATGGATTCAAATAAAGCAGTATGCAAGAGCTCTTTGGAAATCTTAAGACATATTGTTAATGTATGGTGTTTTTGAGGTCATTGTGAATTCCCTCATCATTGAGACTTGAATAACCCCAGGATTGAAATGTCTTCTAGTCCAACCAAACATCCCTGCTAAATTACTATTCAGTTCTTACTTGGACTGAAAACTCACTTCCTCTCAGTTTTTGACAGTTCTTTACATTATATTGAAATATAGTTTCCTGAAGTGTCTACTTGTCTGTTATAGGTAGGTTATAGAATCCTACACTTGCTGTATCAATCTGGATCTCTAAGCAGGAGACAGAAACCAAAGGTAAAGTTTAATATAAGAAATTATTAACTATAATGGGATTAGAGTCAGTAAGAAGTAGAGAGAACTCTAAAGGAGAGAGGAATAGCAGGTATAAAGGGTAGGCTGAGATAGAATATTCAAGGAGGACACCTTCCCAGGGCTGAGGTCTAGATCTTGTTGGAGAGAGCTAGGCTGTGATTCAGTGAATGGCAGAGAAGTAGTTTTAGTATCATACTGGGTGATGGAAAAGTCCCTGTGATGCTGTGCTATTGCTGGAAATCTCTCCTCTGGAATTTGCCAAAAATTTACCCTCTAAGGTGTTGAGGAAAGCTGTCCATAGGGAGATGTCTTACCAGAGGCACTCCATTTTGAAATTGCCCAAGGTAGGGGTGGGGATGCAGGGGAAAGCACTGGCTGCTGAGTGCTGCTGTCCACCGTAAGCTGTAGGAGTTGAATGTTGGAAAAGCACATGGTGTAAGATCTGGGTACTAGAGGAGTCACATGCACTGTAAGAGCTTGCTAAATGAGCACATCAGAACCAGGAAACAAAGCTCTTTCTTCCAGCAATTCCTCTTCGGCACTCTCTGTTGACAAAGCTTAACATCATGCCAGTTCACAAAGAATAATACTTAAAAGGCCCAGATCCATTTTCGTAGAGCAGGCAGAAAGGGCACATTTGGAGCTGAGAAGCAATCAATCTATAACTGGCACAGTCTACTCCTTTGGTTACTCAGCTTCTATATACACCCTTCTCACATATTTGGACTCCTTTAAAAACAGGAAACAACTCTGTTTCTACCTAACAAGTTACAGCTGACTTTCTTACAAGTGAAGAAGTTCTCATCCATTTCCCAACATGAGAAGACACACAGTCTCAAGAGTCATTGTACTCCTCTCTGCCGATATTTTCAAATTCAGTCACAGTCTCATTGAATATTCTGTTAGCTAAATACTAAGTTGTACTTCCAACAACTTTAGCTAAGTTACCTTGCAAAGACTTGTATATAAAATAAAAAATGGAAAGGAGAGGGAAGAAAATGGCTAACATACACAAGTAAACATACACATATAACAAGTAAATAGAAAATATGCAAAGCTACTATAGTCCTTGTTTCTGAAACTGGTCACAAGGCTATAGTTGATGTTTATGAGTTTGTTTTTTCAGTACCTAGTCTGTATTCTCCCTGCTCTCAGCTACAACCTCAGCTGGTTGGGGTTCTTTACCTGGTGGAGCGACTCAAACTTTCATTCCTAAAGGGTGTGAATCTTCAGATTCCTGCCTATTTTTGGTTATTATAGTTTTTCCATTAACCTTTACTATTGAGCATGACAGTACTAAGAGGTGGCCTAGAGAATCCTCTGGTTTCCAGCATAGTGCTTCTTGCCCCCATTGTGTAGCAACAACCTCATTTCTCCTTGGTAGTCAGAAGCAATCACTACAGCCAGTAGATTAACCCCTTTTTTTTTCTGCCAATTGGTTTAGTGCCATAAGGGACCCAAAATGTCCAGGTGGTAGTCTCATGTTCAGATTCAGTGAAACCATTGTTGTGTCTCCTGGTGGAAGCATTCCGCCCTTGGGATGTAATAGTGAGAAGAGCCATCCTCACTTCTACCCCTTGAATTCCATACCCATGTATTTTGGTTATGGGAGAGATTGTACCATATAATGGTTTCTGATTTTCAGTGCATATACTGGGTCCTATAAAACAGAATCTCATCCTTTCAGGGTATTTTGTCCCAACCATCACCATAACTGAGTCTTTAGGAAGCTACGGCACATCTCAATTAGGCCAGGAGCTTCCCAGTGATAGGGCATTGACAGTTCTTGGTATTGTTCAGATATCAGGTTTCTATTTTGTTGTTGTCCTTATAACTGGTTTGTTGACTCTCACACTTGCTTGTCTACTTTACACCTTAACTTCATTTACAATCTTGGGCAAGTCCTTTCCTCTCTCTAGACCTTGAGTGAGTCTCCACCTGAAGAGTGAGAGGTTTAGACTTGATAGTCCTTTAAGAACCTTCCACATCTAACATGTTCTTGTTCTAGTGATCTTGTGGGGTTGTTGTGAGATCAAATGGGACAGCCCAGGTAAAAGTGAATTGTCAACTCTAAGGCTTATGCACATGGGAGGGACTGAGGCATGATGTAATCTCTTCATTATTATTACAGTTTCCAGGGCTGGACTTTGATTCTGTCTGGAGCCGAGGAAAGGGTAGTAGCTAGCCCTCCAATACCATGTCTCTTTCTCAAGACTCAGGATCAGTGTTCATTCCTGTAGCAGTGGGCTGGGACCTATATGTGGGGGTGGGGAAGGGGCAACATTGTTGAGAGAAGTCCAGAAAAGGAACGTGGAGGAGTTCGACATTTTCCATCTGTATCTTCCTGCCCTCTCTCTCTTCACTCCTCCTTACACAGAGGTGTACACACACACACATGCTAATATTCTCCCTCTTCTTCTCTCTTTTTGTCTTTCTCTGTCTCTGCTCTTAAACACATGCTGGCTGCTCTGGAGTCAACCAGACTTAATGAGGGGACAGCCATTTCAGTTTCTTCCTTCTCCCTCCTACCTACCCCCTGGCCTAATGCTGCGCTTTGGCAGTTGCTGCAGGCCTGTGAGGAAATACACTGTGCTCTCCCTGGTTTTTTTGAGATGAAGACCTAAAAATATTCCACTGTATAATTGGTTATCCAATCAGCCATGCAAATAAGCACTGTGTCAGATCCTATAGGAAATGAGGCAGGAGGCCTAGAACTTGGAATCCTGCCAGCTTTGCCTTTTTTTTTTCTTCTGTTTTTCTTAAATGTGCCTCTTGAGATCGGGGTTTGGGGTTTGAGGGAAGAGCATATGCTGGATGGGTTTCCATGGAGACAGGTGCTGGGCACTGATTTTATGTCTTCTGGTGGGTTAAGGAGATTAAGCAGGGTCTGGTGTCATGGGAGGAGTTAGGGCGGTGGTCTTATTGAGTATAGTTGGAACAATTTGACTTACTGTGCATTGAACTTCTGTTCCAGTCTCCAGGTCTTTGTTCCATATGATGCCTACCTTCCCAGGCACACCTGCCTAAAATGCCCTCTGTCTTCATTTCTGCTTATCCAAATCCTGCATATTCCTCCAGACCTAGCCCTTACATGATATCAGCAGGACCAACCATGCATAGCGAGTGTTCCCTCAAAATGCTCACTATGTATAACGGAAACAGGCCCCTGGGTGGTGCAAATGGTTTGCGTTTAACTGCTGACCTAAAGGTTAGCGGTTCAAACCCATCCAGTGGTGCTGTGGAAGGAAGGCCTGGCGATCTGCTTCCATAAAGATTTCAGCCAATAAAACCCTATGGAGCAGTTCTGCTCTGTAACATGTGGGGTCACCATGAGTCAGAATTTCCAGCCGTGGGTTTTATAACAGAAACAGCTCCCCTCCCCATGCGCTTGTGTGTGCAGAGTATACTGTGACTTCCCTTCTCCATTGTCTTTCCTGACTCCCAAGAGCCCTCTGATATCACGGGGGGTAGGGGGAATGGAAGAGGAAGCAGGAAGAGGTAGTTTAGTGTTTGAGCTAGGAACACAGGCTTTGGAATGGCAGAGTTGCCACTTGTGTGTGACCTTGGTTAAGTTTCTTTACCTTCCAAGCATCGGTTTCCTCGTCTGTAAAACACAGAGAGTAATATTTCCAGTTTCATAGGGTTTAAGGTTGTTATGACAATTGAATAATACAATGCCTGTAAAGAATTTAGCATAATGGCTGCCTCAGAGTAAGTGCTCACTAAGTGTTAGATGTTACTATTATAATTGTCACCATTCCATTTTATAGTTGAGGTAAAGGAAGTGTGGGGAGAGTAGGCAACTTAGTCCACTTGTAATCAGTCATAGGCTACTGGCAAGGACCATAGATGGTCAACTAACAGGATTATTCAGTCTTGGTGCTGAGCTCAGCCTGGTGCTAGGCCCTGTGCTGGAATAATGACCTTAGATGCCATGAGGAGGCATCTCTGGGGAGAAAGGACTCACACAGCTGAGCACTTCACGTGGAGGCATCTACCTGTAGTGGGAAGAGCAGTTGACTCTGAGACAGAATAGAAGCTCCAAAAGAGAGGGTCTGTCTGGTCGCTCTCACCCCTTGGTCCCCAGCACCAAGAACAAGGACAGGCACATTGTAGGCACTCAGTAGGTCTCTGTCAAGGAATAACCAGAAGCCTGGAGCCACAGCTCTGGCTGGGCTTCTGACTTGGGTGACCCTGAACAGCAACTCGCATCCTCTGAGTCACACAGGACACATGGGGGTTGGACCTTTAGGGCTCTGCCAGCTCTCATGGTCTGCAGATCTCTGACTCGGTAGACTTGAAGTCTCCCAGCAGCCTCATACCATCTTTACCTCAGTAGTGCTTTTGGAGAATGCGGTGCAGAGGTGAGACCGTGAGAGGCCCGACAAGGCTGAATGGTCGCCCAGGTGCTGGCAGTGCCGCAGGCAGCATGCAGCTGCCCTCAGATGGTGCAGGGCTGGCCGGGCTTTGCAGGAGCACTTTAGCTTGTAGCCATTCTCGATTTGTGCTGATGCTGAAAGATTTCCCTAACAGTCATATTTGCTGTTGCTGCTGTTGCTGCTGTTGCTACTGCCTACTCACAGTCAAGAGAGAGTTCTGGCAAGAGGCGCCATGCTTCTCTCTCTCTCCGCTGGTCGAAAACCTCTAGTGTCTGGTTGACCACAGGAGAAAACTTCTGAGCATGACATTCAAGTTCCTTGAGATGTGCTGGCCCCCATCTGCATTTCTCATGGTACCTGTGACTACTAATCCCCCGACCACAGACCTAAGCTGTAGCCACCTTGACTATTTGCTGGTCCCCCTATATATTCCAAACCCTCCCTCTTGTGGTTTTTCACATAGGCCATTCTCTTCCCATATCCCTCCATGCTCCCAAGAAAAACCATTGCTCTTTGGGCTTCTACCCATCCCTGCTCAGATATCTTCCTTCATAAGGAGTTGCCTCCTCTTAGTCACAATTCCTTCCATCCGTATAAACTCATAGCACCTGGAATGTGCTTGCTTCCATCTAACACTTGTTACACCTGTGAGGTGTAGTATAACTCTAGTGCTTCAGATGTTGGCTTTGCTATTGAGCAGATTGGGATTCAAATTCTGGCTGCCATTCATTAGCTGTATGACCTTGGGCAAGCCGCTTAACCTCTCTGGCTTTAGTATCATTATTGCTGAATCGAGGTTCATAATTCTTCTGTCATAGGGTTTTGTGAGAAAATGTGTAGGTTGCCTTTTGCAAGTGGCAACTAGTAGACCCTCACATGGTAGCTCCCACAGCTGTCATCTCCCTGTGTTGGTGTCAAGCGTGTTTCACCAGCCAACTTAAAACCTCCTTCAGAGCAGAAACCACCCATATCAGTCAAGTCCATTCAGGAAGCAGAAACAACGCTAATAGGACAGGCACACCACCCCGTGTCTCTAATTTCTACACCTTCTCCCAACTCTACAGCCCCTGAACCTTGCCCAGGGCTTTGCATGGAGTAAGCCTCAATAAAAAGGGGTTATTACTGAACTTTGAATTTCCCCATGCCTTATCTCTCCTGGCCTGCAGAAAATTAATGTTCAGAATTGGAATTAGTCGTGGAAAATCTCCATTCTCTCTCCTTTCTTTACTCTGTGACGATCATAGTTGCAGGTTTTTTCCTTGAATTAATTAATTTGGCAAACCTTCATGAAGCATTGGTAATGTGCCTGGGGCTGTGAGGTGCTGGAAATTATAGCCAGTATTCTTAGATGGGTGTGCATTTCTTAAGCGCCTTCACCGATGCTAATTGATTTGGCCCTCACGGTGCTTTGAGATGGCTGCAGGAGGCATTGTTATTATTATTACCATTCTCATTTTACAGAGGCTGGGTGGGGTTCAAGCCCTCATCTTCCGGCTCTAGGTGGGGGATCCTTTTTCTGCCCCACTTGGCCTTCCTTGCTCATTTCTCAACCCTGGCATTTGTACCCTGGATTGAAGGTTGGCTAGGACTCCTCTGCAGAGCTTTACAGGCCCCATCCAGAGTGGAAGGCTTTCTTTTGATCCATTTCTCCAACAAGTATGTAGAGTACTGGGAAGGTGTGGAAGAAAGGGAAGACATGGTCCCTTTCTACCAAAAATGTATAAACTCACTGCAGCGGACAGGACACATACATCTTTGTTGAACAAATATTTATTGTCTGCTTTTTGCCTGGAACTCTGCTAAAAGTTGGCAATACAGTGCTGAACTAGATGGAGAAAATGTCTCTTTATATTTCTAGTCTCAGGCACAGACAGTTAACAGGGAAAGAGATAAACAAGATCTTACAGATTGTTAAAGGTACTATGAAGAAAATTTATGAAAAACTGAATAGCAATACAAGTAGAACACAATAAAATAAGAA
Source organism: Dugong dugon (assembly GCA_030035585.1). Taxonomy (NCBI): domain Eukaryota; kingdom Metazoa; phylum Chordata; class Mammalia; order Sirenia; family Dugongidae; genus Dugong; species Dugong dugon. The sequence continues at coordinate 13,945,473 of CM057481.1, read as the reverse complement.
TACACTAAGATAAATTATAGAGTCATGATATATCAGCTCTGGAAAGGCCCTGGCCCAGCCTCCCTCTCTTTAGAAGTCTCGACGGGATGAGGTCAGAGCCAGGCTTAGACTTAGAGTTAGCAGCCTTTCCATGGGCAGTATGTGCTAGGGGCTGTAGTAGGGGGGTATGGCCTTTGTGAGAAAGGTGTTGAGATCTTTAATTTCTACCATTCAAAGCCAGCATGGTCCCTCCTTTGAGCAAAACTCATGGGAGAAAGCTCAAAGGAACAAAATTTGCAGTTTTGTGGTGCAGAACATTTCTGTCAAATGGGAACTCCCCAAAGTATTTGCAATCATAGATTGGTCTAAGAACTTGATTTGCATGCTACATTTTTGGGATGCAGTTATTACATAAAGAGATAGACCTGGGTTTGCACAACAGAAGGGACTAGTTCAGGGTGGCTTCTGAAAGATACCACTGTTGTTTGAAAGCACTGGGAAAGTCAACATCAGATGAGAGTTCAGATCTAGGGGCAAAGCGGATAAAGGAGGCAGGATGGGTGGTGGGGGAAGCTCAGACTCTGAAGCTGAAGGAAGAAGCCTGATGTGGAAATTCTCCCATCCTAGGAGTACTCAAATGTAGCAGCAATTGTGAGGATGGTGCAGGACTGGACAGGGTTTCATTCTGTTGCACGTGGGGTCACTATGAGTCGGAAGCGACTCGATGGCACCTAACAACCACCACCATGAGGGCGAACCATGACACTGTGGTAGGAGCATAAAAAGGAGCAAGAAAGGCACTTCCTAAATTAGGAGGAGAATACATAGTTGCACACGAAACCTCAGCCACTAGTCTGAGACTCTTATTTCTTCTTCTGCACCCTCCCCTAATAAGTACAAGCTTACAGTGTATCCTTTTATTATAAACAAAAATATGTCTTACCTTAAACACTGTGATAGACACCTGTAGACGCAAATAAAGGAAAAGAACTGACTAAACCACAGACGTGAATTCATGGATATCAATCTAGATAAGACTAGGATACATCTCCCTCAGCTTCTCTCTTTATGGCCCCCTTTTGAGGCGGAACCTAGGCAATCCTGTGTTTTAACTCAGTGTCCGTTCTTCTGTTTCTTCAAAATTTCTGTTCCAGAACTAAGAGCTGTAGAGGTCAACTTAGTGTCCACAGCCAGCCCTGCCTGTTTTTCCAGTGTCTCCTTCTGCTGACAATTGAGGTGGCTGGAACTGGGGTGGAGGAGGAGGGTGGTGATGAGGAAGACCAGGAGGGTGCTGCTCAAAAGTTGCCTTGGGAGAGGAATGAATAAGATGAAGGAAATCAGGGTAATAAGTGTAACAGTTAAATATGCTCATGTGAAGAGAACAAGGCACTAAGGCACAGCAAAGGTTTCTAAGACGGGGCACAGGGTACAATAAACATAAAAGAAAAGATACAGTAGACTTCATCAAAATTTAAAACTTGCGCTCATCAAAAGATGCTGTTAAGTAAATGAATAAGCAAGACATCAATTGGGAGAAAATATTTGCAAAACATCTTTCTGATGAAGGACGTCTGTCTAGAACATACAAAACTTTCATACAACACAATAATAAAAAGACACATAATCCAGTTTTTTAGATGGGCAAATGATCTAACAGATATTTTTTAATAGAAGATACAGGTGGCCAAAAGGCACATGAAAAGATGTTCAACCTTATTGTCATCAGACAAATGTAAGTTAAAACCATAATGACATACCATTGCACACCCATCAGAATGACTAAAATGTAAAGGCTGATAAGACCACATTTTGGTAAGGATGTAGAGCAGTTGAGAACTCTTACACACTGTTGGTGGGATTATACAATAGTACAACCACTCTGGCAGTTTCTTGTAAGACCTATGACCCAGCACTTTTATTCCTAGGTATTTATCTGAGAGAAAAGAAGACATATGTCCACAAAAAGACTTATACACAAATGTTTATAGCAGCTTTATTCTTAATAGAAAGAAACTGGAAACAATCTAAGTGTCCATGAACAGCTATATGGTGGTATATTCATACTAAAAAAAATGATAAATGGAGAAAAGATTGAAGTTGTCAAGGATTTCATTTTACTTGGATCCACAATCAACACCCATGGAAGCAGCAGTCAGGAAATCAAAAGACACACTGCATTGGGCAAATCTGCTACAAAAGACCTCTTTAAAGTGTTGAAAAGCAAAGATGTCACCTTGAAGACTAAGGTGAGCCTGACCCAAGCCATGGTATTTTCAATCACATCATACTCATGCGAAAGCTAGACAGTGAATAAGGAAGACTAAAGAAGAATTGATACCTTTGAATTGTGGTGTTGGTGAGGAATATTGAATATATATACCATGGACTGCCAAAAGAATGAACGAATCTGTCTTGGAAGAAGTTCACCAGAATGCTCCTTAGAAGCTCAGATGGCAAGACTACGTCTTACATACTTTGGACATGTTAGGAGGGATCAGTCTCTGGAGAAGGACATCATACTTGGTAAAGTGGAGGGTCAGCGAAAAAGAGGAAGACCCTCATTGAGATGGATTGACACAGTGGCTGCAACAGTGGGCTCAAGCATAACAATGATTGTGAGCATGGCGCAGGACCGGGCAGTGTTTCGTTCTGTGGTGCATAGGGTCGCTATGAGTTGGAACCGACTCAACAGCACCTAACAATAACAGCATAATGATATTCATACAAAGAAATACTACTCAGTAATAAAAAGACATGAACTAATGATCCAGAAACATCATTACGCTGAGTGAAAGAAGCCTTTCATGAAAGAAACTGTGAGTCCATATATCAAGTTCTTGAACAGGCAAAACTAATCTGTGGTGGGAAAAGTGAGAGTAGTGGTTGCCTCTAGAGAGAATTTGGGGTGGGGATTGACTGGGAAGAGGCTCAGGGGGACGTTTTGAGGTGATGTTCTATATCTTGATTGGGGGATATACATTTGTCAGAATTTAGTAAAAGGTTGTTGTTAGGTGCTGTCGAGTTGGTTCTGACTCATAGCGACCCTGTGCACAGCAGAATGAAACACTGCCCAGACTTGCACCATCGTCACAGTTGTTGCTATGTTTGAGCCATTGTTGCAGCTGCTGTGTCAATCCATCTCGGTCAGGGTCTTCCTCTTTTTCTCTGACATTCTACCTTACCAAGCATGATGTCGTTCAGGGACTGGTTCCTCCTGATAACATGTCCAAAGTACATGAGATGAAGTCTTGCCATCCTCACTTCCAGGGAGCACTCTGGCTGGACTTTTCAAGACAGACTTGTTTGTTCTTCTGGCAATCCATGGTAGATTCAGTATTGTTCGCCAACACCGTAATTCAAAGGCATCAGTTCTTCTTCAATCTTCGTTATTTATTGTCCAGGTTACACATGCATATGAGGCTGTTTGAAAATATCATGGCTTGGATCAGGTGCACTTTAGTCCTTAAAGTAACATATTTTGTTTTCAATGCTTTACAGAGGTCTTTTGCTACTAAATGGTACACCTATGTTGTTGTTAGGTACTGTCAAGTCGGTTCTGACTCATAGAGACCCTATGTACAACAGAATGGAACACTGCCTGGACCCGTGCCATCCATACAATCTTTGCTATGCTTGATCCCATTGTTGCAGTCACTGTGTTAGTCCATCTCATTGAGAGTCTTCTTCTTTTTTGCTGACCCTCTACTTTACCAGGCATGATGTCCTTCTCCAGGGACTGATCCCTTCTGGTAACATGTCCAAAGGACATGAGATGAAGTCTTGCCATCCTTGCTTCTAAGGAGCATTCTGACTGTACCTCTTCTGAGACAGATTTGTTCGTTCTTCTGGCAGTCCATGATATATTCAATGTTCTTTGCCAACACCATAATTTAAAGGCATCGTTTCTTCAATCTTCCTTATTCATTGTAAATGGTACACCTATGATTTATGCATTTTCTCGTCATGTAAATTTTACTTAAAAAATAAATATTGAATTCTAGGTAGTAATAAGCATGGCGAAGTGTTTAGGGGTGAAGTATATTGAGGCCTGCAACTTATTTTGAAATGGATCAGAAATAATATTGATTGATGGATGAATTGAGCAATGGATAGATAAGTGATAAAGCATGTATAGCAAAATCTTATATTGTAGAATTTAGGTAGTAGATATATGGGTGTTCACGGTAAAATTCTTTCAGCTTTTCTCTATGTTTGAAAATGTTTATAATAAGTATAGGAATAAATATGCTGAAGTGGAGATGTAAGTTGCATGAATGGAAGATTAATGTGATTTATTATCCTTCGTTACTCAGTGCAATTTTACTTCTTCAAAATGCTATTAAAACCTGCTGTGAGAGCCTCTGCAATATAGTTGATTTATCAAATTCAGAAGAATCCTTGCAGCCTCTCTAAGTCATTTATATCACCTGGATATCTTTGAGTTAATTTTCCTGCCACAGTATAATTCTTTTTCCCCCTTTGAATGTGATCATCTCATTACTTCCCCAAGTACTGAGTGCTTGGAGTAGCTTTGGAATCGTTGCTTTCACTGTCTGTTATTGTGGAGAACAAATAGCCAACAAGTAAAAGGAGGTTGGGAAATAGTGATGAGGGAGGGCATAGAGTCATGGAATAATTTGAAAGATACTTAGTGGGCAAAATAAAGTTCTGGCTTTTCAACAAAGATTTTTTAAAAAGAATCTTTTTGAAAAGCACAATGGTGGATATATCATGTACAGTGGTTGAAATGGTTATTCATTTTAACTTTTAGGGCCTTTGACAAAAATGCCAGATATATTCTTCCAATTAGCGATATCAGGCAGCCTTTGTAGAGGGTACAGGAAGTTATAAACCACTGTAGATAATCACAAAGTGAACTCAGGACAGAGATTAGATCAACACTCATTCCTTTTTTTTTTCTTGGAATGAAGTCAGAAGCAACATTGCTCTTATTTTTATTTGCAATGAACCTAATTTTTGAACTCATCTATATAATAATAAGTACAGGAAAGGAAAACTAGAGGAAAGGAGATTCAGCATATTGGCTAGTTAGGCTTTGCCTGATAATAAAAACAACAAAAGAAAGCAAACCTAAGCCCTTTTGGCTAGTAAAGTTGAGTCTTCCTTGCTCCCATGTCCCATCTACTTCTGCCATGCTAATTTAGAGACTGTCAGTCTTTCCTGCCCAGGTAGTCTTTTGAGGGACCTTTACTATCCCTTTCCCTGCCAGCTCGAGCCCACTTGTAATAGTCTATCAGAAGGTGTGTTCTTCTGGCATTTACCTTTCATTATATGGAGCTTCACTTGGGAAATAGTCCAACAGAGGCAGTCTGCTGTAACCCAGTAAACATCTAATTGATATTACAGTTATTTTGATTAGACAACACACCCCTCAGTCCTTGAGCTGTGGCCTTGATGAGATCATTAATTGGAAGTAGAATTTCTGTGAAAGACAGTAGCAGTTCCCCAGGTGATAGGCCTGAGATTGGACTTGTCCAGGTGTCACCAATGGAATTGTATGGGGGCATCATAGAAATGGATGTCCTGTTGATACATTGAGAAGCTCTAAGAAACCCTGCATTCTAGTGACAGTGAAAATAGCACTGATAGACTAAGGCTGTTAGAAAGCCAGTTGATGGCTGTATTTTCATGGAAGGGAGGAGGGGAAAAGGGAAGAAAGGAGAAAAAGCAAGAGAGAGACAGTCATTCAGTCTGCAAAGAAGTGTCACGGTAGCTTATGTGTTTCTTCTATTGTTCTCAGTTCTGAATAAAGAGAGCTCAACCTGCCTCTGAATCACTGGCAGTAGACAGCTCAGTACACGAGACTGTACTGAGTACAGAGCGTCTAACAGGCAAAGGCCACACCTCATTCATCTCTGGACCTTGAAGTCCTGGCATTGAGAGTGTGCCCTGGGGTGTTTGTTAAACGAAGGAGCCATGAAGGGCAGTGAGGGTGGCTGGGACCAAGCACTGGTACTGACGATGGTGAGATAGACTCCAAGGTCTACCCTCCCAAAATTTGAAAGTGCCACCCAGTTATAAATGAACTGATGAAAGCATTCCCACTGTGTCTCCTGCACTTTTCTCTTGACAGTTTAGATATGATACTTTCCTATTTTCCAGCAGCCCCTGAGTATGCTTCTTGTCTCTAGTATTTCCCTCAAAGACCAGTTTCTGGCTCCCCTTATTGCTTTTTAGCTTTGTGATTGCGTGTGCACTGCTCACTCTTCCAGGAAGCTTTGCTGTTCTGGGATCTGGAACTGTTCTGGGATTTGACCCTAAATCAACCTCTATACTGCCCCCAAATATCCTTTTCTCTGCCAAGCTTATGTCCTTTTTTTCTAAGGAGGGCAGGAGACTTTTTTTTTTTGTTCACTAACTGTTAAGTTTCTTTGTTGTCAGGTGTAGTCAAAAGGAATTTGCTAAAACTGTACATAACCTACCATCACCCAGATATCTATCTGACCTTCAAATCCATTTATGAGTTCGCAACAAATTAAGAAAATAAATCATATCGTGGGGCAGCTGGTTACCTGATGATGCGTTGTTGTGTCAGTAGGCTAACTGAGTATAGCAGAGGTTTACAAGATCCAATGCAGAGACATCTTTGGGGGTAATGGAGGCCATCTGGTTCACCTTCCTGTCTCCAGAGCAGGAGGAGAACCAACTGAGAAAATTCACAGACTGATTGTGGGGGACTGGCTTAGAGAGCCCCAGGGCAGGGGAGATATCTAGTCCTAGTTACCAGTTTCTTAGAAAATGAGGTACTTAGGACTTTTTGTTTTCAGCAGGAACCCTGCTTTCTAATACCTGCATAATAGGAAACATCTCACCCAACTTATTGTTATGTACAGAATGAAGAATTCTGCCCTAACCCACATTGCCATATCTTATTGTAATATACACACATATCTACAAGTATCAAATGTGGAACCTGTGCCCTTTGTTTGGGGTATATTTGCATGGTGTTGGTGTTCTGTCTGTGATAGTATTATTTGTCAAAGTCTGAGGGTGATTTCTTGTAAAAGAATGGATGTTATCTTATTAAAGTCCAGTCTCCCCCCCTCCCCCCCCCCCGTGTATCTGTCAATTTGTCATACTGTGTCGCTTGTGTGTTGCTGTGATGCTAGAAGCTATGCCACTGGTATTTCAAATACCAGCAGGGTCACCCATGGTGGACAAGTTTCACTGGAGCTTCCAGACTAAGACAGACTAGGAAGAAGGACCTGGTGGTCTACTTCTGAAAAAATTGGCCAGAGACACCCTTATGAATAGCAATAGAATATATTGTCTGATATAGTGCCAGAAGATGAGCCACTCAGGTTGCAAGGCACACAAGATACGACTGGGGAAGAGCTGCCTCCTCAAAGTAGAGTTGACCTTAATGACATGGATGGGATCAAGCTTTTGGGACCTTTCATTTGCTGGTGTGGCATGACTCAAAATGAGAAGAAACAGCTGCAAACATGCATTAATAATTGGAACATGGAATATACAAAATATGAAACTAGGAAAATTGGAAGTGGATTGCATAAAGATCAGTATCCTAGGCATTAGTGAGCTGAAATGGATTGGTAATGGCCATTTTGAATCCGACAATCATATGGTATACTATGCTGGGAATGACAAATTGAAGAGGAATGGTGTCGCATTCATTGTCAAAAGAACATTTCAAGATCTATCCTGAAATACAATGCTGTCAGTGATAGGATAATATCCATATGCCTACAGGGAAGACCAGTTAATATGACTATTATTCAAATTTATGCAGCAACCGATATGCCAAAGATGAAGAAATTGAAGATTTTTACCAACTTCTGCACTCTGAAATTGATCAAACATGCAATCAAGATGCATTGATAATTACTGGTGATTGGAATGCAAAAGGTTGGAAACGAAGAAGGATCAGGAGTTGGAAAATTTGGCCTTGGTGATAGGAATGACGCCGGAGATCGCATGATAGAATTTTGCAAGACCAGCGACTTCATTGCAAATACCTTTTTTCAACAACATAAATGACAACTATACACTTGGACCTCACTGGATGGAAAGCATGGGAAACAAACTACATTTGTGGAAAGAGATGATGGAAAAGCTTATTATCACCAGTCAGAACAAGGCCGGGGGTGACTGTGGAACAAACCATCAGTTGCTCATACGCAAGTTCAAGTTGAAGCTGAAGAAAATTAAAACAAGTCCAGGAGAGCCAAAATCCAACCTTGAGTATATTCCACCTGAGTTTGGAGACCGTCTCAAGAATAGATTTGATGCATTGAACACTAATGACCGAAGACCAGACAAGTTGTGGGATGACATCAAGGAAATCATACATGAAGAAAGCAGAAAGGTCATTAAAAAGACAAGAAAAGACCAAAATGGATGTCACGAGAGACTCTGAATTGTGCTCTTGAATGACAAGTATCTCAAGCGAACAGAAGAATGATGAAGTGAAAGAGCTAAACAGAAGATTTCAAAGGTTGGCTTGAGAATGACAAAGTAAAGTATTATAACAAGATGTGCAAAGACCTGGAATTAGAAGACCAAAAGGGTAGAACACGCTCAGGATTTCTCAAGCTGGAAGAACTGAAGAATAAAATTCAAGCCTCGAGTCACAATTTTGAAGGATTCTATGGGTGAAATATTGAACGACGGAGGAAGCATCAAAAGAAGATGGAAGGAATACACAGAGTCACTGTACCAAAAAGAACTGGTTGATGTTCAGCCATTTCAGGAGGTAGTATATGATTAAGAACCAATGGTATTGAAGGAAGAAGTCGCAGCTACACTGAAGGCATTGGCGAAAAACAAGGCTTCAGGAACTGATGGAATACGAATTGAGATGTTTCAACAAATGGATCCATTGCTGGAGGTGCTCACTCATCTATGCTAAGAAATTTGGAAGACAGCTACCTGGCCAACCAACTGAAAGAGATCCATATTTGTGCCCATTCCAAAGAAAGGTAGTCCTACAGAGTGTGGAAATTATTGAACAGTGTTATTAAAATCACATGCAAGTAAAATTTTGCTGAAGATCGATAGGGGACTGCCAGAAATTCAGTCCGGGTTCAGAAGAGGATGTGGAACCAGGGGTATCATTGCTGATGTCAGATGGATCCTGACTGAAAGCAGAGAATACCAGAAAGATGTTAACCTACCAGAAAGATATTTATCTATCAGAAAGATGTTTACCTACCAGAAAGATGTTTACCTGTGTTTTATTGACTATGCAAAGGCATTTGACTGTGTGGATCATAACAAATTATGGATAACATTGCAAAGAGTGGGAATTCCAGAACACTTACTTGTGCTCATCAGGAACCTGTACGTAGACCAAGAGGCAGTCATTCAAACAGAACAAGGGGATACTGAGTGGTTTAAAATCAAGAAAGGTGTGTGTCACGGCTGTACCCTTTCACCATACTTATCCAATCTGTATGCTGAGCAAATAATCTGAGAAGCTGGACTATATGAAGGAGAACACAACATCAGGATTGGAGGAAGACTTATTAACAATCTGTGATATGTAGATAACACAGCCTTAATTGCTGAAAGTGAAGATGACTTGAAGCACTTATTGATGAAGATCAAAGACCACAACCTTCAGTATGGATTACACCTCAACATAAAGAAAACAAAAATCCTCACAACTGAACCAATAAGCAACATCATGATAAATGGAGAAAAGGTTGACGTTGCAATGATTTCATTTTTTCTTGGATCTACAATTAACACCCATGGAAGCATCTGTCAAGAAATCAAACAACCTATTGCACCGGGCAAATCTGCTGCAAAAGACATCTCTAAAGTGTTGAAAAGCAAAGATGTCACTTTGAGATCTAAGGTGCGCTTGACCCAAGCCATGATATTTTCAGTCATCTCATATGCATGCGAAAGCTGGACAGTGAATAAGGAAGACTGAAGAAGAATTGACGCCTTCCTATTATGGTGTTGGCGAAGAATATTGAGTACACCATGGACTGTCAGAAGAACAAACAAGTCTGTCTTGGAAGGAGTACATCCAGAGTACTCCTTGAAGTGAGGATGGCGAGATTTCATCTTACATACTTTGGACATGTTATCAGAAGGGACCAATCCTTGGAGAAGGACATCATGCTTGGTAATGTAGAGGGTCAGTGAAGAAGAAGAAGACCCTCTACAAGATGTATTGACACAGTGGCTGCAACAGTGGGCTCAAACATAGCAACGATTGTGAGGATGGCACAGGATAGGGTAGTGTTTCGTTTTGTTGTCCGTAGGGTTGCTATGCGTTAGAACCAACTTGACGACACCTGGTAACAACAATCACCACCACCTCCCCTTTCCCCAAACCTTAGAGAGTCAACACTTAAACGGTTTTTGGTCTGCTTTATGCTTGCAGCAGTGCTGACAGACCAAATTACAGCACTCCCTCGCCCAGTTCTAAAGGGTGAATGCTGTGGCACTTAAAGTCTTTTGCAGAAACTATTATTTTAACTCATTTTCACAGTGGTTATGGCTTTTTTTTTTATTGTCTCGTAGGAACTTTGGTTAAATACAGAGTAAAAACTGAAAGTGCCTTTGGGAATAATGGGGGCTCAGGTCCTTCAGGTTCTTTTAAAAAATATTTTCTAAATAACAGTTTCTTTTGTGCCTGTAATTCAGAATTGTAGTGTACACCTCCCAACAAAGCTGGGCACCATATGTAACTGTGCACGTGTGTGTTTTGGAAAACCTCAGAAGTCACTGTAATTTTAGTGCCTATAAGTTTTCACAGGAAGCAGTAGGGAAGGACTGACAGAAGCTGTTTTTAAAGATGTTGGTGTTTGCAGAGATTTCTGCTGTTATTCTACACAGATCTTAGCTATTAAGCAAAAATGTTACAGCATTCATCTTAGAAGAAGAAACAGGACTTAGACAATCATTAGCATTCTCTTTTTTTTGGCAGGGAAGTGAAAGGCAAGAGCATTCTGTCTCCTGGGCACAAAGGGTCTAGAGCAGGGGCTGACAAACTTTCTGTAAAGGGCCAGATAGTAAATATTTCAAGGCTTTGTGGGCCGAGCGGTCTCCATCGCAACTCCTCAACTCTGCTATTGTAGTGGAAAAGCCACCTTAGACAACACGTTAATGAATGAGTATAAGTCTATTTACAAAAATCTGGCTGCTGGGCCAGATTTGGCTTACAGATCATAATTTGCCAACTCCTGGTCTAGTGAAAGGGACAAGTTGTGAGTGGTCACTGATAGTCTAATCCAGCCCATGAAGGTAGTTCTGCTTGCCTCATACCTTCACCCCAACCCAGGGCTTCTCCAGCAACTGTTAAATTAGACATAAGGTTAGGCTAGTCTTCAGGATGAATTTAAGAAAGCGCTTCCATCTGTGGGAATTTTTGTAAGCTCTGGGAAGAGAGCCTACGTACGAGAGCCTGAGAGAGAATCTTATTTCCTTTATTCACTCTACCTTGTGCACAGCAGATGCTCAGGAGCTGTGTATCAAACTCAGAATAAAGTACAGAATGAGAGAATTTTTGGCTGTTTAAGTGGAGTCATGGCTAAGGTCAGGAGTTAGCAATCTGGCACCTGGCTCATTTTGTGGGAAACTATAAGCAGTTGTGAATTTCTACCAGTAGCTACCATCCTCCTTTCTATGTATGATACTGTGAAGATCTTTCTTGCTCAAATGTTTTCTCTCCCTCTCTCATGCTCATACTTGTTCTCTCTCTCTTTTCCTTTTTCTATCTGCAGCACATGATGCCAACACACACACACACACACACACACACACACACACACACACACACACACACACACACACGTGCGAACATGTTTCCCTTCTCTGGTACTAAGAGGACAGAGGTGGGTGACATTCCATGTAACTTTGGAAAGTTTCCCAACGTCAAGCCCCAAAACATAGGTGGTGGCACTTGATACTCTTCTAGTGCAGTCAAAAGCTGTCATTAAGAGCTACGTGGTATTTATATAATACATACAGCACTGCTGACTGACAGTACATTTACACTTCATTATACTGTGTGCTGGGCATTGCACATTATCTCATTTATTCTGATTAACAGTGCTTTAAAGTATATTGCATTCTTTCATTAGGCTGTGAGGGCTCAGGCTTAGGAGAGTGACATGATGGCGCAGGCTTTTGTAGTTGAGCCAAGTGAGGATTTGGAACCCAAACTGTTTAACTCCAAATTCACTTTGCTGTCTAGCTTAGGACAAACTGGTGTCCAGGAAGTCATCTGGCTAGATTTCAGTTTACCTTATCCCCTCAGCTATTTTATTCAGTTTAATGGGTGCCTCATTGTTTAAAAGTCAATAGCAGACTAGTGGAGTGCAGGCCCCATGGAGGTGGTACATGCCATTTTTTTTTTTTTTTCCCAGAACCTACCCGTTTACCTTTTACTGGGTGTAATTAGGGATAGTCTTCTCACATCTGTGTCTCTCTCTGTACTCTCATATGTCTGGGCTGTAAAAAAAATGCAAGACTAGACGTTACAGTGATTTGGGTTTTTGAAGTTTGGCGTTTGAGCAGAATCACAAGTTATATAGAATGGTAATTTCCAGACATTTGCGGTCTGATTCACCAAGATTACTTTCTTTAAAATTGTGGTAAATATGTATGTAACAAAACATTTTGCCATTTCAACACTCTTCACATGTACAGTTCAATAACGTTAGCTTATGCTCTTCATGTTGTTCAGCCAGCACCTTATCCGTTCCCAAATTTTTTCATCATCTTAACAGAAGCTTACTGTCTCCTCACCAACATTACTTCAGTTAAAGGAAAACCTATATTTGTTAGCCCCATTTTATCCTAAGTTCCTAGGATTTTTAAAAATCATGAACCTAGATATTTAGAAAATAGCATCTGTTTAACTGTTTAAGCTTTCATGGGTTCTTTATGTTAAGATATCTTAAAGTTATCCAACTGAAGTGAGTATTCCTGAAGACTAAATTCATAGGGAAGTGACGGTGGAAACTGAACTATCCTGATAGATTAAGGCAGCTTTAAAATACAGGGTCTAGAAATTGAGTAGCTTGACAATTCCCTTAGAAGATGCATTTATGAAGTGTAAAACTCAAGTGTAAAGGTTTCAGTTGGGCACCGAATGTTGATGAATTTTGCATTGAGGCAGTTGTGATTAGGCCTGTTGCCTTTCCCAACACTAATCATTGTAAAAATGATAATTGATCTCAGTGACTAAGAAACCATTAAAAAGGCATCTACCTGTGTCCCAATTAGTAGGATAGATGTAGTTTTGAGCTTTCAGTTAGCCCAACAGGACTTTAATGGGTTGTGATTTCAAGGTGTTTGTTGATTTACAATCTTGCCTGTGTTTCCTGAGCCTTCAGTACTACTTTTTGTCATAGGTTGCAGGCATGAGGAGAGTAGGTACTTGGTTTGCTCCCCTGGGCCTTAGCATTGTGGCAGCATTAAGTGAACCGGAGTAGGATAATTTTTCAACTTTCCAGAATCCTCCAGCCCTTGATTTGTAAGAGATTTCTTCCCCCTGGGAGCTTGCGGAGATTCTTCTTTGTAACATTCACGACACAGCAACCATAGTGACAGCAGCCACTTTACTGAGTGCAAACCATGTGCCAAGTGTTTCTTGCCATCAGTGTTAATCCTTAATGCCATGAAGTTGGTGGTATCATCCCCACTAAGACGATAAGGAAACTGCTGTTCGGAGAATGTAAGTGCTTTGCCTAGGGCCTCATGGCTGGTAAAGGGGCAGAACCGGTATTTGAACATGTTGTTCATTATCCATGCAGCCTGGGCGGCAGCCAATCTTAGACTTCCTTAAAAAATTGTTCTTTTGAGAGGACTCTTCACAGTCTGCCACGAGAAAGCTGAAGGAGGAATTCGTCTCATTCGGTGAATGAAGATGCCAAAACATGCTTTGTGAAATACAACCTTGGGCTCTGTAGAGCCTGCTCAGGTTGCAGAGGGCCTTTTATCCTGTGCTGACCCCTCTTTCCGTAAAACAGCTAGATAAGAGGAGAGCTTCTTTCTCCTGGTTTCACATTGTGGTTTGCAAGCGGCCGTCACTCAGACAGTCCTGTCCTAGCTAAGAGGTGTTTGTGTGGTTGACTGTAAGTAGCCCCCTGCCTGCCAGAGGACACACACGACATGCAGCTTCTCTGGGTGCTCCTTGGCCTACAGGCTCTGGACTTAGGGGAGAGGCACGGCACAGGTTTTCAGATGCCCCCATGCTGCCCTGCCCTGCTTCTCTCTGACCTGCCACCCTAGCCCTAGGTCCCAGTGGCTTCACTTCCTGTCCTAGACAGTAGTTTTTATGAGCAGTGCCCCATCTGGACTTGAGGTGGGTCCGGGAAGATGGGCAGGTTGTGAGGCAGATGAAGTTTGCTAGGCACATTCCCTCCTTTCTGTATCCAGCTCCTGGATGCTGGATGCTTCTTTTCTGCTTCCAGTGCTCAGTGTGCTGGTGCTGCCTTTTCCCTTTCCCTCTGTGGGTCTCAGTTTCTCCGGCTACTAAAGGAAACTGTTATCAGATCTCTGAAATGCCTTCTAGCTCGAACACTCTGGATCTGTGATTCAAAGCCGTCAGCCTGGGGCTCTTCCTCACCCCGTCCTGGCTTCTGCCCTCAATGTACTAATGCGAGTATTATGTATTTCCCCTTCCCATATAAAGTCTCATCTTGGTCCCACCCATTCTCCTCTCTTCCCTCTCCAGATGACCCTAGAGATAGCTGACTCCCGAGATAGCCCCACCTAGATCTCCTAGGATGGGCAGGGAACTCACTGTCCAACCCTGGCCTTAGTCTGTTTCCTTACCTGGAGATTCAGTTCTTCCTCTAGAAACCAACCGCAGAAAGTTACCTCTGTCTTTATCACTTCCTGGGTTGGCCTCTGCTGAGTATTGAGTTTGCTTCTTGGCTCTGCACATTCATTAATTAGGGGCTCTTTAACTACGTTTTAACTTTAGGTTGTTGTGTAGATGTGTGTAGGGGTGACAGAGAATGTGTGTTAGCAAGCACAAGAGTGAGAGTTGATATTCATCCCCAGTGGTGTCCAGTGGTGGATGGAGATTATTAGCTTCTACCCACCACCACCACTACCCACTGCCGTCTCATAGCGAGCTTATAGGACAGAGTAGAACTGCCCCGTAGAATGTCCAAGGAGTGGCTGGTGGATTTGAACTGCCAACCTTTTGGTTAGCAGCTATAGCTCTTAACCACTATGCCACCAGGGCTCCTAGAGCTTCTAGAGCTGGATTTTTCAACATTTTTTAACTTTTGCCAAGAGTATTAAATATATTTTACATTTCAACTCCCAAGTATATACATATATGTGATCTGAAACATGAGTTTGATAAAAATAGTTTTACTAAATGGGGTACATTCTGATATTTTTCATTCTACTTTATTTCATTTTGAAAAATTACTAGATGCAAACCACTAAATTAATTTCATATTCCATTTTTAAAATCCTCTCTCCTCCATTACAGTATAAATTCCATGAAGGCAGGCAAATATTCTACTCCCCATAATTGGTGCTCAATTTATATTGTCAGCGGATCCTCTTCCCTATCCAGATCTCTGGGGAAATACTTTTCTGTGCTGAGAAACAATTTCATTCAAAAGATAAGGTGACTTCTGTCACTGGTCTGATTTCTTTCTTTACCTTGACTGCTAAAAATCTTAGACATATTAATAAATATGTCTTCACAGTAAACATCTTGTGTAATGGTCTTATTTCTGTTTCATTTTCTTTTCTTTTCCTTCCTAGATATTTAGAGTTTCAGCTGATTTTAAAGTGAAAGATGCTCAGTAGGAAAAGCTCAAGCAAATTAGAGGTATCTAAAGGTAGAGTTAGAAAGTCCCCCATG
Source organism: Dugong dugon (assembly GCA_030035585.1). Classification (NCBI taxonomy): domain Eukaryota; kingdom Metazoa; phylum Chordata; class Mammalia; order Sirenia; family Dugongidae; genus Dugong; species Dugong dugon. The sequence goes on along the minus strand of CM057481.1, from coordinate 13,929,659 downwards.
ATCTTGCTCTCAGAGAAAAGCCTCTGCACTTTTGGGTGGGCGTCCTGGAGACTGGCTTATGAGGAGATCAGCATCCTTTCAGTCATCAAGAGGATTATGTTATTCATGCTGTTTCTGTAACCATGTATCATGGACTCCTTTCCCTGTCCTTACATATAGATCTGCCTTCACTTTTTAAATAGCTGTTTAGTGTTTCATTTCTCACCTGTATCACATTTTTATATTCTTGCTGCCTTAAGTTCTACTGCTTTAAGTTTTTTTTTCAGAATAAAGGAGGCAATAAAGAAATAAAAATTTACTTTAAAAAGAAAAATTGTTGTTAGGTGCTGTCGAGTAGGTTCTGACTCATATAGCAACCCTGTGTACAACAGAATGAAACACTGCCTGGTCCTGCGCCATCCCCACAGTTGTTGCTATTCAGCCTGTTGTTGCAGCCACTGTGTCAGTCCATCTCATTGAGTGTCTTCTTCTTTTTTGCTCATCCTCTAACCTTCCCAAGCATGATGTCCTTCCCCAGGACTAGTTTCTCCTGATAACATGTCCAAAGTACGTGAAACGAAGTCTCGCCATCCTTGCTTCTAAGGGGTATTCTGGTTGTACTTCTTCCAAGACAGATTTGTTCTTTGTTCTGGCAGTCCATGGTATATTCAATACTATTCGCCATACCATAATTCAAAGGTGTCAGTTCTTCTTCGGTCTTTCTTATTCATTGTCCCACTTCACATGCATATGAGGTGATTGAAAATACCATGGCTTGGGTGACGCACCATAGTCCTCAAAGTGACATCATCTTTCCCTTTTAACACTTTAAAGAGGTCTTTTGCAGCATGTTTACCCAATGCAGTCGATACATTGTTTGATTTCTTGCCTGCTGCTTCCAGGGATGTTGATTGTGGATCCAAGTAAAATGAAATCCTTGACAACTTCTTTTCTCCGTTTATCATGATATTACTTATTGGTCCAGTTGTGAGGATTTTAAAAAGAACAATAGAGATGAGCTAGTCATAACGACCTAAACTAAATGAATCCTATAGTAACTGCTTCTGGAGCCACCAGGTTTCCTGGGGATAAAATTGCTTATAGAAAGCCTGTGTGGATCCTCAGTTTAGGGGATGGTAGCAGAGCACCCCTCCCAGTCTATGGGAGACAATAAGTGATGGATGAGGGCAAGGTATGACTGGCAAGACCCATCTGATAGAAATGACATTAGATGCGTCCTAGCTCAGAGTAGATCTGCAGAAACTCATTTCTGCTCAGTAGTTGACTTGTTTTTATGTGCTTGGTTTTTTAAGCTTCCCAATGCCTCTTGATTAACTCGATTTTACTTTGTAATACTAAATCAATGGTGTTATTAGTTGTGGAGTTATTAATGTTCTGAATAAATATATCAAACATTTTATCTCAATTACAGACTCCACAATTTAAATATTTTAAAACTTTGATTTATAAATTTCCTTACAAAGAAATTATCTATGTTCTTACGGTCTTGGCACTTTTACTGGGAAAAAGGTGTCCACAATTTAGGATTGTTCATCCCAAAGGAATAGTTTTTATGTTTTAGGGTAGCAACTGGTGAGATGAATGTGACTTGTCCCCACTGACCCCCAGGCATCCATTCCTTCACCTTCCCAGTGAAGGGAGGGGGTAGCAGGACCCGGGGGCTGAGCTCTTGTTTCACCTCCTGATTAAAACTTGTTTGTGTCTGATACCACAGACAGACTTATGCTGATGAAATGATAACTCTGAGGATAATAATCAGCACAAAGCTGGTTCCTGGGAGGCAGAGATCAAATATATCCTCACTCCCCAGCATCTCCACCATTATTCTCTTTCTGTTGGTTTCAATAATTCATTGCAGTGGTCACAGAGAACTCACGGAAACACCATAACTACAATAACAACTTTAATGACAGAGAAGGATGTAAACAGAGGTATAAACAGGGAAATGCATAGGGTAAGTTCAGGGTGGGGTCCCTGGAGCCTCAACATCTCCAGGGGACCTGCTTACCCTTACCCTTATAGAGTTCACCCTCATCAACCAGGAAACCTCTCAACCAGGAACTGTTCTGTGATGTCATTCAGTGGTTCTTTCACCTAGCTCCTGGCTCTCTTGGCTGAGGTTCAACCTCTACACTCTGCTTCCACCATCTGGGATTGCTTGTTGTCTCTGCCTCTTCTGATACTATTGCAGCCATGACCTCCATCACCTTTACAGCCTTACTCAGTCTGGGAGGTACTTAGCACAGGGCCCTCATGTCCAAAGGACATGTTCCCTTCCTGGCTCTCATCAATTAGGAGGCCCCATCTGAGCCTCATATTCTAGCGTTTTTATCAGTCACTGGGTGGGCCCCCTAGCCAGTCCTGGTAAATGTCAACTACTGGACAGGCGCCCCCCCCCCCCCCCCCCCCCGCCAATCCGGGTAAAGATCAACTATTGGACACCTCTCCTCCCAGCCAATCTCGGTAAAGGTCAACTACTGGGCAGGGCCACCCATCCAGTCCTGGTAAAGGTCAATTACTGGGTGAACCCCCAGCCATTCTAGGTAAAGGTCAGTTGCTAGGCTGGGACCCCTGTCCAATCCATATACAGGTCAGCTGGGGCTGGGCTCAGGAACCCGGACTAAAAGGTCAGATTGCTTTTTGGTAAGGTGATTCCATAGTGCAGCTGAACAGACCAGGAAGGGGTAGGAACAGGTTTAGCTGGGCAGCTATCTCTCTCTCTAAGTGGAGCCAGCCCGAACCTGGGGTAGGGGCTACCTCAGGGGAGATGTCTGCACTTATCACTGTTTGGATCTCCAAGGTCAGCAGTGAATTGAGCACATTGTCCTTGTACTTGGTGAACATTTAGCAGTTACTCTGTGCCAGGCACTATTGCTGTTCCTGGGTGGTTGGCAGGGCAGTGCCGAAAATGCTACATAGGACCCAACAGTGATAGCCAATGCTCCGTGAGAATTTGCTGCGTGCAAACCCTGTCTTTGTGTCTCACACATGTTGCCTCACTTAATGTAACAGCAAACCTGTGTAGTTGCTGCTCTTATTGTTCTCATTTTGGGATGAAGAAGCTTTGGTGAGAAGGGGTAAAGTCATTTGCATCAAACCAAACCCAAACCCGTTGTCATCCAGTCAATTTTGACTCATAGCGACCTTATGGGACAGAGCAGACTGCCCCATAGGGTTTCCAAGGAGCAGCTGGTAGATTCAAACTGCCATCCTTTTGGTTAGCAGCCGTGTTCTTAACCCCTGTGCCACCAGGGCTGCTGCTCGAGTCCACACAGCCAGTAAGTGATAGAGCCAGAATCTGAAGCCAGGCTCTTTGCCTCCATTGTACAAGGTGAAAGTGAGTGCTTCCCATTCTAGCACAGTGACTGCCTTGTGGTAGGAACTCAGCAAGTGTTTTTAAATGGGAGCAGTCCCCTCCCGCAAGGTACAAATACATTTACAGTTAGTGGCTGTGACTTGGCTGGCTCTACCTCCAAGTTGCATCCTGAGGTTGCTCTTTGGAATTTGGCTAGATCACCCTAACTTTCTCAGGGATGCTTTGAACAGCTGAGATCATCCTGTGTGACCTAGGTGGAACAATGCAGAAGCCCAGGTGAGATTTCACAGGCATAGGAATCAGGGTGGAATTGTGATTTTTCCCCACCAGGTGGGTGTAGTCCAGTGTCTTCAAACCAGAGGCCACTGTTGCTCTTTCTAGTTGTTCTTGTTGACTGTTTCCAGGAATAATTCAATGTCTACAAACTTTATATGTGAAATGAGAGGATTTCAAAAAATGAAATAATAATCCCTTCTCTGCTTATCTTGCACTGTATGTAGTTTAGAGAATCAACTGAAATAAGAGATGGAAAAGTATTTCCTTAACCCAAGTGCTGTGCCCAGGTATGCAAGTATTATGGCTACAGAAATAAGAGTGAGCATTAGGGAAATGAAATGAGACTTACAGTACAATTTAATCATATAGAGATTTGAAAAGCTTTTCTTTTGGTCCATTAATGAAGAAGAGGAATGACTGCTTTTTTCTTAAAATGAAAATCTTTGGTGGTAAACTTATCCAGTTACTGCCATTTTGAAATGATTGCTCATTTTTTACTTTTCAGCAAAGGAGGTAGATATGTTGGAGCATTTGGCTCATGTCATGCAAACTAACCAATGCTATGAAGAGACTTCTTTTCTGAGATGATGAGTGTTTACAGAGGCGGATTATCCAATAAGCAAGTTAAGCACGGGCTTACTTGTGTTTACTAATCTGTAGTGAACAATTTTTCAGGGTTTCACCACACGGTATCAAAGTGAAACCCTTGTGAAATTGTTTACTACAGATTAGTAAACACAAGTAAGCCCATGCTTACCTTGCTTACTGAGTCATCCGCCCCTGTCAGGGATTGTAAATTTGTAAAGAGGCTTTAATTCTGTAGGAAGGTGCTGTGGGGTTGGGAGAGAGATAGATGCCAGCCATACCTAGAAGCAGAATCTTTGATGTGGTGAAAAAAATGTGAAATTGTTCACTACGGATTAGTAAGTAAGCACAAGTAAGCCTGTGCTCACCTTGCTTATTGGATAATCAGCCCTTGGGTGTTTGACAGTTGTCACATGACATGGGCCTCATAGATTCCTAGGGAGACATTGTGCTACTTTGACCAGCCCCATGTAGGGCCACATAATTCCATTGCCATCCAACTTGATCTGAGCTGTTGGGATGAGATGTTAAAGCCTGACATGGTTTAGGAAGAAAAGTGTTACTCTTAACTCCAACTGAGAGAGCTAAATGGGATTCTGGCCTGGGTGTTAAACTGCTGTTAGAGCTCCTGGGTGCTGAGACAAGGTCTTTGGCCCAGATCCTTAGACATGTAGCCTTGAGATCATGGCTTTGTTTTTCCTTATTTTTGGATGATGGATGGCATCTTGGTATTTATTGAGACTAACCGCTCAGTTCCCTGCCTGGTACTATGAGGGGATTCTGCAGGAGTGGATGAAATGGTTCCTGCCCTCAAGGCACTGACAATTTAAAAATAATACAAAATAACATATCAATAAGTTCATCTTTCCAAGTAGACTAGGAACTACTGAAAACAGGGACGGTGCCTCTTATGGCCTTGTCCATAGTTAAGCTCTACAAGTGTTTGTTGATTTGATTTACATTTATGACTAAATACCAGAGCATGTGGTGCGACTTTTAACTCTGGGATGGCAAACAGTTTCATCTCACACACCAACTCCAACCAGTGGGTGATGCTTGACTAGGGCACTGTGTGAAGCTACTATAGGGCACAGTGGGAAAGAGTGCCAGTTGAGATGACCGGTGGGTGATGTCTGCTATAGGGATGATGGGAAGCAGAAGTAGTAAGGATGTGGCCGTCATTTGTTTACCTTGATAAATGCATCAGGCTTTCAAAACCCATTAAAAATCCACTGCCAGGCTGGACTATGGGACATAAAATGATACTCGTGAAGAGTGTGCTTCTTAGCTCAAGTAGATACATGAGACTAAATGGGCAGCTCCTGTCCAGAGGTGAGATGAGAAGGCAGAGAGGGTCAGGAGCTGGCTGAATGGACACGGGAAATCCGGGGTGGAAAGGAGGAGTCTGCTGTCACAGTATTGGGAGAGCAACTAGGGTCACAAAACAATGTATGTATAAGTTTTTGTGTGAGAGACTAACTTGAATTGTAACCTTTCACTTAAAGCACAACAATAAACAAAAAAAAAAAAAAAAAAAAGAAAATGACAGTCTGGGAGGTGGGCTAGACATATAAATAACTTCAAAAAAAAAAAGAATTAAAGAAGTATTTATAAAGTGTTTGGCCAAGTGTTTATAATATATTAAGTACCCAATATGTGTTTCCACTAAAAAAAAAAAAAAAAAAAAACAAACCCACTGCCATCAAGTTGATTCTGACTCATAGCGACCATATAGGACAGAGTACAACTGCCCCACAGGGTTTCCCAGGCTGTAATCTTTATGGAAGCAGACTGCCACATCTTTCTTCCGTGGAGCAGCTGGTAGGTTCGAACTGCCGACCTTTTGTTTTTTTAGCAGTCGGGTGCTTTACCACTACCACCAGGACTCCTTCGGTTTTTAAAAGAGAGGACAAAATAGTGATCAGAGGAAATGAAACTCCTTGTTCTTCACTTAGAAGGTGGAGCAGGATTTAGATGAACTGAGAGAAGTGCTTTTAGTCATGGAGAAGAACAGCCACAAAGACCATAAGTTCCAATGAGTATGATGTGTACATGGGGCATTGTGGAAACTGATGGACTGGAGTAGAGGGACATATGGAGGAGGAAGGGGAATCAGGTAGGGCAGGGGTCCTGTGCACAGTGGGACCATAACAGATATTAGCCAGTTATTGGTAGGTAGAGTGTAGACAGATTGTAGGGCTCCTTGAGGATGCCAGATGGAGAAATGTAGACATGATATATAGTCCTACGCTTTTAAAGAAGCTTTCCAAAGTGCTCCAGAGACAATTAGTTTCTCTATCCCTGGTTTCTTCACAGGAGATTACCAGTACCCTGCTTTAGCTTTGATTGTTGTCTGCTGTGTCTTGAAAGCTTTACATATGCATCCACTATCTTCCTTAAGGATATGAATGATGTCTTAACCATCTTTGAATCCTGGGTACTTGGGACTGTGCCTGGTACAGAATGGATACCCAGCGAATGTTACTGAATTAACTTGAAAGAGGGTGTTTAACAGTTATCAAATGACATGGGCCTTATAGATTCCTGGGGAGACACTGTGCTACTTGGACCAGCCTCATGTAGGGCCATCCAACTTGATCTGAACTATTGGGCTGGGATAGGGAAGCAAGGCAAGTCTGAAGCATCAAGTTTATGGGAGTGTGTGGAACACAGGAACCCGATTGAAATTGAAGACAGCAACCAAGAATGGACTAGATTGGAGGAGTACATTTGGAAAGCTGGACCTGGATGAATTTCCAGAGGCAGTGACTTGCAGGGCTCACAGGTCCTCTGTATAGAGAGCCATTGCTGAGCCCATGGGTCACAGAGAATCATCAGCGGAGTTGAATGTTTTTAGAAATGAGGAGCTACTGAAGATTGCCTCAGATGCTTCAACTTTTTAGAAAAGCACAATGATCCTGCAGGCCCAACATGTTAGCTAGAACTCTTTTGGTTGTGGTTGACCAAAAACTCAACCTAAACTGGCTTAATCTATTGGCTTTTGTAACTGAAAAGCCCAAGGGTGGAGCAAGATTTTGGCTTAAAGCTCAGCTTGGTTCAGGGGCTCATACAATAGCATCAGGACCAGGTAGTTGCCTCGGAGTTTCTCTGTCTGTCTGTCAGACTCTCTGTCTCTCTCTCCCATTTTTTGGCTTGGCTTCCCTTGGTGTTGCTCTTCCTATCCATGTCCCTCCTGGCAACTCCAGGTTTATAGCCTCTCAGAGCCAAATCCAGCCAATGACAGAACTTCTTGCCTTGTTGCTGAAGGGCAAATCCCGGGATTGGTTCTAACTGGACCTGATGGGTTAGGTCATATGGCTATCCCTGAACCAGTAACCTGGACCACATGCCTACTCCTGTAGCACCTTCACCAGGAGTAGAGAAGGAACAGCTCCTGGAGGAAAATCAGGTTGCTGTTACTTGGGAGTTTTGCTGGGTGGCAAAAGCCATAGTTACCCACCTCTCCCAAGATGACTGCTTTAACCTTGGCTGATGAGCAAGGAGACGACATCTAGAGACTTTTTTGTGGATCAAACTGGAGAGAGTTCCCTGTCAGATTCTTACCCCCAGGCCTGATGCTGCCCCTCTTCCCATGGACTGGGTGTCTTTGAAGCTGGTCTCCATGGAGCAGTCAGACAAACCACCCCTGCTGGCCTCCTTCATTTGTCATCTCTAGGCACACACTGGGTAGCATCCTGGGCTCTTCCCCACCTGGCTGATCACCGGGGTCACTGGGCTGTTATGGGATCTCAGGAGAAACCTCCTTAGAGGATTCCAGATCCTCCTATCAGGACTCTGTCCCCAGGGAGGAGCAGCTGATTTATGTTTCCCAGGGCCTGGGAGAACTGTCTGACCTGTCTTCACTCAGGATGAGCCTTCCTGCTACAGCGATGATCCTTTGATTGTGGAATGTGTTACAGTTTGCAGAGCCCTTTCCCACCTTTTACTTAATCTGTCACTGTAGCCTGGGTGGGCAGGACAAAGATGGTTATCCCTGTTTTCTAGATAAGGAAATTAAGAGTAATCAGATGGAATAAATGACTTAACCAGGGTCACACAGCTGCAGAGATTAGAATTGGCCTCTGGGGACACAAATGCTATCTACCATTTGTACTTCTAAACCAAAGGTGAAAAAAAATGAAAGCAAACTGACTATTCTAGCCTGTTTCTTCATGTAAATGTGGTGTGAAACTACCCATTGGAGGCCCTCTAAGTACGTATTTCATTAATACCTGCAGGGAAAAAAATTACCCCTGTTCACATCCAGGGGTGCTGAACCCAGGCGTGCCTGCTGGTCACCCCCGTGTGGTTCACCCACCAGAGTTTTACTAGAAGTTGAATCAGCTTATGGAAGCTGTGTAATAGCAGCCCTGGGGTCCCTGAGGTCACCTCTTTAAATGTGTAAGGCAGCGAATGGGAGGGTCTCTCAGCAAAACCGGCCTGGATGTGCCGCGGTGACCTTGTGTGACCCAGCCTCTTGGAAAAACAGCAGCTGCCCTTGCCCCTTGCTTGTCTTGGTTGCTGTCTTCCCCGGGGTTCTCGGGGTTCTCACAGAACTGCATCATTAAGTCTGCGTTTGGACTTTGCTCAGCAGGTCACGGAGAACTGGGATTTTCCAGCTAGAAGATCATCTGGTTCAGTCTGCTCATTTCACAAATGGAAAACGGAGACTAAACCGGTAGTGTGGCACTGCCACCCTCCACAGTCTCCCTATAATCTGCCCCATTCAGCCTCACCCCTCTCCCTTCCCACCCATTCCTCACACCTGTTCTCCAGCCACTACAAACCTCTGATCACCCTTGAACAGTTTGCTGTTTGTGTGCACTCCCGTCTCTGACAGGAAGAACCCCTGTCCCACTTCTGGAGTTGAGAATGCCATAGCTAGCCAGATGATGGCTACTCCGGGAGACTTTTCCCTTAGGTCTAATCATGGACATTTTTCTGAAACAGGGCAAAGCCAAGGCTTATATTATGGAACTTAGCAGCAGGAAGGGACATATAATACTGTTTCATCAAAAATTCTCATTTTGTGTGTTTATTTACTCATTTATGAATATTGAGCATCTTTTGTGTGTGTGTGTGTGTGTGTGTGTGTGTGTGTGTGTGTGTGTGTGTGTGTGTGTGTGTGTGATAGGCCTTGGGAATACAATGATCCATGGTATAGAAATGATCTCTGATCTTAATAGAAATTACCATTTATTGGGGGTTACTCATATTAAATAGGTAATGAAAAAATTTAAACTCCCATTGTGAATAAGGGCTATGAAGAAGTATAAGGGGCTTTGACAGCATGTTAACAGTGAGCTCTCATTTTGTCTAGGAGGTCAGCAAAGATCTTGTTGAGAAAGTGTCATTTAAGCTGGGCCTTGACGGACAAGTAGAACTTAGCATGATGAAAAAGAGATGTTGGGGGGGTGGGGAGGAGACCCTTCTGGAGAGAGAGAACAGGATATGAAAAAGTTCTGCTATGGCCCAGGGCCACAGAATGAATTAGTAGCTGAGCTAAGTCTAGTTATTACACCTCCAAGCTCTGTTTTCTTTCTACTCACCTGTGCTGGGCTTGTTTTCAGCCTGTATCACAGAGTTGTATGCTCACTCTGTATGAAGAGGGATGTTTACATACATGGGGACAGGCCCTATAGGCAGGCAAAGGCATGGAGGTGGTAAGGCATCCGGTATGTGTGGGAGGTAGCAGATTGGCCCATGACCTGTGTGGAGCGCTCTTGCAGAAGAGAAGTGGACAAGTTGGAAGGGAAAGCTATAAAAGGATGGGATGAGTGAGGACCTTCACCAGGGACTGCAGGTTGGGATTGAGAAGAAGGGACAGGTGAGATGTTACCATCAGCTGTTGTCTTGGTGCTTTGACCACTTATTTCCATGCTTGTTGTACAAAGGGTTTAAGGTAACTTAGAAAGATACGTACCCTGTTTCACTTTTTGGTACATATGCTATGATCACAAAACTTTATGTTTCTACAGCTCCCTTTATGCCTAGCTTTGTTGCTTTATACCCTTCCTTTTTCTACCTTACTTTCTGTTAGTATCCATCGAGTACTTTATATATGACCAGTATGGTGCTAGGTGCTGGAGTTACAAAGACGAATATGAGATTATCCCTGCTGACAGGGAGCCCAGGACTGCAGGACACTGGCAGGGCACAGAAGACATATGTGGGGAAGTGGGTGGGAGGGTGCAGCTACTACCAGGGCATAAGCCAGGAGTTGGATCAAAGAATTGGGGCCATGTGAGTGGATGAGGAAAGCAAAGAGGTCAGTCTTACCTGGCTGCATTAAGTGTTTGTTGGCCTTCTGAATGATGGTTATTTAAAAGGGGAGGTTTTGACTGGCCCTGCCAACCCAGGATCTCCTGCCAGGGAGAAGAAGTTCCTACAGGTGGGTGAGTAGCATAAGCACATGATTCTGGCTTGGAAAATAGAGGGAGATTGGGATACAGGAATCATTTAATCTTTTTGTATAGCCTGAGGTGGAGCTTTTTAAAAAAATATAATTTATATTTTATTATGTCTTGTTGTTGTTGAGAATATACTCAGCAGAACATACACCAGTTCAACAGTTTCTACGTGTAAAATTCAGTGACATTGATTATGTTCTTTGAATTGTGCAAGCATTCTCACCCTCCTTTTCTGAGTTGTTCCTACCCCATTAACATAATCTCATTGCCCCCTAATTTTCCTGTCTAATCTTTTGAGTTGCTGTTGTCAATTTGATCCCATATAGATAGACCCTTAAAAGAGCACAGTGTTCAAGGCAGACATTTTATACTAGTTAATCTAAACTGTTGTTTGCTTTTAAGAAGACTTTAGGGGGTATTTTAGATTTAAGGTTTAAAGGTTATCTCAGGGCAAAAGTTGTAGGGTTCATCCAGCCTCTGTGGCTCCTGAAAGTATGGAGTTCATGAGAATTTGAAATTCTGTTCTGCATTTTTCCCTTTTTGATCAGAATTCTTCTATAGAATCTTTAAATGTTCAGTAATGGTAGCTGGGCACCATCCAGTTCTGATCTCACGGCAAAGGAGGCAGTTGTTATGGAGACAATTAGCTACACATTCCATTTCCTTCTCCTATTCCTGACTCTCCTTCTTCCTCTATTGCTCCAGGTGAATAGAGACCAATTTTTGTGCCTTGGATGACCACTTGCAAGCTTTTAAGATCCTAGGCACTATGCAACAAGCTAGGAGGTAGAACAGAAGTATTAAGCATGTTATTAGGCCAGTTAACTGGATGTCCCATGAAACCATGACCCTAAACCTCCAAACCAAAGGAAACAAATCCCGTAAAGTGTTTGGTTGTACATAAGCATTCTCAGCTGCCACTTTTTTTTTGTTTTGGTCATTGTTGTAAATATATCTATCACACAACTTTTGCCAAGTCAACTTTTTACAGGTGTAAAATTTGTTGACAGCAATTACATTAATCACCTGCATGACCCTACCCTTAATCAATGTGATTTTTCCATCACCATAAACCAAAACTCAGTACTCCATAAGTAATAACCCCCTCCCTTTCCCCCTCCCCTTCACCCCTGGTAACCACTTATAAACTGTGGTCTCTATACATGTGCCTGTTCTTGTCTTTTTGTATAAGTAAGGTCATACAATATTTGTCCTTTTGTGGTTGACTTATTTCACTCAGCATAATGTCTTCAAGCTCCATCCATATCGTATAGCATGTATCAAGACTTCATTTCTCCTACTGGCTGAGGAGTATTCTATTCAATGTATGTGCCACATTTTGTTTATCCATTCATCCATGGATGGGCACTTAGGTTTCCACCTTTTGGCTATTGTGAAGAGTATTGCGAACATTGTAAGAGTATTGCGAACATTGGTGTACAAGTACCTCTTTGCGTCTCTGTTTTCAAGTTTTGAGTATATACTTAGGAGTGGAATTGCTGGGTCATATGGTAGCTCTATTTTTAGTTTTTTGATGAACCTCCACACTGTTTTCCACCACAGCTGTACCATTTTGTATTCCCTCCAGCAATGGATAAGGGTTTCAGTTTTCTCACATTCTTAGCAACGTTTGTTATTTTCTGTTTTTTTTTAATCTTAGCTATCCTAGTTGGAGTGAAATGGTATCTTATTGTGGTTTTGATTTACATCTCTCTCTAATGGCTAATGATGCTGAGCATCTTTTCATGTGTTTGGTGGCCCTTTGAATGTCCTCTTTGGTAAAATGTCTGTTCAAGTCCTTTGCCCATTTTATGATTGGGTTGTTTTTTCATTGTTAACTTGTCAAAGTTTAATATATATTTTGTTTATTAGATTTATTTTTCTTATTGAATGTATGATTTGTGAAGATATTCGCCCAGTTGGTAGCTTGTCTTTTCACTTTTTTGGATAAAGTCTTCTAATGAACAAAAATTTTTAATTTTTATGAGGTCCCATTTAGTTTGTCTTTTGCTGTTTGTGCTTTGGTTATTATATTAGATGATCCATTGTTAAGAGCTAGGCCCAACATTGTTGCCCCTGCATTTTTTTCTAAGAATTTTATGGTTTTGGTTTTCACATTTAGGTCCTTAATTGATTTTGAATTTGTTTTTGTATATGATGTGAGGCATGGATCCTGTTTCATTCTTCTACATGTGGAAATCCAGTTTTCTCAGCACCATTTATGGAAGAGACCCTTCTTTCCCCATGGAATGGACTTAGCACTCTTTTCAAAAATTAGTTGACCATAGATGTTGGGATTATTTCCGGACTCTCAATTCTATTCCACTGGTCTATGTGTCTGTTGTTATACCAGTACCAGGCTGTTTTGATTACTGTATCTGTATAATATGTTTTAAAATCAGGAAGTGTGAGTCCTCCTACTTTGTTCTTCTCTTTCAACATTGCTTTAGCTATTCATGGCCTCTTGCCATTCCATATAAAGTTGAGGATTGGTTTTTCCATTTCTGTCAAGAAGGCTGTTGAAATTTTGATCAGAATTGCATTGAATCTATAGGTCACTTTGTGTGGTATTGACATCTTAACAATATTAAGTCTTCCAATCCATCCAATCCATGAACATTGAAACATCTTTCCATTTATTTAAGTCTTCTTTAATCTCTTTCAGCAGTGTTTTATAATTTTCATTGTATAAGTTTCACACATTCCTGGTTAAATTTACTCATGGATATTTTATTCTCTTGATGTGAATGTAAATGGAATTATTTCCCTAATTTCTCTTTCAGATTTCTCATTGCTGATGTATAGAAACCCAACTGATTTTTATTTGTTGAACTTGTACCATGCAACTTTGCTAAATTCATCTATTAGCTCTAGAAGTTTTCCATGGACTCTTTGGGCTTTTCTATATATATGATTATGTCATCTGTGAAAGCAGTAATTTTACTGTTTCTTTTCCAGTCTGGATACATTTTATTTCTTGTTTTATTGCTCTGGCTAGGACTTCTAATACAATATTCAGTAGAAGTAGTGATAGTGGGCGCTCTTGTCTTGTTCCCAATTTCCAGGGAAAAGCTATCAGTTTTTCTCCATTAAGTATGATGTTGGCTGTTGACTTTTCATATATGCCCTGAATCATATTGAGGAATTTCCTTTCTATTCCAGTCTTCTTTCAGGTTTTCAGTAAGAAAGGGTGTTGGATTTTATCAAATGCTTTTTCTGCATTCAGAGAGATGACCTTGTGTTTCTTTTCCATTGTTCTGTTGATGTGTGGTATATTATGTTGATTGATTTTCTAATGTTGAAATATTCCTGTATTTCGGGGATAAATCCCACTTGGTTATGGTATGTGACTCTTATAGTATGCTGTTGGGTTCTCTTCACTTGTATTTTGTTGTTTTCCACTTGTGTTTCTATATTCATAAGGGATATTGGCCTGTAGTTTTCTTGTCTTGTGTTGTCTTTGTCTGGTTTGGGTGTCAGGGTTATATGTTTGCTTCATAGAATGATATAGGGAGAATTCCTTCTTTCTGTATCTTTTGGAAAAGTTTAAACGAGATTGGTGTCAATTCTTCTCTAAATGTTTTATAGAACTCCCCAGTAAAGCCATCTGATCCAGGACTTTTTGTTGTTGTTGCTGGGAGGTTTTTGATCACTGATTCAATCTCTTCACTTGTTATGGGTCTGTTGAGACTCTCTATTTCCTCTTGAGTCAGTTTGGGTAGGTTGTGTGTGTCTAAGAATTTGTCCATTTTATCCAGCTTGTCCAGTTTTTTGCCGTACAGTTGTTCATAATATTCTGATTCTCTTTATCTTTATTGTTTCCGTTGTAGTGTCTCCTCTTTTATTTCTTGTTTTGGTTATTTGCATCTTTTTATCTTTCATCTGTCTAGCTAAAGGTTTGTCAGTTTTATTGATCTTTTCAAAGAGTCAGCTTCTGGTTTTGTTGATGCTATTTTTTTTCCTGTTTTTGATTTTATTTATTTCTGCTCTGATCTTTGTTATTTCCTTTATTCTGGTAGATTTAAGCTTAGTTTGCTCTTCTCTTTCTAGTTCCTGAAGTTGTCTAGTTAGGCTGTTGATTTGAGATCTTTCTTTTTTTCATGTAAGTATTTACTACTGTAAGTTTCCCTCTTGAGTACTACCTTGACTGCATTTCACAAATTTTAATATGTTGTGCTTTAATTTTCATTTGACTCTAAGAAATTTGTTATTTCTCTTTTGATTTCTTTCTTGACTCATTGGTAGTTCAGTAGTGTGTTGTTTAATTTCCATATTTTTGCTCATTTTCCAGTTTTTTTCCCCGTTTTTGATTTCTAGCTTGACCCTGCTGTGGTCAGAGAAAACACTTTTTATGATTTCAGTCTTTTTACATTTATTGAGACTTGCTTTGTGACTTAACATGTGGTCTATCCTGGAGAATGATCCATGTGCACTGGAGTATAACATATATTGTGCTGTCATTGAGTGGAGTATTCTATATGTGTTAAGTCTAGTTAGTTTTTAGGGTCATTCAGGTCCTCTGTTTCCTTGTTGATCATCTTTCTAGATGTCCAGTATTGAAAATGGTGTACTGAAGTCTCCAACTATTATTGTAGTGCTTTCTATTTCTCCCTTAAATTCTATCAGTGTTTGCTTTAAATATTTAGGTGTTCTGATGTTGAGTGCATATGTATTTATGATTGTTAAATCTTCTTGATGAATTGACACTTTCATCACTATATAATATCCATCTTTATCTTTTCTAACAGATTTTGTCTAAAAATCTGCTTTGTCTGATATTAAGATTGCCACCCCAGCTGTTTTTTGGTTATTATTTGCATGGAATATTTTTTCCATCCGTTCACTTTCAACCTGTTTGTGTCAGAGATGTGTCTGTGATGGGGCTTTTAAGGTACAGCCCCTGCCCAGGCCTCATATAGCAAGGACACATCATTTTACATCCAGTTTTTGAGGATTCCTGCTTGCCTCTCCTCTAGTCATCCATTCCTTCATCCTTGCAGTTGCTTCTTCCTGTGCTGTGGTCCATCTCAACTGCAGACCCGGTGTCTTCTATATGTGCTATCTTACCTATCGTATCTGCTGGGTGCACATTCTCACCGCACTCAGGAGCTTGACTTTCTTGTCAGCTTATTTTTCAAATTACTTACTCAAACATTCTTGTCTCAAATAAACAATTCTTTTGTAAAGCAAATCATTAACTTTCCTTCCCCTGATTATGTTGTTTTGTAATTTTTTTTTCTTTTACACTACACTTGCTTAGTGTGGAGTACATTCGTTTCTTAGAAGTGTTTTTGATGATAGGATTGGGACAGCCCTGGCTTCTAGGCAGACTGTGGTCTGTTGTGCTGTCCAGGCTATGATTGTTCAGTTTCCATTATGGTAGAATCTCTGTAATAAAAAATCACATTAATGCAAGGTTATGTTTTGTCTTATAATCAATTCCATCAAGTAATTCACTCAGGATTTTGGAAAGAGAAACCAAATTCTTTAAAAAGAAAGGGAGAGAAGGGTAAGGAGGAGGTGAATAAAAGAACCCTAAACAATTCGGTTATACTAATGGCTTACTTATAAATAAAAGAGGAAAAACAAGCTGTGTTGGGTAGGTGTACTGTCTGTTCTCTGTCTTGTTTTTCTGCTCTGAAGTATAGTGCTGTCTTGACGTAGGGATGTAACTGCTGTGAATATTGATGGCAAAAATAGGTGCTTTTTTTTTTCCCCCCTGTCTGGCCTAGTAAATAAAGCAGGAAGGATAAAAAGAGAAGAGGAACTGTAAAGTGAATGTGCTGTTTTTAGCTCATCTTGTTCCCTTAGAACTTTGAGTGTCAAAAACATTGATGATCTACATTTGTTGGTCAGTCTAATTTCAGGGAATTTAGTTTTTCTTTTAATTTTCAAAGTTAATATTGCTGCCTCAGTGAAGCCTTCCTGGATCTCTTGTCCCTCTCCACTATCAAAGTTGGTGCCTATTCCTTAGATTATCCATAGTAGTGTGAATGTATGGTTATTCATCCCACAGATATTTATTGTGTGCCTACTCTATGGGCGCACTCTGGGGATACGGCAGTGAGCTGGATGACAGGCCCCTGCTCTTGTGAAGCTTGCAGGAAATACAGATATTAAACAGAGGAATTCTTGTAGGTCTGTTGTGTGGTGTAAAAGGGGGTAGACACAGAGCTCTGGGAGCATTTAACATGGCTGTTTACCACATCCTGGGGGTTGTGACTTGTAAAGGGAGTGGCATTTTGGTCAAGCAACATCTTTACAGCTGGGCAAAGGGAGTGGGATGCAGAGGATGAGCCAGGCTGGGACCAGGATCTATTTGATGGTCTGGGGAAAGCTTGAGTACAGAGGTTGGAGATGGACTAGACTTTTTAAATTAAATACCCTGACTTGGCTTACACACACCAGAAAAAGAGTTTATTAGACAGCTATGAGGGTGTTTCAGAGGATCAAAGGGAGCTCTGGAGGGCAAGTTTAGAAATGATAAGAATAATGATAGTCTTGGGATCTGGTGAGTAGGAACCCGTGAACTGGCTTTTTGGGATGACCAGTGGGGAGCTGAGAATGGAGGTAGAAGCTGGGATAGAGGACAACAGCTGGGTAGCTCCCCTGGTGGGAAAGAGGAAAGATACAGTGATAAAACATGGGAAGTTCAGCCTGGGACTCCACAGCAGAGAGCTAGAGCCCAGAAATGGCTTAGGCAAAACTGATATTTAAATGTAAAGGATACTGGGGCTTGTATTAGTTTCCTAGGGTGGCCGTACCAAGTTACCACAAACTGGGTGCTTAAAACAAGAGTTTATTCTCTCACAGTTCAGGAGGTCAGAAGTATGCAATTTATTTGACCTCTTGCACCAGGTATCAGCAGCATTGGTTCCTTCTGGAGGCTTTGAAGGAGAATCTACTCTGCTTTGCTCCCAGCTTCAGGGGGTTGCCGACAGTTCTTGGCGTTCCTTATCTTGTAGACATATCATTCCAGTCTCTGCCTTCATCTTTTTGACACCTTCTTCTCTGTGTGCCATTTTCTTTCTCCTTTAAGGCCACTCTCATTGGATTTAGGGTCCACTCTAGTCTAGCATGATATGATCTCACTCTTTAATTGCATATGCAAAGGCCCTATTTCCAAATAAGGTCACATTCAGAGGTTCCAAGTGACGTGAATGTTTGGCGGGGTTGCTATTCAACAACAGAGCCATTGGAAGCAAATATCAGGTGGCAGTTTTGCAAAGATCGGGCTGTAGAAATCATCCTAGAATGCCTGTTTTAAGAATGTTGCTCTTCAGAAACTCGTTTCCCTTAAAAAAAAAAAGAACCCACAAATTTACATTTATAAAAATATGTCCACAATAGTCACATTTAACATGGAAAATCCTTGGTTCTTCTTCTTTTATTTGCCATCAGTTGTGAAATGGAAGGTCTGGATAAGTGGACTAACCTTTTGGCTTTATCAGAGGCCTAGAGATGCTCTTTGTCAGTTACTTCCTTGTGACTCTTAGGCCATTCTCTTGTGGGAACATTCAGAACACTCCCTGCCCGCCAGACTAAACTTTTCAAGGACAGATTCCACAGTAGGGACGTATTTCTGATCCTGGCACCTGGTACAGTGTCTGTCAGCAGGAGGGGTGCTCACTAAGTATTTCCAGAGCCAGATTTATTTGACCTCTTGCACCAGGCATCTTAATAAGTGAATTATATGCCTTCCACATTCCTAAGGTATTGGTAACTTTACCCAGGTCTACAGAGTAGAATTAATATTAGTCGAGCATTTTGTGGCCCATATTGAAGAGTTTTAATTACTGATGCTTTTTCATTTAGATACTATTTAAGTAGCTTCTTGCCAGGGGTTGCCTCTTAAAAATTAACAGTACAAAGTCCCAGTCAGTCTATATTTCTGTTGAAACTGAAACTGTGTAAACTTTTTAAGCCTTTGTAAACTGAAACACGTAAACCTTTATAATAGAGAAAAGAGTCAGAATTTTTAGACCTTCTGACTGATGTGTTTTCCACAGCTCATAGAGTCACATGAATTGGAATTGGAAAGGTTCTGAAACTCATCTAGCCTCGGGGGTGGCACGCCAGAGGTCTGTTGCAATGGGATGGTAATGGCTGCTGGGAATGTTAGAAGGGGATTCTGAGCCTCCCTGGGAAAGTGCATGGCGACCAATCAGCAGTGTCGGTGTGGATAGGCTTCATGGCAGAAGGCAGGCAATGTGTTTGCCGTCCTGAATTCACCCCTCTTACTGTGCAAGTGAGGAAACTTATGTCCAGAGGAGGGAAAGGACTTGCCCAAGGTCACCTTGCTACTCAGTGACAAAGCTGACTGAGTTAGAAGTCGGACGTAAACCCCAGAGGAAGAAAGGGTCAAAACAGAGGCGTCTTCTTTTCTTCGGGAGGATGTTCTGTTCAAAGCTGCCAGTGGAATCTGTGTTGCACCCTTGTGTTTTTCCGGGCCTGATATGGCACTCTCAGGAGGAAAACATGCTGTGTTTTGCTAATGTGTGCAAATAACAAACATGCCCATTATGTCCTAGACAGACTCATTGCACGCGTATCAGGGCAGGTGGCAAAATGCAATCATGCAGCCTGGAGTGAAAAGTGTTTTACATTTAGTTGCTTATGAGAAATTCAGTGTTGGAGTTAAATGCCTTCCTGACCCAGGTGTAGTGTAATTGCTCTATTTCACGTAATAAAACTTTGCTTGGAGAAAAATGTTTAGGCTTCTGAAATATTGATTCTAATCCCTGTTTTTCCCTTTCTTTTCCTTCTTTCCCCTTTGTTTTTTTCCACAGGAAAAAGTAGAATATGCCTTCCTGATTATTTTTACAGTCGAGACATTTTTGAAGATTATAGCGTATGGATTATTACTACATCCTAATGCTTATGTTAGGAATGGATGGAATTTATTGGATTTTGTCATAGTAATAGTAGGGTAAGTCTTTTTTATTTTGGGGAAGTGCTTACTTGGAAAATGGGCGGGGGTAACAGAGAACACAGGCTTTTGAGGGAATGTGGCTGCTCTTTTATGCCAGTGATGGCAGCCAGAACCTGTCAAGTTCTTTTAAGACTGGTGATGCTGCTGTCAATCTCTGGGCAAAGGCTGGTCTGAAATTCTCTCAGTATTGTTACTCTCCCTTCCAGTAACATGCTACAGAAGGGAGCGTAAGCCCCAAATGTAAGAGGATTCATCTCGCAAGCCCTCAGACCTCCACAAATAGGCCAATCCTGCAGATGATTAAAGTCAAATGCTCCTAATACTTTGCACCCTGTTAAGTTAAATATATAAATAAATAAATGTAGTAAAGCTTTCATAGCAGTGAGGTACTTTGCTATTTAACATCCTTTGAGCAAGGATATAAATTTTTCTGCTGCCTTGTGGGGAAAATTCTGGCACGCTACTCTCCTATTTTAAATAACAAAACAGCATCTAAATAACGTCAGATGTATGGCATGAAACTGAATAAGCCAGAACATACGGAGACGCCAGCCTGGGAGAAGACACTGGTAGTTTTTAGTTAAAGGAGAACATTAGCATCAAACATAGCGGCCTGTGTTGTTCTGGTTCTTCCACACCTGGACATGCTGCCAGCAAGAGAAAAATGAATCAGTGTTAGAAAAATGCTGGGTATTTGGGCCAAATGTCCACTTAGGAAGATAAGATCTATCCCTTTATTGAGCCTTAGTTATCCTATCTGCAAAGTAGGTTACTCCTAAAATTATGTCCACTCCTGTAGAGAGAGAGATTGTTAAATGGCCTCTTTTTTTCATCTCCATGGCTTTATTCAACTGCTTTTTGCAGTTGAGCAGGGTAATTATTTCCTTTGGATTATTCTTTTATTATGAATCCTTTGGCTTTTCATGGGAGACTAATACTGCTAGATGTTGAGAGAATGGCATCCAATTTGGGCCTGCCCTTTCAACCTAGGAAGTTAAAATGGAATCCAAAATGATGGCCCAGACAGTGGGATAGTTACACTTACGGAAGAAAAAGATTAGCTTTGCAAAAACTACCACAGTACATTGACATCGAAGACATTACAGCAAAAGTAGTGTAGCTAAAGTGAACCAGGTGGCAGATATGTGCCACATTGAGGTACCTTCCTGTATTTGAAGGACTCTATCCTGGAATGGCAAGCAGGAGCCTGGCAGTTCTCTTGGCTTTGTGACAAATAATCTTGCTGTACTTCTGCCTCATGGAGCTTCTAGTTAGCTAGAGGATGAAAATGCTTAGCTCTATTTCTTTTGCCCCCACCCTACGATCACCTTAGCTTTCTGCCTAGAGCACTTTACAGACTACAGCACAACGTAAGAATGGAGAACCAAGCAGAGCTTAGTGGTATAACTGAGTTGATGAGACAGAGACAAGAGTTCAGGAAGGCTGAGATGGCTGAAATTTGAGAAGCAGAGAGTATGGGAGAGGAGGGAGCTGTGCAGAGAAAGGGGTCTATAAATATGCCTTGGGGTCCCCTTGAATTTTGGCTGAAGACTAAGCTACACTTACATAGGATTAGAGTCTGTGAGGCCAGGCAAATAGTACTACTAGGAAAAAAGAAAAACTGGAGAGCTTAATATTAACCAGAGCTCACATAGGGCTATGAGGTGTTCAAGTTCTGACCTACAAGAGTAGAAAGACCTCAGTGAACACTTGACTGTCAGTAGAGACCCAAGAACAGCCATATCTTAGTAGTAGAACTAAACTAGCTCTAGAGCAGAGGCCAGGAAATTACAGCCAAACTGTAGCTACTGGGTCAAATCCAGCCTGCCACCTACTTTTGTAAGTAAAATTTTGTTGGAACACAGCCTCACTCATTTGATGCATATTTTCTATGACTGTGTTTGTGCTGCATTGGCGGAGTTGAGTAGTTTAGGTCCACAAAGCATAAAGTATTTACTGTCTGGCCCTTTACAAAAGATGTTTGCTGACCCCCTACTCCAAAGTAAAGACTACCTTAAATCGTTACTAACAATGCTTGAAAACAAGCCTGAAAAGTATCAAGCTGACATACAAGTAACTTAATTGCCTACCAAAACAAAATTCAACACCTCATTAAAGGAAGACAACAAAATACAGACACTCAACAAAGTAACATTTACAGTATCAAGCATCCACTAAAAAATAACTAGACGTATGAAGAAATGTGACCCATACTCAGGAGGAAATTCCTTCAATAGAAACAGACTCAAAAATGACAGAGATGATGGAATTAGCAGAGAAGGACTTTTACAAGACTTTAAAACAGTTATTATAAATAATGTTTATGGATTTAAGGGAAAACATGACTATAATGAGGAGAGATGGGACTATATAGAAAAGAACCAAATGGAATTTCGAGAACTGAAAAATATATGAAAGGAAACATTCCCTGGATTGGTATAACATCAGATTAAACACTATAAAAAACTCAGGGAACTTGAAGAAAAGACATGACATTAACAGGAAGAATAATGATTGAGAAAAAATGGAACAATACCTCAGTGACCTGTGGGGCAGTATCAAGCAATCTAACAGATGTATATTTGGAGTCTCAGAAGGCGAGGAGAGAGAGGGGAGACAGAAACAAATATTTGAAGAAATAATGGCTCCAAATTTTTAAAATGTGATGAGAAATATAAATTCACAAATCCAAGAAGCTCAACAAAGCTCAAGAAAAGTAAACATGAAGAAACCACACCAAGGTACATCATAATCAAATTGCTAAAAGCTAAAGATAAAGAGAAAATCTTAGAAGCAGTCAGAGAAAAAAAAAAAAAAAAAAAGCATCACAGTCTTTTTGTCAGCAGTTATGCAAGCCAGAAGACAATAGAGATACATCTTAAAGCACTGGGGGAAAATGGCAACCTAGAATGAAAATATTTTTCAAAATTGAAGTCACAATAAAAACTTTTTCAGACAAACAAAGCTGAGAGAATTCATCACCAGTAGATCTGCACCTCAGGAAATGTTAAAGGAAGTTCTTCAGGCTGTAGGAAAATGATCCCAGATAGAAGTTTGGATCTACGTGAAAGGAATGAAGAACACCAGAAAGGATAAATCCATGGGTAAATATAAAGATTTTTTTTTCTCATTCTAAAATCTCTTTAAAGATATATGATTGTTTAAAGCAAAAACAAAAATACTGTATCCTGAGATTTATAGCCTTTGTAGACATAGAATATATGACAATGATAACACAAGAGATAGGAGTAAAGAAATAGCCATATACTATTGAAAAGTTATTATACGGTATGTAGAATGATAAAATAGTATTTGAAAGTAGACTGTGATAAGTTAAAGATGCATGTTGTAAACCATAGAGTCATGGGTCAGCGAACAAGTCTGTTTTACTACCTGTTGTTTTTTTTTTCACGTTGACAAATTAGTTTATTTGCTGTCTGTTTTTGGATGTAAAGTTTTATTGGAACACAGCCACATTCACCCATATCTATGACTACTTTTGCACTGTAACGGTAGAGTTGAATAGTTGTGACAGTGACCTTATGGCCTGCAAAGCCTAAAATATTTACTATATGGCACTTTATAGAAAAATTTTTGCTGATCCTTGCTTAGAGGAGCCACCAGAAAAATAAAGACGTATAGCTAATAATCCTGTAAAAAAACAAAAACCAAACCCATTGCTGTCGAGTTGATTCCAACTCATAGCAACCCTATAGGACAGAGTAGAACTTCCCCATAGGGTTTCCAAGGAGTGGCTGGTGGATTCGAACTGCTAACCTTTTGATTAGCAGTCCGAGCTCTTAACCACTGTGCCACCAGGGCCCCAATAATCCTATAGTGGAGATGAAATGGAATCATTAAAAACAATAAAACAGCTTCATTAAAAAAAGAGAAGAGAAAAGAAACAATGGACAGGACAAATAAAAAAACAAATAGCAAGATGGTAGATGTAAACATAGCTAAACCTCAATTAAAATCTAGAGATTATGAGATTGTATATATTAATAAAAAGTCAGCTCTATAGTATCTGCAAAAAATCTACTTTAAATATAAAGATACAAATAATTTTAAAGTAGAAGGACAGAAAGAGATACACCATGCAAAAACTAATGAAAAGAAACCTAGAGTGGCTATACTAGTATCAACAAAGTAGATGTCAGAAAAAGGAATATTTTTAGGATTAAAGAGAAACATTTCATAATGATAAAGGAGTCATTTCAGCAAGAGGCTGTAACAGTTCTAATATATATATTTGTCTAATAATAGTTTAAAAATACATGAAGCAGAAACTGATAGAAATGAAAGGAGTAGAAAAATCCACAAATTTAAATGTACAATTTAATATTCCTGTTTCTGTAACTGATAGACTGTGCAGACAAAAAAAATCACTAAGAATATAGGAAACTTGAACAATACCATCAACCAACTTGAGCTAACTGACGTGTTTAGAACACTCCACCCAACAAGAGCAGAATACACATTCTTTTCACATGCACATAGATTATTCACCAAGAGAGCTAGTATCATTCTGGGCTATGAAATAAGTCTCAGTGAATTTAGGGGGACTGAAATCATGCAAAATAATATTTTCTGAATGAATTTAGCCATGTTCATGGATAAAAGTCAGTATAAAAAATTATGTGGATTTACATATACTAGCCATGAACAATTAGTAAATGAAATTTTAAAAATATTGCTATTTACATCAAAAAGCATGATTTATTTAGAGATTATTGTAACAATATTGCAATGAAAATTACAAAACCTTGCTGAGAAAAAAATTAAAGAAGACCTAAATAAATAGAGTGAGCTACCATGTTCATGGATTGGAAGACTCAATATTGTTACAATGTCATTTCTCACCCAAATTGATCTATAGATTGAACAAAATTCCAGTCTACATCCCAGAGAATCTTTGTAGAAATTGACAAGCTTATTCTAAAGTTTATATGGAATTTAAAGAGGCTGTAGTCTAACAATAGAAATCTTTAAGAACAAAGCTGGAGGAATTTTACTACCTGATTTTAAGGCTTACTATAAGCCACAGTAGTCAACATAGTGTGATATTGACATAAGGAATAGAGATAAAGATCTATGGAACAGAATAGGGAGTCCAGAAATAGACCCATACATATATGATCAATTGATTTTAGACAAAGGTACCTTGATAATTCAATGGGGTGAGGAAAGTGTTGTAACAACTATTCATCCATATGAAAAGAAAATGAGTCATTCTTACCTCATACCATATACAAATACTATCTTAAAATTGATCATAGACCTAAATTAAAAGCTAAAATTAAAAAAAACTTCTAGGAGAAGACATAGAAGAAAATCTTTATGATCTTGGAGTAGGCAAAGATCTGTCCGGACACAAGAAGTACTAGCCATAAGAGAAGTCAATTGGGCTTTATCAAGATTTTTAAAAATATTTTCAGAAGACACTGACGAAAATGAAAAGACAATCCACAGACTGGCAAAAAACATTCGTAATACATACATCTGACAAAGGACTTGTATTCAGAATATTTAAAGAACTTTTATAACTCGATAATAATACAGACAACCCAGTAAGTAAATGGGCAAAAGATTTGACCAGATCTTCACAAACGAAGATGTATGAACGGTAAAGAAGTGCCTGAAAAGATGCTCAACCGAAAACCACCCATTGCTGTCGAGTCTGTTCCAACTCAGCTACCCTATAGGACAGAGTAGAACTGTGCCATAGGATTTCCAAGGAGCGCCTGGTGGATTCAAACTGCTGACCTTTTGGCTAGCAGCCGAATTCTTAACCACTACGCCACCAAGGTTTCCATAATAAAAAGAAATGAACTGCTGACAAATGCAACAACGTGAATGTATCTCAAAAACATTATGCTGAACAAAAGAAGATAAACAGAACATACTATATGACTCTGTTTATAAAAAAGTGTAGAAAAGGAAAAGCTAGCCTACAGTGATAAACAGTGGTTGCCTAGGAGAGAGCGTGGGGGAAGATTGACTGCAAAGGGGCATGAGAGAACTTTTGACATGTTGGGAATGTTCTATATCTTGATTGTGGTGTTTGTTACTTGTTGTTACTGGGTGCTGTTGAGTCAATTCTGACTCATAGCGACCCCATGTGACAGAGTAGAACTGCTCCATAGGGTTTTCTTGGCTGTAATCTTTATGGAAGCAGATTCCTGGGTCTTTCTCCCGCGGAGCCACTGGGTGGGTTTGAACCACCAACCTTTTGGTTAGCAGCCGAGCGCTTAACTGTTTTAGGCTTATACATTTATCAAAACTCATCTCATGGGACACTTAAAATGGGTGCGTTTTATTATATATAAATTAAACTGCAATAAAGTTGATTTAAAACGTAAAAAATATCATCTAGTAAATAGTTTAAAGCAAAACTGGAATCATTGGACTTTTTTTCTCATTAAATATGGAAAACTTTAGAACCTCATACTATTTATCTAAAATATGCATTGAATTGTAGCCAAAGAAAGAGTGGAAGAAAAGTTTTAAAAAAGGAAAGTTAAATTATTACTTGTCTTCATTTGAGTCAAGTTCCTACTCACTAAAGGTTCCAACAGCCGTCTGTATCTCAATCCAGTGGATTTTCCGTTCCAAGTCCACAGTGACTTGTTGCTTTTGTAAAGATTCCCACAATAGAGACATTAAGAAAGTGACTGATATTTCTAAACCGTTAACTGTTAGCAACGTGGCCGCAAGAGGACTCAACAAATCTACCAGAGCTGATGCCGTTCCCTTTACAGAAAACTGCTCTGAACCAACTTTTACCCCACTCCTCTGATTTTTCAGTAAGCATCTATTTCAAGCGTTCAGGCTCATGACTTCAGCTTTGGCACCGATGAACATGGTGGTCGTTCTGGGGCTTCTGGCTTGTGTCAGTTTAGGCAGCCTCTTACCTTTTATCTCCATTCTTAAGGTCAAACTTCTAGTAACAACCTAGGGTCCAATACTGCTTTCTCCACATGGCTTTATCTCTTCAGGTACCTGGCGCTGTTTGGGGGTAGGGATGGAGGGGAGTAGCATCACAGAATGTTGGAATGGACTCTGGATCATTTAATCCAGTTTCCTCATTTTACAGAGGGGGAGACTCAGGCCCAGAGAAAAAGAGGGACTTTCCTAATGCTTCATAACTCTTAGGCGTGGAAACCAGCCCTGGCCCTTTATACCGTTGTGCTCTCCCGAAACAGCAGCCAGCTTCTCTCTGACTCAGGTGCCCCTGTAATGAGAGAGAGACCATCATTCACCTGTTTTCAAGGGCATTCCTGAAGAACAGGGAATAAAAGGACCATGAAGTGTGCATTGCAAAACACCGATACTGGAAAACAATCTTAAGTCACCACCTGCATCAATTACTCTCCTAACCCTTTGGGATGAAAATTCCTGTGGTGGCCCCATTTCCGAAGAGTTTGAGGTTTTCTTTCTTCCTCTTGCTTTGTTTTTGTGAAGCTAGGAACTTCTTTTGGAGGGGAAACTTTTAACTTTGGCCTTGCTGCAGGGGTTTACAGTAATTAAAACACTATGCTAATGAGAGAGGAACCTGTCATAAATGTGATATATCTCCCAGTCATAACTAGGGAGAGCCCCCATCTGAAGCTTCGAAAAGGTAGAGACCTGGCTTATTCCCTCCTCCCTCCACCCAGCCCCCCAGCTGTTTCATGGCTAATTGCTGGACTGTTGTTAGAACAAATGACTGGCCTATAAATGTCCCAGAATGACATTACTATACTTGATCAGGACTGCAATCAGACCACCCTGTATTTTATGGAGCCAGTTTCTTGGTGATCCAGAGGCATGCCAGCGGGGACAGTTTCTGCTCTGGTTGCTAATTAAACTTTAGAAACCTTTTCTTTGTTGCTCAGCCAATAAGTCCCACGATCTGATTGGCTAGAGGCGATTCTATTTGAAATGGGCAAATTTATATTTATTCTGAAAAACAAGCAACAATTCCAAAAAATAAATATTTGAGAGAGCAAAAGTAACTGTCGAATGAGCAGATTGCCTGAAAATAGCTTTATCTGTAAAACCTTCTGAGAGTAGGACAAAATTTACCGTGGCTGCCAGATACAATATTATTCGCATTTCAGAAGAGAAAATAATGATATTAATGCCTCACCTTAGGTTAGTGCTTTTAGCCTTTTCAAAGCTCCTTAACGTCTGTGATCTACATTATCCTCCTACTGTCCCTATAAGGTTGAAAGTCAGGGGTGGAGAGAGGTTCCAACATTGCCAAAGTAATAGCAAGTTGGTAACTATTGGAAGTGGTGTTATGGATTAAGATTTGGGACTTTAAAGTCAATAATTCTTCATTGATTTATTTATCAGATATTTTTGGAGCACTCTCTGTGTGTTGGGAACTGCCGTAGGCATGGGGGATAACGGACTAAACATGCCCACCATCAGAGAGCCTGTGTTCTAGAGGCAGCAATCACCTGGGTTCATGTGCTAGCTCACCACTAGCTGTGTAACCTTGGGCAATTATTTACTCTTACTGAGTTTGTTTCGTCTTCTGTAAAATGGTGTTGATAATAATTTCTGCTGCATAGCATTCTGTGAGGATTCGTGAGATAATGTACATAAAGTGCTCAGCACAGAGTCAGCTCTCGAGAAATGGTAGCTGCTCCTAATGGTGCCATTATTTCCGATTGGGGAGTTCTGCTTGTCACCAGTGGATCCCTGGTGAGTCAGTCCCCTCTTACGTGGGAAGTGACTTGCTCTAGCTGCTCTGTTGGCATGAAAACATCGGATTAGTCCTGTCCCAAATCATTTCAACTGTAGGGGTCATGTTCAGATGTCAGCGCCTCCTTCCTGCCTTTACCTTGCCTGCCTTGTGTTTAAGCAGCAGCCACATAGATTTAGCCCTTGTTTAAAAATAACAACTGTTATCGTCCTGTTTTGCTTCCTGGGGTGACAGACTAACATTTCTTCCTCTCTTCTTCTTTCAGATTGTTTAGTGTAATTTTGGAACAATTAACCAAAGAAACAGAAGCCGGTAACCACTCTAGTGGCAAATCAGGAGGATTTGATGTCAAAGCCCTCCGCGCCTTTCGAGTGTTACGACCACTTCGACTAGTATCAGGCGTGCCCAGTAAGCACCTTTTGTTTTCTAGAGTCAGGAGTTTGCTGATTGTTTCTTCTGGGTGGGCCTCAGAATTACCCGAGTGCTACAAGGTGAGCTGCTGGGGCCCACTCAGGGCTCAGCAGACGACCATGTCGGCCTTCACAGTTTACAAAACACTTCTGCTTGCATTGTCACTTTAGATACCCGTGACAGCCCTGAAAGGGGGGCAGGTGGTGATTGCTGTCATTTTGATTTTATAGAAGAAAGCATCTTCTCTTGTAGAAGGACTAAGTAAGTGGTAGCATAAGACTCTGAGTTCAAGCCTCCTGATTCCAGTCTAGTTTCCCTCCAATGACAGCATGTTGACATCATTTCCTCCTCACTCCCAGGCCTGCCCCCCGAAAGTGGTGGGTTATGTTGGTATTGGAGGGCTCAACTGACTCGTTTTTTTCAAAGTGGGAAGCAGTAGAGGACTGGATTCCTGAGAACTCTGCTTAGCTCTCCCACAGCTAGGAATTGTGCCTGAGCAGCTCTGGGGGAAGGGGATGAATGCCCCAGTTCCCTCATCCAAACATAGGGCACAGTAGTACCTGCCTTGAGGGTTGTTGTGAGGACTGAATGAGATAATATAGGGAGAGTTCCTAGCGCAATGTCTAGAACTCAGAGGAGGCTCAGTGAGTGTTAGATGCTATTATTATCCACTGGGAACTACCATACCAGTCCTGCCAGGCCCGATTTTGTTCCTTGGCTCCTTGCTTCAGACCTCCAGGCTGGGTTGAATGCCACCTGAGTTGGCACAGATGCCCTGTCTGTGCCCTGGCCAGGAACCTCAGGGCTCTTCTCCTTCATAAGGAGCATGGGCTTTGCTTCACTGGGCTCTGCCTTCTCCTAGACCACCTCCTGTTAGGGTCTTCAGAGAGCAGAAGTTCTAACACATTTCCAAGGAATGGTGGTTCGGAGATGGTTGCCTGGTCACAGCTAGAGGAAGGATACAGGACTACAGAGTGTTCCTGTTTTTTTGTTTTTTTAACAGCTCATAAAGCCATCAGAAAAGGACAGATGTGTTTTTTTTGTTCTTTTTTTTTTTTTTTTTTTTTGCCTTTCCAGAACTTCTTCATGAAAATTTATTACTTATTGGTGCTCAGAATGCAACAAAAGTTCTCTGGAAAAAAACCTGTTTCCAAATTTAACCTTGTAAAATGTAGGAAGTGGTGTTTTATGTGCACTTGTTTTTCCAGATGCTTCGTTTTATTTTCATTGAAAAAGATCAGCACAAGTCAAAACCACAGAACTGTCTGGAAGCAATTGAGAGAAACAGAAAATACCTCGAAAATGACTGGCTCTGTTAAGTGTAACGTGATTAAATGAGAAGTTCGGCGAGCAAACTCGTTCTTTCAGATTTAGTTGTTATAGCTTAATCCAATTTCAAAGTAACCATGACAACTATTTCCCCCAAAGAGCAAATGACAGGACGGCTTGCTCTTGGTACATGCTGTGGGCAGACACCCTGGTGCTGAGCCTCACGCGTGCAAGACTCTGGCCAGTGAAAACCCTCACAACTCACATAGCATAGTTTTGGCTCCATTGGCTAATGAAGTTTTTAGTAATTGATTAGTGCAGTACTTCCAGATACTCTAGAGAATCAGTTATAAACTATGGTTTTTCCTTTTCTCCAAAACATCACCGTTTGAAATTCGGCAGAGTTCTGCATCTCACTCTCCTGCAGGTCAGCAGGGAGAAGTGGGAATCTGAGTCTTGTGTGAGGACTTTTAAGCTCATATTTTAACTGCCCTGGTAGAGAACATCCAAGTTTCTTTTCAAACCCAAAGGAGCTTTTGAGGGAGGGAGTTAAGGGCTCTGGGCCATCCTGTTTCTAATGCTGGTGGGCAGCTGTGGCCTAGTGATTTCTTTTCAAGTACCTGAAATTGTTAAAAATACCCAGACATGTTTGACTGTTTACCCTTATCTAGGAATTATCTAGTGTCTTCTAAAGAGAATTCAGACAGTGCAGCAGGACATGGTTTTGTGCGTGCACGTATATATGTATATATGTGAATATATATTCATTCAGTGGAAGGTAAATATATTTCAAAAGATAGTATTTCAGACATCTGTGGAGATCTTAACCTACTACACTTAGTTAGCTGGTGTTTATCAGAATCCTAGCCCACCAAAGCAGGAAAGAACCCTAAAGATCATCTGGTTCATCTGCATCACCTTTTAGATGAGGAAACTGAGGTCTGTTAGTTGAGGAAACTGTTGTGCAAGTTCTCACGGCTAGTGGATGGCCAAACAGGACCAGACCCACATCTCCTCATTCCTGGCCCCATGTTCTTTCCACTGCATCACACTACCTCCTGGACTAGAGTCCTGTGGCATATACGTCAACCTGCTGTACACACTGATATGTACAAAGAAGCCTAATGTAAGGAAAGTGTACACATTCACATTACACTACAACTCTGTTATCTCATGAAAAACATTATTCCAAACATAACAATATTAGTTAAACATGTGGCTCTCACTGCCATAGAATTTAGAAGAGCTAACTGCTGGATGATGGTTTTGGATGGCCCGTCCATGTGTTGGCGTAGTGGTTAAGAGTTCAGCTGCTAACCAAAAAGTCAGCAATTCGAATCCACCAGGCGCTCCTTAGAAACCCTATGGGGCAGGTTCTACTCTGTCCTGTAAGTTTGCTATGAGTTGGAATCGACTTGATGGCAGTGGGTTTGAGTTTTTTTGGTATTCATGTGTTTAAAAAAAATTTAAAAAAAGAACCTGTCCAAGTAGATTAGAGCAGATGTTTGCATTTCCCCTTCATTTATTCCTTATAGGAAGCAAAAAAAAAAAAAAAAAAAAAAAAGCTGAAAATCATCCTGTTGATCATTCTTTTCAAAAGAATAACATTTGAACATTTAAATACCCGAAGGCAGCATTTTAGTTGTACTGAAGATCTTGAAAAGACAGGGTCTTTGAGTCTGAAATCCTCTTACCAGTCTTTCCTCCGGTCCTTCCCCGACCTCTTCCCACATAGTTATCACGGCAAACTTTTGTTATTATTGCTGATAAGTATTCCTCTCTTTGCTTGGCGTATACCGATTTCTAGTATATTTAACTCTAAGCACCTCCGCTTCTTATGTGCTTTCTTCCTTTGAAAATGTTTGGGAAGGGAAAGTGAGAAAATAATAGAAAAGGGACAGTTTGAAGGAGGGAGAAAAAATGGGGAGGGAAAATGAAAGAGAAAGAAAAAAAGAAGAGTAACCTACACAGAGCAGAAACAGTGAAATGTGTGCAGATCAGGAAGCAGTTCCTTGTGTGGTTCTGATCTGTTGCTCACCACTTTCCCTCAGTCCCCGGCTTCCTTCCATCTACTCCTAATCCTTAGTGCTGCCCCAGCATCCCACTTCCTGTTAGTTCTTTTTCTCTTCTTTGGCAGCTTTCTCCACACCAGGGCTCTGAGTATTACTCTGTTGATAGCTTTTCCACATGTCCCTCCCTCGTCTCTCTAAGCCCATATTTCACTGCTGGACACTTCCGTTTCAATGTTATGCCAGTGTTCAAAATGCAACAGGTCCAAAGTTGTTCTCCCCCTGCCCTTTCTCTGCCCTCCCTCTCGCACTTCCTCATTCCAGGAGAGCCTCCTTTGAACTTGAGTCTTTTTGTTCTGGGCGTTACAGCTTGCCTCATGACCCTGACTTAAGTAGTTGGAGCACTCCGTAGGCATCTGCCTGTCCCCAAACTCAATTTCTAAGTTCTGAGCTCATCCTGATTTTCTTCCTCACCTAACTGGAGAGACCCAGAACACTCAAACTACTTCTCCATCTGTCTCGCCTACTGCTGCCCTGTTTGGCTTTCTAAAGCGGCTGTTTTTTGCTGATGGACTAAAGTCTGGCTCTGTAATTCCACTTCAAACCCAAAACTACCTAGCTGGTAGTTGTTTTTTTTCCCTCCTGATGTTTGTTTCCTCTGTTCGACTTCCAATCCAGACTCTCCACTCCCAAATCTATGTTGTACTTGCTCACTTCTGTGCCTTGTGTACACTGTTCTGTCTGCCTGGAGTAGCCACTCTCCCGTGCCCACCTGTGGAAACCCATCCTACTCAACCTTCAGG
This sequence comes from Dugong dugon, assembly GCA_030035585.1. NCBI lineage: Eukaryota > Metazoa > Chordata > Mammalia > Sirenia > Dugongidae > Dugong > Dugong dugon. The sequence continues at coordinate 13,896,953 of CM057481.1, read as the reverse complement.
CCTGCCTAGAGGGAAGCAGCTTCAGAATCCTCTTTTCACATACCACCCAGAAGCGATGCTTTTCTTCCCACTTTAGTTTTAACGGTTTGATATTACTTGTATAGCATCTGGCGTGTCCTACCTTGGAGTACAGTTATTTGTGTTTAATTCTTATGTCTCCTTCTAGAATATAATGTCTTTGAAAGAAGGCACTTTTATGTAATACATATTCATATCGCCAAATGCACTAAACCTTAAGCTTTCCACATAGTAGATTTTCAAGGGGTTTTGTTAAACGGACGGACAAAAGTTTTTCTGTCTGTTACGTGAGAGAGTTTGAGTAGATTAAGTTTCCTTTTTAGCTCATCTCACATCCAGGCTTAATGCTGATTAAAAATTTTGAAATGTCTCTTTGAGTTTTATTACTGTGTGTCATAAATAGAGCAAGTGTCATTCAGAATTGTGTATGTGTATCACTGAGGCGACTTCCTGGCTCACAGACTTGTTTCTATCTTTCCTAGGTTTGCAGGTTGTCCTGAACTCCATTATAAAAGCCATGGTTCCCCTCCTTCACATAGCCCTTTTGGTATTATTTGTAATCATAATCTATGCTATTATAGGATTGGAACTTTTTATTGGAAAAATGCACAAAACATGCTTTTTTGCTGACTCAGGTGAGTAATGAAAATGGTAGCTAACCTAACTTTAAAAAAAATTTGGTTTTCCTGAAAACAATTTTGAGTATCTAAAGCAAAATGAGAGGAAAGAAAAAAAGTCACATATGCCAGCAAATCTACTGAGCCAGTTCTTACTGTGAATTATGTTCAGAATAGATGAATCTCCTTTTCTGTCCTGATTTCCTCTTCAGTATGTCCTGTCAAGTAAGACCAGAGACCCCCAAAACTAGCATATGAGACAAAACAATAGCATTGTTCTGTTTAGGCTTAAGAAAGGAGCTGTAAGAGTGAGTACAGAAGAAGGCAATGGCTTCTGACTGAAGGAAACAAGGGATATTCCACTAAGGAGGGAGTATTTGAACTGGACCTTGAAGGACAAGTAGGATTCTGAGACAGGTTAGATGGGACGTAGGGTTTTCCAAGCTCTGGCAAGAATCCTTCAGCATCTGCTGGCTTGGGTTTTCCTGATGTTCCTCTCCCAAATGGTGAAGACATCTTGCTCTGTTTGCAGATATCGTAGCTGAAGAGGACCCAGCACCATGTGCGTTCTCAGGGAATGGACGCCAGTGTACCGCCAATGACACAGAGTGTAGGAGTGGCTGGGTTGGCCCAAATGGAGGCATCACCAACTTTGATAACTTTGCCTTTGCCATGCTCACTGTGTTTCAGTGTATCACCATGGAAGGCTGGACAGACGTGCTGTACTGGGTAAGCAGCTTGAGGAGAGAGTTTATAGAGTGTTCTTTGTTTGATTAAAAGTGTTTCAGCAACTAGAGCCTCATTGTAGACTTGACTGGAAAAGAGACCCTGGAAGTCAGTTCTTTGGGAAGCAAAGCAGACCCTCTCTTCACTCAGCAGGCCTTGTCATCCTGCTTCCTCAGGGCCTTAATTTCAACTCTAGGAAGCTGCTGTATTATGTTGGCTTCTAGCCTTTTAGTTCTCCACTGCTCAGTGCAGCCTGGGGATTATTGCAGAGTGTGCCCAGTGATCTCCTTGGAGGAACCATAGAAGGCCGGGACTGTCTTAATTAAACTCTGAGAGATCCAGAGAGTCATTTCCCAGGTTAATAAGCTCCTGGACTTCCAGAGGCTAAACTTGGTCTTTTATAAATAAAGGCAAGGTTGCTGTACTAGATCCTAAAGTTACAGGAACGATAAGTTGGATCCTTAACGTGCTTTCCATAACTTAGTACAACCTTAAACCTAAAATGAGTTTTTCCCCAATTTAGTATTTCTCTTTTGCATATTCAGTGTTACTATAAATCAGTCTACAACAAGCAAACTTAGCTCTCTTCTTTTCTCTTTGAAGTTATAGAACTCCAGCAGAAAGGGTAAATATTGCACTCCAAACTTCCAGGGCTGGTGGACCCATCCAACCCACCATGAAAAGTTGGACATCCTTCCACTGGCTTTTGAAGGGTCTCATTCCTCTTGTTTCTGACAGAGCCAGAAGGATTTGCTATAAATAAAGTCCAAAAAAAAAGAAAAACCAAAATCTGTTGCTGTAGAGTCAATTCCAACTCATAGCGACCTTATAGGACAGAGTAGAACTGCCCCATAGAGTTTCCGAGGAGCAGCTGGTGAGTTCGAAGACCTTTTGGTTAGCAGCTAAATGCTTAACCACTGCACAACCAGGTCTCCAAACAAAGTACCAACCAAACTACCCGTTGCCTAAGGTACAGTAGTATTTTAATAGCCATTTTCCAGAACTGAGTTTATTTTGTAGAATTTGAAAAGGCTCACAAAAGTTTAGAAATTGTTTTGTGAAAAACAACTAATGTGTAGATTTTGAGCCTCTAAATCCAAGTCCAGATGGGATTAGCCAGCATTCCAATATGAGTTGTTAGAAGGCAGTTAGTTGTAAAGTACTTCTGGAATGGACACTCTAGTTAGAAGGCCTGCAAGTTGAGAAGTAGCTCTGACAGCCTCCCCATTTTAGACACTTTCCAGCACTTCCTATTGCTCCATAACTTAAGAGAACAGAGCATATGATGTGCATAAATACGTTGTTGCTTCTCTTCACTGGTGAAAGCCGTGCTTGCAGGCTTGTAGAAGTCCTTATATATTCAATGTTACGCAAAGAAGGGATGTCTTTATCTTTAGTCTCTGAGGTATGAGTCTAGTTTGATAATGTGGTTTAAATGTCACCAGCATGTTATTACTTGTTTCTCTCTTTCCCCTCTTCCTGATTGTCATAGAAGTGTGTGTGCTTATGTGTGAGTGTCTGTGGGTGTGCACATCTGTTATTTATATTCGTAAGACAACCCCTTTTCATGAACAGGAAGGAGGAGAGAGATTGTATTGCATGAGCTAAGACCAGGGCTTGCAAGGAGACCCTCAAATTCAGGTTTCAGGTAAAGGGTTCATTTTCAGTATTACCATCTAAATTGCAACTCTCAGTCACATTAGTTGAGGTCTCAATCCCAATCTGCCCTTGAAGTTTCTGATAAATAGAAAAAGCATCATCCAAATAGTCCAAATTCTAATCCTTCCCTCCAAACAGTACAGAAAACAACATTTCTATTTTTTAAATTAAAAATCTGTGACGCATCTAAGCTTTTTTTTTCTCTCTGTCGTCACAGTGAATTGTCAACTGCTGATCCAACATGTCCTGACTAACAGGCAGTTTTATACTTGATGTTACATTGCTGCACATTGATTCTTTTGTGGCAGTTTTTCTATTGTCAAGCAAGTGAAAACTCTGGGAGTGTGTGATTAAGGAGGGAAAACCCCATGCCCTCAGAAGCAAAAGTTTTCATTTGCTCTTCTGAGAACTTTTAAGTACTACTTAACCAAAACCAAACCAAACTCACTGCCATCAAGTCAGGTCTGACTCCTAGTGACTTTATAGGACAGAGTAGAACTGCCCCATAGGTTTCCAAGACTGTAGCCTTTACAGAGGCAGACTGCGACATCTTTCTTCCACGGAGCAATTGGTGCGTTTGAACTGCTGACCTTGTGGTTAGCAGCCCAGTGCTTAACCACTGTATCACCAGGGCTCCTTAAGTATTGTCTAGGGTGATATAATTATCTTTGTTATTCATGTATCAATCACATAGTTAATAATTTGACAATGTAATAATTAAATTCTTCAAGAATTATGTCGCATCTTTTTTTCTGATGAGAAACTCAAAGTAATTTATAGACAGTATCCCAGTGTATATTCCTTTATGGATGGTCTGAGATTTTGAAGATAGAGACAGTGGGATATAGAGAGACCATAGCAAGTGGTTGATCTAGAACAGGGGTCTTCAAACTTTTTCTTTAAAGAGCCAGATAGTAAATATTTTTGGCCTTTTGAGCCATGAAGTCTCAGTAGTAACTGCTCTGCTATGCTGTTGGAGCACAAAAATAGCCACAGACAGTATGTAAGCTAATGAGTATAGCTCTATTCCAGTAAAACTTTATGAACACTGAAATTTGAATTTCATATAATTTCATGTGTCATGGAATATTCTTTTTTTTAATCATTTAAAAATGTAGCCACAATTTTTGCATGAGGGCTGTACAAAAGCAGATGGTGGGCCAATGTGGCCTGCAGGTCATTGTTTAGCAACCCCTGATCTAGATTAGAACCCAGTCCTTTTTCCTTGGCATTCTTCCATTTGTCAGAGGTTTGTAAACACTTCGAGAACGCTAGGAGGCAGCTAAGTAATGTCTTCCATAGTGTTCACTAAGATCTTACTCTCTGAAACTCATCATGATTGTTTTTATTACTTGCTGATTGCATTTATTAACTCATCATAGAGATAGGCAGAAGCTGAGGCACCAAATCTTCATAATATTTTATAGACCTTGGTCAGCTGGAAGCCACACAGCTGTGTTCCAGAACAGAACATCCATGCCCAGCACAACACCTGGCACAGAGCAGGTGCTGAACAAATGCTAGGTGCTGTTATCATCCCTCAAGTGTACCAGTCCCATTGCCTCAGGAGTGTAGATGGGTCATGCTTAAATATCTATTTTTATCCACAACTAGAGCATAAGGGGAACATCTTGGGAGATAAAGAAAGTGATTAGATTTTAAATAGTGATTGCAAGCACATTTCTCATCCTGGAGGCAAAGTCTTTGCTAAGGATCGTTTTCCATCTAGTCATGTTTATATCCAGTCAGTGTTCTCAAGCTGGTTTATGCCTTAATTCTCAAGCATGTCTGGGTAATGGCTAACAGAGTCTTGAGAAGGGAAGTACAGGTGGTCCCCATATGCAGAAAGACACACTGAGAACTATTTGGATGTGTTGAGTTTGGGGTTATTAACTTGTAGGAAAAAGAAATTACTCTAGTTCTCTTTTACAAAGTGAGTTCCATAAAAATAATTAAACTATCATTTGACTCACACATATTTGATGTCCACAGAGGCAGTCGGGTGTAGTGCAAAGCAAGAACATTAAGGCTGGATAGGGCTGGTTGTGGGACCTTGGGTGCGTCACTGAACCTCTTGGGGTTTTCCTTTTCTTGTCTACAAGATGTAGAATTAGGCTAGATGGTATAATTTTTTTTTCTTCCAACACAGAGGAAATGTTTTAAATGTAGGAAATTAAAATGTCATTGGTTTCAGGAGAGAGCTGTTCATACAAATCAATTCTGGCCTCTTTCTTTAGTACCAAGCTCTTTTCTCAGTGAACTCAAATAAAGTACTCATGGTCATGCTGGCAATCTACTTCATTCAGGGCACCAGGGGAATTCCTCAACAGTTAATCAGCCAAGGGCTTGCCTTTCTGTGCCTTTCTCTTATTCTATAGTGTATCAGCGATTAGAAAGAAAAAAACCAAGTAGGTTGGTCTTTAATTTGATACAAGAATGGGCATTCCAGCCTTTAAAATGAGGAAAAACGGAAGCTAAGTGGAATATGATTTCCTGGGCACCAGGTATCACCACATGATGGCTTTGATATAAATATTAAAAAATTAATCTAAATTGAAATGCTTCAGCTCATGCTGATTTCCCCACTGTTGCTAAAGACCATGTAGACAAAATCCCAAGCAGAGTCTCTGTTTTTCTGTGGGAATTTTTTGAAATAGTTTACCAGTTCTTACTTTTCCCTACGTATGTGGTTAGATCTAAGAAGTACTAGACTCTGTAAAGAAACTGGGTTGAGAAGGTTTAGTTGGGAGAAAGACTTGTCCTTAAAGCTTAAGTTGTGTTTCTCTTCCCCACCTTCCAACACAGATGTTTAGAGAGAGTCTCCCATTGGCTTTTGTTTAGCTCCAGCCTCTCCCCTTCCCTCTCCCCTCTCCCCCCCCCCCCCCGCCCCCCAGCTGGCATTCCAGATGATACTTCTGATTTGAGCAAATGTGAATCTGCTGAAGATACTCCTAAGAAATTAAACATTTTTTTTTTAATAGAATTTTCACTCCCAAGTGGCACAGACAGCTGCTGCTAAAGCCACTCTCCAGAGTAGGAGAGTGAGGCCAATTCAGAGGCCAACAGATGGCGTGGCCCGCGGACTTCCCCAGAGTTGTAGAGAGTGAGATTTCAGGGTGGGAGCCATGATGGGCACCCTTCCGCACCTTGAGAAGCACTCTTCCTCATCCAGCAGAAAAGAAGACAGGCCCACAGAGATCTCTGTGCAGCTCTCGGCTGGGCTCTGGCCACTACGCCGGCCTGCCTGCTGCTTCTCCACACATGGGTTTTTAAATAAGTTTAGTGATGTAGTTGCTTGGAAGAATTAGCCTTTGCCTTCCTGCTCCAATTAGTTTATCCAACTTAATTAGATCAACAATTGCAGCCATGGCCCTGGCTCATTCATTACTCTAATTGCCAATGTAAGATGGGCAGACTGATATGAGTTATATTAAGCACATCAGTTTTCATGTGGCCAAACAGGTGTTTCATAAGGGATTTAATGCCCTCTCCCTAGACTTCAGCAACAGATGTTAGATAATTTTTTTTTTTTTTTTTTAATGTTCTCTTTTCCTGTTTGGCTGCTGCATGAGGCAAACATAGTGAAATGCACGAGGCTTATTCTATAAAGCTAAAACCTGCAGCCAGATAGTGTTGAAGAAAGCACTTGATTAAGGCAGGGCTTTGGAAAGGCCTAAGGGCTCACACCCAAGGCAGGAGCGAAGTCTCTGCCCAGACTGTATGTGGCTCTTACTGGCCAAAGATTCTGGGCGTTTTGGGAGAGTCAGGCCTGGAGTCATCCATTCTGTCCCCTGACTGGCACTTAACACCTCCCTCGTGGGAGAGGGATTTGCTCAGTTTAACACTGACCTCTGCTGCTGGAAACTTCCCTCCAGCTGTGAATCTTGAAGCACCTGTTTGCTCCAGCATGAAAGCTGCTCACTGGCTAACCTCTCCTGGGAGGGCCTGTCAGAGAGGCCAGGTCTGACTGTGCCTCTTGAGCTGTCTCAGCAGTAAGGGCACTGGTTCCTCTGGCCAGGCCCTCTATCACCTGTGATCCCAGTCAGCCCACTGCTGGAGCCAGCTCGGAGTCAGCTAAGTCAAAGCTAGGTGTGACGGATAAGGACTTCTTTTCCTGAGTCATTCCTGGTATAGTTAGGAAAAATCCCATTTCCAAAAGTACCCATGAATATGTGTCAGCTAGTTGACTTCTGAAAATTTTTTATTTTTTTTGTTCATTTACCTATGCTTTCCCTCACTGACTGCACATAATCCAGATTTCAGGTGGTTAGGTTTCCTTGGACAGTTGGTGTCCAGTTGAAGGTTATTGTTTTAGGAGTTTTTTTTTTTTAAAGAAAAGAAGTTATAGAGTCAAATGTTGCCAGTTTGTCTCTATAATTAAGACTTTTCCACCATCACAAACTCTAAAAGCAAAGTACTAACAACTTGGGCAGAATGGAAAATAGTCCAGCTAAGCACTAGTTTTTTTCCTCTACCATGATCTTTTCTGAAAACCACTTATCAAGGCAGTTTCCTGTTAGAGAGAGCAAGATCCCAGCCTGTTTCTAATCTATGGCCCAAATCTCCTATGATTTGGCGTGCGTGTGCGCGTGTGTGTTGGGAATGTGTAATGAATGTGTACTGGCTACTGTTGTCTCTGATTTGAATCTAAGTAAATGTTTAATTAAATGTATCGAATGCTGTCTCTAATGTGACCCTCTCTCTCCTTATTAGATTCTCTTATTAACCCACTCCTGTGAGACCGTCTTATTTCTTACAGATGAATGATGCTATGGGATTTGAATTGCCCTGGGTGTATTTTGTCAGTCTCGTCATCTTTGGGTCATTTTTCGTACTAAATCTTGTACTTGGTGTATTGAGCGGGTAAGCTATACCTCTTTCATCTTGAAAGCAGAGTCCTAAGGACAGCTGCCAAGACCACACAGGCTTTGCTAGATCGGGGCTGCCGGGTGGGTGCCAAATGCTGTATGTGTCCTCGGAGATGCTTTCTTTTCTGCTGAGGCTTCCCAAATCAAACTGTTTCCTGGAACCTCACCAGCCTTCATGAAAGAAAGCTATAGAGAGCTTATTGACCAGAAATTAATCAGCTTTGTTGCATGGGATTTAAATAGTTCCCACTGCTTGCCCTTTTGTCTGTCCTAAAATGAGATACATTTATAATTGCCGTATTGGTCTGGGTCCAAATATAATGCAGATTAATTGGTGCGAATCGGTAGCTAAATGAGCTGTTCCGGCCTGACTTTTGGTAGGCCAGATTTCAGCAGCAGAACTTTCTTTATTTGAAGAACAAAATGGAACGACTGAGGCTCAGTCCCTGTCCCAGGAGCACTAACCTTCAGCCAAAGCGCTGAGTGGTCTGGCAGCTGCAGCTGGGGCTCTGCTCTTTAGTAAATGGATAACTGATAACTGATCTCCTTACATTTTACAGGTAAATGATGCGATAGGATGGGAATGGCCATGGGTATATTTTGTTAGTCTGATCATCCTTGGCTCATTTTTCGTCCTTAACCTGGTTCTTGGTGTCCTTAGTGGGTAAGCAGTTGGATCCGTGTTGCACATTCTCCTGCTGCCACGTGTGGGGCGGCTCTGCGTGTCTCCCAGCTGCACTCTGATAGCTTCTCTGCATGCGTTTGGACTCTGATGTCCCCTCAGTGTGTTGCTTTTGGATTGAACTGTGATTCTTTTCTGCCTGTATCTGTCTGTGAGATTCTGTGTTTCTGATGCTTGCCAAACACTATTAATAACATGGAAATGCTTCCCTGAAGCCAGCCGTGTTAGTACGTGAATGTGTAGAAGTGGATTACACGTGAGTGACAGAATACCCTACCTTGGGCTCCTTCAGGAGGAGGCTTTTGTCTTTTGTGATTTTGTTTCCTTTTGTATATAACCTGGCCCTTTTAAGTCACTCATCGAGTATTAAAAATATTTCCAGTGGTGTTCCAGATTTTATTGTGAAGGAGAAATAAACCTAGATTATATATAAATACTGAACAATTTCAAAATTTTATATCCTTCAAACCAGGATCATTTATTAGTTCAGTAGGTGCTACTATCATTGATAATGTTTCCTCTAATTCAATTTTAATCTTAACTTAGAATCTTTCTTTAATTCAAGATGACAGTCAACTTTTTAGCATATGTTTCCTGTAACCTTATCATAGTTCTCATCAGTTAGTATTTTTGGAATTTCGTTGATGGTATTTTGGGCCACCCCATCTCTGTGGCTTGACCCTCCACAAAGAGGGTTCACTGGAGACTGGCCCAGGATGGAGACTCTCTGGGCAGCAGGGCTTTGTGCTGACTATAGTTGGAGGTGCCATCCCAGAGTCGTTTAGGGCAACTCACCATTCTCATCCCTTAGACGTCCCAGAGAAGGGAGCATACCACCATTGCCAGGGATGGGGGCACAGCTGCAGGCTCAGGAGGTACCCGTCTCCCCCAGGGGAGCCTTTGTCACTGCACTGAGCCCAGACATCCTCAGGAAATACTTGTTGATGGACTTGATTCCAAATGAATTTGTCTCCTCCTCGCTCACTTTATCTTCCTCTCTTTGAGTTTGTATCTCAGGGAAGTGATGTCTTTATGTGTGTTAAGTGAGTCACTGAAGAGACCTTTATCCCATTCTTCTGAAACGCTGCCTTTTCCAGGGCAGAAAGCAGAGCTAGTAATCCATCTCTGCTTCCTTTCTTAATCTTCCTTCAAATGTGTCCTGCCTGTTTTCAGGGGATACCACATTTTGAATTCCCCTAAAGTGTGGTTAGTGTTACACCATGGATGCCCGCTGCCTTGTGAAGCCCCTGCCCCAGTGAAGGGACAGCAGGGCCTGGGCTGCGTCAGTGGTGTGACAGCACACCTCACTTCCCTGCCAGTGCTGCCTTCAGGTAGCTGGCTCCCCCAGTTCCATGTCCTTTTACTTGGAATGTGTAAAGTGCCTTCCTCCTAATGAACCTCTGGGGCCTTAGGTTAGTGTTGGGTAGAATTTATCCCTGGAGAAACAACATTGTGTTGGTTTTGCCACAGGAACTGCCCATACAAGGTTAACAGCAATCCTGTTTTGAATTCCTTGGCACCTCATTGTCTCCCAAATCCAACTAAACTGACGGAGGCCATGGAAACCACTAATTCAAACAGTGCCAGTGACGTGCCTTATCTTTTAGCTTCGCCGCGCAGGAACCACCACCCTGGCACAGTGAAGAAGGGGTAGGAGCCAGATCATGTGGTGCTTTAAAAAAAGAGAAAGGAGAAAGATAGGAGTCGTGGTTCCTCATTAGAGTGGTGGGGGTTAAAATATGCAGCCTCACGGGGCTGTGCAGAGCTGGAGGACAACAAAGGGCATGCACCCTCATGGAACAACCAGTTGAATGACATGTTTTCGGGGGAAAGAATTTAATTAATAAGTAAATTGAAAACATTATTTTTAGTATCAGAACAAAACTAGATCCCTTATGAAGGAGAAAGCAGATGTCACGTGGATTTCTAAAGTAAAATGCGAGGCTTCCCAGGCATTTTAACCATCAGTTCATGCTGTGCCCCAACTCCAAGAGCTGCCTGCTGACTCTTCTCCACCAGTAGGCACATTTCGGTAAATGCTGAGAGTATTTTGTGTAAAGTAAGAACCACGTCTGCAAATCAGAGCCTCTCAACCATGTTCCTTAAAATGGCCAACATTTCCCAAGTTCCTGTTGAGTGCCTGGCTCTGGGCCAGAAGCCAGGGATGCCAGAATATCTGAGATGCTGATCTTAGACCTTGTGCTCAGGTGTCCTTTGTCTGGTGGGAGAAACTATTGGTTGAGCAGTGTGCTATGGTGAGTGCAGGAGTAGAGGTGTGGATCAGGGGTGGTAAAAGCCACGAGTTTGTGAGCAGGATCTTGAAAGATGAGGAGGCACCTGCCAGGGGAAGCTGATGTGGGCCTGGCAAGCTGCTACCTTCCCTAACAAGTTCCCTTCCTTCTTGGTCCCGTTACTCCTCCCTTCCCCTAAAACAACAAAAAATCAAAACACAGGTCATATGTATTTGTTTTCTTGTTAAAGCAAATTAAAAAAAAAAAAAAAACAAAACTTTTAAATCTTAAGATTCTTCCCCATTTTTTTCAGGGAACACTAGAGGTGTTGCAAAGCCAGAAGGGCATACATGTTAAGAGGAAAATGACTTATGTTTCACTACCCCTTAGGGCCCATCAGACCAACACAAATGTAATCCCACAAGCACTGAATTAAAAGGCTCCCATTTTAGAAACTTAGGTCAAGACCACGTTATATATAGCCTTCTAATGAAGAAACCTTAGATGATGCTGTGTGTCCGTCAGTCTGTTAACCATTTTGAAATATTTGTTTTATGCTTTTTGAACCCTTCCTTTTTCATACGGCCATGCCATCCTATGGGAGTCTTGGATCAACTCTAATCTGCACATTTGACTTGGTGTTTATACATTTTTAGAGCATTGTGAGATTGATGCTTTAGAAAATGTTTTGGTTTTGTAACAGACCCTTTTTTTCTCAAGGTGAGTATGAAGTTTATGATCTGTATACCCTGAGTAGTCAAGCATGAATATAGATGAACATTTTTCTCTCTAATGATAGTGAAGAACATTCTGTGGGAGGAGCTGAGAATGTCTGTAACTAGAGTTGCAATTTTACAAGAAGTTGTCATGGAGGAGATGAGCCCATTATGTTTAGGAATCAGAAAGAATGTCTCCTTTAAGGCTACAATTTAGATTATGTCTCATCTTCTCATGCTGGCTTTTTGGAAGTTTGGTGATTTTTCTCTTTTAAAATTGTTCATTTACCTCCTTATACCTTTTGAGGGTTTGTCACTAAACAGACAAAATAAGAGGACCTGTTGGTTTGTTATTTTAGAATCACTGCTAGATTCCCGGGGGGTAAGAAGAGCGTCATGGGAGGTGGGCTGGTTAGATCCGTGTCTGCTGCTTCCCTTTCAGAACCACTGACACCAGCAGCAGTGGTGTTTAAGCTCGTGAAGTAGAGGACTCCTTAGGTTCCCTAGATGTGGTTCAGACCCCCAGGTAGGGGCTGGTAGATTAGAAAGGCCCTAGAAGACCTGAGTTCAGGTCCTGCTGGTGTCACACATTAACTCTAGGACTTCACTTAGATAATTACCCTGAACCTCAGTTTCCTTGTTCCTAAAACAGGAATAATTCTGTCATGCAATCTGTGTCATGGGGTGGTTTGCTTCAGGTCGGCTACTGAATATGGAAGTGCTTTGAAAAGTATATAAAGGGTTTTACTCTTTTAACATATCCTTTCAACATATTCTTATCCTAAATCTATGGGCCTCCCTTACCGCCCTCCCTGGGTGAAGTGTTGGAAACGCCAAAGTGTAGCATCTTCTGAATTTCCCAGGAAGTGACCAAGACAAACGGGATCTGTACGCACATTGATGCTGCACTCTGTGCTGTGGAGGGTGTAGAGTTCTTTGTCGGCTACAAAGTATTATGCAGATCTAAGTCGTTGTTATTGAACGTATGTTTGACAGCATTTTCTGTATAAGCAGAGAACAGCATCCTGTAACACAGTGGTCAAGCACACTGGCTTTAGAGTTGGGTAACCAGGACTTGAATACTTGCTCTACTTTTTACCAGTTGTGAGACTTTGGGCAAATTAATTACCTCTTTGAACCTTAATTTCCTCATCTGTGAAATGGAGCTAATTATGGTACCAATCTCTAGAGTCATGTGAGGATTCAGTGAGCTAAAGAATGTACATTGCTTGGTCACTGTTATTATGATGGCTCAAGTAAGGGTATATAAAATGGGATTTGATGCAAGAAAACAAAATCTAATCAATTTTGTCCTTTTAAACTAATTAATAATAATTGGCCAAGGTATATACCTCTTAGTGAAAAGTAGGAGATGTTGTAGAGATATTTTACAGTTTCGTTTTTATAGATGCAATACTGGAAGAGCTAATAACAACAACAAGAGATATTTAATATTTTAAAATGTTTTGTCACATATGTATGTGTACATGTATCGATTATATACATACATCTGTCTATCTACACAAGCCAATGATTACTAATGTACATTACTATATAAATTACCTCTAGGCCTGCTTTAAAGAATAGATTAAAATAATTTATAATTAGCCAGTGAATCTGCAGGTTTGGTTTTGCCAAAATGTTGTGAAAAAATGTTTGAAGCAGACCTTGTATGTCGTTAGAAGATAAATGTTCTTAGTAAACCAGCTTTTATGATACAAAATTGAAAGTAAACCCAGCCCATGTCTATAAATTCAGAATCATTTAACTCAAAATTAATTTGCATTCTCTCTGTCCTAGTAAGTTCCAGATTGGCCAGGTCACAGATATCTTTTTAAATCATGAATCCAATTTTGTTACTAGAGGCCTGTTTATCTTAACCTTAGAAGTTTTGAAGGAACATGGATGAGGTGAAGCATTATAGAAGAACAAGGCCATTTTCACACCTGTTCATCTTTCTGAATCTCACCATTGGTAGCCTATCTGCACCCCAACCTGGGTACATCAGAACCAGGACCTAGAAAAAGACACAGGCATGGCTGCTTTTATAAAAGCTTTGGGAAATTCTGGCTTGGAGAGAGGGGAGAGGGTAGGTGGTGATGGTTGTGGTGGGACTTATACCCCTGTACTTTACTGGAATTTCAAAGAATGGAATCAGGTTTGGGGCATCATGATTTGCACCCTGTCCATCTGAATCCACACCATTATGAGCCATTGTAAATCAGAGGTTGTCTGTGATGTCCTCTCCTTGAATGTTGGCCCAGTGGGCAAAATACAACAGGTAGATGGTTGTATCTCTTGTGAATATTTTTGAAGTGGAGACATACCCTTTGGGAATAGGAACTCTTATAAATTTTTCATGACTGGGATTAGATTTCTCTCTCATTCAACACCTTACCAGCATCTGCAGATAGAAAATGAACGACAGAATTTTCTCTTACACGCATACCACTGACATAGCTACATCTTAGAAGGGTAGTCGAATTGCTTACAAAATTGAAATGGATATTGTTGAAGTCACAGGATATCCAGTGTTATTTGTTACTACTGTATCACAGAATAAAATTGTGCTGAGTTAATGAGTTAATTCTACATCTTAGCCAACAGAGAATTTTTTGGCAAATAGCCAAGAAGGCACATCAAAGTCTAGTCTAAAAACCAAAGGACAGTAGAAGGCTTGTTGTAGATAGTTCTTATGATTAAACAAAATATTCTTCTGTGTTTAGTTAGTGATGATCAAACTGCCAGAATGCCAGACAGAGACATGCTTAGTGATCATTTGTAGCAAAACGTTTCCTCACATTTAGCTGGGTCTGTCTTTGGCCTGACCAGGCTAGTACATGAAAGATATGTCCACACAGTTGAGTGTCCATTTTCTCAAACTTTGAAGTAATGTGAATGGGGTTGAGGAGTGAGGTCAAGGTGCTGGAGAGACCTAGGATACTTGAGTACCCTCACGTCGTTTGGCTTTAGTAGAGCAAGAAGTTAAACCCCAGTCCAGCTTTAAATGGAAGAATGTTAAATTTCCTTTTACTAATAAACAACCAAGCTAAACATTTATATATACTTTTAAACACTGAACTTTCTTGTTGCAGAGTTAAAAGGCTGTCGGGGGTAGCTGGCACCTGGATCCTGGTGCTGTTGGTACCTCGGTACCTGAAGTGCATAGGCTGGTAGCCACACCTGACATTAACAAGTGAGTGGTAACCTCTCTGCCGCTGGCTCCCAGCTACTGTTTCCATAGAAATGGCTGTCGGGATCAGTGGAAACAGAGGTAAGTGAAAGTTTTCGCTGATCCTTGTTTCCATCAAGCTGACGTCTGTTTCCCTGGCAACAGCAGTGGCCAGCAGCCAGGCACTAGCAACTATTCAGTAGAGCTCTCTCACTTGTCAGCTGTGGCTATCATCTGTCCCTGACCAAGTTCTTTTTTATAGAGCATAGCAAAGACCACTGAGGGCCCAGGAGGCACCTCTGGGCACGTGTGCCCTTCTGGATGCCCACCTTGCCGATGGAGAGCTGTATACTAAGTAGACTGCTCTGTGAGCAGTCTGCCCTCCACCCGCGCTCTGGTTGTAGATGTGCAGTTTAGGAGAAGGAGAGAGGTTGTGGAGGGCATCAGTGTTGCAGGGCAGGCTCTTGAGTCTGTCGATCCCAAAGCCTAGGGGAGAGAATTCATTACAGTGCCATTGTGCACAGACCCAGCTCTCCATAAAGCTGCTGGCACCTTAATGGTCAAAATTAAAGCCATAATTTTCCTGTGTTCCCGATTTCAGTTGGTGGCATTAACAATTGCTGTCACTTCTACAATGAAAAGGATGTTTATGGATTTAATAATTTAACTTCTTGTGAGAAACAAATTGACGACTGCCTCTAAGATGCGGCTGTCAACTTTATGTCAGTTTTTTTTTTCTTTTTCTGTGCTATATTCTTTACAGGCTGTGAAACCACTTACGGAGATCAAATATTGGTATAGCAGGGCAGCTTGGTGTACAAAGGCCAGTGTCTCTGCAGTACAGGGAACTCGTCTTGCTAAAGTTCAGCAGTTGTTCCTTTCCTGTATTTTCATTTTAATATTTCTTCAGATGTGTGCACAAGGTATAAATACTCTCCTCCCCATAGAAGACAGTGTTCATAGGCCCCAGAGCACAAGGGGGAGCAGTCATTACTGCCTGGTGTGTGAGGTGGGAGCACAGAGAGGATGCAGAGGGGGACGTGTCGGGTACTTTCTTGCTTAAAACCCTTCAGGATATCAATTTTTTTTTTATTTTTAAGGTATTTTCTCTGAAAACAAAACTCTGCAACTCAGAGCAGTGTCTCTGAGAATAGAATGACGATATGGGTCCCACAGTATTATGAGAATTTAGATTGGCTCTGTAGAAGCACTTATCTAACTGGGCCACCAGGGCTTCTCTGTAGAAGAGGACTGGGAATTGTAGATTCTCTGTCTTTGGGAAACTTTCCAAATAATTTTGTTCCTCAACTCTCTGGGATAGGACAACTATGCTTGGCCTGGGGACAGTAGTTAGGGCTGATGCTGAAATACTTCTGCGCTACCTGGTTGGGTTCAATATAGAACACTGATAAGAGAAAAATCAGCTAGATGCTTTTTAAATCTTCCTTAGACTTCTTAAGAAAGAGTGACAATTCATTCATTTAATGACTGTTTTTTGAGTGCTTACACAGTAGTAGAAGTGTTTGCCAGGCATGTTACTTGGCACTGGGGTTGCAGTGGTGAGACAAAACAGACAACATTCCTGTCTTCACAAAGCTTATATCTAATGGGGGAGACAGAGGTTATGATTACAAACTTTTATAAATGCTTTGAAGGAACGGTACATGGTGCGGTGAGAGTGTTTGACAGGCACAGCTGATGTCTAGGGGTCAGGGGAAGCATCCTGGAGGACGTGAAGAATGAATGAGTAGCCATCACATCCAGGCAAGATGGGAGAAGAGACTGAGGAAGAGCATCCCAGTCAAAGGAAAAACTCATGCAAAAGCCCTGACATAGGGAGGAATAGAGGATCCCTGGTGGCGCAGTGGTTAAAGCAGTTGACTGCTAACTGAAAGGTCAGTGGTTCGAAACCACCAGCGGCTGCGGGAGAGAAAGATGCGGCTGTCTGCTTCCATAGAGGTTTATAGCCTTGGAAACCCTATGGGGTAACTATGAGTTGGAATCAACTCGATGGCAGTGGGTTTGGGTTTGGTTTTTGTTAGAGTACATTAGAGGAATAAAGCTAGCGTGGTAGGGAACATAAGGAGCTGGGAGAGGAGGGTGCAGAAGGGTCAGCAGAGTCCAGATCACAGAGGGCTTTTAGACCGCATTGCAGATTTTGGTTATTAGTTGATAGGGAAGGGAAGCCAAAGGAGCCCTGGTGGCACAGCAGTTAAGTGCTCTGCTGCTAACCAAAAGGTTGATGGTTCAAACTCACTGCAGCTGCTCCACAGGAGAAAGATCTGGCAATCAGCTCTCATGAAAATTATAGCCTGGAAAATTGTATGGGGCAGTTCTGCTGTGTCACATGGGACTTCTGTGAGTCAAAATCGACTCAACGGCACTTACCAACAACAACAAGGGAAGCCACTGATGAATGTTAAGCAGGAGGTGATATGATTTAAATTTATGTTTTATAAAAATTATTTTGTGTACTAATAAATGTTGGAGAGGTTGTGGAGAGACTGGAACACTTATACACTGTTGGTGGAAATGTAATATGGTACAACCCCTTTGGAAATCGATTTGGCGCTTCCTGAAAAAGCTAGAAATAGAAGTACCATATGATCCAGCAATCCCACTCCTTGAAATATATCCTAGAGAAATAAGAGCCAATAGATATATGCACACCCATGTTTATTGCAGCACAGTTCACGATAGCAAAAAGATGGAAACAACCTAGGTGCCCATGAGCGGACAAATGGATAAACAAATTATGGTCTGTTCACACAGTGGAATACTACGCAATGCGAAAGACCAACGATGAATCCGTGAAACATCTTAAAACTTAGAGGAATTTGGAAGGCATTATGCTGAGTGAATTTAGTCAGTCGCGAAAGGACAAATATTGTATAACACCTCTATTGCAAGAACTCAAGAAAAGGTTTAAACACAGATAAAAACGTTCTTTGATGGTTTCAAGGGTGGGGAGGAAGGGAGAGGGGTATTTACTAACTAGATAGTAGACAAAAATTATCTTAGGTGAAGGGAAGGATAGCACACACTACGGGGGACGTCAGCACAACTGGACTAAACCAAGCGCTAAGAAGTATCCTGAATACAACCAAACACTTCAAGGGACAGAGTAGCAGGGGTGGGTGTCCAGGGACCATGGTTTTGGGGGACATCTAGGTCAATTGTCATAACAAAGTTTATTAAGAAAATGTTCTGCATCCCACTTTGGTGAGTGGCATCTGGGGTCTTAAAAGCTAGCGAGTAGCCGTGTAAGATTCATCAATTGTTCCCAACCACCTGGAGCAAAGGAGAATGAAGAACACCAAAGACACAAGGAAAATATTAGCCCAAGAGACAGAAAGGGCCACATAAACCAGAGACTCCATCAGCCTGAGACCAGAAGAACTAGATGATGCCCAGCTACTACCAGTGACCGCCCTGATAGGAAACAACAGAGAGCCCCTGATGGAGCAGGAGAAAAGTAGGGTGCAGAACTCAAATTCTAGTAAAAAGACCAGACTTAATGGTTTGACTCAGACTGGAGGGACCCCAGAAGACATGGCCTGTGGACTCTCTGTTGGCCCACAGCTGAAACCATTCCCGAGGCCAACTCTTCAGACAAAGATTAGACTGGACTATGGGACATAAAATGATACCCGTGAGGAGTGTACTTCTTAGCTCGAGTAGGTACATGAGACTAAATGGGCAGCAAGATGAGAAGGCAGAGGGGGTCAGGAGTTGATTGAATGGACGTGGGAAATCGGGTGGAAAGGAGGAGGAGTGTGCTGTCACAGTATAGGGAGAGCAACTAGCGTCACATAGCAATGTGTGCATAAATTTTTGTATGAGAAACTGACTTGGATTGTAAACTTTCACTTAAAGCACAGTTTAAAAAAATTATTTTGTGTACTAATGTCTACAACTTACCTTAAAATACTTCAAAAAATAAGACAAATTGGTGGATAGATAGAGGAATGTATAGGTATGTGATAAAATATAGCAGATGTCAATTGTGGAATCTAGGTAGGAATATGGGTGTTCACTGTATAATTCTTAGTACTTTTATGAATGCTTGAATTTTTTCTTAATAAAATGTTGGAAAACCTACATATAAAAATCACTCTGGACAGATAACAAGACTGGATGCACGGAGACCAATTTAACATTATTGTAACCCACTTCCAACCACAATGTAGTGATAGTGCCAGACTGGACCTTTCACATAAAAAATTATAAAACTGGACAAAATATATGAAGCAGCTGCTTTTAGAAGATGGAAATAGGCAACACAGGACAGGGATCCCTAAGAGAAGGGAACCACATGAGGTAATCCCCACTGTTGTCCTGGCTTTCTACCTGGAGACACTTTTAAAATTGTGGCACGGGAGGCAGAGCCCCGCAGAGCCCAGCAGAGCATGGTGGTCTCTCTGCTGAGGAGGCAAAGAGCGGAGTTCAGGGCTCCTGAGACAGATAAAAACTCCAGAACAGAGTACTGGAGAGAGGTGTGCCGAGAAGGGACTCTAGAAGTACGCATAGGAGACCTCTTAAATCTTTGACCATATACTAAGCTCCTTAGGTGCCAGGTAAGATTATTGAGGCCTAGTAGAGAACAGCTGCTAGAAATTTGTGAGCTTCCAGAGGTCTCACAGCTGGGAGACTTAGGGGTTCTGACCAGCTGGAGTGGATTGACCCTGATGAATATATTGGGCATTCAATAAAGACTTTAGAAAAGCCAGGCCTTAGGGGCTACTCTGGCCCTGTAATAAAAGCTACTATAGAGCTGCCTTAACAAAACTTAAAAACGAGCTTCAAAAGAATCGGGTCAAATGGCCAGAACAAAATTAAACACCCTTTAAAAGAAGACACCCAAATCCAGACTTTTCCGACATGTTTCCCCACATGATCAAAAATAACAAGATATGAAAAGAAGTGGGAAAACATGATTCGTAATCAAGGGGAAAGAGTCAATAGAAACAAATCGAGTTATAACAAAGTTGTTGCAATCAGGGCAGAGATTTTGAAATTACTACTATAAATCTGTTCATGGACTTAAAGGAAAAGATGGGCATAATAAAAGAACAGATGGCAAATCTCAGTAGAGGAATAGAAACAATACAATCTCTGAACAGAAACTAAACAGCAGATTGGACACCGAGGAAAAAAGGTCAGTGAAGATTCAGTGATCTCTAGGACAATAATAAGCAATCTATTATACATGAAATTAGAGTTCCAGAAGGAGAGGAAAGAGACATTGGGGAAGAAAATATTCCAAAAATTGTGGCTGAAAATGTTGCAAATTTTATGAAAACTATGGATTCACAGATCCAAGAAGTTCAACAAATTTCAAGTAGTATAAACACAAAGAAAACCACACAATAAGCCCGTTGCCATAGAGTTGATTCCAACTCATTGCGATCCTGTAGGACAGAGTAGAACTTCCTCATAGGATTTCTAAGGAGCGGCTGGTGAATTCAAACTGCTGACCTTTTGGTTAGCAGCTGAGCTCTTAACTACTGTGCCACCAAGGCTCCAAGGCACATTGAATTCAAATTGTGTTAAATCAAAGATAAAGAGAATATTGTAAAATAAATCAGAGAGGAAAAGATACATTACATTCTGGGGAAAATAATAAGAATTACCACTGACTTATTTTCAGAAATAGTACAAACTATAAGATAATGGAATGGCATCCTTAAAGGGCTGAAAGAAAAAACAAAAACAAAAAAACTAGAATTCTGTATTCAGTGGAAATACTCTTCAAACATTAAAGTGAAATAAAGAAATCTTGAGATAAACAAAAGCCAACAGAATTTGTCAACACCAAATTCGTGCTACAAAAAAATGTTAAAGTTCTTCAGGCTGAAAGAAAATAACACCAAGTGGAAAATTAAATATACATAAAAAATAGATGAAGACTACAAAAAATGATAAACGTGGGTAAATATAAAAGAATTTATAAATTTCTTTAAAAGATTATTATTTTTTTTTTTATTGTACTTTAGATACAAGTTTATAGAACATACTGTTTTATGACAATGATTAACAATGCCACGACATGTCAACACTTTTCCTTCTCAACCTTGGGTTCCCTATTACCAGCTTCCTGTCCCCTCCTGCCTTCTAGTCCTTGTCCCTGGACTGTTTGCCCCATTAGTCTCGTTGTGTTTTATGGGGCTGTCTGATCTTTGGCTGAAGGGTGAACCTCGGGAGTCACTCTATTACCGAGCTAAAAGGGTATGCGGTGGCCATACTCTCAGGGTTTCTCCAGTCTCTGTCAGGCCAGTTAGTCTGGTCTTTTTTTGTGAGTTAGAATTTTGTTCTACATTTTTCTCTAGCTCTGTCCAGGACCCTCTGTTAATCCCTGTCAGAGCAGTCAGTGGTAGCCGGGCACCATCTAGTTGTACTGGACTCAGTCTGGTGGGGGCCGTGGTAGTTGTGGTCCATTAGTCCTTTGGACTAATCTTTTTCCTTGTATCTTTAATTTTCTTCATTGTCCCTTGGTCCGAAGGGGTGAGACCAGTGGAGTATCTTAGATGGCTGCTCACAGGCTTTTAAGACCCCAGACGCTACTCACCAAGATAGAGTGTAGAACATTTTCTTTATAAACTTTGTTATGCCATTTGAGCTAGATGTTCCCTGAGACCATGGTCTCCACAGCCCTTCGCCCAGCAATTCAGTCCCTCAGGGAGTTTGGATGTGTCCATGGAGCTTCTATGACCTTTCGTTGTACAAGTTATACTGACTTCCCCAGTATTGTGTACTGTCTTACCCTTTACCAAAGTTACCACTTATTAGAAGTTAATTATTTAAAGTAAAAATAATTACAGAGTATTATGGGGATAATGATGGGAGAAAGATGTGGCAGTCTGCTTCTGCAAAGATTACAGCCTTGGAAACCCTATGGGGCAGTTCTACTCTATCCTATAGGGTCACTATGAGTTGGAATTGACTTCAAGTCACCTAGCAACCAGCAACAACAATGGGGACAATAACACGTAGAGGTTAAATATAATGACAATAATAACACGAAAGATAGATGGGAGCTAACTGGAACATTACTGTTGTAAAGTTCTTATATGTGAAATAATAATGAATTCAGGGTAGACTGGGGTAAGTTAAGGATGCATATAATCTCCAGAGTAATGATTAAGAAACAAAGCAAAGTGGTATATCTGAAAAGCCAAAAGAAGAGATAAAATGAAATGCTAAGTAATACCCAGTTATTCAAAATAAGGCAGGAAAGGAGGAAAAAAGGAACAAAGAATATATGGGACAAATAAAAAATAAATAGCAAGATGGAAGACTTAAACCCAACCATATCAATAATTTCATTAAATGAAAGTGGGCACAACATTTTAGTTAAAGACAAATTTTTAGACATGAATGAAAATGCAAGACCCAACTATATGCTATAAAGACACAGATATATTAAAAGTAAAAGGATGGGAATCAATATACCATGCAAACACTAATCATTATATTAATACCACACAAAATGGACTTCAATACAGGGAGTATTTCCAGAGATAGAGACATTCTGGAGGTAAAGAGGAACAATTCATAATCATAAGAGGGTCAATTCATCAAGAAGACACGGTGACCTCACATATGCTTGTACCTAATAACAGCTTTGAAATCCATGAAGCAAAGGCTATCAAAATTAAGTGGAGAGATTAATATATATATTCACAAACATAGATGAAAAATTTTTAAATCTTCTCGATAATTGATAGAGTGAGATCTTGAAAAGTAGCAAGTATAGGTAACATGGAAATAGTATCCACCAGCTTGACCTAATTTACACCTACAGAACACTACACTCAAGAACTGCAAAATATACATTCTTTTCAAAGACATATGGAATATTCACCAAAGTAGACCATATATGGGTCATAAAAAAAGTCTCACTAAATCTCAAAAGGTTGAAATCTTACAAGGTATGTTTTCTCTAACTGCAATAGATTTAAAATAGAAATCAATAACAATAAGTTGTTTACATAATCTTTCAAATGTTTTCAAAATTAAATAACATGTCTCTAACCCATAATTCAAGGAGACCCGGTGGCACATTGGTTAAGCACTCAGCTACTAACCAACAGGTTGGCCGTTTGAATCCACCAGCTGCTCTACAGGAGAAAGATGTGGCAGTCTGCTTCCATAAAGATTGCAGCCTTGGAAAGCCCATGGGGACTTCTGCTGTGTTCTGTAGGGTTGCTATGAGTCGGAATTGACTCGACAGCAATGAGTTCTTGGGGCTAACCTATAACTGAAAGAAAAAAATATAATAGAAAATATTTTAAACTGAATGATAGTGAAAATACAAAATCTTAGAATTTGCATGCTTTCCCTAAAGTAGTGCTTAGAGGGAAACTTATAGCTTTAAATGCCTCTATTAGAAAAGAAAAAAAAGGTTTAAAATCAATTATCTACATTTCCATAAGCAGAAAAAGAAAAAGAGCAGAAGTCAATAAAAGAGAGATGTAATAAAGTTAACAAAACCAAAAGCTTTTTTTTGAAAAGCTTAATTGGCAAACCCTTAGCAAGACTAATAATAAAAGAAAAAAGAGAAAATTCCAAATTATCAATATTAGAAATGAAAGAGAGTACATTACTACAGCTATTATAGACATTAAAACGATAACAAGAGAATAGAATAAACAATTTATGACAGTAAACTCAATAACTTAGGAGAAAGGGGGAAGTTCTTTAAAAATACAGCTTACAA
Source organism: Dugong dugon (assembly GCA_030035585.1). Taxonomy (NCBI): domain Eukaryota; kingdom Metazoa; phylum Chordata; class Mammalia; order Sirenia; family Dugongidae; genus Dugong; species Dugong dugon. The sequence goes on along the minus strand of CM057481.1, from coordinate 13,873,545 downwards.
GAACTTACTCAAAAAGAAATAAAAATCCAAAGAGCTCTGTCTACCTTTTAAATAGAATTCAAAATTACAAACTTCAAAGAAAACTAAAAGCCTAGATGGGATCAAAAGTGAATTCTGTCAAACATTCTAGGAAGAAATAATATTTTGTCGAAAAATTTTTTCAGATAGAGGAGGAAGGAACACTCCCCAACTCATTTCATGAGGCTAGAATAATCTTAGTATCAAAACTTAACAAAGATATTATTAAAAAAGAAGAAATTACAGAACAGTATCCTTCATTGATTTACAAAAATTCTCAATTAAATATTGGCAAGTTGAATGTAGCAATATTAAAAAAAAAAAATGCCTCATACCAAGTGGAGTTTATACTAGAAATACAAGGTTGGTTCACCGTCGGAAAATCAGAATGTAATTTATCATATAACAGAATAAGAGAGAGAAATCATATCTCAATAAAAGCAAAAAAAGAAATGGATGATATTCTATAATCATTCATGATAAGAACTCTCAGCAAACTAGGACTATAAGGGAACTTCTTCAACCCGAAAAAAGCCATCTACAAAAAAACTCCAGCTGACGTTATACTTAGTGGTGAAAGACTACATGCTTTCCACCTAAAATTGGAAGCAAGGTAAGCATTCTGTTCTCACCTTTCTTATTCAGTATGCTGAAGGTATTGGCCAGTGCATTAAGGCATGAAAATGATACAAAAAGCTTAAAGACTGTAAAGAAAAAAGTAAAAAAACTAATTTCTATTGACAAACATGATCGTCTGCATAGAAAATCCCAATGAATCAAACAAAAACCTACTTGAAATAAGTGTATGTAGCAAGATCACATGATACAGGATCAGTATATAAAAATTAGTTTTATTCTATATAAAAGTTGCAAGTGTTTGGAAAATGAAAGTTTTAAGAATACCATTTACAATAGCATAAAAACAATATAAATATTGGAACAAATGAGAGAAAAGATATGTTAGACCTCTACACTGAAAACTACAAAACACTAATGAGTAAAATTAAAAATCATCTAAATAAATGAAGATATACCATGCTAATGGATCAAAAGACTCAATATTGTTAAGATAATCCATTTTACTCAAGTTGTATGTTTTCAGTGCTATCCTACTGAGAGATCTCAACAGGCTTTTTATTTTTTTCAAAGAAATTGACAGCTGATTCTAAAATTTGTATGTAATTGTAAAGGACTTATAATAGCCAAAATGATCTTGAGAAAGAAGTACAAAGTTGGAAGATTCACATGACCTGATTTTGAGACTTACCATAAAGCTACAGTATATATACAGTGTGGTGGTGGTGGTTAGGTGCTGTCGAGTCAGTTCTGACTCATAGTGAGCCCATGTACAACAGAATGAAATGCTGCCCATTCCTGTGCTGTCCTCACAATGGTTGTTATGCTTGAGCCTGTTGTTGGCTGCCACTGTGTCAATCCATCTCGTTGAGAGTCTTATTTTTTGCTGAGCCTCTACTCTACCAGGGATGATGTCCTTCTCCAGGGCCTGGTTCTTCCTGACAACATGTTGGTAGTATGTCAGATGAAGTCTTCCCATCCTCACTCTAATGAATATTCTGGCTCTACTTCTTCTGAGACACATTTGTTCATTCTTCTGCCAGTCCATGGTATATTCAATATTCTCGCCAACACCATAATTCAAAGGCATTGATTCTTCTTCGGTCTTCTTTATTCATTGTCCAGCTTTCACGTGTGTGTGAGGCGATTGAAAACACCATGGTTTGGGTCAGGTGCACCTTAGTCCTTAAAGGAACATCTTTGCTTTTTAACGCTTTAAAGAGATCTTTTGCAGCAGATTTGCCTAATGCAATGCGTCATTTGATTTCTTGACTGCTGCTTCCATGGGAAGCATCAAAAGAAGATGGAAGGAATACACAGAGTCACTGTACCAAAAATCATTGGTCAACCTTCAGCCTTTTCAGGAAGTAACATGTGATCAAGAACCTATGAAGGAAGGAACAAAGGAAGAGAAGGAAGAGGTCTAAGCTGCACTGAAAGCGTTGACAAAAAACAAGGCTCCAGGAATTGACGGAATGCCAGTTGAAGATGTTTCAACAAACGGATGCAGCGCTGGAAAAGCTCACTTATCTATGCCAAGAAATTTGGAAGACAGCTACCTGGCCAACCAATTGGAAGCGATCCATATTAGTGCCCATTCCAAAGAAAGATGATCCAACAGAATGCAGAAACTATTGAACAATATCATTAATATCACACACAAGCAAAATTTTGCTGAAGATCATTCAAAAGCAGTTGCAACAGTACATTGATAGGGAACTTCCAGAAATGCAAGCCAGATTAAAAAGATGACATGGATCAAGAGATATCATTGCTGATATCAGATGGATCCTGGCTGAAAGCAGAGAATACCAGAAAGATGTTTCACCTGTGTTTTATTGACTATGCAAAGGCATTCGACTGTGTGGATCATAACAAATTATGGATAACATTGTGAAGAATGGGAATTCCAGAACACTTAATTTTGCTCATGAGGGGCCTGTACATAGGCCAAGAGGCAGTCGTTCGAACAGAACAAGGGGATACTGCGTGGTTTAAAGTCAAGAAAGGTGTGCGCCAGGGTTGTATCCTTTCACCATACTTATTCAGTCTGTATGCTAAGCAAATAATCTGAGAAACTGGACTATATGAAGAAGAACATGGCACCACAGCCTGTGATATGCAGAAGACACAACCTTTCTTGCTGAAAGTGAAGAGGACTTGAAGCACTTACTGATGAAGATCAAAGACCGGAGCCTTCAGTATGGATTATACCTCAACATAAAGAAAACCAAAATCCTCACAACTGGACCAGTAAGCAACATCATGATAAATGGAGGAAAGTTTGAAATTGTAAAGGATTTCATTTTACTTGGATCCGTAATCAACGCCAATAGAATCAGCAGTCAAGAAATAAAATGGCACATTGCATTGGGTAAATCTGCTTCAAAAGATCTCTTTAAAGTGTTAAAAAACAAAGATGCCACTTTGAGGACTAAGTTGCGCCTGACCCAAGCCATGATGTTTTCAATTGCCATTCTACTTGGTTTTGGCATAGAGGTAGAGATAGAGAACATCTGAACAGAATAGAGAATAAAGCAATACACATATATGGCCAATTGCTTTTGTTTTTTAATTTATGATTTTTTTTATTGCACTTTAGGTCAAGGTTTACAGAACAAATAGTTTCTCATTAAACGGTCAGTACACATATTGTTTTATGACATTGGTTAACAACCCCACAACATATCAACACTCTCCCTTCTCGACCTGGGAGGACCTTTTTTTTTTTTTTTTTTTTTTTGGTGAAAATATACATAGCCAAAGATACACCGTTTCAAAACTATCTACATGTACAATTCAGTGACATTGATTACGTTCTTCCAGTTGTGCTGCTGTTCTCACTTTAGATGAAGGTTTACAGAACAAAATAGTTTCTCATTAAACAGTACACGCATATTGCCCTATAACAATGGTTAACAACTCCACTACATGTCAACACTGTCCTTACTCAACCTTGGGTTCCCTATCACCAGCTTTCCTGTCCCCTTCTGCTTTCTAGTCCTTGTCCCTGGACTACTGTGCCTCATTAGTCCCATTTTGTTTTATGAGGCTGTCCAGTATCAATTGCTTTTTGACAAAGGTGGTAAAGTCAATGAAGAAAGGGTAATCTTTTCAGGAAAACAATGCTGTAATAACTGGCTATTTGGAGGGGAATCCTTGACTCTTAGGTCATGCTAGACACAAATATTAATTTGAAATTGATCACATTGTTGTTGTTACGTGCCATTGAGTCAGTTCTGACTCCTAGCAACCCTATGTACAACAGAACAAAATACTGCCCATTCCGGCACCATCCTCACAATCGTTGTTATGCTTGAGCCCATTGTTGCAGCCACTGTGTCAGCCCATGTCGTTGAGGGTCTTCCTCTTTTTCGCTGACCCTCTACTTTACCAAGCATGATGTCCTTCTCCAGGGACTAATCCCTCCTGATACTATGTCCAAAGTATGTGAGATGTAGTCTCACCATCCTTGCTTCTAAGGAGCATTCTGGTTGTACTTCTTCCAAGATGGATTTGTTTTTTCTTTTGGCATTCCATGGTATATTCAGTATTCTTTGCCAACACCCCAATGCAAAGGCATTAATTCTTCTTCAGTTTTCCTTATTCATTGTCCAGAAATTGATCATAGATCTAATTAAAAAGCTAAAAATATATTTTCTAAAAAGATTTTTGCTCTTCAAAAAAGAGCATAAGAAATTGAAAAAAGAAGCCATATACTGGGAGAAAGTGTTCACAATACATATATCTGATGTATATCTTGTATCTAGAATATAAAAAGAACTCTTGGAACTAAATAATAATAAGATAAGCCGCCCAATTAAAAATTGATAAAAGACCTTAACAGATACTTCACAAAACAATATATACAAATAGCCAGGAATTAAATATAAAGATGTCATTAGTCAACAGAGAAGTGAAGTTAAAACCACAATGAGATACCACAACAAGTGCAGTAGAATAGCTAAAATTAAAAAAAAAAAAAACAACAACTAACAATACCAAGTATTGACAAGGGTACAGCACAACTAAAACGCTCTTACAAGTATAAAGTGGTATAACACTTTGGAAAACAGTTTGGCAGTTTTTCATTAAGTCAAACATATCATATGTCCCAGTAGTTCCTTTCCTAGCTATTTATTTACCCAAGAGAAATGAAAACATATGCCCACAAAAAGAATTTTACATGAACATTCTAGAGCTTTATTTATAATAGCTCCAAACTGGAAAAACCCAAATGTCCACTATAGGTAAACAAATTGTAGTATATTCAGACATTGGAATACTATTCAGCAATAAAAAGGAATGAAGTACTGATACAACATTATCAGCTCAAACATTTAGCCCAAAAACATTTTGCTGAGGGAAAGAAGCCAGACACAAAAGAGAACGTATGGTGAGATTCTATTTATATGAAGTTCTGAAACAGGTAAAATTAATTTGTAGTGTTAGAAATCAGATCATTAGTTTTTTGGGTTGGAAGAGGGGAATGACTGGGAAGGGTAATGAGAAAACTTTCAGGGGGTGATCCAGAAATATTCTGTATCTTTAGTGAGGTGTTTTTTACATAGATGTCAACATTAGTCAAACTGTATCTTTAAATTGTGTGTATTTTAGTATTCATATCTTGTTTCTCAATGAAGTTGACTTTAAAATGCCAAATTTACAGTGATGTCAATCTATCCCATTGTGTGACTTTTCTATAGCAGAGCTTGGCAGCTCCTATCCAGGCATGGCAAAAGGGAATATTTGAGCTCTTCCAAACTGAGGGTTTTGCTAGCTGTGTATAGGAAAAGATGGAAGGAGGTTTAGAGCATCACTGATAATGATGGATCATGAAATCTAAGATGGATAAGGAAGAAAGGAGAGGCCTGATAGATTGGGAGAAAATGGAGGGGTCAATGGATTGGCAACCTCAGAGGTTAAAAATATTCATAGTGGGCGTAGTTGAACAGGTCAGCTGGAATGAGAGGAGGTGTGGTCAGAGAGCAGAAAGCTTGAATTCATGATTTGAAGTGATAAAATTTAGGGTGTGACAATGGGATTGGATGGCTGAGGTGGCATGGAGGAGATGGTCATTGGAGATTAACACGTTAAGGAATTGAGAAGCCAGGAGTTGGCAGGGTCAGCCGAGAGATATCGGAGTCCCCCAGGATGATAGTAGAACTTGAGATGAGACCAAGATTGTTGTTTGTTTGATTTTTATAGCAGGACGTGGGGGTTTTGGTCTAAATGTGAAGAGGAACAGAGAAGCAAGGAGGTCATCAACCCTATCTTGAGAATTTGAGGTAGGTGGGGTCTGAAAGGACTACAAAGGAAGCAAAGTAATGAGCTCTAGGATAACCTGGGTTTCAGTTAAAGCAAGGTGACTGTGGGGTGCCTTTGAGGAGGTTGAGGGTAAAAGAGAACTTGGTGCTTTTGGAGCAACAATTCCAGAGGACACAGGGAAGGATTGAAGAGTGAGGGAGAGCTTGAGGGGAAGGCCGAGTCAATGGCAAGAAAGTTCGTAGTAATGTGGGCATGATGATGCAGTAGGTGATGGAAGATTTGGGGTTGGGCATGCGGCTTACACTTTGGACAGTGACCCAAAGGCATTAGTGAAGAAAGGAGAGGCTTGGTGGTGGTGAATTTTTCTGATAAGGGAGGGCCCTTGGCTAACAGAGGCCCTGGCTCACCTGGTCTGAGGTGGTGATGTCCAGAAGCTGTGGTCTGAGCTCACCCAACCTGAGATGTGAGGAGGCCAGAAGTTTCAGTCTCAACAAAGACACTCTGGCTTGCTGGTTATTTCAGCAGGTGTATCCTCAACACCTGGGCAGCTAGGGGTTATGGCAGTGCTTGGGCCATGATCTCTGTGTATTGCTTCAGCCTGAGATGGCTGCTTTGGCCAAGGGAGTTGCTAGTTACTGTGGTTATTGGTTTGTTACATATTGTGGTGGGAAAAACACAAATTAAGAGGTCAGAAATTCTGACTTTGGTTCTGGCTCTATACATACTAGCTAAGGTTTTCTTATTCTTAAAATTGGAGAGCCTCATCTGCTGTGTCATTTTCCTCACTGTTCTAGGAACCAAGGAGAGAGATGGACGGGAAGGGACTTGGTAAACTGAAGAGACCTTTCCAAACATGAGGTGTGCTCAGCATTTAGGTTGGTTGTGGTCTCCTTCCGGATGAGGGTTTCTGTGAATTTGAAAAGCCTTCTTGTAGTCTGAACACTGACTTGCTGGCAGTTCACTCCAGGGCGCCACATCTTTCTAGGACCTGAAGTGGCACTTGAACTAACCTTACTTCTTTAAGTCTGGTTGTCATATGAGTTTGACTTGGTTTCAGGGATAAAATGTTAATAGAATCAGAACATTCTCTTGAAACTCCGCTTTAGAATGAATCCTGGTTTATCTGCTGGTACCTTCAGAACCTCCAAGTGTTTGGGGCTTTTTAGATTTTGAGTCAGGAATTGTTTGCCGAATCTGAGGGATTAGAACTCATTGGGTGACAGTTTACCATGTGTTCAGAGGCGTGCTGTCCCCAGAGGCCCATCTGTCCTATAGTTATCTACTGTTCCTTATGATCAAGCCTACTGAGCAATGCTGTATGAAGAACTCCAGGCCCCTCTATGGATTCCAACAACTGCACCCTTGCCCTCGTCAGCTATGTCAAGTATATTTCAGCATCAAATTTGTACCTAGCAGTATACCCTGGTAGAGTTGGCAAGTCAGAGAGGGCTCTCCTGAGAAAGCCAAACTCAGGTTGGGCACCGAAGGATGGACAGGATTTGTAAGGATGGTAGAGAGGAGAGGATATTCCCGATACCAGCAAGTTGTTGGGAAAGCAGGGCCTGGTGCACCCTGCGCATCAGGAACTAGTGAGAGTGGCTGCAAGGGTGCTCTGTCCTGGCTGATGAGCAGAAGGAGAGATGGTAGGGCTTTAGTTGGGGATACCCAGTGAGAGAACCAGGGGTTTTTTCTTTAAGTTGTGGGGAGCTGTTAAGGTGTTTGAGAAGTAAGGTGATTGATGAGAGCTGGGCCTGGAAGGTAAAGCTGGTGCCTCACAGGGTGGAATGGGGTGAGGAGAGCCCTGTGGAAGGGTGGGTGTGAGGTGAGGGGAGTCTGGGCTGGGGTACAGTGGTAGAGACGGCGGTTAAGGAGTAGACAGGAAGACAGTTGTGGACCAGTGCCTCTCAGATGAGAAGGAGAGATCTGTGGATTTGATTGTCAAATCTGTGGAATGGATTGTGTGAATTTTTCTTTATTGCTTATAATTATTAATATAGCAGCTAGGACATATGCCAGGCAGTGGACTCAGTGCTTTATAAAGATTATTTCATTCAGTCTTCTCTGCTATGTTAGTGAAGTAGGTGTCCTTTGCCTTAGTTTTACAGATGAGGAGAGCAAGACTCAGAAAGATTTATCAATTTTCTCAGTCACACAGCTAGTAAGTAGTAAAACAAGGAATTAAATCTAGATCTGCCTGTCTCCAGAGCCTGTGGTGCTTTTCTCATCAGTTGGAAGCCCTTCCTGTGTCTGGTGAGGGGGAACCCCCAGGCTCTGCGGGATCCCATCCACCCAGACCGAGTCTGTGCTGATACATCTCAAGCTGCTCCATTCATGCTTTGTCAGTTTCTTTCTCTTCCCAAAATTAATTACCCAAAGCAAAGTGGAAGGGCAGGACATGGAGGCTTTAGAGAATTTGATTTCTTTTTCCCTGCAAGGCTGCTTGTGAACAATTCCAATTCTAACTCAAGAGGCCCTTCTGGACCCTGTTTCTGGAAGATGGCTCTCTCTGAATCCCTGAGCCTCTCCCTGTAATGTGATGCTAGTCCTCTGTCCCTGTGACCTTTCTTAACTGTGTCAGATAGCTCAGAGGTCACTTCCCACCCATCCTACCCTTCAGGGTGGAACTTCTCCTGAGAGGCAAAGACTCCATCCTTTCTGAGTGCCTCTCACCAGGTAGTTTGCATTTCACAGTGTCAGTGAGTGAGATTTTGGCTGAACTTCCTAAAGGTATTGCTCTGGGGACACCCCGACAGGTGAGCTCAGTTCCAGCTTTTGCCATGGGCCTACATCGCTCATCTACATCCTGAACCCGCCAGCAGCTCTTTGAACAGGAAAATTCATCGGTCAGTTCATTTCAGGCAGTTTCACCGGGCCTTTAACACAGAAAACTGTGTTGGTGCGTAAGTAGGACATGCCCCGGGGTTGCTGGTGCCTTCAGACGTGTTTATTTTTAATGGTTCTGCAGCCTTCCCAGGTCAGACTGCAGGTACACATTTTCCTCTAAAAACTGAAATCTAACATGTCTAGCAAGGTGTGGACTTCTTAAGTAGCAGACAGTGTTTGAAGCCTGCCGTGAGAAGATGTAATGATGGTGATTTGGCTCATTTGATTGAGTGATCTGTTTCATTCAGAGAAAGTGATATCAGGCAAGAGAGTGCATGTTTTTGAAGAACACCTCTTACTTAAAATGTGTTAAAAAAAAAAAAATGATTGAAACAAGAAGTCTGTAACTTTTAGCATGCCACCTGTCTGGATTCTTACCATGGGAGGAAATTTTCTGCAGTAAGCACTGGAATGTCTTTGGTAGCCATGGAAACTAACCCTTCAAAGAGAAAGAAGCTCTTCTCTCCTCAAGTAAGGATATGTAGCTAAAGGAAAGTATATCTCATTCTGAGATACCTAAGGTACTTTATTTCTATGTGTAGTTTTTCTCAGTTTGTACAGGACTCCTGTTTTTGTTTGTTTTTTTAATGTCCCGATGGGTACAGTTTTAGGTGATGGGAAGTTACATGGGCATTTGTGTCCAAATACATCCAGTGCAGAACCCACGTATCCATGTCTTCGACCCAGCCATCAATATTATAAAACCTTATGAAAGCGTACTTAATTTATTCATTTAACCGATTCTTATCAAGCGACTACTATGGGCCAGGGTTTGTGATAAGGAACTTGTATAAAAAAAGAAGACAGACACAGCTAATCTTACAGAGTTTACAGTCTAATATGTAAAAGAGGATAATAAATAACCAATTCCAGGGCTATGAAATAAATACTACAAAAGCGGGACTCTAATTCAGGGGACTATTAGAACTTCAACAAATGTCCTTGTATGCTGACCCAGTGGAGCAAGATGATAGCTGGTAGTGTGGTTGAGGCTTACTTAGGGAATAGCTCACGCAGTGGCCCAGAGCAGAAAGAGAGCCTGTGCCTTGGAGAAAATGAGTGAACTTGAGGATGGCTGGAGTGCTGAGTTCAAGGAGGAGGTGGTCAGAAAAGAAGCAGGAGAGAGAAAAGAAGACCAGACAGATCATGCATTTGTCCATTCCATCCCTGTCCCAGTTCTTTGAGCCTAGGGTGAGTATGCCATGTAAACGGTTCCTCAGGTTCTGTCTGTCCAGGCGATTACTGGCTTTTTGTGGTTGAGGTAAAACCAGAACAAAGCCAATGATTTTGATGCACCATGAACTGAACCAATGCCACCGATTTAAAAAAATTTTTTATTGTGAAGTATTGTTTATTATTACTGAATTTTTACAAAACACTTCATTTTCTTGAACAGAAACTGAAACTATGTGCTTTCTAAAAAGTAAGATACAAACATAAAAATATTTTTTGAGCCAAACTACTTTTTCATTCTGTTTCATTTCCTTTATGTTTGTATAGGGGAAATGACTTAAGTCTAAGGAAGGCTGGCCTCTGCTGACAAAAATCAGAGGGTTACTTCTTCAACTTCCCCCTTCTCTTTGTCCTTATAAATGTTACCTTTGTTTTTGAGTGAATTTCTGAATCCCCTATTTTACTGGAATCTCAGGTCTAGTGATTCTGTTGGCTGTATTCACTGGAGGCTTATTTTTGTTTGTTTGTGTTTATTTTCTGTGTTTGTGTGTGTGTGTAAATTTCAAAGCATTTAGTTTGTCTAAATTTCATTTATGTGGGTCTGGTTAAGACAAATGGCATTCTAACTCAAGAAAAGCCCTGTCTCTAAATTAAGACATTTCCAGTGGCCCATGTATCTTAAGGCACATTTGAGAAATAAAGAGTTTCCAGAGCAAACTGTGTGCCATCCGTTTGCATTTGTGGTGGTCATGTTTGATCTACTCTTCTGTTGGTGTGTGATGACTAGCTTCAGTCCAGGTGCTCTCTTCCCAGTAGTACTGGCTGACCCAGGGCTCCCAGAGCTCAGGATGTCTGGACCTATAAATTCTGGGGAGCATCAGGGCTTGGGGGGCTCTCTGTAGAGTATGGGGCATTGCCCAGGCCCTAGGGGTGTCCATGGAGGGCTCATGGAGAGGGGGCTGTCTGATCTGGGCAGGGCTTCTCTCCCTGGAGTGGTGCTTCCTGAGAGGAGTGAGGGGCAGCAGGAGGCAAGATGAGCAGAAAGGATGCTGTCACCCCTTCTCTCCTCCTGGGTGTGTGCTATGCAGGAACATTAGAATAGGGTGGTAGGTGGGTGCTTTCTGTCCCGCTTCTCCCTCCCTGATCCTGGTTATGCATCTTCTTATCCTGAGCCAGGAACTAGCGAGGCCAGGCAGTCGACTGGAAAGAACCCTTGGTTTGGAGCCTGGTTAATAGCCCAGTGGTACCATCTATTGGGTATATGACCTGGGGCTGGTAACTTTATTTTGTTTAATTTTGGCCTTTGTGAAATGGGTGTGAGAATCCTTGTCCTGTCTAGACAGTGGATATAAAAATGCTCTGAGGATTCTAAATAAAAATCCAAATAAGAGGTTTATTTCTGTTAGAGAAGAAGGGCGCTGGCATAGACTCAGGCTGGCCAGCAGGAAACCAAGCCTGTGCCCCTAGCTACGCAGGCCCAGAATCTGCTGAAGCTGCTGTTGCTTATGGGAGGGACCCAGGGCTGGTGCAGTCGTGGGTGAAGGACTGCTTCAGGTGACAGCGGGCTCAGGCTGTGCTTGTTTCAGGGGCTACAGCTTGTTCTGTCCTGTTGATCCTTCCCACGTAAAGGCCTTCGCTGGGGCTGTGTGAGCATAGTGTGGGAGTAACCACCCCATAGCCCTACACTCAGAACCCCCCTCAGCCATTTCTTCTGACCTGCTCAGCCCTTCTTGAGTGTTGATGCCACCAAAGCCTCTTAGCTGCAAGGTGTAAGCGAGGGTGCCTGACTGCTGTTCAGGGAAGGGAGCAGCAGATGAGGAAGGGGCTGTTCACGGCCGTCAGGTTTGCTACTTTTCCTTTGAGCCAGAGGCAGCTGGGAGGTCAGAGGTACAGCAGTGGTTGAACATGACGCAGGGCAGTGTGTTGCCAAGTGCTATCCTGAGTGGTGCAGAGGGGATGATGTGGGGACCTGGGGAATACAGACTGAAAGATGTTCAGCGCATCTGTACTCCGGCAAACCTGACTGCGTGAATTGCCCCTTCCTCGTATGCTGCTGTAGTCTGTTCATCTCTACCAAAGGTCCCTATCTGCACCCTTTCCAGAAACTTGCTGCTTCCCAGTGCAGCCTGTTTCATCCTTGGTGAGCTTGGACTATTAGAAATTTCTTCCTTATATTGTACTGAAATTATCTTCTTAAAACTCCCTCATACTCCTAGGAGCCACGCAGCAAGTCTGATCCTCTTTAGCCTTTAGAGACTTGAGGAGCAGGAGTGTGGCCCCGCTGCAGCTTCTCTTCTCCACCTAACCTCCTGTTAGTCCTTCCTCCACACCCTGGCTGGCCCCCATGGTCATTCTTCCCTGACCCGTAAGCCACGAATGTTTACATGGCAGGAGGGCATCATCTGACCCTCAGAAGGAAGGTCCATATTAGCAGAGAAGAAGACACTGGTGTGCCAGACTTGGGGGACCAGCATGAAAAGCACAGAGGTGAGAGTGACCATAGAGTGGGGAAAGTCTGAAGGTCAGAATACAGTCTTCACTGGTGCTTTTCCAAGTAGCAGTGTAAGAAAGTTGGGAATTTTATCAGAATCATGTTATTATTATTATTATTATTATTATTATTATTATTATTATTATTATTATTTTATTGTTGTAGTTAAATGAAGTTTACATTTCAAGTTAGTCTCCCATACAAAAATTTATACACACATTGTTATGTGACCCTAATTGCTCTCCCCATTCTGTGACAGCACACTCCTCCTTTCCACCCCTGGTTCGCCATGTCCATTCAACCAGCTCCTAACCCTCTCTGCCTTCCCATCTCACCTCCGGACAGAAGCTGCCCCTTTGGTCTCTTGTATCTACTTGACTAAGAGGTACACTCTTCACGAGTATCACTTTATGTCCCACAGTCCAGTCCAATCCCTGTCTGAAGAGTTGGCCTTAGAGAATCATGTTATTTTTGACTCACATTTTTATTGATGTTAAATCCAGCCCGTCACCTAGTATTTGCTGAATGCCTTCTAGCCTCCCCACCACCAGTTTCTCCTTATTTTGGCCTCATCTTCACACATAACTCCTATAAACCAAAGCTGGTAATGACTCTGTCCTATCAGACCTCTATAGGTTCCCCACTGCCTACAAGCAATCAATCCAAGTGCTTTAGTTTTATATTTAAAGCCCTTCACAGACTGACTATGATCTATTTTTTGACCCTCATCTCTTCATGCTTGTAATCTCTTCTTCCTCTGCTTCCTACCTCTGTCTCCTGAGTGCCCATGTTGAGGTGGTTAAGAGTGTAGATTCAGTAGTTAGATGGGCTTGTGTGACCAACCTACCTGAGCCTCAGAGCCCTCAGTTTCTGTATAATGGGGGTAATAACAAGCCCTACTTGACAAATTGGCACTCACCAGTGAGGGAAGGAGTAAGACGTTGCACTAGACTCAGTTAAGGATACAGTGTTGAGGAGGCTAGCTGGGGTAGGGGACACACTCATATTCATGTCTTGCTGCTCAGTGAGGAGAGTGCTCTGGCAGTTCAGAGGAGGGCAGAACTCATTTGGACAGAGCAGCCAGGGAAAGCATCGCCAAAAACGTGAGACTTGAGCTGGAATTTGAAGAAGGGCAAAAGCTGTCCAGGTGGACAGAATTCTGTGGACGAAGGCTCAGAGTGTTGAGGAACTGAGAGGAATGTGATCAAAGTACAAGGTGCACATTCCTGAGAAGTGGGAAATAAAGCTGGAATGGCAGTTGGGAGAAGGCTGGAAGGCCTTGAATGCTGGGCGGAGGCATTTGACCTTGATTCTCAAGGGCAGCAGTGAAAAGCCATGAGGCATTTTGAGCAGGACACCGTGATGAAGTCCAGGTCTGTGATAGAAACCTGAAGCAGAGAGAGAGGCAAATGGATAAAATGCTTTGGCTGCACCTCCTGCAGCCGCTTCGGTGGGTGAGATGTGTGCAGATGGGCCAGTGTAAAGCGCTTGGTTGTTGTCATGCTGGGCTGTCAGGGAGATTTCTCACTGAGTAATTGCTCCTTAAAAAGGAGATTGACCTGGAGAGAAGACTTTCTAACAACCTGGAGACAGAAAATCCACCCCCTGAGGCCTGTAAATGAGAAGGGAAATGGTAGGCTGCTGACGGAGGCTGCTCCAGATGGCATGTCTGTGCTCAGACACTCTCGTTTCAGGCTTTGGGTGATCCCAGCAACCATGGGCTTTCTGTCTGTAGCACTACATTCTGATGTTTTAAGGTATAGGGCTTGTTTTGTTGCGTGCATTTGTGCACACAGCCTTCCTGTGTGTCTGCTTGAAGTGGGGTACCGTGGAAGTGACAGAGACATGTGGAAAGAAATACATAAGAAATGGACAACATTGCCCATTCCTGCAAGGAGCTGACAATCTAGGTGGTAAGCTAAACCTATGAAAACCAGAACCTGTGTAAGCCAGAAACCTGTCAGAGAAGGACAACTCAAATATTTTCCACTTAAACAAGACAGACAATTGCTAAGACTGCACCCTATCAAAGGCAGAAAACACACGAGACCTAGGAAAATAAGGCAGTCCCATGGAGTTCAGGCTCTTACAGGGTTCACTGTGTAACAACATGCAATACTTTGATCTACTGTCCATATTCCAATTTTATTGATTGACCCAATGATGTCCTTCATAACAGTAATTTTCCTTTACTACAGGATCCAGTCTAGGATCAGGTATTATAAATTTAGTTTTCATTTCTCTCTGGTCTCATTTAATCTGGCATAATTCCACAGCCTTTCTTTAACTTTCATGACATTAAAATTTTTAAAGAATGCGGTCTCCCCTCTTTTGGGGGAGGTTTGGCTGGTGTTTCTGCATGATTAGATTCAGGTTATGCATTCCCAAATAAAACATTGTGTAAGTGATACAGTGTTTCTTAGGGTATCACGTCTTAAGGCACGTGATGTCCATCTGCCCCTCATGGGTGATGTTAACTTTGATCATCCACTCTATAGATACAGTTTTTTCCCTTGTACCTGGTAAGCAGTCTGTGGAGAGACATTTAAATGCATGTATTCTGTTGTCCGTCAAAATTTGTCCCTAGATTTAGCATCCATTGATGATTCTTGCCTGAACAAATCTTTACTGTAGTGGTTTCAAAATGCTAATTTTTCTAACCCAGCATTCCACATTCTACTATAAACAAGAACCACTCTTTCACATCCGTCTAACCATCCTTCCATCTGTCAGGGATGTAGACTGTTTTTTTGTTTTTTTTGTTTTTAATAGTTTATATTTCATTACTGTCCTTGTTTTGGTGCTCAAATTATCCCATATTTGGCCAGTGAGAGATGCTTCTCTGACTCCATGACCTGTGACATGTCCCCATCTTTTTTCTTTTCTTTTCTTTTGGAGAACTTCCCTACTTACTTCATCTTGTACCATCCCCCAGCCATTTCTCCAAAGATTCCTGGTTAAAATGTGGGAAATAATATTAGAAACCAAGATCTGGGCACCAAGTGTGCTCATAGCAACTGGGGTGTCTTTGCTTCTAGATCTTTTCAGCAGACAGAGCTATGAAATATATGCATGTATATACATATATACATACTTACATTTGTATACACATACATATACATTTCTTAGAAATCATGAGTTCACACCAATATCTGCAATTTCAAACCATCTCCAGATAATTTTTTTCTAGTCTTCCTCAGTTTCATGTATTTATGTCTTTTCTAATACACTGAGAGCCCCAATTCCCAACAACGTTAACGTATTTACTCATTTGTCAAATCCTGTAGTGCATCTAAAATAGTTTCAGAATTATTTCATCCATATCACTACAAAACAAAAACTTACTAAAAAGAGTTCAACATTTGTTTGCACTTCTTCCCTCACTCCAACCCTGCTCATGACTGAGAGTATACAGTCAAATGTTCATCAACTATTTGAATTAGTTTTGTCTTTCCCCTTCAGCATGGTTATGTATTCATTTGAAATACAGTCAGATTTATCTGCTTCAATTCACTCTCAGTTTTAGGGTTTTATTTTTTCTTCGTCCCATCCTTGTTGATTGAATTAAATTTTTTTAGTATGTGTAACATTAACATGGTTCCAAAAGTCAAAACTATAGACAAATGTATACTTAGAAGTGTCACTCCATTCTTTATCCCTTTTATCCCTTCATCCCTACCTCTTGTTTTTCTTTATCCTTCAGATACATTCTGCAGAAATATATGTGTTTTTTATTTCCTATTTCATACACAAAGAATAGCAACTATCTATCTGTCTATCTATCTGTCTGTCCAAACCACTTTTTATATCTTTCTTCTTTGGGTTGGACATACCAAAAACAAAATTCTGATTTGGAACAAGTAGGCCCCTATCACCTAACAGTTGTCGGATTTTTAGTCAGTTGCAAAACTCTAATGGTTTCTACAAATAGCTTTTGTTAGATGAACTTTGTAATAGTGACTATTATTTAATTCCTTAGTAATAGACTTCTGTGAATTCTTACGCAAAAGGAAATAACTGTCCAACTCCCCAGTAGTAGTTGGGGACTTCAACACACCACTTTCAATTGCGGATGGAATGTCTAAAAATAAGATCAGTGAGGATATAGAGAACTTAAATAATACCTTAAGCCACTAGACCTAATGGACATATATAGAACACTCCACCCATCATCAGAACAATACCCATTTTTCTTCTGTGCACTTGGATCATTTTCCAGAATAGACCATATATACAAGGCCACAGAACAAATCTTAACAGTACAAAGTATCTTCTCTGACCACAAAGGAGTAATATCAGAAATTAACAGCAGAAACAAAAATAGAAAACACACAAATTCATGGAAATTAAACAACACACTATTAAATAATTATTGGGTCAGGGAAGGAACCAAGAGTGAAATTTAAAAATACCTGGAGATAAATGAAAATGAAAACACATCACACCAGACTTCTGAGATGCAGTGAAGGCAGTCCTCAGAGGAAAATTTATAGCAATAAATGCCCACATTAAAAATGAAGAAAGATCTCAAATAGTCTTAACTCTACAGCTTGAGGAACTGGAAAAAGAAGAGCAAACTAAACCTAAAGCTACTAAAAGAAAAGAAATAATAAACATCAGAGCAGAAATAAATGAAACAGAGAACAGAAGAACAGTACAGAGAATCAGCAAATCCACAAATTGGTTCTTTGAAAAGATCAATAAAATTGACCAACTGCTTGCTAGACTGACAAAAGAATGATGCAAATAACCAAAATAAGAAATGAAAGTGGAAACATTACAGCTGACCTGATTGAAACAAAAAGGATCATAACAGAATACTGTGAACAACTATACTCCAACAAAATTGATAATTTTGATGAAATGGAAAAATTCCTAGAGGCACGTAACCTACCTAGACTGACTTAAAAGGACATAGTAAACCTCAACAAACCCATAACAAGCAAATAAATTGACTCAGTAATAAAAAACCTCCCAGCAAAGAAAGGTCTGGGACCAGACGGCTTTACTGGGGAATTCTGTCAAACATTTAGAGTAGAACTGACCCAATCCTGTTCAAACTCTTCCAAAAAGTAGAGGAAGAAGGAATACTCCCTAACTCTTTCTATGAAGCCAGCATTACCGTGGTACCAAAGCCAGACAAAGACACCACAAGAAAACTACAGACCAATATCCCTTATGAATATGGATGCCAAAATTCTCAACAAAATACTAGCAAACAGAACCCGACAGAATATTAAAAGAATTAGACATCATGATCAAGTGGAATTTATTCCAGGAATGCAAAGTTGGTTTATTAGAAAACCAGTCGATGTAATATACCACATAAATAGAGCAAAGGAAAAGAACCAAATGATCATCTCATTTGATGCAGAAAAGGCATTCAGTAAAATCGAATACCCTTTCTTGATAAAAAGTCTTCACAAGATAGGAATAAAAGGGAAGTTCCTCTAAGGGCATTCATGAAAAACAGCCAACGTTATACTCAATGGAGAAAGATTGAGAATTTTCCCCTTGGAAAACGGGAACAAGACAGGGATGCCCACTCTCACCATTACTATTCAGTATTATACTGGAAGTCCTAGACAAGCAATAAAACCCAAAACCAAACCCGTTGCCCTCGAGTCAATTCTGACTCATAGTGATCCTATAGAACAGGGTAGGACTGCACCGTAGGGTTTCCAAGGAGTACCTGGTGTATTCAAACTGCTGGCCTTTTGGTTAGCAGCTGTAGGTCTTTACCACTACACCACCAGGGTTTCCAGACAAGCAGTAAGGCAAGAAAAAGCAATATAAGGTATCCAGATTGGAAAGGAAGAGGTAAGGCTATTCACAAATGGCATGATCCTATATATAGAAAATCCCAAAGGATCTATTAAAAAGCTTCTAGAATTAATGGAGGAATTTAGCAAAGTTGCAGGATACAACGTCAACACAAAAAAATTGGTTGAGTTTCTATATACCAGCAATGAGAAATACAACAAGGAGATTGAGAAAACAACTCCATTTACAATAGCATCTGAGAGAATAAAATATCTAGGAATAGATAGATTTACCCAGGAATGTGAAAGACTTATACAATGAAAATTATAAAACACTGCTGAAAGAGACTAAAGATAAGACCTAAATAGATGGAAAGATGTTCTGTGCTCATGAACTGGAAGACTTAATACAGTCAAGATGGCAGTACTACCCAAAGCAATCTACAGATAAAACATGATCCCAATAAAAATTCCAACAATATTCTTTACAGAAATGGAAAAACTAATACTCAATTTTATATGAAAAGACAAGAAACCCCAAATAGCCAAAGCAATTTTGAAGATGAAGAACAAAGTAAGAGGCCTCATACTTCCTGAGTTCAAAACATATTACTCAGCCACAGTAATAAAAACAGACTGGTACTGGTTTAATGGTAGACACATTGCCAATGGAATAGAATTGAAAATTCAGATATAAATCCAAGCATCGTGGTTAACTG
Source organism: Dugong dugon (assembly GCA_030035585.1). Lineage (NCBI taxonomy): Eukaryota > Metazoa > Chordata > Mammalia > Sirenia > Dugongidae > Dugong > Dugong dugon. Next base: position 13,854,655 of record CM057481.1, on the reverse strand, counting down.
ATTTTTGACAAAGGAGCCAAATCCACTCAATGGAGGAAAGAATACTCTCTTCAACAAATGGTGCTGGTAGAACTGGATTTCCACAAGCAGAAAAATGAAACAAGATCCATACCTGACACCATATAGAAAAACTAATTCAAAATGGATCAAAGACCTAAATGTTAAATCTAATACCATAAAATTCTTTGAAGAAAATACAGGGGCAAAGCTTTGGGACCTAATTTTTTTCAGTGATAGATTAACAAACACAAGAAACAATGCTAAGCAACAGAAGCAAAATAGACAACTGGGCCCTCATAAAAGTTAACTTCCGAAACATCTTGGAACATAGATGAACCTGGAGGATATTACGTTGAGTGAAATGAGTCAATCACAAAAAACAAAACCAAACCAAATACTTTATGTTCTCACTTCTGTGAAATGACATGAACAGGTAAATATACAAAAATTAATGTTCATTAGTGGTTACCACAGATGGGTTTCACTCTCTAGATGGTAGACACTTGTTATTTTTGGTGAGGGAAAGGTAACACTGAATAAGGGTGAATGACGTGTACACAGCTTGACGAAGGTAAATTGTGTTACTAAAATGTACACAAGAAAAAAGGACCTATTGATAATTGCTATGGCATGTATAATTTTGAAACAACAACAACCAAAACAATATATGCGAATATATATGTATGTATGTAGGCATATATGTTTATAGGTATGTAAATATATGTGTATATATAAGAGTATGCGGAAGCATATGTATATGCATTTATATGACTGTGCACATATATTCGTATATACAATAAAATACATAGGGGGCACAGTTACGGATACTTCTTAGACATAACCAAATACCTCATGGGATTGGTTTTCTGGGTTTGAAGGATTAGGACCATAGACTCATGGGACAGCTTGGTCAGTTGGCATAATATAGCTCATATAGTTACGTTCTACATCCTAGTTTGGTGAGTAGTGTCTGGGGTCTTAAAAGCTTGTGATTGGCCATCTAAGAAACAACTATTGGTCTCTACTCGTCCAGAGCAAAAGAGAAAGAAGGAAACGAAACACTCAAAAAAGAAAGTAGTCTACAGGACTAATAGTTGGCACAAATCAAGGCCTCATCTACCCTGAGACCAGAAGAACTAGATGGTGCCCTGCTACCACTGCTGACCATTCTAATCATGGCCACAAAAGATGGACCCTGATGGAATGAAAGAAAAATGTGGAACAGAACCTCAAATTTCTCAACAAACAAACCAAAAACAGACTGACTGATCTGGTTGAGACTGGAGGACTCCCCGAGACTATTGTCCTGAGATACTCTTTAAACTCGGAACTGAAACTAACCTGAGGTCACCTTTTAGCTAAATAAGAGACTGGCTCATAGAATAATAAATATCACTGGTAAGTACTGTGCTTCTTTAAAAAAAATCTGTATGAGACCAAATGGTCAACAGTTACTTCAAAACAATAACGAGAATGTAAGGGGGCAGGGAAAGTAGATTAATGGAAACGGAACCACTAGAAAGAATAACGAGAATGTTCACGTGTTGTGAAGAAGGTAACCAGTGTCACTGAATAATTTGTGTAGAAATTGTTGAATGGGAACCTAAACTGCTGTGTAAACCTTCACAATAATTTTTTTTTTTTAAATGATGTAACTGTCTATTTTTCCATCATCCACTGAAGTTGATACAAGATGCAGTGGACAGAGTGAGATTTCTGGAACTGAAGTTTTGTTGAGATGGAGATGAGTTACTTTTCACTGAGCAGACAGTGGTACAGGATTGATAGGGGACTTGCAGGCTCCTCATGATCACTTTTAGCCTTAGGATCCTTCTGTGTGTCTCCCAGTTCTGATGGGATCATGGCACTTAAAGCCCATTCAGAGCTCTTCCCAATTTTTCTCTGCTGGATATTTAAGAAAGCTCCTCCAGTTGCTTTATGTCTCTCTCATGCCTAGGTTCAACAACTAAGTATTCTTATGCATTTGAACTTTACATTTGTACGGTGCTTTGTGATTTTTAATGTTTTATTTAATCCCTGTGAAACAGTCAAATAGGTATTATAGTGTCTGTTTTGCAGATGAGGAAACTGAAGCTCAGAAAAGTGACAGATAGAGCCGGGACTCGAATCCAGGTGTTCAGACTTAGAGTCCATTGTGGGTCTGGGAGGATCAAGGGGGCAGCTGATTTTATCGCAAAGACCCCACTTCTTTGCACCCTTTCCCTACTTTGCCTCATAGCTGACAGGAGAAGATTTATGCCTTGTACATCTCAGTTCTTTCCAAGTCAGTAAATATTATGTGCCTGCTAAGTATTAGGTCACTCAGAACTATCTAAAATCAATTCTGAGGGTGTGTAGTAACAGCTTTGTTATATGAACTTCTGTAGTAGAGACGATTAATTAGAATAAATGGGCCATAAACCAGGACTTGGCAGTGTTTTTGATTCTCAGGGATTTTAGTCATAGTAAGATTTTACCTAGGCCTTCTTTACTGTGTCCCAACAACCAAGAATGTGCAACGGTAATACAACTAGTTACAGAGGGAGTATTTGTATTTTTTTTTTTTAATGTAAAAGGACTGCATAAAGTGTGATGTTTAAGCAGAGTCTTTTTGTACAAAGCCCTTAAGCTTTGCAGGGTAACTCTTACTCTGTTTGTTTTTTTTCAAGATACAGATCAGGAATCCAAAATAAGAATAGCCTGTTTGAATGTAGTCTTCTGAATTTAGCACTGATTCAGAATCAGAACATAACAAAAAAACATTTTACTGGGTTACTTTTTGGTAAATAAAAGAATTGAAGTCTCATTTACTTGTTCTTTACATTGTACTTAAAACATTAAATACATACATTTTCATTTTGACACTTGAGCGCAAAGGCCTCTGTTGCTCAGGGATGTGATACTGTATTGAGACCTTTTCAGTGTTCAGGTTAATTTGATGAATTTACCCAGGGCTGGGTTATATATTTCCTACATCTCAGGAAACCCAAGAGGTCTAGAAGCCCCAGATCATTCTCAGGGTGTGGTTTGCTTGAGTAGCAAGATACTGCTTGCTGAGCCCCTTGTTTTTAGAAACAGGAAGGTATTTTCCCCAAGAGGAGAGGCTTTAGGACTGGGTGTGCAGAGCATGTCTCTGGGTCCTTGTCAACATTGGCCCCCTCTGCGAGCTGGACTCAGGATGCCCTGTAGCCTTGTCTCACTGCTCACTCCAGAGGGTGAAGGTGGAGACAGACCAGCCCTTCCAGAGCTAATGGATATGTTCTGGGGCTCTGAAAAGTGGGGCAATTTAGGAGCAAAGAGTGTGGCACTTGGCAGGGATTCCAGTTTCTTATCTGAAGTATCAGCATCACTGCATGTTCAAGCAACTGTTCAGCCCTTCGACAGCCAGGAGTTGAAGGAGGGGAGAGGAGGGGAGGGAAGGGAAGAGAGAGAATGGAGGATTGGCTTTAAGTAAGTAGGTCATTTCCCCATTTACCAGTTGGGTTGGGTTAATGAGGTCCCAGAAAGGGAGATGTGCTGAGTTTGGATTGGAAGCAAGACGAAAAGGAAGCTAGAGGTCACCTGCATAAGAATCTAGGCGTACGTTTGTAGAAGCTGCACTGCCTGCACCCTCATCTGCTGTCTTAGCACTTGTTAATTATACTTACTAAATCCATAACTCACTTATCTTGGCTCCTGTAACAATTCACGGCTGGAAATGCAGATGGTTCCTTGTATATGAAAATTGGGTAGTCATCCACCTGACTCTCAGACTTGCCTGAGCAAATGTGGGATGTTGTATATATGCATCGATAGAGGATTGCAGACATGAAAGGTAAACAGCGAACAGTTGGGAGCATTTATACATCTGCCAGACTTTCTGTGGCAGGTGTTCCCATAAATGGGCAACAAACTACTGCCTCTTCACCTCCTACAGGGAAGACTTTTGGGGGAAAGATCATGGCAAGAAGTAAGGGTTAAGAAAAATAGTAGTACTTCACCATGCTTGATTTTCTGTCTGGGAAAGGCGAACTGGGGTTTGAAGGGGCAGTCTTCTGTGACCTTGTCCAGATGGCCTGAACCTGCACGTGGTGGGGAGAGGAGCCCAGTGTGGGTAGTGGGAAGGCTCACTTCCCACTTAGGACACTTGGCTTGGAGAAAGGGGTCAGCATACAATATAAATACAAAGTTTTGCCCAGAAGTATTGAAGACGTTCTAAACTTGGTGCTCTATTTGACCACAGTTTAGGCCTCTTGGGCTCTTTCTGTTTAAAATGTGGTGCCAGGTATTTGAGGAGGCTCAGGGGGAGGTGGGATATCTGTGAGCTCAGCTTCCAGGTGGGAGGCATCAAGAGTCCCTCCGTGACACCACAGTTTTTGGCCTAGACCCCTTGAGATTGCTGTCATACTGAAGGGAGCTCGTTTTCTAAGACATGATGCATGTGTGTTGGTTGACATCCACAGCCTGCTTAGGAAGGCACTGTCATACGTTCTGTACACGTGTGTGGCTCCTGTTGCTGTGCTAATGTGGCTGTACTCGATGCTGTGTGTCCTGCCACAAGTTTGTTGTGCAGCAGGGCAGACAGCTCGTGATGTCGGTCCCCAAGGATGCCCTGACTTGTGCTTGTTCTTTTTGCCCCCCTCAGAGAATTTTCAAAGGAAAGAGAGAAGGCTAAAGCACGGGGAGATTTCCAGAAGCTCCGAGAGAAGCAGCAGCTGGAAGAGGATCTAAAGGGCTACTTGGATTGGATTACCCAAGCGGAAGATATTGATCCTGAGAATGAGGAAGAAGGAGGAGAGGAAGGCAAACGAAATAGTATGTAGTACCCTTCCTACTCTTCCTAGACAGGCACTTCTCACCTCTGACTCAGTCTGTGAGACCGACGGCCTCCTCTCAGCCATCCAGTTCCTTTTGTCTGCACATATGATAGAACATGTGTATTTACCCTGACTGAGGTTTGGGGTTTGGGTTCACATTTAGTAATGTGGCTTTATAGTTGGGCTTTATAGTTGAGGATGGTCAGACAGCTGTTCGCCTGGGGGATTCAGTAACCCTGTTTCTGTGTGGGCGGAGGGGATGGTAAGACAGGTATTCATCCTGCACCACAGGAGAGGAAGTTGTAATTTCCTTCACCTCAGAGTGAACTTGTTATTGGGCACGGGTTGGAAGAGCAGGGTCCTTCTAGACCTGATGCTACCTGAGTGGTTCCCATCTGTGTTATCCTTAGGAAGCCATTGGAGCCTGTGAGGGGCTGGGAAGAAACCAGTTCACCCTTCCAGGCAGTTGTTCAGAGGCATGAGATTGGGTGATGGCTGCTTTGGAGCCCATCTACGCACTTAGTACCCAACACTGGGTACCCTAGAACACTGTCTGTAGTAAGCAGAGCCTGAAGCTCACTCAGCCATGGAAACTAATTGCCATTGTCAAACAAAGTGTCTCTTTTGTCATGTACCTTTCCTGCAGACATGCTCTTACTCTTCTTGGGGCCATCTGTACCTCAGGTAAAAGTGGAAATCGAAACGCTGCAGTGGGCTTGACTGAGGTGTTTGATTTTTGAAACAAATCTCAAATAGTTCACAGTAAGGACAGAGAACAAATTTCAGGGGCACACATCCATTGAGAGGCCTGGGAAATGAGTTAGCCTGACTTTGTAGAAGGCTGAGCGAGTCTCCACTTGGGCAGGGCACCTCTGACGCTGTGTGTTTGTTTAGCAAGGTTGTGCTGACTACCAGGAGAAACTCTGAGGTGGAGAGAATGTGGTTTGTCCCCTTAGGAGACTTGCTCCCTTCTAGGGAAGGTCAGGCCTGCAGCACAAGGAGACAGACGTGGGTCACAGGAGGAGGCAGACAGTGTGCTGTGGGAGCTGAGACGAGGAGTTGCTGGCTACTGGACCTAGGAGAGAGCCATAGGGGGTGTTTAATCTGGGCCTTTAAAGATGGATGGGGCTGAGGTATGTCACAGTGCAGTGGCAGGAAAAACATTCTGACCCAAGAGAATGGCATGAGCAAGGACATGGAGGTGCACAAACACAGGCCCCGGGAGGGAACAGTGGGTTGTTCCATTTGGCTGGAGCACAGAGGGCATGTGTGTTGGAGTGAGTTGAAGCAGGACGGGTGGGTCAGGCAAATTTGTGCATCTTAGAGACAGTGGAATGTGGGAGCTGAGGCTGAGAGACTGCGGTGAAAGGACTCCTGGTTGAGGTGGCCTTTATATTTCTTTTAGCCTGAGACTCAGCCTGAGCTTCCCCGGGGAGTGAACGCTCTCTGTCACTGCTGATGCATAAGGTGGACTCAAAGCTGTGTGCTAAGGCGTGCGTGCTTCTCTGGGGAAACCAGCAGAGCACAGGCCCCTCTCTTCTCCTCCCCCTCCCTGCTTCTTCCCAAGCCCTCTCCCACTGCTGGCTCAGGGAAGAGGCCCTCAGTTAGCCAGGGGTTCACCAGCTGAGGATGAGGACATCTGCTGCCAGGAAACTGTGGGAGGATTTCTAGAGTTGACTTTGTTTGTTGAATATGAGATTGGAATTTCTAAATGGACATTCATTTGAATTCCAGACTCAGTGATGTACCCTCTGGGTGATTAGACAGACAGAGAAATGTGTCTGCATTTCCTCAGCACAGCCCTCTCTTGGGCGTTTGAGCCGACCCGAATCCCTGTGGCCTTCCGCGGGGCTCTGCACCTACCGTCTTGCCAGCCCTCAGCCATTCAGGTGCAGCGTGGTCCCTCTTTACTGCCAAACTGCAGCTTTGATGCTAACCTCTGGAGGTCCGCTAGCTGTCTGCCTCACCGCTCCTAAGCCCAGCATGTAGCCTGTGATGTGCACACCCGGGAGAGTACCCTTCCTTCTTCCGAGCAGGGTGCCTTCCTTGGCTGGTTTTGAAAGGGAGCTGAGGCCCCCTTGCAGACAGATATCCTTTCATCTGGTTATTGCTTCACCTGTAGAAACAGGCAGGGATCCAAGATCTAGTATTCCTAGCATCAGTTGTGGGGTTTGCGATGGTTTCTCTGGCCCATGATTTGAGGAGTGAGGATTTTCACAGGACTTGAGGTGGTGCCTTCTGGTAGCACTAAGAGCTCGGTATTTTATCTTGGCCCAGCATTTCCGGTGTTCTGCTGACCAGGTAATGGCAAAGTCAGTGCCTCTGCCTTTTGTAGAACTTGCCATGGAAGGAAGGCAGAGAAGCCCTAGTATAAGACAGAGTGGAGAAGCTGGCACTGAAATCCAGGCCCAGATGCATGCTGTGGGAGCTGGGGAGGGTGCAGTCGATGCCGGATGGTGGGAGTGAGTGGGCGGGTGGGTGGGAACACAAGGAAGGCTGCACAGCAGAGGTGGCATTCCTGCTGAGCTCTGAGGAATGAGCAGTCTTCGACTACAGAGGTGGTGAGGGCTTTTCAGGCTAAGGAAATGGCATGAACAAGGTGCGGAGGATTACAAATGTTCTAGGCTTTTGAATGCATTATTTAGTAGTATAATCAAGCAAAGAAAGCCCATTTAAAAGTCAAAGATTTTCAGAATTAACTTTGTTGCTGGGCCTGCAAACCCCATAAAGCTGCACTGTATCTTCGGAACATCAGCATTATGGTTTCTGCAATGCACAGTGATGTGTGACTCAGAATGATTATCTAGCTTAGTGTCTGATCCATCCAAAATAGCAAGTATTTTTGTGGTGCACCTTGTTCTTTATTGAGCTGATTTTGCCAGGTGCTGGAGTTTCCTGTGGAGCAAGGCTCACTCACAGTGTTTCCCAAGTCATCAGATTTCCAGAGCCTTGACAGTTAGGGTTTTAAATAAACACATAATTCCTAGTCTGGGCAAACCATATTGAGATTTAACTGACCTCCTGATGAGGAGGAGGCGAACCTCCCTGAATATAGACCTTGGCAGCCCAGGCCTTCTGGAGACAGCAGTGCAGTTGGGGTTTCCCTGGAGCCTCCTGTGGCTGACAGCCTGTCTTAGTCATCCAGTGCTGCTATAACAGAAATACTACAAGTGGATGGCTTTAACAAAGAGAAATTTATTTTCTCACAGTCTAGTAGGCTAGAAGTCCAAATTGAGGGTGCCAGCTCCAGGGAAAGGCTTTCTCTCTGTCAGCTCTGGGGGAAGGTCCTTGTTGTCATCAATCTTTCCCTGGACTAGGAGTTTCTCTGCGCAGGAACTTCGGTTCCAAGGACACACTCTGCTCCCGGCACTGCTTTCTGGGTGGTATGAGGTCCCCAAGTCTCTGCTTGCTTCCCTTTCCTTTTATGTCATGTAAGATAAAAGGTGGTGCAGGTCACACTGCAGGAAAACTCCCTTTACATTGGATCAGGGATGTGACCTTAGTAAGGGTGTTATAACCCCACTCTAATCCTCTTTAACATAAAATTACAATTGCAAAATGGAGGACAACCACACAATACTGGGAATCATGGACCAGCCAAATTGATACACACGTTTTTGGGGGGATATAATTTAATCCATGACACAGCTGCTTTCTTCTTGTCATGGCCAGAAAGCCACAGAGGAGAGGGTGTCATCAAAGGCCCATGTGGTCCTCCTAACCAAACAAACCATAGTTGATTTACCACCTGCATATTCCAAACACTTAGGTGCTCTCAGGGGTTGATGGTCTGTTGCTGTCAGGGACCTGCCTCTGTGCATCTGAACTAGCAGGAAGTGAAAGTATGGTCTTAGCATCGTCCCTGGGCATGTGAGATCCACTCCCTACATCTTACACCCCAGCCCTGCACCTGTGTGATCTCTGGGGATGGGGTGTTGGATTGCCTTGGGCTCCTGACTTCATCCACAATGGCTAGTTGTCCTTTTCAGCTGGGTCCTGGATATGCAGTGTCCTCCCACATATCGAGGAGTTAAGCGATGTTGTGACAGGAACCCTTCCTGGTGGCTGAGCCTCAGCTTAGATGAGCAAAGGAGGGTATAGGAAGTTATTACTAACGGCAGATGTCCATGAGCCCACAGGAGCATGGCCTTGGGCTGGATGGCATTTTGATGCCCCTTCTCTGGAGTTGGCTGCAGTTGAGTTTTGTGATTTGGAATTTGGATTTTAGTGTTAGGCAGATTACCCAACATCTCTGAGCCACAGACTCCTTGTCTTCAAGGAGGGGCATAAAAGTATCTACTCATGGGGTTATTGTGAGGGTTCAGAGTTCAATAACTTGGAGAAATTATTGTAGCGGAAATAGCACTTGCTGTTGTTGTCATCAGAAATGAATAAAACTTGACCTAAACGGAATATTTTTTGCAGATTGTACCAGACCTTTTACCAACCTCAGGGTGAGACCTCTTTTGGGGTCACTTCCCTACATTTTTTTCCATTCAGAAGCTATAAGGTTTTCAGGTACTGATGGAAAACAAACCTGGCCGTTGTCAAGACACGGTAGCTCAGCTTTCTGGCACTTGAAGTCCATTTCTAGTTTGTTGGTGCTTGCTGTCAGAGAACAGATGTCAAATCAAGTACTTGGAGATTCATTCACATTGTCTTCTCTTCTGATCTACTAAATGTCACTGCCTGCATCTGTGGTTCCCATTGCTGGCTGTCCATTAGGCTCACCTGTGGAGCTTGAAGCTTACTGGTGCCCTACTCCCACCTGATATAGTTGGCCTAGGGTGGACCCATTTTTTTTTTTTCCAAAGCTCCCCAGAGGTTCTAATGAGAAGTTAGGCTGGGAACTCTTGAGTCACGAATGCTCTCAGTAGCTGAATATCACACTGTTTTCATCAAAGAAGAAAAAGGGGCAATCAGGTCCCTAACTGAGCTGTCTGGTGGCCGCGGTGACAGGTAGCTCCAGCTTTGTACGTTCGTGGACTATTTGAAATGTCAGTTCTGTAAATTTGCTGTTGGAAAGCTGGTGTTACCCAAGTGAGTGGACAAAATTCCCTCGGAATTTAGTTCCTGAGCATTTGGGAAGTTTTCGAAGATAATTTATTTAACTTTTTGCTGAGCTTCAAGTTTCTTAGAAAACTCTGCCAAATCTCCAAGTGATCTTCTAGACGTATGCAGCTGCTTCTGAATTAACAATGGAGTTTTTCTAGGGCCATTGAAATCTGGAAGCCTAAAATTCTATTTGAAACTCTTCTCACTGTCAGTGATTAGTCCAAAAAAAAAAAAAAAAAAGCCCTGAAAATAATCATTTTATAAGGGAGCTCATTCTAAAATTCTGGCAGAAAAGCAGGACAGTTACACTGTGGGAACTATTACTGATCAATGATCCCCGTAAGTGAGGGCATTTGGGGGAAGGCATACCCTGAAACGCCAGCTCTGCAGCTCCTCAGCTTCATCAGTGGTCCTACGGGTTTGTGGGCACTGCCCCTGCCAGGCGCCCCTGGGACTCAGCCCACCCTGGGTCTCTGTACTCAAGGCTGCCGTAGCCCCTGCCTCCCTTCCTTCTGCGCATGCCACCTGGATGCCTTTTACTGGGGTGCTTGATTTGGAATGGGCAGAAAATTTGTGATGGGAGAGCTGTTTGGAAGCATGAGGCAGGGCCATGTGCTGGTCCGATTTAAGAAGGTTGTGTTTTTAAATTTGGCTTATAAAACTGCTCTCCCCACAATTAGACTCCTCAGTAGACAAATTCAAAATTGGAAGCGTTGAATTAAAAGTTGTAAAGCAAACAGCACTTCCAGCGGCACATGGTAAACATGTGTCCAGGCCAACTGCCCTCTCTGGAGAGGCTGCTGGAAGGGCTGCAACCAGGGAAGCTGACCCAGGAGGGCTCAGCGCCGGAGCTGGCGGCTGGTCACCGGCCCCTCTGGGGTAGTGTTGGGAATGACTGTTTGCCCTGGGTAGTTTACAGAGTCATGTGCACATCTGCAGTCGCCTTAAGCCTCCCTCATAAGAGCTGGTGGGAGATGGATTTAGGGATTGTTGCCCCACCATTGAGTTGAAGAGGAACAGACACGTCAACCGGGTTTGGGGGTTCCAAAGTCAGAGTTTTTATTTTTTTAAATATATTTTAATTATAAAAGTACTACTTGCTCACTATAAACAATTCACATAATATCAAAGTACATAAAGTAAGAAATAAAATTCTTCCTTCTCCTTAGAGGGAACTAGACTTAGCAGTTTGGGGTATCTTCTTTCTGACCTCATTCTGTGAACGTAAGAACCCAGGATTTTGCACAGGCAGCACGCATATAGCTTCCCACCATAAGATCATCCAGCTCAGATGTCTCTGCAATTTACGTGTTTTACTTAATTATGTGCCATAGACATCTTTCCATGTTTTGACATTTTGGCTATTTTCAATCAATTGCCATGTTAAAAAAAAAAAGAAAAAGTACTACAATGAACTGTACACTCTCTAGCACATGGACCTCTATTTTATGTCAGTTGTCAGAATTGTGGGTTTACACTCCTCTGTGTGATTATCTGGTTAATGTCTTCCTCTACTGCAGGCTCCATGGGGGCAGGAACAGGATCTGCTGCCCTCCACTGGGTCTCTGGTACCTAACACAGTGTTTGTCATTTGACAGATGAGGAAACTAAAGCACAAAGAGGTTAAGTAGCTTCCCAAGGCTACGTGATTAAGTGGCAAACCCAAAAAAAAAAAAAAATACCATTGCTTTCAAGACAATTCTAACTCATAGTGACCCTATAGGACAGAGTAGACTATAGGACAGAGTAGAACTGCCCCATTGGGTTTCCAAGGAGTGGCTGGTAGATTCAGACTGCTGGCCTTTTGATTAGCAGCTGAACTCTTAACCACTGTGCCACCAGGGCTCCATTAAGTGGCAGAGCTGAGATTTGATCCAGGTTCTGCCAGGGTCTGCACATTTACCACCATGCTGTAATGCCTCCTTACAAATGCACACACCAGTCTCTCCATGCTCATAGCTCATGTACCTGTAGGAGAGGTTACAAGAAAACATTTGGTGGTCAAAGAGGATGCCCATTTCAGAAATATGAGTGTTACCGCCTAGTGAAACGAGTTTACATTCCCGCCAGTAGTGTGCGCAAGTGCTCATTTCCCCATGCCCTTGCCAACTCCTGCATTCCTTCTGCTGCCCTATGCTGCCTCTGCAGCAACATTGCCGATAGTGTGTGGCTTCTGTTCCAAAGATTAGCCAGCTTGGAGTGATCATGCAATCACAGAACTGGAAGGGGGTTAGAGTCCCTGGCATCATTTTGCTTCTGACCTCGTGGTCGGAGAGTCATGGTATAATGATAATAGTTAACAGTTGACACATATTGCATGTAGGCATCATGTCTTGCAAAGCTGAGTGTGTTGATTGTATTATTTATGTCTTTTAAAAAAAATTTTTCCCATACAAAAATTTATACATACATTGTTATGTGACTCTAATTGCTCTCCCCATACTGTGACAGCACACTCCTCTTTTCAACCCCTGAATCCCCATGTCCATTCAGCCAGCTCCTAACCCTCTGCCTTCCCATCTCACCTCCAGACAGAAGCTGCCCGTTTAGTCTCTTGTATCTCCTTGAGCTAAGCGGCACATTCCTCATGAGTATCACTTTATGTCCCACAGTCCAGTCCAATCCCTGTCTGAAGAGTTGGCCTCGGAAATTGTTTTAGTTCTGGGCTGATAGAGAATCCAGGGGCCATGCTTTCTGGGGTTCCTCCATTAAGACCATTAAGTCTGTTCTTCTTACTAGAATTTGAGTTCTGCACCCCACCTTTCTCCTTCTCCATCTGGACTCTCTTTTGGGTTCCCTGTCAGGGTGGTCATTGGTGGTATCTGGGCACCATCTAGTTCTTCTGGTCTCAGACTGATGAAGTCTCTGGTTTATGTGGCAGTTTCTGTCTCTTGGGCTACTACTTTCCTTGTGTCTTTGGTGTTCTTCATTCTCCTTTACTCCAGGTGGTTGGGACCAATTGATGCATCTTAGATGGCCGCTTGCAAGCTTTTAAGACTCCAGGTGCCACCCACCAAAGTAGGATGCAGAACATTTTCTTAATAAGCTTTGTTATGTTAGTTGACCTAGATATCCCCTGAAAGCATGGTTCCCAGACCCTGACCCCTGCTACTCTGTCCCTCAGAGTGTTTGATTGTATTCAGGGAACTTCTTAGTTTTGGTTTAGTACAGTTGTGCTGACTTCCCCTATAGTGTGTGCTGTCCTTCCCTTCACCTAAAACACTTCTAGGAAGTGTAGCTCCAACAGTTTTTAACATCTTATAGGTGAGGAAAGTAAAGTTTGGCAAAGTTTGGTATCCTTTCCAAGGTCATTCAGCCAGTAAGTGGCAGGGCTGGAATTAGAACCCGGTCCACCAGAGTCCAGAGCCCACCCTGCTAACCTCCACATGTCTTACCACATGTAGCTGTCAGTATCCAGGGCTCCTGACTCTGCCTAGAGTACCTTCTCCCTGACTCCCTTCTTTAATGGAAGGCCATCACTGAAAACCTTTGTCTAGGGTGGGTTAGTTGGTTCCTTATTTAGGAAAGGTTTTTAAAGACAGGCCTTTTTGTATAATAGCTATGGAAGTGCACTTCCCTCTATCATTCAGCTCCTGAATTTTGGGTCTCTACTCGGGAAGAGGACAGTTTCAAGTTCTATGTGATGGAGCCTGTTCATCTGGCAGCCTCACGTTCACACTGGGACTTGGTGGCACCTAGCCCACTGAACTTACCTTGGTTGCCCCCCATTGTTTGCATTGCTCTTGCTGCCCTCTACTGTATCATAATGAAATTGCCTGTGTTCAACCTGAAGGAGTTACATTGGCGGACTTGCTAAAAGAGGATAAGAAGAAAAGGAAATTTTGCTGCTTTCGCCAACGCAGGGCTAAAGATCACGGTAAAGTACCGAGATTGAACTTTCTCTTCAGAAGACTCTTTTCCGAAGATCTGATGCCTTTTCCTCACATGTAGGCATTGTGTGAAGTGCATGTGCTGTTGTGATGTGCTTGTTGAGGTGCCTGTATGTTCACTGCTTGATTTCTTTGAAACTTGGTCATGTTTTCTCCCTGTCTTTCCCCAAGATGTGTATCTTTACCAACACAGCATTGAATTCTCTTTTTGGTTTGAACTGTTCTTTTTAAAGAAACAGATGAACCAGCTCAGAAAATTTGATTCAGGCATGAATATTCTTAGACTGGAAGACAGACTTTTTAAACACTTTTCCCCAAATGGTCCTTTTAAATCTAAACTGTTTATAAATTCCAATAATGTTATTTGATTGATTTTTTTTTTCCAGGTTAACATTTTTCAAGTGGCCTCTTGGTCTTCTGGTCTTTGGCTGGTTTTCCCAGGTCTATGCTAAAGCTAGTAATGACAGTTTCAAGAATGAAGTTAAAAATATACTTCTAGGATGCAAAGATTTTGGGGCACTTGCCTTTGTGAGTGGACTGAGGGAAGGGCTCATTTAAGTTTTAAGCTATGCTCTAAAACATAGCCCCTATCAGAAACTCTGGGGTTAGCAGCCATGCCCTGTCAAAGTCATCATTGTGATTCAACAGCAGCTCAAAGCTTTGCCTGTGCACACTGGCACATTCGGCCTAGTTACTGCCACCAAGATCAGCCCTTATCGGATGACTCTGGAGGGAGGCTCCTTGAGAAGATTCAAACTACAGGGATGCAAAGCCAACTTCTAAGAGATTAAAATGGACATGTTGCACTATTTTCTCTGAAATGGCCTCTGCCATCCATGGGAATGCTGAGCTCAGGGGTTATGGGAATTGGGCTTGGGCAACCCACTGATGATCTTACTGACGGTTGTATCAGGACCTAGTCTCATCAGAAGGCCTGAGCAGAAAAGAATAGAGAGATTGTCAGAGATACGCCCCTTGTCATTCAGAGAGGACAACATTGCCCCAAGAGGAAGAGGAGGAACTTGCCTGAGGTTGGGCAGTGAGTTAGGAAAAGAGATGGGGATAACCTGTTTAGCCTTAGTGTTTACAGAAGTTTTACGAAGAAGAGGCTGAGCTTGGTGCATTTCCTGAAGGCCTCTGCAAGGAGAGCGGGCTTCAACTAATTAGGAAATATTGTCAGACATAAGGAAAGACGTTTTTAAAGACTTACTTAAGAGTGTACCTGTGGGTGAGGAATATAATATAGCTGTAGGAAGATGAGTAGTTCCTGTCGCCAGAAGAGAGGAAACCTACCCCCAAGGCACATAGATGCCTGGTTACTGATGGGGGCTTGGATCTTGTGACTTTTCAAGGATTCTTGTGAGTTTATAAGATCTGCAGGGAGAGACAGCAGCCTGATATTTTCAGGAGACTTTTTTATTTTGAGTGTTGTTGTTGTTGTGTGCCGTGGAGTCGATTCCAACTCATAGCGACCCTATAGGACAGAGTAGAACTGCCCCGTAGGGTTTCCAAGGAGCAGCTGGTAGATTCAAACTGCTGACCTTTTGGTTAGCAGCCAAATGCTTAACTACTGCACCATCAGGGCTCCCTATTTTGAGTAGGGATGACCTTCTCTTGACTGAAATACCCAGTGACCTTTAGGAATGACCCTGCTGACAAGGAGTGGGGCTTGAGCCCTTATTTGGATGCTGTGCTACCCATCTCAGTGGGTCATACAGAAATAGTTATTATCTGAGTGTAATTTTTGCTTTAGACCTAGAAACCTTGATATGACCTTGACCCATATCTCCAAGAAGAATCTGGCCTCTTTACAACAATGAGAGTCTGTTACTCTGTGTTGGCCAGGCGTATCATGAGTAGCACGTGAAAATTCCTTCAGGGGATGTATGGGGTCCTTTCGGATTTGGCAGGCATACTACATCCTGACACTGCTCATGCTTGTCATGAAAATAAGATAAAAACACAAAATCTTCATTTCAAATCTCCTTCCCCTGTGAAAGCAGCTGTGATTCTGCCACTGCTCGCTTGTCCAGCCTCATACCTCCACCCCTTTGAAAGGGAAGAGTGAGAAGCTTTAGGCTGCCGGGACACGGAGGCAAGTGCTAAAAGAGATTCCTGAGTGTACAAGAAAGCCTGCCCTGTGGAGAAGAACCGAGGGGTGAGGTTCACAAAGGTCGAGAACATCTGTGAACAAAGCTGTTGATGGGACAGTTTCCAGAAGGAGGCTGGGTTGCCTCTGAGCTCAGTTTGGCATGTGGCAGGTCTTTCCTTTGGACTGCCTTGACTAGAAGACTTGAGTCTTCTGTGGCTGGTCGAGTCATCTCAGGAGCTTCTCAGGCAGTCAGGAGCAAGTCTGTTTGGAGGTGACTTGAAATCAGTTCTCCTGGGCAGGCTGCTGGACTCCTGGCTAACCCTCCTAAGGAGTGGCAGGCAGGGGCTTTCCAATACTTCTTACTCCCTGCTCTCCTTGCAGAGCTGGGGGAGCATAGGAAAACCCCCTTGATGCTAGTAGTAAAACCAGACAGCTTGTGGGTGTTTCCTGTTTGCTGTTATTATAGCAGATCATAGGTCAGTGGATCTTAGAAATGATATTGCCCAACAGCTCATTTTACAGACCGGGTAACCAAGCCTAGGGAGAAAAGGGGACGTGGCCCCCATATCACCTGGTGATGAGGACCAAGCTTTCCTGGTATCTCCATTTCTTTTAGCATCTTTGACCTTATTAGCCTCTATCGTTGAATGAACTTGGTCTGCAATTTTCACATACCTGTTAGTGGTGAAGACAATTGCGTGTGTGTGTATATGTGTGTATTGATTTCCCTCTTAATTTTCAGTCCAGGCATATGCGGTTGAATAGTGTATTGTTATTCAGAATAAGAGTAGCTAGAGGAATCTTTGCACATTGGTGAGTAACTGCTAGTTGTTGTGCTGGCCTGAGACACAAGTATAATTCCCTGGTTTATTTTGTGTGGCATTACCCACAAAATGGCATTCAGGACCGGTATAAGATCTTAAAGAGAAAGAATGTGACCTGCCATCCACAAGTGTTCCAAGTGGGGGCCCAGCCCAGGCTGGCTGGCAGGTCTTGGCACCTCTTGTCTGCAGTCCAGGATGTGCTGAGCCGCTCCTGACAGCACCCAGGACCTCTTCTCAGCACACCCACACTCTAAGCCTAAGCGTCTACCCTGGAGCTCTCCCCAGAGATCCCAGTGCTTAGACTAGTTTGCAAAGAACAGGCCCTGAGTGTCCCCAGATTTTCAGCAGGCAAATTTCAGTAGAAGTCAGCATCCCCTTACAGGGGCAGGCTTGCCCTAGTGTCTTAGCTCACCCATAGTCACTGAAAATAGTTTTCATATTTACAAAATAAAACTTCCCCAACAAAGCCCTGAGATTCCCTGGAATGTGTCAGGGAGTAGGATTTATGGCATCTCCACATGCAGGTGGCCCAGGCTCACTTCTGTAGGAGGGACTGGTGCCTGCAGGTGACATGGTAGAATCTGAGGGGTCTCTCTGTCTGCAGCCCTCATGAAGCCTTGCCACTTGTCAGCAAATAACACCAAATCCCTGCTGAAGAAGGATAAAGTGGCCACCCTCCATGGGGCGGTAGTGGTGCTATGGCAGCCGGCGAGGAGAAGGGCACATGGTCAGTTTGCCCATCGGTTTACTTACATGGGCTTTTGTAACTCTTCCTCTTTGGATTTCTATGAACTCCCAGTAGTCACCATCGCAGCTTGATTTTTGTGTTTCTCCAGTTACTGGGCTGATCTCCTGGAAGTGGTCTGGCTATGCCAGGTTTCCAGGGGTTAATGAAGGTCATCGCTATAGCAAACCCACACTGATGGACAATAGACCCGCTTGGCTTTTGAAACTTTTTGGTTCGTGGGGTTTTAAGTGGGATGTACCAGAAACACCAGGGTGGTGGAGCACGGTGGAAAGAACACTAGATGGAAATCAGGAGAGCTGGGTCCTCGTCTCAGCTTTGTCACCTCCAAGCCGCGTGTCCTGAAGCAAGTCAGTCGGCTCTCGTCTGTGAAATCACACAGCTTGTTCACGTACTCTCAGAAGGCCCTTCCAGTTCTAACGTCCTATAGGTCTATGAGTCTCCGTCCTGATTTTTGAAAACATAGATGGGATCCTATGGGAGTTAAGTGAAGTGAAACTCCTATCAATTTATTAACATTAAAAAAAAAGAAAAAGAAATGCCTAGTTGCAAGTAAAGGGTAAAATGTATAAGTGCGAAAGCGAGCTCTTTGGTTATGCCTACTGGGCCTGATTTTTCCTACAGTGCTGGAAAAGGAAATGCTGCCTTGTGGCAGAGGCAAAAGGCTGTAGCAGGTGGAGAGGCTGCCAGGGCCCCTCAGAGCTTGGTTCCTCTGCTGAGATTGAGGGACCGGACCAAGATCCATTCCTGGGATGAAATGAGGTCACCACATTCTAGCGTAGTCACTGTCTTCTTCCCCTCTTCCCCTCTTCCCCCTCCGCTCCTCTTCCTTAGCCCTGGCTGCATCATTCTGGAATAGATTTCTTTGTTACGTGCCTGTGGCTCTGTAGGTGTCAAATCATTATGATAGAAAAAATTGCTATCCGCAGAACAGACTGAATTAGACAATAATAACTCAGTTTAAGACAGAAAAGATACATCCAAGAGTGGTGGCCAAAGCGGACTTAGAAGTATGGATTACTCATGTTAGATGCTTCTGTGGGGAGATAGGAGTTTCCAGGGCCAAGTAAAGCTGGATTTGAACCCTACAGGGAGGGCTGTGTTTCTTCCAGGAGCCCCAGGAGAGCTTTTCTGGAGGATAGTAACAGTTAACATTTAGCTTCATTTATCACCTGTGTGCCTTCTCTCATTTATTTCTGTCGACAACCTCGTGAGGCAGGTACTGCCAGTTCACAGAGGAGGAGGGGGAGGCTTGCAAAGGTCAGATCATTTGCCCAGAGGCACATAGCTAGTAAGTGGCAAACGTGGGGTTAAACTGAGCCAGCGCCTCAGCCCACCTGCAGGATGGAGTCAGCTCAGAGAGCAGGCATTTTCCTGCTGTCCTTCAGTGTCGCCCTAACATTGTCTCATGCAGTTACCCGCCTCTCTTAGTTACTGTTTGGGGAGCTCAGTTGTACTGCATATCTTTCCCTGCACTTAGTCTGGGGAGCGTTCACAATAGTTGGCACAGAGCCAGAAATGCAAACTAGTGTCCCCTTTTTCTCATAGGCAGTTTGTAATTTATCTGTTTCAATCAGATCACTTGAAAAACAGCCTAGGAATGAAATGCAGCAACTGTACTGATACCAGCATGAGATAATGGCCCCAGCTAGTAAAAAGCTACAAAGATTTAGTCTGTTCAGAAGAGTTTTGCTCTTTTGAAAGTAATGACTAAAGTTTCAATATGATTAATATTAGAACTGTAAAATATTAAACTGTTAGACAGGGAAATGACCCTCAAGACTGTGGAGTTAGTGCCACCAGTTTACAGACAGGAAACTGATAGGTAGAACTTTGTCCGGGGAGAGTCGGAACAGAAGCAGGGCCTGTGGATTCCCCTAGACAGTCTTCCCCCCATATCATTCTGCCTTCAACTTCTGGTGCCTTCAGTAATTGTAATAACCACCGAGAAAAACATTTTAAATAGAGATGACTCTCAAGTTTAAAACCAAGTCTGGTGGCTACTTGTTACCATAGCTATAGACCTGCACTGTGCAGTATGGCAACCACCAGCCACGTGTGGCTCTGGAGCACTTGAAATGTGGACAGTCCCACTGAGGAAGTAAATACTTTTAATTAAATTAAAATGAAAATGGATAGTCGATTTAATTATTAGGAAACTTTTAAGAATATTTGGAACAACTTGAGTATGTGAATATTGTTCAAATGTAAATTTTATGAAATCTAAATACAGATCATGTATTTCCAATGAAAATATAGAATTCAAATTGAGATGTGTTGTAAAGTATAAAATACACATTAGATTTTGAAGATTTAGTGTGAAAACGTGAAACGTTTCCCTAATAATTTTTATACTGATTACACATCGGAATTGAGTTAAATAAAATATATTACTAAAATTAAAAAAAAAGAAAAAAGATGACTTATGTTCATATATGTAAAGGGTCTCCTGCTGTGATTTTCTTTGACCTGTATCTGAAGGAAAGGGTGACCCTGTGAGAGGAATGTCCTAACACTGAACTTCATTGAGTTTTGCAATCTTTTAATCTTTCTGCTGAGGTCTGAGCACAGAGCAGCTTCCTGTTTGTGTGTGTGTGTGTGTGTGTGTACCCCCAATGGAGTTTTTTGTTAAAGAGCTTTCCAGGGTTGGGTTGTGGGGTTTTTTGTTTGTTTTTGTCTGTTTTTTGCATGGAGTGGTGAAAAAGTGAATCAAAGTTTGATGTCAGTTTTTTTTTTTACTTAACTAAGGAAGGAAGAAAGGGGTTATTCTGTGAGAATACCACTAGTGTAATATGTTTCTATCATTTTGCTCATTTGTTCTTTGCTTTTGAAAGCTTTGTGTAAACGTTTCTGGACATGACTGTTGCTCCCAGCCAGGTGGGTTCAGTTCCTGGGGTGCTCGCTAAAGTACAGTGATCTTCCCTGTGGTACCCTCAGAAAAGATGCTTCTTAGACACCTTGGCTCCTTGAGTAACGTTCAGTCTTCATCCTTGTCATTAACTGTATATGTCTCTCGCCTGAGCAGGGTCCATAGCCATGTGGCTGTGTAGACAGAGATAACTGGTCCTAGCACCTCTTCCCTTCGAGCCTGGACTTGGCTTTGGGATTTTCACTATAGCATTTCAGGGGCCACCACCAGCTTCTTGCAGATGAAACCTGAGGCTTCCTTTCTAAGAGGGATCATATGTGCAGAGCCCCAGGGGGAAGCTCTTCCAATTGATACCATAAGGCTTATAAAAACAGTCACAAAGTTCAAAATTATGCATCAGAGAAAAAATGCATGTGTTTGGGTGACTCTCCCACATTTTGATCCTTGATGACCTCTTCTCCCAACCCCAGAGCAAAATTAGTCTTTCCTGACTCTGTGCTTCTGGAACTCCTTGCACAGAGCCCTTTTCATAGTCACTTGGAATCTGTTTGGGAATTGCCTCTCCCACGTCCTCTGAGGTAGGTGTAGTACCTTGTTTGTGTTTGTGTTGCCTCACCTTCACTGCCTGGTCTTGAGTACATGTTTGTCATCTTTATAGAGTTGAATCGAATGGATGAGAAAAAATGCCCATGTGTCACATGGAAGCTGTGGGTGGGTCCCTGGGCCTCCAGGCACTAGTGGGTGCATTTCCACATTTCCTCCACTTCTGCTCAAGGTCACTGTGGAGGAGTGAGACTTGCCCAGGCGTCCTGGTGACACTGGGACCACAGTCAGCTCTGCTGTCTGGTAGCTGGTTGGGAGAAAACCTTCCCTTGGCCCTTCCCCTTCTCCTACCCCTAAGACTATGCTTCCTTGGGACTCTAGTGCCATCTTATTGGGTAAGAACCTTCTCCCTGTTGGGTTAACACCCTCAGTAGAACTTAGACATCAGATCAATTAGCTAAAAATGAGTAGAGTTCTTAGATTTTGGAAGAGATTTGTGTATGGTGCCTTCATGTACCACCTCCCCCTCCCCCATCCACAATACCTCTTCTCCTTGAAATAGGAATTTATTTATAAGTGATGTAAATTTCTTAATGTAAACCTGGACATCAGGAGAATAAGCTGGTGCCAAGCGCAGTGGCAGGATTCAGTCTGCCCCTAGGCTTCTTTTCTTGGGAAGTGTCTGAAGGGACATAATTTTCTTCTGGTGGAGGGCTCCGTGGGCTTCCTTGGCAGACAGACATCATGGAAGCAAAGGCTTTGCTGCAATGGAGATGCCTGACTTCACGTCCTTCTGCCGGTCGAGCCCCAGAGGGGCCCTTCGTCACCCCCTCCAAGGTTCCCAGAGAGGCTGCCTGGTGGCAGAGACCTGCATTTGGCCTGCTCCCAGCTGCCAGTGCTCCCACACACCGTCTGAAGCGTTTTCTTCTCCCCACAGCTAGCATGCCCACCAGCGAGACTGAGTCTGTGAACACGGAGAATGTAAGTGGTGAAGGCGAGAACCAAGGCTGCTGTGGAAGTCTGTGGTGAGTGTGGGGCCGTTTGCCCTCATTTCCCTTCATATCTCCTAGAGAAGCAGACAGTGAGGGAGACCCCCAAGATTTCAGGGGGAAACTTAGAGCCATTAGCCGTACGTGCAAGAGGGGAGGGCGGGCTCACCCTGAAACCCTCAATGCTGTTTCTCTTATCTCAAGCCACTCCAGGCACTCCAGCATTTCACATGCCTTTCCTAAAAAGTAATCCCTCCTGCTGAGGTGGAGCCTGCTGCCATTTAACCCAGCAATTCCACTGTGTTCATTAGGTGCTGGTGGAAGAGAAGAGGTGCGGCCAAGGCTGGGCCCTCAGGGTGTCGGCTGTGGGGGTAAAAGGCCTGATTCTCCGTAAACCGTGGTTTTGGCATCAGTGCTTTGGAAGAAAAGCTTGTACGGCAGAGCTGCTGACTAGAATGTGCTACACATTCAAGTTATTCCTCGCTCATGGGATTTTCCCAGCCTCATGCAAAGCGGCTGGGTAATGAGGCCCTGTCCTCTCTGCCCACTGCGCTTTTTCTTTGGGGCACTGCACGTCTCTTCCTAACAATGGAGGACACCATCCCATTAACACACATTGGCTTTTTTCTGGAGCCCTGATGGCACAGCAGTTAAGCGTTCAGCTGCTAACCAAAAGGTCAGCAGTTCGAATCCACCAGCCGCTCCTTGGAAACCCTATGGGGCAGTTCTTCTCTATCCTATAGGGTTGCTATGAGTTGGAACTGACTGGACAGCAATGGATTTGCTTTTGGTTTTGGTTTGGCTTTTTTCTAGAAGATTTGGGCTGCGGCAGTGAGGTAACCAGCGTGGAATGTGCCTAGTACTGCCTGCTTCGGGGGAGCCCTTGTGCAGTGTTATTTATTTATTTTGCTTCCTGCTGGTTTCCTTTTGGCCTTATCTCCCAGTTACAGTTTTGAAGAGAATTTGATCTCCTTGGCAGAGTTTTGAAAAAAATAATGTGTTTTGGGCGGGCAGAACGCTCAACAGTTTACAGAGTGACTTTGCCTGTATTGTCCTGCTCATCCTTCCCTACGGCATCGTGAAGTAGGCAGGGAGTCAGTTTGTCTTCCCCGTTTTACGGATGAGAACACTGAGGCTCAGAAAGGTGTACTGCTTGTCCGTGATCAGCAAGTTAGTGAGTAGCAGAGCTGGGATTTTAACCAGGCTCTTCTCATTCCTAGCCCAGTGCACCTTTTGCTGTAGTAGTGACAGATGCTATCGTTGAGATGAGTGACTGATTTCTAATCAGAAGCCCTGCGGATTTTAGTTTGGAGAATATAGGGTGGGGGGAGAAGAACCCCTGGAATCCCCTCCTGTTGCCCGGGCCCCAGGGAATCTTGCTAAGAGCATTCTCTTGTCTGGGCCACTAAGGTGCTCCGCCTGGCCCGCCTGGCACTGGCAGCACCTCTCCTTGTGTTGCACTCCAACACAGCTGACCTGCTGCAGTAACCGGGAATGCTGAGCCCAGGCTTCTGTGCATGACTTCCGTGGTATCTCAGCTGCAATACTGGGGGAGATTATGCTCCAGGCTTCCTAATGGGAATCTTATTCTTTTTGTCTTTCTTTCAGTCAAGCCATTTCAAAATCCAAACTCAGGTCAGTATCATCTTTCTACTTTTTTTTTTAGCCCGTGTATTGGTTTGTTCCCTTCTAACTTCTGGATTTTACATAGACTTGCTCTAAGCTTGATTTTTACTATAGCGGTTATAACATGGGTATCAAAGATCAATCTGTCCGTTAAACATTAAGCACCTGTCTTAGGTGAGAAGTATATTAGATGCTGAAGATCTCCCCCCGTAAACAAATCTGTGAAATGCAGTAGAAAACTATTTTCTACCTACCGATTAACCCTGCATATTCCTTTCCAGAGTAATTTCTCTGATAGAGAGATTTCCTGTCACTTTACTGCTTAATAGCTTTTCGTACACAAGGATTCAAGACGTCTTTCTAGGGTGCTGGTAATGTTGTGTTCTTGATCTGGGTACAGGTTACATGTTCACCTGGTAAAAACTCATTGAGCCATCTGCCTGTGTCATGTGCTTTTCCACATAAATGTGATTTTTCAGTTAAAATCAACATTTCACCACCATATATAAAAATTAACTTGACGTGGACATAGACTTCAATGTAAAACCTAAAACTATAAAAATTCTAGAAGAAAATAGAAAAATCTTTGTGACCTTGAGTTAGGCAAAGATTTCTTACATACAATACCAAAAGCACCCTTTAGAACAGAAAAATTGATAAATTTAACTCTTTCTAAATTAAAACACTTGCTCTTTGAAAGACACTGTTAAGAAAATAAAAAGAAAGGAGCCCTGGTGGTGTAATGGTTAAGAGCTTGGCTGCTAACCAAAATGTTGGCTGTTCAAACTCATCCAGCAGCTCCACGGGAGATTACAGTCTAAAAAACGCTATGGGGAAGTTCTAATGTGTCACATGGGGTCCCTGTAAGTCAAAATCAACTTGACAGCACCCAACAACAACAACGCTCTTGTAATCAGGAAAAACATAATAAATGATTTTTTTTTTTTTAAAGAAAGAGATTGAAAAAAAATACTTGCAGAGCACATATTTAATAAAGGACTGGTATCCAAAATATATAAAGAATAGTGTCAGTAAGAAGAAAACACCCCAATTGAAAAAGTGCAAAAGATTTGAACAGGCACGTCTCCACAGAAGAGATATAAATGGCAAATAAGCACGTGTCGCATGCGAGCATTGTAAGATGCTCAATACCATTAGTCATTAGGAAAATGCTAATTAAAACCATAATGAGCTACCACTACAAACCTATTAGAATGGATCAAATTTTTTAAAAAATTTGATGATACCAAGTTTTGACAAAGATGCAGAACAACAGGAATTCTCAGATCTGCGTGTGGAAAAGTAAAACGACACAGCCATTTTTAAAAACAGTTTGGCAGTTCCTTATAAACTTAAACATATGTTTACCACATGACCCAGCAATCCCTCTTCTAAGGTATTTTATCTAAGAGAAATGAAGACAGATGCCTACACAAAAATCTTTTACATGAATGTGCATAATTGCCCAAAACTGGAAGTAACCCAAATTTCTATCAAATGGTGACTGAACAAGCAAATTGTGGTTTATCCATATGGTGGAATACTACTCAGCAGTAAAAAGAAACAACTTCTGATACATGCAGCAACGTGGATGCATCTCAGAAATATTTTTTGCTAAGTGAAAGAAACCAGTCTCTCAAAAGGCTACATATTATATCATTCTGTTCATATGATATTCTGGGTGAAGAATAACTATAGGGACAGAAAATACATCAGTAATGGAGTGGGGCTGGGGCTGGCGAGAGTGGATTGATGACAAACCTTTTTGAGTGGTGGAAATATTCTATGTCTTGATTTTGGTGGTGGTTGTAAACTGTCTACCTAAAGATCATAAATTCTGCTGAATGTAAATTGTATCTCAATAAACCTGACTTAAAGAAAAAAAGGAAAGAGCCCTTCCGTGACTCCTTGTTGCCAGAGCGCGCGTAAATCCTTCATGATCTTGCCTCTGCCTTACCCTCTGGCTTCACCTTTTGACAGCCTCCCATGCTACCCGTTTTGTGGCTGCACTAGACTGCTCTTGGGTTTCAACTGTATCACCCACTCTATTTCTTCCTATCTTGTCACCTTTGGCCGTGTGTTCTCCTTGGGGTGCAGTGCCCTTCCCTCTGTCCCCAGAGTAACTCTTACTCAGCTCTCAAGATCTAGGCCAAATGCCGGCTCTTTGGAGAAGCCCTCCCTCCCTGATTTTTCCAAAGTGCATCTGTGGCTTCCTTCTCTTTGCGCCTATCCCCTGCACCCTTGAGATAGCACTTGGTGTGTATTTAAAATGGTCGATTTGCCATGACCCTGTATGCCTTTCCAATGCCAGTGCTCAGGAGCACTGGTCTCCTGAAAGAACAGCCCTGGGAGCATGGGCACTCGGAGCCCAGTGAAGGGCAAGGAGGGGAGTGCTGTGGGATTTCAGGGGATGGGCCAGTGGGGCTACCTGGATTTGGGAGACATGTGTGACTTGTCCCAGAAGCGTAATTGTTGTTTCCAACCCCTCACTCCACCACCCCTGTGGCTGGGTCTCGTTCAGGCCACTTTGCTTGTGTGTGCTGGGTTGTGCATCGCAGGAGGAGCCCAACCTTGACTGAGACAGTCTTCAGTGTCCTCAGTAAAGTTTTTCGAGCCCGGTCATCAAGTTTTTAGCTGCTCTGACCGTTGGAACCACATAGCAGGAGCAATAACAAAATGCAGCTTGCTTGTTCCTGGTCTGGGTGCAAAGTTGGCACAACTCTTTTCACAGTCCTAGGTTACAGTTTTTTAGCACAGCAACTCAGCTGAGTCAGCCAGGGCTGCAGCTTGGGCACAGCCTGGAGATGCCCCTCCGCCCAGGCCCCTCGAGGACCTGCCACCGCGTTGCCATCAGTGAGTACAGCCTGGAGAGGACTGACATCACTACTCAGTGGGCCCTGGCCTGGGATCCAGAGCACCAAGAAGCAGCTCCTGGCACACTTCGTCAGAGCAGCCCCTTGTGGCAGGGAGCGTTTTCCACAGGGAGACAGACGAAGGGAGAGAATATGTTACCTAATTACAGGCAGGCACTGGAAGTGGGTGGAGGGCATATCACTTGTCTGTTTGGCTCAGTTCGTTTTATTTTTATGAAAACACAATTCAATATTGGCTCTTCCCTAAATGTATATTTTGAGCATCATTAGTTAGAAAGGGCACCTGATGACTCAGTTTAAGACTCATGTCCTACTCAGCTTTGACAACTCTGCCAGGCGCCGGAGGAACCTCAAAGATTTAAGAAAGGATTGAAGGTGCCCTAAAAAGTAAACTATGGTTTTGGAGCACTTTGCTGACTGATAAATTCTATGTGATGATTGGGATGCTGGGGGAGATGTGTATAATAAGCAAAATGACTTAACACTGATAGCTCACACAGATCCATGTACCATATGGTGGGTATATGAAATGCATATGTGTACAGATGCAGTTTTGCATCTGCATATGAATTGATGAATATCTAGATTTTATAACCCATGTGGGGATTGCATATGACAGTTCTAGAGTTATCTAAAACCATAGAAAAGAAACTGATAGAATGATCAATTCAATATCATACTTTTAAAAGTTGTATTTTAAGACTAATGTCTTTTTTATTATGAGGTCTGTTAATTTCTATGCCATTTGTCCTCTTCTTTCCTTCCTGCACCCCTGACCCCAATCTGGACC
The DNA here is from genome assembly GCA_030035585.1 of Dugong dugon. Classification (NCBI taxonomy): domain Eukaryota; kingdom Metazoa; phylum Chordata; class Mammalia; order Sirenia; family Dugongidae; genus Dugong; species Dugong dugon. The sequence continues at coordinate 13,827,563 of CM057481.1, read as the reverse complement.
TCCAGAGTGAAAGCCAGATTATTTCTCAGTAACGTTTATAAGACACTCAGGTGCTGCATCTGTTGTCCAGGGAGTAACATTTGCTTCTCTTGCAGCCGACGCTGGCGTCGCTGGAACCGATTCAGTCGAAGAAGATGTAGGGCTGCTGTGAAGTCTGTCACGTTTTACTGGCTGGTTATTGTCCTGGTGTTTCTCAATACCTTAACCATTTCCTCTGAGCACTACAACCAGCCTGACTGGTTGACGCAGATTCAAGGTACAAGCAGAGGCCCTTCCCTTTTGGTTCTGAATTAGAGGTTCCTAAGGCTGCCCAGCGCAGTTTAGTCTTACCTGAGCCATGTTTAATAAAATATGGGAACATTGCCGGTGAGGACTGGAAACTTGAAAGATGGTAGGCTCTGTCTAAACACAGGTGGCTTTCCTCTCTGTGCACCTGGAGCAGGGTGTGGTCTGTGCCATGTGGTGAAGCCCCCTTGAAACCAATTAACACCATAACATCTCATTGTCCTAACTGTGTGACAACCTAAGACCAAGGAATCTTGGCGCTGGGAAAGATCTCATATCCCTTCTCCCTGCCGCCACCGCCACCGGAAGCTGATTTTTCCCCAGTAGTACTTTTGACAAGTGGTTGTTATTCCCCAGCAATGCCCTAGCAACGGGGTGAAAGGGAGCTCGTCCCCGGACACAGCCCATTTTGCATTTGACAGTTTCAAGTTACTGTGAATTCCTTTCTTACATCGAGACAAATCTGCTTCCGTCTAACTTTCCAGCCTGCTGGCTGGTATTTTCTGCTGTTAGAAATGATACTGATGTGTGGCTGCTTCTTATCTCATGGTCCTAGGAGCAAGCCCAGGCAGGTCTTTTTTCATGTGATTGGTAACAAAAAACATAGCATGATAGTCTAAATGCAGAATTATAGACTTTTAGGCCTAGAAAGCTTCAGAAATTATGTCATAAACTGCCTCTTCCCATTGTTTCGGAATCCACTCAATGGCAACTACCAGCAACAACCACATTTTATATTCAGTGAAACTGAGCCCCAGAGACACCAATGAACTTCTCCACGATCACACATCTAGGCAGCAGTGGAAGCGGGCCTAGAGCCTGACAGACCAACAGACCATAAACATTAGTGGTACACTTTTGCCCAGGCCTGAGATACTGTAACGGGTGCAATAGCAGAGGGGCAGAGGTGCTAGAGGAGATGATGTTTTCTGCAGGGACTGGGGGGAGGAAAGAGAAGTCTGAGCATTCCCACAATGAGATCGCAAGGACATGTGTCCCTTTGTCTTTGCAGATATCGCTAACAAAGTCCTCTTGGCTCTGTTCACCTGTGAGATGCTGGTAAAAATGTACAGCTTGGGTCTGCAGGCATATTTCGTCTCTCTTTTCAATCGGTTTGATTGCTTCGTGGTGTGTGGTGGAATTACTGAAACGATCTTAGTGGAACTGGAAATCATGTCTCCCCTGGGAATCTCTGTGTTTCGGTGTGTGCGCCTCTTAAGAATTTTCAAAGTGACCAGGTAAGGAAAACTGTATCTTGCTGCCAGAGTTTCTGAACACAACGTGGAGACCAGTTCTATCCCCTGGTCACGTGATGTTCTGCTCTGTCCTGCACAGGTGTTCCGTGCTCATACCCTTGTCTTGACTTGTAGGCACTGGACTTCCCTCAGCAACTTGGTGGCATCCTTGTTAAACTCCATGAAGTCCATCGCTTCACTGCTACTTCTGCTCTTTCTCTTCATCATCATCTTTTCCTTACTTGGGATGCAGCTGTTTGGCGGCAAGTTTAATTTTGATGAAACACTAACCAAGCGGAGCACCTTTGACAATTTCCCTCAAGCGCTTTTGACAGTTTTCCAGGTGAGCCCTCCCTTCTCCTGCTCCCTGAAGAGCACATCGTGAGTAGCACCCAAAGCTTCCTTGTCTTCTTGTCTGTTCACAACTCAATAAGAAGACGTGATTACGTTTCATTAGTAATCTTTGTCTAGAAATACTCTGGTAAATTTTGTGATTTTATGTCATTTGTTCTGCATCATATCCCACCTATCTGTGTGTTGTGATTTCATTAAATTGTCTCTTTTTCTATATTTTTAAGTCCACAAGATTTATCACAAAGCAATAAACTGAAACCTCTTTTTTGATTTTGTCAGGCTTCTGAGGTTTCTCTGGGACAGACTCTAAAATCCTCTTCTTCTTTGCTAATTTCTGATTGAAAGCAAGTTTTTTAATCCTGGTTACAGCTGATTCATGGAAAGAAGTGAATCCCGAAGCCCTGATACTTTGGTGTGTAGTCACAGGAATTGGGGTGATCAAAGGGTGGTGAGAGCCTTCTGCCCCCTTTTGTCTTCCTGTGACGTAACAAGGACTCGCACAGATTCTGAGGATGTCTGTGCTGTCGGGACCTTTGCTGGCACTGGGCTGAGAAAGGGGTGGTAGTGTCTTAGAGGTGCACAGATGGCTCTGCCTCTCTGAGCAGCGTTACGCTCTCCACCCCACCTGACTAGAAGCTTAGGTGTTCTAGACCTCCTCTTTGTGTGGTGTGAACTGAACCTCTTGACAGATGAGTTCAAAGGACACATCTGCTCTCATTGCTTTTCACATGTGATGTTGGTGAACGTCAGAACTCTGCCGGAGAGGCAGGACGGCGTGAAGGGAAGGATCGTGGACATCTAGCTTCTATGAGTGTTCTGTCTGTACTCAGTTCTGTGATCTTGGAGAAGTCACTTAACCATTTCTGAAACAATGAGAGACTAGAGAGAATGATCGCTAAGATTCTTTCCCACTTGGTCATTTTGAAGCATATGGAATTACTGTCAGTGCTGTGGGTCATGGTTTTAGTTTTTGAATTATTATTAGTGTTTGGCGACTGATCACTTGTTGTTTTGGTCTAATTTCTTTCAGAGAAATCTCTCTCCCACTGTCTCTCTGTAATGCGTGCATATGGTTCAAGATTCAAATGCTACATAAGGATATAAAGTGACAAGTCTCCCTCCCACCTAGCCACCAATTTCCTCTTCTAGGAGGCAACCACCATCAAACAATTTCTTTTGTATTCTTTCATATATATTTGCTCATAGATAAAAATCTGTCTGTCTGTCTATGTTTATGTGTCTGCCTGTCTGTCTACATACCTACCTAACCACCCACCCACCCACCTACCTACCTACAAATGAGTTTACACAAGTGGTAGTCACTCAACATACCCTTCTCCATCTTGATTTTACCACTGAAAGTGTCCTGAAGAGCCCTCCTTATTGGTCTATAAATGTTTGACAACTCCTTTTAAAGACTGCATAAATTCTGTGGTGTGGATGTGCCACAGTTGTAACCAGTCCCCTACTGATAAATATTTAGGTTGTGTCCAGTCTTGTGCTTCCATAAAGGGGGCTGCATAAGTGACCTTGAAGGTACGTCATGTGGTGCTTGGGTAAGAGTAGATCTGTAGGATAAAATCCTAGAAGTAGAACTGCTGGTTTCAAGGGTATGTCCATTTTAAACTTAGATACCATTGCCAAGATACTGAAGGGTGTATTAATTTACACTCACTCCACCAGCCACATGGAAACTACCTGTGTCCTCACTACCTTTCCACCACAGTGCCTTTCAACTTCTTGATTGTTGTCTGTCTGATAGGTGAAAATGGTACCTCGTCATAGTTTTAACTGGTATTTCTGTTATCAAATGTGAAGTTAGATGTCTTTTCATATGGCTTAGAGCCATTTCTAGATCCTTTGCTGTGAATTGTATTATCTTTTCAAGTCCTTTGCTCATTTTTGTTTGGTTGTGATCTGCGACAGTTTTAAAAGTTAAAATACCTAGTACAGATAGAAGATAAAGTAGCTCTCTTTCTCTGGAAAATAGCATTTTTTAAATTATTATGCATGCTCATTTGATTCTATTTCATGATAAATTGATTTATCAAGTACCATCATCAGTGAAGATTAAATTTGAAATTTCAGGTGGTAGTAGCATCTATTCAGTAGGTAGTTTGTAAATGTACGTGGGATGTTTAGAATCCTCTGCTTCTGAAGTGTCATATCACAGATAAAATTCTCTATTTCCACAGCTCATTAACTTTGTGGAATATTGTGTAGCAGTTAAAAAGAATTGGATGAACCAACTAACATAGCCCTGGTGGTGCAATGGTTAGGTGCTTGGCTGCTAACTGAAAGGCTGGCAGTTCGAACCCACCCAGTGAGTCCGTGGGAGAAAGACCTGGCAATCTGCTTCTGTACAGATTACAGCCAAGAAACCCCTATGGGGCAGTTCTGTTCTGTTACATAGGGGTCTCTATGAGTTGAAAATCTACTCGACAACACCCAACAACAACAGCTGATGTAGAAGGTCTCCAGAGTAAATTGTTGAGTGGAAAAAAAGCAAGTTGTGGAAAATTTTACATAGTACAATACCTTTTATGTTTAAAAAATCAGAGAAGACACCGGCTGCCTGTTTGCTCTGGGTATGTCTGTATGTATATAAGTGCATAAACAAAGGTCTGGAGAGAGACACGCCAACAGCAGACTTTCTGGGTATGGGACAAAAAATGGGCTGTGGGTGGAGTCAGAAGGCAAGTGGGTCTTACATGTTAACATTTTTTCTCTAGAAGAATTAACTCGTGTATTTGTATAATTAAAAGTAATGTTTTGAAAACTCAATTACAGATGAACTTGTTCAGTGTAAAATGGACTGTGAAAGGCAGCTTAAACCAGATTTAGGCAGGTGCTCTGGGAGAGCAACTACGAATGGTGAATCCACCTGCCTGGTGATACTCGTTTTGGCTTCTTAGATTCTGACAGGTGAAGACTGGAATGCTGTGATGTACGACGGCATTATGGCTTACGGGGGCCCGTCCTCTTCAGGAATGATCGTCTGCATCTACTTCATCATCCTCTTCATTTGTGGTAACTGTATCCTTCAAACTGACCAGGGCTGCTTTGTTTTGTTTTTCTCTCTCTGAATTTCCCTGTGGTGGTGGCGGGGGTGGTAGCAGTCGTGGTGGGGAGGTGAACGCCCTTTCCTTGTTAGCTCGACATCTGCTTTTTCTTCAGTGCTGATGTGGGGACAGTGTGGTGTAAGCAGAACTCCAGTTAGGTTCTGAGGAATGAAAGCTGGCCAAGTGAAGCAAGTCAGGGGAAGGAGCATGAGACAACTCTTGTGCTGGGTGAGCATCCAGCTCAATGTCCAGTCTCCCGTGTGGGCCTCAAGGGATGGCTTAAGGCAAGGCTAAATTACCTGTTCTCCATGTCATCACCCTCAGGAGGTTAAGGCTACATCTATGTCTTCTTAAGAGCCTTCATAACTTACAGGCACTGTCCTTGATGGAGTAATCCAAGCTCTCCTGAACCTAATTTTGCTTTGATGATCTGTATGTCTTTTGGGGTTAAGTGCCCATTGGCTAGCTGCCATATCATGCTGGGTAAATTTTCTGTGATGCGTTTTCCCTGCCAAGAGGCTCCCTATAATTCTAGACCTCTGAGATCTGTTTCAGATCTCTGTTTACCCTGGTCCAGACCTTTCATGACCCTGTAACCTTTGGTCGTGCCTGTTTTATCTATTTTCTGTGTCTAGCACAAGACGTGGCATACAGAGGCCCTCAATAAATTTTTGATGAATGAGTGATTGTACAAACATATAAATACTACCTCTTGGTCTTCACCCTTCCGTTTTAAAGAGTCCTAATCTGAATTCTTCTGCTTAAGAGTCCCACATTTCTATAGCTGTTTTCCCCCTTAATCTTCTCTTACTTGTTAATGAATTTTCTTCAGTGTGGAAACCATAGTGCAAACCTGCCCTGATTTTCTCCACGGACACTACTATGTGCTAAAGGTATTCTATGGAAACTCCCATCTCAACACACATAAATGCTATAATTCTGTCTTAGTTATCTGGTGTTGCTATAACAGAAATACCACAAGTGGATGGCTTTAACAAAGAGAAATTTATTTTCTCACAGTTTAGGAGGCTAGAAGTCCGAATTCAGGGTGCCAGCTCCAAGGGAAGTCTTTCTTTCTCTGTTGGCTCTGGGGGAAGGTCCTTGTCATCAATCTTCCTTGGTTGAGGAGAGCATCTCAGCACAGGGACCGCAGGTCCAAAGGATGCGTGATTCTCCTGGCTCTTGTCTCTCTGCTGGCTTCTGTCTTTTATATCTCAAAAGAGATTGACTTAAGACAAAACCCAGTCTTGTAGATTGAGTCCTGCCTCATTAACATAACTGCCTCTAATCCTGCCTCATTAACATCATAGAGGTAGGATTTACAACATGTAGGAAAATCACATCAGATGACAAAATGGTGGACACTCACACAATATTGGGAATCATGGCCTAGCCAAGTTGACACATATTTTTGAGGAGCACAGTTCAATCTATGACAAAGTCTTTCAACTAGCTCTAGTGCCTGCTCCTCTAGGGAGCCGCCTCTGCCCTGTCTCCTGCCCAGAGATGAGCTCCGCCCTGAGCTGAGTTCTCATCAGACTTTACCCATATGTCTCTCACTGCACATAGGTTCTGCCGTGTATTGAACTTTGGGGTGGGTGCTTCTCCATCTTTCTAACTAGATAAGTGTCTTGAGACAGGAATCTTTTCTTTTTCTTTTTCACATCACTCATCGCTTGCAATACAGGATCGTACATGTAGTCAGCCCTTGGTAAACATTTGTTAATTGAGTGGTAAGTATTTTCTTTTTCTGCTCTCCACGTGATTAACTCTTTTGGCCAAGCAACATACTGGACTTAAGTCTGCAGAGAAGTATTCCCTGGCTACTCTATCCTGTTACATGTTATGTTTTCTTTGTAGCACGTGTCATTGTCTGAAATGTTTAAATAGTTGTTAATGTTCTGTCTCCCCCGACTTGAATGAGCACTCCTTGGGCGCTGGGACTCCAGTCAGTCATGTTTCCTCCTGTCTCCCCAGCAGAACCTGGCACATCAGAGGGCCTTGGTAGATCTCTTTGAATGAATTCCAGGGCACAACATTATTTAGGAGAGTCTGCAACGTGTCTTTAAATGCAGATGATGGGTATTTGTTCATCTTGGAAACCATCTGTTATAAGTTTGCAAGATTTTCCTGTAGTTTATTACTATCCAAAAGAGTTTAGTGTCATTATAAGGCTAGAGATAATTATTTCTTCACTGAGCTCATTGATGAGAATACTCAATAAAGTTAGTCCTAGCACTAGTTTCTATCTTAGGTCACCGTTACCCCACGTCCGTCCAGAGGAGTCTCATGTTACCAAGCCACTTCCCAGCCCAGGAGAAATTGCTTCCCTAGGCTCACTGAAGCTCCATTTAAAATATAGTCTGGCATATCAAAGATGTTTTGAAAGTCTAAATATAATTCGCTCACATTTTTATCCTCTTTAAAGTCTTGAGTAGATTAGTCAAGCATGACATCCCATCTCAGATGTCTCATCATCAGTCCGTTGTTAGGTTATGTTTGTTTATGCATTCAGCAACCCCTCCTGAGACTTCAGATTGCACAGGTCTTGTGCAATAGTGGAGTGCCTCTCCTGTCTTGGGGCCCCTGGGCTCCAGCAGTCTTGTGTGCAGGTAGTTGCACTGTGTCCTGAGAGAAGCCTTAGAGAGAGGGGCCATTTTGACTTACTGCCCTCTGATCCCTGCACTTCTTAAAAGTGTACTTAACTGCTGGTGAGTCAGAAGCAGCCTTCTTTTGATTTGAACACCTTGCTCAGGATACTTTTTTTTAGAACATTCTAGGGAACCAAGCCTACAACTTTATAGTAAGAGCTAAAAACCTGATAACCAGCTGTTCAATCACCTAACTTTTTACTGTTTGTAAAAACAAAATTCAAATACCACAGTCAAAGATTTAGCCCCAGTGGGAGTATTCAAAAGAAGAGTCTAGCATCATCTGGCCGTAAGTCAAGCATATTATAGAGAGTCAATAGCCGAATGAATGAGTTATCTGTAGACTCTGAAGGCTACTTCAGACAAGAAAGTCTCAGGCTGTCTTGTGCAATGGGATCATTATTTAAATAATGTGCAGCCTTTGAGAGGTCTATTTTGAAAGAAAAGGAGCCTGGTGGCAAAGTGGTTAAGCACTCAGCTGCTAACTGAAAGTCAGTGGTTTGAACCCACCGGCTGCTCTGCCGGAGAAAGATGTGGCATTCTGCTTCCATAAAGATTTATAGCCTTAGGCAGAGCCAACATGGCACTATAAACAGAAGTACCATGCCATCCCTCCACAACAAAGACCTGGAAAACTAAGTAAAACAGACCAACGTCAATCCTGAACCCTAAGCATCAAATGAAGAGATAAAGAACTCAACCAAACACTTAATGGAATAAGAAACTGACAGAGAACAAGGAGAGTTACGAGCGGAGGTCCCCTATCAGCTAACGAAGCACGGATCCACCATCTTGGACTCCCGTTAGAGATCGGCGTACAAGGAGTATGGGAAGGCAGATTCATGGAGCTTCCAGCAGGAGACAGAGCACCTGGTAACCAGCAAGACACTTTCCTACCCCTCCCCCCACTCAGCCTTTGCCGCTTCCTGGCTGGCCAATCCTCAGCTTCCTGGTGGGGTGATTCCCGGCTTCCCAGAGGGCTGAGCCCCAGCTTCCCAGCAGGCCGATTCCTGGCTTCCCCATGGGTGATCTGCTGCTTCCTGGCGGGCCGATCTGCAGCTTCGCGGCCAAGTCACCACTTCCCAGCGGGCAGAGACCAAGGCATGGGAGGCACCAGTTCTGTGCTGTGCGAATTCACCCTGCACACACCAGCTGGCCTTTTCACTGCCATTTCTTTGCTGCTGGTTTTGTTTTGTTTTTTTTTTTTTGGCTTCTTCCCTGCCCTTCACCTCCTCCCCCTCCTTTCTCTTGAACACCTGACTCCATATGTCATCTTTGCTGCTTCTTGAGAGGCTGTGAAGTGCCACTTGCCTGGGGAACTGTTTCCCTGGTCCATGCCACCACACTGGTGGGATCCCTGGGGGCTTTTTTTTTTTTCTCTTTCTTTCTTTTTTTTCTCTTTCTATTTTCCATTTTATTCTCCTTCTTTTCTCGGTTTCTTGTTTCTTTCTACTTACCTTCTTTTCCTGTCTCCTGAATACCTGGCATGGTGTATCATCTCCACCTTTTCTAACCTGGCTGTACTGAGTGGCTTGGGAGCTGTTGCCCTGGTCTACGCAGCCGCACCAGTGAGATCCCTGGGGGCTTTTTAAAAGAAATTTTTTTTTCCTTTTCGTTTTTCTTCATTTCTTGGTTTCTTGTCTCTCCACTCCAACAGCAGGCTCCCTCAACACTTTCTTTTCTTTCTTTCTTTTTTTTTTTTGGCTCCTGTTTCTAAATTCCTCTCTCTCTTCTTTCCCATACTTAACCTAGCTCCACACATCACAACCTCCCCTCCCCCTCCCTCCTGCCTATCTGCACCGTATGCTGAACATTGCCCTCTTGATCAGCACAGGCATGGCCCACTGGAAGCTGCCCTACACTGACTCCTGGCTCACCTTATCGGCCCCAGTATGTGCCACAAACAACCCATCCTAGTCCTTCCCCTTCAGCTGGACTTGCCCTGCTGCACCACAGCCGAGTGACTGGCCCTGCCCGTTGGACAACGAGGTGACAAATGTCATGTCTGCAGATGAGCAAACAACATAGAATGCACAGCCCGCCTGCTCAGACCTAACTAAATAGAACAAAAAAGCAGGATGAAACAAACAAATCTACAATCAATAAATGAAGAAAATAACTACTGGATGTCCCAAAGACAGCAGACAATATCAAAACACATGGGAAAAACAGGACAGGATGGTTCCATTAGGTGTCCAAAATAAAATACCAGGTGACTTTCCAGTAGAAAAAAGGTAGTAGAATTACCTGATAGGGAATTCAAATCCCAGATATTCAGAGCTATCCAAGAGTTGAAGCAAAAAGCAGACAAAAATGAGGAAAAAATAGACAAATTCATGGAAAAGGCAGGCAAATTCATGGAAAATACAGAAGGTCCTAGCTGGAGCAATAAGGCAAGAAAAAGAAATAAAAGGCATCCAAATTGGTAATGAAGAAGTAAAACTGTCCCTATTTGCAGATGCTATGATACTATATATAGAAAACCCAAAAGACTCCATGAGAAAACTACTGGAACTAATAGAAAGATTGAGCAGAGTAGCAGGATACAAGATAAACATACAAAAATCAGTTGGATTCCTATATACCAGTAAAGAAAATGACAAAAAGGAAATCAGGAAAACAATACTATTTATAATAGCCCCTATAAAAGTAAAATACTTAGGAATAACTCTAACCAAGGATGTGAAAGACCTATACAAAGAAAACTGTAAAACACTACTGCAAGAAACCAAAAGAGGTCTACATAAATGGAAAAGCATACCATGCTCCTGGATAGATAGGCTCAACGTTTTGAAAATGACATTTCTACCCAAAGGAATCTACAAATACAATGCAATCCTGATCCAAATACCAACAACAGTCTTTAAAGAGATGGAAAAAAACAATCATTAATTTTATATGGAAAGGGAAGAGGCCTCAGATAAGTAAAGCACTATTGAAGGAGAGTAATAAAGTAGGAGGACTCACACTACATGACCTCAGAACCTACTATACAGCTGCAGTAGTCAAAACAGCCTGGTAGTGGTACAATGACAGATACATTGACCAGTGAAACAGAATTGAGAACCCAGATGTAAATCCATCCACCTACAGTCACCTGATCTTCGACAAGTTCCCAAAGTCCATCAAATGGGGAAAAGACAGTCTTTTTAACAAATGATGCTGGCAAAATCGGATGTCCATCTGCAAAAAAATGAAACAGGACCCATACCTCACACCATGCACAAAAACTAATTCAAAATGGATCAAAGACCTAAATATAAAACAAAAAACTATTATAGATGATAGAAGAAAAAATAGGATCAATGCTAGAGGCCCTAATGCACAACATTAACAGGATACAAACTATAACTAACAACATACAAACTTCAGAAAATAAACTAGATAACTGAGATCTTCTAAAAATTAAACACTTATGCTCATCAAAAGACTTCACTGAAAGAGTAAAAAGAGAACCTACAGACTGGGAAAAAAAAATTTGGCTGTTACAAATCCGACAAAGGTCTAATCTCTAAAATCTACAGGAAAATCCAACACGTCTACAAAAAAAGACAAATAACCAGTTAAAAAATGGGCAACGGAAATGAACAGACACTTCACCAAAGAAGACGTTCCAACGGCTGACAGACACATGAGAACATGCTCGTGATCACTGGCCATTAGAGAAATGCAAATCGAAACCACAATGAGATACTATCTTAGCCTGGCATTACTGGCACAAATTAAAAAAAAAAAAACCAACAGAAAATTACAAATGTTAGAGATGCTGCAGGGAGATTGGAACTCTTATGCACTGCTGGTGGGAATGCAAAACGGTACAACCATTTTGGAAAATGGTATGGCACTTCTTAGAAAGCTAGAAATAGAAATACCATATGATCCAGCAATCCTACTCCTAGGGATACATCCTAGAGAAATGAGAGCCATCACACAAATTAACATATGCACACCCATGTTCATTGAAGCATTGTTCACAATAGCCAAAAGATGGAAACAACCTAGATGCCCATCAACAGATGAATAGCTGAACAAACTATGGTACATACACACAATGGAGTACTATGCAACGTTAAAGAAAAATGATGAATCTGCGAAGCATCTCACAACATGGATGAATCTGGAGGACATTATGCGGAGTGAAATCAGTCAATCAAAAGTACAAATATTGTATGAGACCACTACTATAAAAACTCATGAAGAGGTTTACACACAAAAAGAAACAATCTTCTATGGTTATAAGGGAGGGGAGGGGTGGGGGTGGAAAAACACTAAATACACCATAGATAGGTATAACTTTGGTGAAGGGTAAGACAGTACACAGTACTGGAGAAGCCAGCACAACTTGTTCAGGGTAAGGTCATGGAAGCTTCATGGACAAATCCAAACTCTCTTAGGGACTGAATTACTGGGCTGAGGGCTGTGGGGACCGTGGTCTCAGGGAACATCTTGCTCAATTGACATAACATAGTTTATAAAGAAAATGTTCTACATTCTACTTTGGTGAGTAGTGTCTGGGGTCTTAAAAGCCTGTGAGGGGCCACCTAAGATACTCCAGTGGTCTCACCCCTTCAGGAGCAAGGGAAAATGAAGAAAACTAAAGACACAAGGGAAAGATTAGTCCAAAGTACTAATAGACCACAACTGCCATAGCCTCCACCAGATTGAGTCCAGTACAAGTAGATGGTGCCCAGCTACCACTACTGACTGCTCTGACAGGGATCACAATAGAGGGTCTGGGACAGAGCTGGAGAAAAATTAGAACAAAATTCTAACTCAAAGACCAGACTTACTATCCTGACAGAGACAGGAGAAACCCCAATAGTATGGACCCTGGACACCCTTTTAGCTCAGCAATGAAGTCACTTTGGAGGTTCACCTTTTAGCCAAAGATTAGACAGACCTGTAGGACAAAACGAGACTAAAGGGGCACACCAGCCCTGGAGCAAGGACTAGAAGGCAGGAGGGGACAGGAAAGCTGGTAATAGGGAACCCAAGGTCAAGAAAGGAAAGTACTGATGTGTCATGGGGTTGTTAACCAATGTTATAAAACAGTATCTGTACTAACTGTTTATTGAGAAGCTAGTTCTGTAAACCTTCATCTGAAGTATAATTTAAAAAAAATTTTTTTAAATCATTAAATCAGATAAAGTACATCCTTTTTATTAAATGTCCTTCAGACTTTGTGTGGATTTAACCACGTTAAAACTGTGGCCAAAGACATTTTAAATTGTGGAATGGTGGCAGATAGTTGAAAGAGATCTCTTCGTTGGCATTTTGAAGAATATTTTCTTGTCCTCTTGGAGGGTCTGTAAAGCACATTTAAAATTGCCATTTTGAATACCTATACTTTTTCTTTAATTAAAAAATTTTAATTATTGCCAAAAGCTATTTGCTGGAATTGTGTAAAAATGTTTACAGATGCCTTAGGAAGAAAACAGCAGAATGTGAAACTAATTGTGTTGATTCAAAATAATTATGAAACACAAATGACCATTACTTATAGCAAGTCCCCTGACAATTAGAGGTTGACTCCAGGGATCAGCTCAAATGAAGGAAAAAAGAAAATAGAGAGAGCAGTGGTATATTTATGGGGCAATAATCAAACTAGAAAATATACCCTATCCTGAAGTTAATAAAGTTCTTTGATGACATTTTGTTATTTGATTTATTTGAGCTGTTTTTAAATTAAATACAGCTATTTTTTAATAAGCTTAAAAAAAAAACAAGATTTACAGCCTTGGAAACCCTATGGGGCAGTTCTACTCTGTCCTGTAGGATCGCTATGAGTCAGAATTGACTCAACAGCAATGGGTTTTGGTTTTAGACACCTTGTTTATATTGTAGATAGCTAACTAAAAGGTTGGAAATTCAAAACCACCAGTGGCTCTGTGGGAGAAAGATGTGGGGGTCTGCTTCCATATTTACCCCTCCAAAACCCTATGAGGTCACTCTGAGTTGGAAGCGACTTGATGGCAGTGGGTAAACAATGTATATCATAGCTATACACACACATATGCTTGTAACTACATGCACACACACGTAAAGGGGAGTGTTTGTAGGTTTTCGTAGGCTTTAGAGAATCTTAATTTTACTTCTTTACAGACTGTCTTCTACAGGTTTGTAGTTTTCTTGAAAAAAACAGTTTCTTATAGCTCTAATTCTCTGATTTTACCAAGCGAATAGCACTAGGGACAGTCACCCGCTACTGGCGCCTCCCGGAACACAGAGGGATATGGCATTGGCATTGTTGGCCATAACGCAGCTGCCTTTGGACATGTGTTGTACCCTTAAAATTCTCAAATTAGATATTCTACTGAATGTCTTCTTGGCCATCGCTGTAGACAATTTGGCTGATGCTGAAAGTTTGAACACTGCTCAGAAAGAGGAAGCTGAAGAAAAAGAAAGGAAAAAGATTGCCAGGTAACCCCATTTTCACCTGAGGTGTTCGCTGATGGGTTCTCCTCGGGAGCCCTCTCAGGGCACCCAGCCACAGGTAAGGCCTGGCCTGTTTTTGGCAGAGTCACTTACACTCCTTAATAGCTGCAGCCCCCATGTTGCTGCTTTGCGATGATTGTGGGGACCATGTCGCAGACCAGAAAGGATGGATGGAAGCCAGGCCGTTGGCTCTCATTCTCGGATCTGAGACCGGGAGTGCACATCCCCATGCCTAAACAAATGCTGCAGTTAATTTTGGCATCATAAAATAAATGATGCATTCAGTGCTGATTAGCTCTTGGGTGAGAATTTTAATAAGATGGTCTGTGTAATGAATCCAGTGAGCTGAGATTAACAGGAAGCTCTGAGTTCGGGTCATGCCATGTTCTTGCTGTTTAGTGTTGTTTTCAATTAAGTTCTGTCCTTCATCAGGGCACTGTTGACTCAGAATCTTGATTAGCATTTTTATATATAGCAATATGGTTATTTGGTTCCTTGTGTTCTTTTCTTTTCTCTGTAGAAAAGAGAGCCTGGAAAATAAAAAGAACAACAAACCAGAAGTCAACCAGATAGCCAACAGTGACAACAAGGTATTTATTCTAAAATACTTTTCCCCCTTATGATTCACAGTGATCAGTCCAGTGGATATCTCCATAGGTGTTTCATCTGCACCATGAACATGGCCTGTGTGATGCCTCATCATGAGTGTATGGAATGCCGTGTAGACAAGTTCTAAAGGATTATGATTGAATTTAGGCAGTCAGCTGGTTGTTGAACCAGTATTTCACCAGAGAAACAGTATGTTAAATACTTGACTGATTTGATGACTTATTTTTTCTTTATTGGAAGTGTGTGGTCAGGATGATGTTAGCATCTCCTAGGGGATTAAATTTAGGGATTATTGCTAGGTGTCTGTTCCCAGAGGTGAGCTGAGAATCAGGTGTCAAACTTTATTCCACCAAGGACAGCTCTGGGTTTTTCATTCATTTTTTCACTGAGTCAGTGGCTACTGTGAGTCAGGCACTGAGGATTCAAGGAGTGAACAAGACTGACAAGGCCCCTGCCTTCATGGAGCTCACAGTCTCATAGGGAGACAGGAAACTGAAATGCAGTTACCATGCGGTGTGTGTGACAAATACTGGGATAGGAAAAGGACCGGTGCTTCTTGGGACTGGTTAACCTGACTGAGTAGGGGTCATACCAGGTTTCTTCATCTGCCCTCTTCCCCTAGACCTTCTGTCTTAAGCAGAATCACCATCTTGGGGGCATCTGCCTGTCCCTACACACTTGCACACGGACACATACTTTGGAGGGAACTTCTCTGCCCTTTGCTCAGTGGCTGACTTGATTCTTCACTTTGTTTCTCCAACGTGCATTTAGTCAGTCTCCCCTTCTCTCAAGACATCTCTTTTATCCTAGGTTACAATTGATGACTACCGAGAAGAGGATGAGGACAAGGACCCCTACCCACCTTGTGATGTGCCAGGTATGGTAGTGGAGACCAGAGATGGGCTCTCAGCTCATGAATGACGTGGCTTTACCATGACGCTGTGATCAGCTGCTGTGTCTGTGGCTGGCTAGCCCAGCTGGGGCACACACCGGGCTGCTGAGGCAACTGAGGTCATGGATCCTGTCTCTCTGGGGACTAGCTAACTCCATTTTTTCCTTGGTCACAGGCAGCATATGTAACACACATTCCAGGTGATGAGGAGAGAAAGTGTGAATGGAATAGGGCGAGCCCAACCTCTGCCAGGAAAGCTCTCTAGGAGGCAGCCTAGAGTCTAGAAGGTTTCTGTTCAGCCAATAGTTTCACTAAATTATCTGATTTAGGTGGTCCTGGGGAGTCTGGGGGACTGATCGTAAGTGACCTTGATGTCCCATACAAAGTTTTTCAGGCAAAACTGAGCAAGAAGGCTACTGGGGAAATAGCCAGCTGCTGGGAGAATGGCAGTGAGAATCCCACCACTGCCACCTTTTACCTGTAGTCAGATCTTAAACTAGTTGGTAGCCTCATTCCCACAGCTAAGCACAGACCTGATGGGGGCACTTCTCAGCACCCTTCACACTCTCAGTTCATGTTCTGAGGAAGCAGAATGGCTTTGATTAATGTATGCTGGTAAATGCTGTTAAAGTTTAAGCTGAACTTTAATGTCAAATTGAGAAAAATAAACCCAAAAGCAATCATTGTGTATTTTATGCCTATTAAAAAAAATATTTCATTTAAAGTAGGGGAAGAGGAAGAGGAGGAGGAAGAGGATGAACCTGAGGTCCCTGCTGGTCCCCGTCCTCGCAGAATCTCAGAGTTGAACATGAAAGAGAAAATCATCCCCATCCCTGAAGGAAGCGCTTTCTTCATTCTTAGCAAGACCAACCCGTAAATACACCCTTTTCGGCCCCATCATGACACGTCTCACTGTGACCCCACACAGTTGTGTGAGGGAGGCTGGGGATGAGATGAGGGAAAGCAGCTCACAGCCCCTTCTGAACCTGAGCATCTCCAGAGCCCCCACCCCCATAACCAAGTCCATTTCAACCCTTCTGCTGCTCCTGCCTTGCTGTACCCTTCTATTCATCTCTACCTAGCCTTCTCTTTCCTGGACAAAGGGGCTGAGGTGTGACAAGGTTCTGGGAGGAGCATCACTCAAGATTCCCCTCCTCTCCTAATCCCCGCACCGGGGAAAGCAGTGGGGAAATACTTTATGCTCATCAAGATGTTCTAGTTGGAGCCCACTGCTCTGGTGTTCCGTGTATTGTCACCTGTGAAAACACTTTCCATCCCATAGGACCCTTTTCTAATGAGTGGATCTTTTGCTCAGATGCTTTGTGGATGAGAATTTTGTGACCAAGTTCTGCACAGCATCTTCCTCCTGAGACCCAGTTGGTTGTTCGTTTTTTTCCCTATTGAGTTTTATAATGATAAAGTAATATTGCTCAATAATATTTTATAGGTTGTAGCTATTCGAGTCCACTCTATGATATTCTACCTGAAATAGCATTTCTCATATTAAAATGATGAGGTGCTCACCAGGAACATGGTAATTATTCATAAATACTGTAAGAGGGAGAAGTTTATTTACTAGCTGGTTTCTAGGTTTTAAATCATCTGGGATTGAGTGAAATGCCAGAGGGAATAAATGGCTCCTGGGAAGGTTTCTAGAATGGCAGAGAGAAGAACTCTGTGTAATTCACAGGCCCTAGGGAGACCTGGGTCGGGGAAGCAGGGCATGCTGGAGCCTTTCGAGACTTGAGGATGTGATGGTAGTTTTTTACAGCTCATCACTGCTAGGAGTTTGGGTATGCCTTTTAAAATAGGTTATTAAACCGATGTTACTGACACCTGTGCCTCACTGTGTACACCTGTGTTGAAGGAATGGATTGATTTTCTCCTAAAGCTGTGAGCACTCCTGCCCTCACTGCCTTGGAAGGGTTCCCCAGGCTCAGCTGCTAATTAGCTGGCAGGCATCCCAGGGGGTCCATCTCAGCATTAAGCAGCCCCAAAATGGAGGATTTCAAGTGAGGGCTCGCTTCCATATAAAGTTGACTCTGGGTTTTTTTTTTTCTTTTTCTTTTTCTTTTGGTGGTAAATATATGCGTAACAAGTAATTTGCCATTTCAACATTCTTCACATGAACAATTCAGTAATTCAGTGACATTAGCTATGTTTATCATGTTGTTCAACCATTGACCCCGGTTTTGAAGATGAAAAAAAAGTTTTCAAAGAAAAACCTACATGTATTCTATAGACAAAATAATAAGTCTGTAAATTCTAAAGTCAAGTATTAAGGTTAAGGCTAGCCCAACAGGACATCAGGTAGCACACAGAGCCTTCACTGGATCCCAGGCTCTGTGGTGCTGGGCACACATGCTGCCCTTCCTTCCCTTACAGGACCCAGGACTCTGTGAGAATTGTAGCACACACTAGCGCACAGTGCCGTAAGATCTTTGCGTGTTAGCAAAGGATGTAACTTTTCACTTAACTTTCTAAGAAGTATTCATTGGAGGTCAACTCCAAAATAATAATAAAAAAAAAGAATAAAAACATTTATGATGAAATCTCCACATAATATGAGATTTCACCAAGCCTCACTTACTGTAAATCATATATTAACACAGCCAAACTGCAGTACGGGAAAGGGAATTGTCTCGTTCTTTGTGAACTGTTGAGATGAGGTCTAACCTCGATCTCCTTTCTAGAAGAATGAAAACTAAGCAGTTGGGCTTCATATTATAGTGGAAAACGTCAGAGTCAGATAAAACTGAATGGGAAATCTTCCCCTGGTCCTTAGTAGTTGTGTTACCTTGAGAAAGTTCTTTCATCTCCTTAAACCTCAGTTTCCCCATCTTTAGAAGGGTGATACCCTGCTTTGAAGGACTAAATGCAGTGGTTTCCGTAGAAACCCCAGCAGAGAGCCAGTTGTACTGCACACTCTTGGGAACTATTGTCCTTGGGTTTCATAGGGCAAATGGTCAGGATTCAGGTTTGCATGGGTAGGGACGTGGGTGGCATAGCAGACAGCTCTCATTGGCCTGATCTTTTGCCAGAGTGGCCCTACACTCTTAAGGGTCCCCAGAGGCTAGAAGTGCTTGCCTGTCTGCTTGAACCCTGTCTGGGACTGTGTCCAGTCCATGCAGAGGCTTTTCCCCTGCAGGATCCGCGTTGGCTGCCACAAGCTCATCAACCACCACATCTTCACTAACCTCATCCTCGTCTTCATCATGCTGAGCAGCGCTGCCCTCGCCGCTGAGGACCCCATCCGCAGCCACTCCTTCCGGAACACTGTAAGCTGCTGACAGGAGAGGAGGGTGGCGCTCACTCTGGGATCTGTGCTGGCCTTGGCTTAAGCAGAGGCCGTCATCAAGATAGGACCTCCAGAGGCCCATGAAGCTGAAAACTAGAGTAGGCTTCTCGTTCGTCTCAAGACGTTCTATATTTGAGGTCTGTAAGCGCCAGGGACGTTTCATTTTATCTGGACAAATCTTTATTGAATTATTTATTTTAAACTTCATTTTAAATGCTCTGCAGTAATTTATGGTATACTCAGGACCCCTGCTTCTCTTCCTCTTTATCCCTTGTTGCCAACATTTTGGTCCCTCTTTCCCCTCCCCAGTCAAATTGACACCCGTGTTTATTTTGAGATTTCTTCCCCCTGGAAGCACACAGCAGGGAGAGAAAATAAAATTGCACCAGATATGTCAGGTGCCCAGGAACCTCTTATTGAGGGGTGGTGGAGGCTTAAAGGAGAAAAGGCTCTTAATAAAGCGCTTTCGGCTCCATTTACTGAGGAGATCATGGGATGTTGAGTTGAGTGGTTCAGTGGAGAGGAAGAACCATAGGTTTTTATGCGGCTAGAGGTGCTTCTACTAAAGGAACAAGTAGAGGGTAATTATTATTATTATTAATTTAGGAATAGTGCCCTTCCACTGCATCCATGTTGGAAAGAAACTTGCATGCATGTTAGTTCTTGCTTAAGCAGTCCCATCTTAGCAATTGAGCTATGAGGTACTGAGAGAAATCCGAAGGAGAGACAGCTTCAGAAGGCTAGCAGCCTGTTGACTCTCTGGCCTAGATACTGTAGTGCAACTTCAAGTTATTATCCAGAAAACCTCCCAAGAGAGGGGGCTCAGCAAGTGCGGAGGCCATCAGCTGTGGCTGCCTTGCCTGATTTGTGCTTCTTTCTATAATCAGATCTTTAGAGATTTGAGGGTTAAAACAAGTCATTAGATCAGTGCCCCCAGGATTTCTGTCCTAAGAACAAAGTCTCATGTCTTTCTGTGTTGCCAGTGCTCTTGGTTTTGAAGCCTGGCAAATCTAATCTATCAGACTGACAAAACATGCACTCTGATATGAAGAAGATAAAAATAACTTTCCCCTAGGTGACTTGTTGGTGTAGATGTGAAGATGAAGGCCCCTGAGCCTTAGACTGTACTTCACAGATGAGGACTTTTGGTAGAGGCTCCCAAGGCCGTCTGTGTCTGAACATTCAGATGGAACAGAGAGCTCTCGGTCATTGAGTCCCATCCTGAAAATGAGGGACAAAGGGGAAAAACTATTAGGGAAAAAATATCATCAGGTGACAGCTTAGGCCAGGAGCTAGTGTAGACTACAGATTGACAAGGAGTTCGTTTACATTGGGACCTCATGGTCTTAAAATTTTTAATCACAATAACTTCTTAGTTTATTTCCCTACTACTTTTTCCCAAGAGTGTTGTTGTTCCTTTTGAATAGATGTTGTACACATGTGTATGTGTATTATTTTTTAAAGCATGGCAGTGTTTTTTTTTTTGTTTTGTTTTGTTTTTTTTAACTTTGGCTGAGTTCTTAGTGTGAAAGAGAATGGAAGAGAAGGGGAAGAACTACTTAAATCTAAGAACTTTGACTCCTAGGCCTCACATTGTTGACTTGTAGGCAGCAGTGTTTTTCTTGACTACCCAAGTGCTTTTAACATTGATAGCCTTGCTGTGTGACCCAGGAGGGAATAAGGAGGAAGTGGCAGGGTCCTGATAGTGTACTGGAAAATACCTTCCATTGCCTGGCCAGGAACACAATACCCAGGAGTGTTCAAGCCAATCTTACAAACCCAAAGGCAGAAACGATTGGGAAAATGATACCCTCTGAAGAGAGAACTTTGTCTGAGGAAAGCTGGGCTTTGAAGCAAAGGTCATCACCTTACTGTAAAAGAAATAGTAAAGGACTACCCTCAGGTGGATCACATACTTAAAACGGGGCCCTGTGGCTCTAGCGTGGCATCTGAGAGTCCTAACTTTTTGCTCAGCAATGCCTATAACTGGCTGTGTGGCCTGAGCAGGTGCCCCCGTGCTGCCTTATCCCCAGAGTTCACATCTATTCCATGAAAAGGGTTGGCTTGGGTTGTCTCCATGGTCCCTTCCTGCTTTGATCTCTTCAATTCTTTCAGAACCACTGAGCAAGAAACCAAAGAGCATAGTTGTCATGAAGATAAGGAGCTAAGATGGTTTCTCTTATTGACAGAGTCTTGGCCACCGTCTTTGTGATTGAGGGTGTTGCACTCAGCAGTTCGCTAGCAGCAGCCTTATGTGAGTGGTCACACTTCTGGCTGCTGGCCCACTGGCTGCTCCTCATGGCTCTGAGGAGGATCAGGGACCCTAGAAGGGTTAACAGTCCTCAGCTGGTGGGAAGAGTAGAGAGCATCTTCAGAAATGCTCCTAGAGTAGCCTGGACTGATCGATCATTCAAATGCCAAGTCAGTCTGTTCTTCGAGTGGGCCCAGTGAGGTAAAAACCAGTGTCTGGAGAGAGCAGTGTTAGATGGCAGAGCAACGAACAGAAGATGGTAAGTACGGCTATGCCTTGCAGACCAAGCAGCCCAGCACATTGGTGGGGGAGAGCGTTTACTCCTCAATTAAATGGAATGTGAGGGGACATGTGGAAGCTTCTGGCTCAGTTTGATGCCACTAACATCTTTATTTACATCCCTCCACCGATCTGAAGCCCGGCTAGAAGGCGGCATAGTTCATTCAGCCAAAGATGTAGTTACAAACCTAAAATGTATTTAAGGCACTAATTTATCTGATGCCATAGGGAATTTGTAGATGTAGTGCTCTGAGGAGAAAAGATTATTAATAAACCACTTTCAGAAATGAGTCTCTGTCCAAGACAGGAGCCTGGGAAGTGAGTTAGCGTGAGTGGGTAAAGGAGGTGAGGATTCCAAATGCTCTTTTTTGGTCAAAAGGGGGAGCTGTAATTGGACCAATGCAGGGCATTTATGAGCATCTACACATTTAACTCCAGGGTGGCAGGGTTATCCTGGGTGAACGGGTCTCTGACTGGGGGGTGGGGTGGGGGTCTGCCCATGTGCATGTAGCTGTGAGAGCTTATCCAGGTGCCTTTTTCTCATTGCCACATGTTGTGCCTTGCAGATACTGGGTTACTTTGACTATGCTTTCACAGCCATCTTCACTGTTGAAATCCTGTTAAAGGTAATGGATTTTTCTTTGATCCTCACATGTGCTAAAGCAGCTGTGGCAATTAACGGTTGCAATTCTTTGTTTACCTTCCAGATAATAGGTTATGCAGATTATGTCTTCACTGGTACTTTTGCATTTGAGATCGTTTTGAAGGTAACAGGCTATACAGCAGTGGGTCAAAGGGACTCCTCCTGTGTGTGATACACAGGAAAGAAGCTTGAAGTGCTCTTGACTTTTTATTTTTATTCTTTTATGTTTTCTGTAAGATAAACTTTTTCTTAACCAAAGGATTTTTTTCTGTAACTATTGCAACTTATTTTGCTGTCTATTTTTAACCTTTGCATGCATGTAGGAACTACTTTTGCTTCATGAAACTGATTGGGAATTATATTTTACTCCCTTTAAAAAATATATATGTATATCCTTTGACATTTGTTGATGGATAATAGATCCATCACTGTGTGTGAACTTTCTTCCACCCTTCCCGGCATCAGAGGCAGAAGAAAAGCATTCATCCTGGGAAGGGAGTATATCTTTTCTCATTTCTCTGACTGAATTATGTTTTCAGTGGCCTAAAATAGTAACACGCTATTTTCTTGCAATAGGATTTGCAAGATAACTTGAGTCTATTTGTGTTAAGATATTTTATATCTTTTGTAATGGATGGGCTTACATTTACACAACAAAAACAGCAGAGGCGTAGCTAGGGTAACGAGCACCCGGGGTGATCTCTAAATTTGCACCCGCCTTGTTGAGCGGGGTGATTCACCAGCAGACCTCATCTGGAGCCCTCTTGGACTTGTGCCTGGGGGCAAATGCCCCCTTCTAACCTCCCCTGGCTACATCTCTGAAAAAGAGTGCCTTTCGGACAGGGAGACCTAAATGTACTTGCCCATGCATGAGCTGACAGTTGCCATTTGCTGCATGTAGTTTGTGTCCTGATTGTGAAGGCTACCCTACGGGTGAGCTCGTTTCCTACACACTCAGAGGTCTGAAGACCAAGAGCAGAGAGCCTGGAAGCTCCTGGAGACTTGCTAAGCACCATGAGGCAATCGTGGCTCCTAGTGACAACACAAGCTGCGGAATTGATGCTTCTAATCGTGATTTCCTTTGAACTGTTTCCGTTTTTGTATGTGCGCGGTGTGTTTTATGTTAGACCACTGTGGAACTTGGGTTCTTTACAAAATCATCTATAAAATGAAACCTCGATTAACATTACCAAGGAATTGGGTATTTATTTACTTTCTTTTTGTTCTTGGTAATGAAAACGTTAGTACAAAACCAACCAATGAGCCAACCTCTATTTAAACCTTTGTTTAAAAATCTTCTAAAAATTCACGTTCATTTTTTTTTTGCCTTGAAGCCCGTGGATTTGGATGACAGTTCTCCCCCAAGTAAAAATGACGCCCTGGGTGGGTGACCACATTCTAACAGTGGTCTCAGTAACAAGCAGTTGCAGAAGGCACAGGGGCTGGGTGCACCCCAGCCCTGCCTTTGTTGGTCCCTGAGACCAGCTGCTGCTTTTTATGTAATTTGCCTTCTCCGCCTCAAACTGAATGGAGAAATAGTCTACTTAGTTAGCCTGGCTGATAAAGGTTTCATTTTACTTTCCACATTTTTAAGTTGCTAAATGAGTGTAGTTACTCTTGAGCTTTGGGGCAGTTGAGATACAGAATCATTAAGAAAAGAGAGAGAGAGTTCCTTTTTAATTTTGGAATATTTGCCTCAGTGACTTAATTCTCGTGAGCCAGTCTCCATTTGAAAGGTATTTTCAGAAAGTGGAAAATAAGCTAGAACAAGGATTCAGAAAATGGAGTTGCAACAAGAAACATCTAACATCTGAAATGGTGGTTCCTGGTGACCTTGGGAAGATTCCAAAGGCTGTTTGCTTATTTGGTTAAACCATATGAACTGCCATTCATCTAGGTCAAAAAGGACTGAATATTGGCAATTTTATATAGTTCGGTGTAATTCTCCAGTCTGCTTCTCCTCTCCTGTACTTATATGAAGCTCTCCATCCCACTCCCCTTTTTTTAATAAACAGTGAACTCTAGATATTTTGCTGTTTTCACTCTGGGGAAATTCCTCACTAAGCTCTTCTTTTGTAGCCAGTAGAAACCTCACTGGAGCGCCCATTCCATGTGCTCTAGTAAACCTGCTTGGCATGTCACTGGAAAGCAAGAGACTGATTTAGTTGAGACGCCATGTGATGGCTTCCTAGCCACACCTTGCACTCTAGCAGTAACTAGGCTGGAGGTGCTCTTTCTAATAGGTCTGTTGCTAAGGACTAGATGTGCAGCAAGGGGTCTGCGTGGGGGAAAGTGATGCATGTGTCTATGTAAATAGAATCAGTGAGCACACTGGACTCCAGTGCTCTTCCTAGCCCCCACTGGAAAGGCTGAATTGGCTCAGTGTAGGCTCTACTAGGGTCTCAAGGAGGACAGGAGTCAGCATTTTGCAGGGGAAGCTGCGTTATCTGGGTAATGATTACATTCTAACAAATACTGTCATATACACTCTTTCCTGAGACAGGGCTCTTTGGACATGCCAATAATGCATTCAGATTTGAAGTCCACCATCACTGTAATAAAGCCTAAACTGGTCTCTTCTTTAAAATGTATCGGAAGTAAGCTGCTATTCTTCCATTTTTGTTTGAAAAAATTATTCTGCTGCTCAGCCCTGTTGGTTTACATTTCTGGCTTCCTAACACACACTTATTAATAAAGTCATACTTCCCTCAAGGTTTTGTAAAGAGCTTTGGTTTCTTTTCTTTTGGAGGGAAAAAATAGTAAATTACCCACGATTCTGCTTTTAGATGACAACTTTTGGAGCTTTCCTCCACAAAGGGGCTTTCTGCAGGAACTACTTCAATTTACTGGATATGCTGGTTGTTGGGGTGTCTCTGGTGTCGTTTGGGATTCAGTAAGTATTGTGTGTGTGTGCGTGTGCATGCATATACCCAGGACTATTGGATAGGATGGTTTATGTAGAAATTTTAACATAATTCTCAAAGGCTGGGCATCGTTTTGATGATTGTATTTAGTTATCCAGGGGCTGCTTAAATTGCTTTCCTGCCAGAAAGCATTGGGAAAATTCATATTTTCTTGTGTTTCTTTTTCGCGCGCGCGCGTGCGTGTGTGTGTATGCACATGTGTGCGTGTGCTCATGCTAGCTTATATTTATTACCATCTGTGAAATTTGTTTTCATCAGAGAGTGAAAGAGTTCTTGACTAGAAGGAAGGAAAGCCAGGTTCTAGTTCTGCTTCCTCCAGGGCTGGCTGCAGGACCTTTAGGGCATCCCTTACTCTCAGGAGCTTGGTTCCACATCTCTACAGGAGGGCCTGGGACTAGGTGGCTCTCAGGGCCCTTTCAGCTTAGACTTTCAAAACTTCCCTTCATCTCCAGGATGCAGCAGTTACGATGACCTTTTTCCTTTGGCCTTTACAATGTTTAAGCTAGGAGGGGTCCAAGGAGGCAAGTCAGGTCCCCAGCTGCTTTTCATGGCATTTAGGGATTTTTGGTGGGGAATAGCCAGGGCTGACCACTGTCTGCCTGCCATACTCACGTTTCTGGGGTAGAAGCACCAGTGGGAGCATCCAGGAGCGGCCTTGCTTTCCTGCTGGCTTATAAACACTCCTGCTCAGGTGCTGACATCACTGCCCCCTATATGCGCACAAGCATGCACACATGCAGCCTCTAAGTTAAAGGTAAATGCAGAGAGTCTCTCCCCGCTCAAAAGACCAGGACCCCTGCCTGAAACAACCCCCTGTTGTAGTCTTCCTCACTCCCACTGCTGCCCAGGGATAGGGGGTCGTCGCTTGGAAAAACATTTCACTAGTATCTTTGCAACTCCTATAAACTCCCAGGCTGCACCTGCCCTCTTGAACTGTAGCCCTTGCCTACTTGCTTCTGATCATGTGCTCTGGTCACCCTGAGCCATTCATGGTACTGTACATGAGCTGTCTTCACTCTCGTCTAGGCCCTTTTTACGTGCAGCTCCTTTGGCCTGGAACCCTTTCTCCTTTGTCTTGGCTAACCCCTACTCTGCCTTTGAGACTCACCTGGACAGCATCTTCCCGAGAGGCCTTCCCAGGGTCCCCCCAAGCTGTTGCTCCCCTAGGAGAGCACACTGCATTCACTTACCCCTACTGTCATACATACCACACTGGGTCATAATGCCCATCTCTTCTACTAGACTGTGAACTCCTGATGGCCAAAGAAGCCCAACACCAAAGCACTGCAATAGGTTTCCAAACTTCAAAAAGAACAAACAGTAGTAGCCTAAAAGCCAAGTACTGCCTAGTGTTGACATTGAATAAAAAGAACAAAGCCAGTTTATAAATTGTGCGTCTGCCATGGTTAGCTGCACTAAATGGTCCTCTGTGAGGGTCCACGGGCTTGGCTGAGATGGCACTGTGTATTATGGAGAAAGAGATGATGGGTAATGGTATGTAAGTCACGGAGAGACGGTAGTTCAGCTCTGCAAAGATCTCACACAAGTTGTGTAGTGGTATCAATGTGAAGGTCAAGTGGAATAATTAATCGCAAAGTGTTTTATCCAATCGTAACTCACTCTACTTTCTCCTTTGCCTCTTCTCTTTTCCTTAGATCCAGTGCTATCTCTGTTGTGAAGATTCTGAGAGTGTTAAGGGTCCTGAGGCCCCTCAGGGCAATCAACAGAGCAAAAGGACTTAAGGTTTTGATTCCTCTCCTCCACGCTGGGCTTTCTTGGATGGGGGTTAGCTGTAATTAGTGGCTTTTCTGGGCCAGAGCTGGCCTGAAGCTCTGTGGGTTACATGTGAAAAGCAAATGTCTGACCAATTAACCTCTACACAGAGAGCATTTTTCAAATTATTATTTATTTTCTTTATTTTTAGTAATTAAGTTTTTTTCTTTAATTGCTGTTTATTATTTTTCATTATTAATATTACTTTGTGTTTATTTTAGTCTTTAAATTTATTCTCATGCATGTGGTATAAAAGGCCAAAGGATTTGCATTTTCCTAAGTCTTTTTTGGGGTCAGGAGTACCTGTTGGGCCTGTGTGCTGCTCAGTGCTGCACATGTAGCATTTCTCTGGAGGAAACCAAGGAGGGGCCCACATACGTTCCTCACAGGTAACTACCTGAAAAGCAAAGCAAAAGAGACTGAAAATTTGGAAAATCATATACAAATGGCCATAAAATACATGCTGTTGATGGTGTTCATGAACCTTCACTTATCTGTGACTAAAATAACACAGGAAAGTAACGCTCTCTCTGATGTCCCCACTCTTCTCTCCCCAGCACGTTGTCCAGTGTGTCTTTGTGGCCATCCGGACAATCGGCAACATCATGATCGTCACCACCCTTCTTCAGTTCATGTTTGCCTGCATTGGGGTCCAGTTGTTCAAGGTAGAGGGGAGTGCCTTCAAGCTTAAACACTGCAGCTGATTTCTTTAGGGAGAAGCTGACTGTTTATCTGTCTGTTTTGTATCCAGGGAAAATTCTATCGCTGCACAGATGAAGCCAAAAGTAATCCTGAAGAATGCAGGTGAGTGCCCTGGAAGTGAGAATGGGAAATTTGGAAGAACAAATAGAAAACTTCAAAGATTTGCTCATACTAGATTTTCAGAAGTTTTTGTCATGAAAGAGAAGAAGCTTTTGTGCTTAGTTCATAACCTTTGATGTTTGGTATGGAACCTGTGAACTGGAGGAGAAAAAAACTGATGTAATAATTATTAAATGCCCCAACAAGCTCCCCCTGTAGCCATGAGGAGGATTTCTCCACAAATAAGGCTTGAAGCTCGACTCTCATGTGTTTAGGAGCTGGGTACCCTCTTCTGGCAGATTTTCTAGGCTTCCTGTCTCCCCTTGCTCCTGCTAGCCACATTTTGGCCATTTTTCCAGTCACAAGAATGGGCAGAGGAAAAAGAAGGTGGTAACTATCCACAATTCTTGTTAATCGATGTCCAGAAGAACATTAAGGCAGACATGGAAACCATTGCTTCAAGTTTTGAAACCCTATGTAGAAGTACGTGTCTCCTTGTCCTCTAAAGATGAAGCTAACTGGTTTAGCTGCTTGCGCCACTTTGTTGGTTTAGGGTTTCTTTGTAAGCAAAAGGTGTGGTGCAAAGAGCTGACTGTGGGCTGTGCGACTCCAGAGGCACCGTTCCCACAGGCAGTGGGGGGAATGGCGCCCCCTGGAGTTGAGCAGCACCACAGCAGTGCAGAGATACTCTCCTTTCCCCCTCTTCTGTAAAATAAAGATATTGGACTTGATCTCTTGGATTTCTTCTGCAAATGGAATTCTGTGAGGAATGTTGTGTGCTAAAAAGTATGGAATTCTCTTGGAAAAGAAAATTGAGAATATTGTTAGTAGGAAGAGGAAGAATTTGATTAGAACTAAACTTCAGGTAAGAATATACCTGGACCCATTCCCAGAGCTTGTAGAATTCTCCACTGTTAAAGCTTTTCACTCTGTGGAGTACACTTTGAGCCGTTGTATATGAGCACTGTTTCCCCTAGGTAGTTTTCATTTGCTAACAGACATAAGCTGGGTGTCTACCTTGTTGCTCTGGAGAAGACACCTTGTCCTAGTAGTGACCAGATAGTTATTTGAACTCTAGAGTAGATTAAATGCAGGGGGAGAAGAGAGAAATGCAGACTGTGTGAAGCTAGGGTCTGTGGCCTGACTGGCAGGCCAAGTGCGGTGGGGCCTGGAGCGTTGGGGCAGATGTGACTGACTTACTGCTGTGTTTTCACTTTTCACACATAAAGCCAGAATGAACCACACTTCTTTTTCCTCTCTAGGGGGCTTTTCATTCTCTACAAGGACGGGGAGGTTGATAACCCCATGGTGCGTGAGAGGATCTGGCAAAACAGTGATTTCAACTTTGACAACGTCCTGTCTGCTATGATGGCACTTTTCACAGTCTCCACGTTTGAGGGCTGGCCTGCGTAAGTATAGAGTATGTCGTCTTCCAAAGAGGTTCTTGGGGCTAGGGTCCTCTCTGCTTCCCTGTGCTACTTGCTTCTGCGACTCTGGGCTGAGCTGTCTTTCTGGAATGAATCTCATTTCTTCTGTTCTCTGCAGTCACAGGCTTTCCCTGTGATTTTATATTTATTTATTTTTAATTTTTTCCCATACAAAAAATTATACATACATTGTTATGTGACTCTAATTGCTCTCCCCATACAGTGACAGCACACTCCTCCTTTCCACCCCTGATTCCCCATGTCCATTCAGCCAGCTCCTAACCCTCTCTGCCTTCCCATCTCACCTCCAGAAAAAAACTGCCCGTTTATTCTTTCGTATCTACTTGAGCCAGGAGGCACATGCCTCATGAGTTTTATGTCCCACAGTCCAGTCCAATCCCTGTCTGAAGAGTTGGCCTCAGAAATTGCTTTAGTTCTGGGCTGATAGAGAATCCAGGGGCCATGCTTTCCTGGGTTCCTCTAGTCTCAGTCAGACCATTAAGTCTGGTCTTCTTACTAGAATTTGAGTTCTGCACCCTACCTTTCTACTGCTCCATCTGGGACTATCTGTTGTGTTCCCTGTCAGGGCGGTCATTGTTGGTAGCCGGGCACCATCTAGTTCTTCTGGTCTCAGGCTGATGAAGTCTCTGGGTTATGTGGCCCCTTCTGTCTCTTGGGCTACTACTTTCCTTGTGTCTTTGGTGTTCTTCATTCTCCTTTACTCCAGGTGGTTGAGACCAATTGATGCATCTTAGATGCTGCTTGCAAGCTTTTAAGACCCCAGATGCTACTCACAGAACTAGGATGCAGAACATTTTCTTAATAAGCTTTGTTATGCCAGTTGACTTAGATGTCCCCTGAAAGCATGGTCCCCAGACCCCGCATCCCTGCTACTCTGTCCCTCAAAGTGTTTGATTGTATTCAGGAAACTTCTTAGCTTTGGTTTAGTGCAGTTGTGCTCACTTCTCCTGTAGTGTGTGCTGTCCTTCCCTTCACCTAAGATAATTCTTATCTACTATCTTGTTAGTAAATAACCCTCACCCTCCCTCCCCACCCACAAAACCATCAAAGAATGTTTTCTTCTGTGTTTAAACCTTTTCTTGAGTTCTTATAATAGTAGTCTTATACAATATTTGTCCTTCTGTGACTGACTACATTCACTCAGCATAATGACCTCCGTCTTCCTCCATGTTATGTTTCATGGCTTCATCGTTGTTCTTTATCGTTGGGTAGTATTCCATTGTGTGCATATACCATAGTTTGTTTACCCATCCGTCTGTTCATGGGCACCTACGTTGTTTCCATCTTTTTGCTATTGTGAACAGTGCTGCAGTGAACATGGGTGTGCATATATCTGTTTGTCAGCTCTTATTTCTCTAGGATATATTTCAAGGAGCGGGATAGCTGGATCGTATGGTACTTCTGTTTCTAGCTTTTTAAGGAAGCGCCAAATTGATTTCCAAAGTGGTTGTAACAGTTTACATTCCCAGCAACAGTGTATAAGTGTTCCAGTCTCTCCACAATCTCTCCAGCATTTATTATTTTGTGTTTTTTGGATTAATGCTAGCCTTGTTGGGGTGAGATGATATCTCATTGTAGTTTTTATCTGCATTTCTCTAATGGCTAACGATCGTGAGCATTTCTTCATGTGTCTTTTAGCTGCCTGAATATCTTCTTTGCTGAAGTGTCTGTTCATCTCCTTTGCCTGTTTTTTAATTGGGTTATTTGTCTTTTTGTTGCTGAGGTTTTGCAGTATCTTGTAGATTTTAGAGATTAGACGCTGATCAGGTTTGTCGTAGCCAATATTTTCTTCCCAGTCTGTAGGTTGTCTTTTGACTCTTTTGGTGAAGTCTTTTGATGAACATAAGTGTTTGATTTTTTAGGAGCTCCCATTGATCTAGTTTCTCTTCTGGTGCTTGTGCATTGTTACTTATGGCTTGTATTGTGTTTATGCCATGTACTAGGGCTCCTAGCGTTGTCCCTATTTCTTCTTCCATGAGCTTTATCGTTTTTGATTTTATATTTAAGTCTTTGATCCATTCTGAGTTAGTTTTTGTGCATGGTGTGAGGTATGGGTTTTGTTTCAGTTTTTTGCAGATGGATATCCAGTTATGCCAGCACCGTTTGGTAAAGAGACTGTCTTTTCCCCAGTGAATGGACTTTGGGCCTTTGTCAAGTATCAGCTGCTCATAGGTGGATGAATTTATGCCTGGATTCTCAATTCTGTTCCATTGGTCTATGTATCTATTGTTGTACCAATACCAGGCTGTTTTGACTACCGTGGCAGTGTAATAGGTTCTAAAATCATGTAGTGTGAGGCCTCCCACTTTGTTCTTCTTATTGAGCAATGCTTTATTTATTTGAGGCCTCTTCCCTTTCCGTATGAAGTTTGTGATTTGTTTCTCCATCTCATTAAAAAATGTCATTGGAATTTGCATCAGGATTGCATTGTATGTGAAGATCGCTTTGGGCAGAATTGACATTTTCACAATGTTGAGTCTACCTATCCATGAGCAAGGTATGTTTTTCCACTTGTGCAGGTCTCTTTTGGTTTCTTGCAGTAGTGTCTTGTAGTTTTCATTGTATAGGTATTTCATATCTCTGGTTAGATTTATTCCTAAGTCTTTTATCTTCTTGGGGGCTATTGTAAATGGTATTGGTTTGTTGATTTCCTCTTCAAGGTTCTCTTTGTTGATGTAAAGGAATCCAGCTGATTTTTGTATGTTTATCTTGTATCCTGAAACTTTGCTGAAATCTTCTATTAGTTGCAGTAGTTTCCTTGTGGATTCTTTGGGGTTTTCTGTGTATAAGATCATATCATCTGCAAATAAAGATACTTTGACTTCTTCCCTCCCAATTTGGATGCCCTTTATTCCTTTTTCTAGCTTAATTGCTCTGGCTAGGACTTCCAGCACGATATTGAATAAAAGTGGTGATAAAGGGCATCCTTGTCTGATTCCTGTTCTCAAGGGGAATGCTTTCAAAGTTTCTTCATTTAGGATGATGTTGGCTGTTGGCTTTGTATAAATGCCCTTAATTATATTTGAGGAATTTCCCTTCTGTTCCTATTTTGTTGAGGGTTTTTTTTTTTTTTTTATCATGAACGGGTGTTAGACTTTGTCAAATGCCTTTTCTGCATCAACTGTTAAGATCATGTGGTTCTTGTCTTTTGTTTTATTTATATAATGGATTACATTGATTGTTTTTCTAATGTTGAACCATCCTTGCATACCTGGTATAAATCCCCCTTGATCATGGTGAATTATTTTTTTGATATGTTGCTGAATTGTACTGGCTAGAATTTTGTGAGGATTTTTGCGTCAATGTTCATGAGCAATGTTGGTCTGTAATGTTCTTTTTTTGTGGTGTCTTTACCTGGTTTTAGTATCAGGGTTATGCTGGCTTCATAGGATGAGTTTGGGAGTATTCCATCCTTTTCTATGCTCTGAAATACCTTTAGTAGTAGTGGTGTTAACTCTTCTCTGAAAGTTTGGTAGAATTCTCCAGTGAAGCTGTCCAGGCCAGGGCTTTTTTTTTGCTAGGAGTTTTTTAATTACCTTTTCAGTCTCTTCTTTTGTTATGGATTAATTTAGTTGTTCTACCTCTGTTTGTGTCAGTTTAGGTACGTAGTGAGTTTCTAGAAATTTGTCCATTTCCTCTAGGTTTTCAAATTTGTTAGCGTATTCTGTTATGATTCTTTTAATTTCAGTTGAGTCTGTTATGATATTACCCATCTCATTTCTTATATGGGTTAACTGCTTCCTCTCCTGTTTTTCTTTTGTCATTTTGGCCAGTGGTTTATCAATTTTGTCGATCTTTTCAAAGAACCAGCTTTTGGTTTTGTTAACTTCCAATTGTTTTTCTATTCTCTATTTCATTGAATTCTGCTCTAATTCTTATTATTTCCTTTCTTCTGGTGCCTGAGGGCTTCTTTTGCTGTCCTCTTTCTACTTGTTCCAGTTGTAGGGTTAATGTTTTATTGTGGTCCTTTCTTCTTTTTGGATGTGTGCATTTACTGCTATAAACTGGACTCTGAGCACTGCTTTTGCTGTGTCCCAAAGGTTCTGGTAGGATGTGTTTTCATTCTCGTTTGAGTCTACGAATTTCTTTATTTGCCCCTTAATTTCTTGTATAACCCAGTAGTTTTTGAGCAAGGTGTTTGTTGGTCAGTTTCCATGTGTTTGATATTTTTTCCTTGCTCTTTCTGTTGTTGATTTCTATTTTAATGGCTTTATGGTCAGAAAAGATGCTTTGTAATATTTCAGTGCTTCGGATTTTGTTAAGGCTTGTTTTATGGCCTAACATGTGGTCTATTCTGGAGAATGTTGCATGTATGTTGGAAAAGAAAGTATACTTGGCTGCTTTTGGGTGGAGTGTTTGGTATATGTCTATGAGATCAAGTTGTTTGATAGTAGCGTATAGCTCTTCTGTGTCTTTGTTGAGCTTCTTTCTGGATGTGGTGTGTTGAAGTCTCCTACTACTATTGTGGAGCTGTCTATCTCTTTTCAGTGCTGTTAGAGTTTGTTTTATGTATTTTGGAGCCCTGTCATTGGGTGTGTAAATATTTACTGTAGTTATGTCCTCCTGGTGTATTGACCCTTTAATCATTATATAGTGTCCTTCCTTATCCTTTGTGGTGGATTTTACTTTAAAGTCTATTTTGTCAGAGGTTCATATTGCCACTCCTGCTCTTTCTTGAGTGTTGTTTGCTTGATATATTTTTTTCTATCTTTTGAGTTTTAGTTTGTTTGTGTCTTTAAGTCTAAGGTGTGTCTCTTGTAGGCAGCATATGGACGGATTATGTTTTTTTAACCAGTCTGCCACTCTCTCTTTATTGGTGCATTTAGTCCATTTGCATTTGCATAATTATTGATAGGTATGAGTTTAGTGCTGTCATTTGGATGGCTTTTTTTGTGTGTTGTTGACAGTTTCTTTGTTCCACTTAATTTTCTGTGCTGAGTTGTTCTTTATGTATTTTCTTTTCATCTTTTTCATTGTTGTTGATTTTGTGTTTGCTGAGTCTTTGTATTTTTCTATTTTGACTTGTAGAATTGTTAGTTTCCTTTGTGGTTACCTTAATATTTACCCCTGATTTTCCAAGTTTATGCCAGTCTCTTATTTCTTTGTATCACCTTGACTTCCTCTCCATATGAAAAATCTATGTCTACAGTTTTTAAGTCCCTCTTTTTTGTTTTAATGTTGTCATCTTTTACATATTGACATCTGTTTCCCTATTTTCAGTGTTTTACCTTTGATTTACTTTTGTGACTTCCCTATCTGGGTTGATATCTGGTTGCTCTGTCCTGTGTTCTAGTCTTGGGTTGTTATCTGATGTTACTGATTTTCTAACTGGAGGACTCCCTTTAGTATTTCTTGTAAATTTTGGTTTGGTTTTTGCAAATTCCCTAAACTTCTGTTTATTTGGAAGTGCCCAGATTTCACCATCATATTTGAGAGACAGCTTTGATGGATATATGATTCTTGGCTGGCAGTTTTTTTCCTTCAAGGCTTTATATATGTAATCGCCTTCTTGCCTGCATGCTTTCTGCTGAGTATTCTGAGCTTACTCTTATTGACTCTCCTTTGTAGATGACTTTTTGTTTAACCCTAGCTGCTCTTAAAATTCTCTCTTTATCTTTGGTTTTGGCAAGTTTGATTATCATATGTCTTGGTGACTTTCTTTTGGGATCTACGTTATGTGGGGTTTGATGAGCATCTTGGATAGATATCTTATCATCTTTCATGATATCACTGAAGTTTTCTGCCAACAAATCTTCAACAATTCTCTCTGTATTTTCTGTTATCCCCCCTGCCCCATTCTGGTACTCCAATCACTCGTAGGTTATTCCTCTTGATAGAGTCCCACATAATTCTTAGGTTTCTTCATTTTTTTAAATCCTTTTATCTGAGTTTTCCTCAAATAAGTTGGTGCCAAGTGCTTTATCTTCCATCTCACTAATTCTGACTTCCATTGCCTCAATTCTGCTCCTATGGCTTTCTATTGAGTTGGCTAATTCTAAAATTTTATTGTTCGTCTTCTGGATTTCTGATGGCTGTCTTTCTATGGATTCTTGTAGCCTGTTAAAATTGTCCCTATGCTCTTCTCTAATCTTTTTTATTTCCTCTATTGCATGTTCTGTGTTTTGATTAATTTCCTTCCTAATTTCTTGAAGAGTTATGTGTATTAATCTTTTATATTCTGCCTCTGGTAATTCCAAGAAATTTTCCTCCTCTGGATAATTTCTAGGGTCTTTATTTTGGGAACTTGCTGAAGCCATCATGAATTGCCTCCTTATGTGATGTGATATTGACTGTTGTCTGCCAGCCATCAATAAGTTATTATATTTATTTATTTTATGTTTGTTTACTGTGTCCTAGCTTCTTGTTTTGTTTTGATATGCCCAAATAGGCTACTCATATGAGCTAGTTTGATTATTGGCACCTTTGAAGCTCTCATGTCCTGTCACCAGGTGGTTAGATCTGTTACTAGGTAAGTGAGCTCAGGAGTCCACCCACTCCTCCTGTATGGATTCTGCTCAGGTGCCCAGGTAGATAGCCACCAAGTGTGTGATGTAGGCTGTTACTTACAGTCCTAGACAGACATAGGTGATTGGTATAGGCACAGGCATCTGGCTGCAGCAGTGGGACACACTCTGAACAAGGCAGAGGGCTGACGGCCATCCCCCGAGTGTCCAGGAGGGAGGTGTGTCCCTGTTCCCTAGAGCACATAGGTAGGTGGTTTTTGCATCCAGACTATGAGCATCTAATGCTGCTGGCTGTAAGGACTTGGGGCACCTCTTATTCATGGGCCCCTATCACAGGTGGCTAGGTGGTGTGGGTGGAGCCACCGGTCCTCATGCCCCTGATGTGGATAGGTGAAAACCCTGCTTAATGGGCAGAGCAGTGTCAAATATCACAAACCTGCCACTTCACAGCTGAAACAGTTGAAGTTAGAGTTCCAGTATATACCCTGTTGTACTGTGGTAATGAGGGCCTGTGCTGTTGAGATGGGCCCACACCAGTCTATGCAGGGGAAAGGCACTCAAAGTCCGTGGATCCCTTATGTCTGTGCCTAGGCAAAGGAGCTGTGCCTACCCTGGATTCCTGGCTTAGGGGAGCCGGCAGTTTATTTTTTCCCTGTTTGTTAATTTGTTCACTCTCCAAGGCAGGGAGAATGGCTCCGGGCATGTGACGGATCCTACTTCCGGCCCGGGGGAGGCATTTTCTGAAGCAGGTCTGGCACCCAGTGCAGAGTAGGGAGCAGGGAGGTAAATGGGAGAGAGGTTTTTCCCTAAGGGGGGTGTTTTTGATCCCTGCAATAAGCCGTACACAAGTAGGTCTCTCCCGATGCGGAAAATGTGCCTCCCTAGCACTGCCACTTGCCTACCTCACCACTCACCCATGAGCTGCTCAGGCCTGAAGGGCTCAGGCTCTTGCTGGGTCAGGTCTGGCACCTCCTCGCTGCTTCTGAACTGTCTCTCCCTCCCCCTGCCACTCAGTCCAGTTCCTCAACTCTGCCTTTGATGTTCAGGGCTCCCAGATTGCCGTATGTAATTGAATCACTTGTTTTTTCAGGTCTTTGTTGTAAGACGGTCCACCGCAAGTGTCTGACTACTCTGCCATCTTGGCCCCGCCCCTCCTCCTTATGATTTTTTAGCTTTGAGCTGCTTGTCAATCACTTCTCAGCCTATAAACCAAAAACCAAACCCATTCCCACTGAATTGATTCTGACTCATAGTGACTCCATAGGATGGAGTAGAACTGCCCCATAGGGTTTCTGAGGCTGCAGTCTTTATGGAAAGAGACTACCATAGCTTTTCCCTGCAGAGTGGCTTGTGGGTTCGAACCGCCAACCTTTCAGTTAGCAGCTGAGCGCTTAAGCACTGTGCCACCAGGGTTCCTTCTTGGCCCGTAGGACTCCTCTTATCATTAGGTAAATTACTAACCTTTATGATCAACGGGCAGGACTCCTTGGATTTTTGAAGCAGCAATGGTATAGGTCCCAGGCCTCTCAATTAGCTCCTGAGGAGCCTGTCTGGATAGGATTGGGGAATCCCCATTTGCCATGAAAACTCTTATGTCAGTAAAGCCACCATCCCATTCTTCCTAAAGAGGATCTTGATAGTATCCCAAACCATTCATTCATCAATTCATTCCTTCACTCAGTAGGTACTTATTGAGTACTAATACATGCTTGGCATTGACTGGTGCCATTGTGCAATTTCTTTCACTGATATACTCACTCATCCATAAAACATGCTCTTGATATCTGCTCCATACAACATGCTGTATTATGAAATTCTATGAGGAATGTTGTGTGTAAGAAGCAGAGTTATCTAGGCATGGTTCCCCCCATTAAAGAGTCGAAATCTAGTCAGGATACCAAGTGGTCCAACCAGACAGGAGGGTGTGGTGTATCCTAGATGCACAGAATAAAATGGCTAGGAATTTGGTAGGTAAAGTAAGAAAAGTGGAAAGAAGAATAAAGATAAAAAGTGGAAGGTAGAATACGCGTGGGAGCATCTCTCATATCCTTATGTTACTCTCTGCCCTATGAAGTCTCCCAAACACCACCAGCTCCTGCCATCAGAATGTGTATGTACATCAGCATCCTGAATGTCAGGTTTCTGCATCCAGAGGAACTGCAACAGGTGGACAGTGTAGTCCCCTCAGGCTGGCGGAGTGCTTTGGACACATGTGAGAGTCAGGGCTGTTTGCAGGTGTTCCAGTGTAGTAAAGGGCAGGGCTTGTTCATTAGGGAATTGGTCCTGGGGAGTAAAGAGGCATGGAGTTAGACCCTTCATTCTATAGAGGCACTGGGTGCAGCCTCAGGTTTTGAACACTGTGTTTTAGCAAATCAGGATGGCAGCTGAGGGGTAATGGAACAAACCTAGGACTTGAGATCCAGAGGAACTTGGCTCATCTCCTGACTCTGCCATTGAGGATGTGTGACCTTGCACACTTAGTTCCCTCTCCGGACTTCCATAAAATGAGGATAATAGTAAGGCCTGCTTTTCCAGCTGAACGTGAGGATTAAGTGAGAGGACATGAGAGTGCCTGGCACAGTGCTGCCCATGGGGCGGAGGCCCCAGAAGTGTTGGATTTACATCAGAATGAAATTTTGAGTGTCACAATAATTTCCCTCTTCTTGTTAAGAGTTCTGCTGGACATATATTTACCTTTAGTGCATAGTTCAGTTTGGAGAACCTCTCTTAGTTCTTCGGAGATAACCTGGTTGATTGCTTGTTGTCTTTACCGGCATATACACAGTTTTCAGTTCCACCAGTGTCTTACATGAGCTGCTTTTCTACCTGTGAATGGAAAGGAATGTTACTGGATATTTGTGAAGTCTTTTCAGTCCTCAAGACAGTCAAATATCACGTCCCAGGTGCTCTCTCCTCTAGGTGCTGGGCTGACTGGAACTGATGCTAAGAAGGAAGCCCCAGATGCTTGGCTTATGTCCAGGGGCCTCGGAGTGGGCTCCCAGCAAGGAGTTCGACAGTCATTTTTCACAGAAAGAGTACAGGAGAGGAAGATGCCTGGGAAGGCAGCAGGGCTGGGCTGTTGGGCCGAGTGGGGTTGGCAGGTGCTCACTGGGTTTTTCTGCTCTCCAGGTTGCTGTATAAAGCTATTGATTCAAATGGCGAGAACATCGGCCCGATCTACAACTACCGCGTGGAGATCTCCATCTTCTTCATCATCTACATCATCATTGTGGCTTTCTTCATGATGAACATCTTTGTGGGTTTTGTCATCGTTACATTTCAGGAGCAGGGAGAAAAAGAGTATAAGAACTGTGAGCTGGACAAAAATCAGGTTAAAGTCACACACTGTTTGGGCTTCTGTCCCTTGAGCAAGAAGGCAGTGCCTTCTCTTCTGACTGCTCTCCCCCATGCACAGAGAGGGGCGCCTACCTACTGTCTGTCCCTGGTGCTTGGGCCCTGTTCAAAGCACATTCTGAGTCAGCTCGAGTCCTCACTGCTGAGAGATAGGTTTCCAGATATATGTTAGATTTCGTATTTATGAAATCTGTTCCCATAGCTGTGGGTGAGAAATCATAGAAGGCTTAGGTTACCTTCTGTGGTCATGACCTACCAGTGACAGCCTAGCATCTTACTGAGTGGTATGCCCAAGGGCCAGGAAGCACCCACCCAAACTTCCACAGTCCCTACTAGGAGACAATCTTTTATATCCACTTAGGGCAGGGTTTCTCAACCTTGGCACTGTTGAGATTCCAGGCTGAATAATTTTTTCTTGTGCATCATGCGTTGTAGGCTGTTTAGCAGCGTACTTGGTCTCTGCCTACTAAATGCTGGTTGCATTCCCACCAGTTGTAACAACCAAAAATAACTCCAAACATTTCCAAATGTCCCCTGGGGAGCAAAACCCCTGGTTAAGAACCACTGAGTTGGGGGAAGTGCCTTGTAACACCACAGCAAAGTCACTAACTTTAAACTTGGGACTAAGATAGCACTGGCATCATTCACTCTTTATCCATTTTGTTTTTGCTGGTAAGATAGAAGTAGGGGCCCTTGGCTCTGATTACACGATAACGCGAGGGAGTCAGGAGACCTGAGTTCTAGTCCTGCTCTACCTGGGCCTGCTCTGTAACTGCGGGCGCATCTGGGGCTTGCTCCCTTTTTTCTAAGTTGAGGGCATTAAGGAGTTGCTGTTTAGAGGTTCATTTCAGCCCTACCTAAAAAGAGTCTGAGAGTTCTAGATTCCATTCTGGGAGTCCCACATCTGGTTCTCTATCTTTGTTTTGATAATGACCTAGTGGGCAAGAATGATCTGCCAGCCTGGGCTCCCTGAGGGGAAGTGACTGTGGTATGATGAGGCAGTTTGTCCTGTGATGCACTTGGACCTGCTCATGGAAATGTCAGGGCAGTGCTTTCTTGGCTTGTAGGAAGATACTACTTTGAGTTGTCCGGTGTCCCTGCAGATTCCACAGTGACAGTCAGAGAAAGGCCTGGACCAGCACTTTGGCTGCCCAAGGTAAAAGAGTATCAGGGCAAGACTCAGGCCCAGGACAGCAGGCCTAGCCAAAGCTATAAGTGTTCCATCACCTGAGGTCCAGAACAGGCTCGAGTAGGGGATTCCTGGAGTCAGAATGTGAGGTCAGAGCAGGGCCACGTTCCCATCTGAAGTCAGAACTGAGATTCAAAACAGGAAAGTGGGTGGTAGGTCTAGACTCTAGGAACAAGTAGGACCTTGGTGCTGAGCTGAAGGCTCTCAGGACTGTAGGCAGTCTCTGAGCTTGATAACAGGGTAGACCAGCCTCAGTCCCCAGAGTGAGTGGGAAAGAGAGTGCTCTGGCTAGATCCCCACTTGCCTTCAATTCAGCTGTTGTTCCTGACAGTACACGGGGTATTCTGAGATGAGCATGACAGGGGCCCTAGCCTCAAAAGCTCCTGGATGGACACGTAGATAGTGCACCGTAGGACGCTCATGGTTAACTCATTCCACGTCCTGAGAGGTGCTTCATGTAGCTTCAGCCTGCAGAAGCCGTGGGCTGTCAGCCTCAGGGAGTGATCCTAGCCCCTCTGGTTCTTGAGGATTTCTGTGCCTCTCATTATTTGGCTTCCTTTCATGGGTAATAGAATAAGCATGAAAACTAGAGACATAATCCACCAGTAGAGAAGAAGGGGAATCCTAAGGCCGGGGTCAGGTCCTCACTCCTCTGTATGTTCACTTTCGGATCTCAGGCAAGACAGTTAAAAGCTCTGAACCTCAATTTTTAATCAGTGAAATGGGGGCCAAATGGGTATTCTGCTTACCCCCAAGGTTGCTACGAGGATCAGATGAGGTAAAGGAAGGGGGACTTTCTCCAGTGACTCAGCGGTGCCAGTGGGAGGAAGGGTGGTTGCTCATAGCAGTTTGCACCGTCATCCATGGGCCCTTCAGAGAAGATGTGAACTGTGTCCTCTTTCCATAGACATGCTCAGAACCCTGTTTCTGCTCTTTTCTGCCATTGCAGCGTCAGTGTGTTGAATATGCCTTGAAAGCCCGACCTTTGCGGAGATACATCCCCAAAAACCCCTACCAGTACAAGTTCTGGTATGTGGTGAACTCCTCGCCTTTTGAATACATGATGTTTGTCCTCATCATGCTCAACACACTCTGCTTGGCCATGCAGGTAAAAATGGAGACAGCTGTGGGGATCAAGTCTGGGGCATTCTGCACAGCCCCATGCCCAGATTCTGAGGATAGAATGCCACCCTGCTTGCGAAAGGATGGGGTTGATTTTCTGCTGAGTCTGGGCTATAGTTTGTCCAGAGCTCCATGCTAGTTAACAGTTGTCATGGTAGGAGTTTCAGATTGCTCTTTTGTTTATGAGACCATCCGTACAGTATGATGGTAGGTAACATTTTTATGGAGACTGGGTGTGGCATCCAAGTCTATAAACATTTACTGTGGACCTCCTGTGGCCAGGTGCTGTTGAGGACTCAGGCTCTAGAGTTAGAAGTTCCAGTTCTAACTTTACTCCTTAACAGCTGGCTGCCTTTGGGAAAGTTATTTAAATTTGTTGAACCTTGCTTTCTTTATTGGTGAAATGAGGATGTCTGTTGCATACCTCAGAGATGAGGGTCAAACTAGATAACCCATTTTAGTCACTTAGCTCTGGGACTGACAGAGTGAACACCCAGTGCTGAAAAAGAAAATAAGTTACATTCCCATCCTTAAGGAGCTCTCAGAATGGTGGTGGAGAATTTCCCAGTTCATGAAGAATCAATACTTGACCTGCATTACAGTTACTTCTTGCTCACAGTAGGGTCCAACAACACTACTCACTTTAATTGGCCGAGTTGATGACAGCGTGGTATCAACTGTGAACATTTCTAGAAGTTATGTTGTCCAGTAGATATTGCACTAGGAGAGGATGCAGAGACCAAGGTCTCCATCGAGTTTTCTAGCCACTTTTAAGAGCCTGAGTAAATCAAATTACCCCTCGGTGCTGTCTGAAAAATGGGTCTAAGGATGTTGTTATTGTTACTAACTGCTGTCAAGTTGGCCCCTGACTCATGGAGACCCCATAAACAACGGAAAGAAGCACTGCCTCGTCCTGCACCATCCATGATAGGTTGCGGATCAGACCATTGTGATCCATAGAGATTTCATTTGTTGATGTTTGGAACTAGATAGCCAGGCCTTTCTTCCTAGTCTGTCTTAGATGGAAGCTCTGCTGAAACCTGTTCAGCATCATACCAACACACAGCCTCCACTGACAGACAGGTGGTGGATGCACTTGAGGTACATTGGCCAGGAATTGAACCCAGGTCTCCTGCATAGAAGGCAAGAATTCTACCACTGAACCCCCATAGCCTTCAGGTCTAAGGATAGTCAAGGAAAAATTTTCTGGAGCTTTTCTTAAATTTAAGAATTCTTTATGAATGAGAGGGACCATATGCTGGTAGTGTTTGTGCTGGGGGAAAATGTGAATTCAATGTAATGCCACCTTTTATTAAGCATAAACTGGTGCTTATGTTAAAGCCATTAATGTGAATGGCGTAGTTTATCCATAACCAAATTCTACCTTTATCCACAGACATTTGGTGGTATCTGTATAGTGTCTTGGTAAAGGCCTGAAATATAAATGCTACCTGAAGAAAGGGTGACTTCTTTTTGTCCTTAACAGAGAAAATGGATGTATTTTCCCCCGTATCATTAGATCATAATTTTCCCATTCATCTTCATCTTGTCAAGGACTGTTTGCAGTTTGTGGGGAGTTAGCCATGGGACCTCACAGTGCCCATCAAATTGAACCATTGGTGGAGGGTGGTGGGTGGGAGAGGTTGCCTCCGTATCTGAGCACAGGACACCTGCAGGGTCGTAGAGGGCTGGGGAGCCTTCTTCTAGGAGTCTGTCAAATTGCAGCCACGTTTCTGGAATGGGCATCTGAGACCTGTGCCTCTGTCTTCCTCTGTAGCACTATGAGCAGTCTAAGATGTTTAATGACGCCATGGACATTCTGAACATGGTCTTCACCGGGGTGTTCACCGTTGAGATGGTTTTGAAAGTCATTGCATTTAAACCTA
Source organism: Dugong dugon (assembly GCA_030035585.1). Lineage (NCBI taxonomy): Eukaryota > Metazoa > Chordata > Mammalia > Sirenia > Dugongidae > Dugong > Dugong dugon. The sequence goes on along the minus strand of CM057481.1, from coordinate 13,784,608 downwards.
AGGTGAGTTGCTGAACCCTCTTTTCAAAGGCTGCTGCTGAATCACCCCAGAGAAGGACCCGCTTCCTGTTAGTCTTGTGTTACTGTGTTATGCTGAGTTGCTCTGGTCACTAATGGGGTTATCACCTTAGAACACTGAAATCTGATTAGGGCATCTGTACACATGTGGGAAAATAAATCTGCAAAACAAAACCTCAAAAAAACAATTCTGAGAAAAAGGAGGGAGGAGAGAATTGGGAATTTGTAAAAGGGAGATTGTTTCAAAACCTAATTTTCTGTTTCTAGAACAGCATGATCATGCTGTCTCAGGGAAACTTGCCTCATTACTTGAGCCCTGGAAAAAGTAAATTTTTAACATAACCCATCAGCAAGCATAGAATTGGGCTCTGATTTCACTTTCAGATTTTCAGCATAAAGACTTTGGTTGTATTTGTTCTTCTTGGTCTACAGCATTCTTTACACCTTTTATGGCAAGTTGTAATACCAGCTGCAGACCTCTCACCCATACTGAGTGAGAAACCAGGATCCCCTAGACTGCTTCAAGGTCTTTTGTTTGTTTAATTCAGAAAAAGTTTTGCTTTAAAACAAAGCAAGACATGAAATTTGTTCAGCTGTGTTAGACTACTTAGCATACGATGTCTCTGTAAAATGAGGATGCCAACAGCCCTATTTCATAGGGTTGTGGTGAGAAGTAGAGAATTATACGTGCAGTGCTTCGCAGACTGCCTGGCATGTAGTGCCATGCTATTCAGGTGTCAATTACTGCTCCTATCACCGTCACCATCATCATCATCATCAAGCAGCGCTGTTCCCTCATTCTAAAACCCTAGGCAGACGAGCAAATCCTGGCTGAGCTCTGGGACTCCTGACCTTCAGTTTCTTATAAACCAGAGCCGAGTTAGAGAATGACAGAGTTCAGTGACCCAGTTATTTAACTGACTGTACGTAAGGCATCCGATGACACTAATTTAAGCAATATGTATACAACGGATGGTTTCATGTACTCCATAGTCACATGGAATTCTAATTCAAAACTGTTCCTTTCTTTAATTTGAATTAATTTCTATGCAATCTATATCAGATCTTTGTGGACCAAAAAGAAAGGGCACTAGTAAGTGATTAATTGGGGTGATTGCAGTGGGGTCAAATTTGGCACTTCATGCATGGCCAGATGTTATTTACTGTGACTTGTCCATATCTACGTACATAAAAATTTCCTCCTTTTCCAAATTCATCTTAATTTCCCTTGAGATTTTGGTTTGCTTCCCTCTCACCTTTACTCCTTTGAACAATATTTGTCTGTACTGATGGAAAGCTTGTAAAGTAAGAGTGTTGAAAGTACTTGAGAAACACAGAACATTTCCTAGATCCACTGTGCCATGTCTTCCCTTGCCTAGTGATTAAGCTCCAGAAGTTTTGAAAGCTTGTTCCAGGTGGAGGAGAAAGCATGCTCACCCACAGAGAGAGCGAGAGAGAGAGAGAGAGAGAGAGAGAGAGAGAGAGAGAGAGTGTGTGTGTGTGTGTGTGTGTGTGTGTGTGCGCGTGTGTGTGTGTGCGCGTGCGTGCCTGCGTGCGCGCGCGCGCCCGCGCGCCCCTCTAGGCAGACCATTGCATCGGTTATCTGCTAGCACACGGCTTTTCCCGGTAAATTGCTGATACCAAACCAAGGAGAGCTCAGTGACGTGAGAGCAGATCAGTGATACCAAGGGGGAAATGAGTGGCTAATTCATAATCACCACTGGTAGATCCGAATTTTAAAATGGGTGATTTCCGCTGGAAATTGTGCTGCTTTGTCGTTTTACTCAGCAAGGTGTTTTGGTAGCCTAAGATAACCTCAGATTACGGTTGAGAGAAATTTTAAAACAACACTAGCAGCATCTGTGTGCTTGAAGAGCATTGTTGCTATGTTCGCTGAAGCCAGGGTAGATAGATTTTTCTCCTGTTATGTGCCTAGAGGAGTCAGAGAGTATCAGTTCACCAAGAAGTAAAGCTCATCGTAAAACCCTTCCTGACATTTTTTCTTGTTCTTCACTTCAGTATTAACAAACCAAACCTAAGTGAACGGTCATTCCCGTAGAAGTCAGTGAGGCCTCACTCCTTCCTAATTGGTGGGATAGTGAGGCTGAGGAATGGTGTTGGAAAAGTTACAAAGGGAAGAGGGTTCCAAGAGGAAGGCCAATGGACCAAAGGATTGGGAAACCCTGGCCCTTCAGTTTCTTCTCAAGAAAGTCTTCCAGTGTTGTGAGGAGTTTAGTTAAAGGGCCTCCTTTCCAGGCTCCCTTGGGGCATCTTTTCAGCATCTCTGTTAGGAGAGACAAGGGTTGTAGTATAATTTGTTTTGTAATAGAAATACAGAAAATAGGCTAGACAAAATTCTTACTGGTAGATGAGAAGGCATTTTGGGGGACAAGGGCTAGAAACAGTTGAGAAACCTGACCCTGACTACTACTTTTAATTAGGGAAGCTGACTGAGGAGTGGGGTCTTCTAGGAGAGAACACGTTTGGAAGACAAGAGTGAGGTGAGATTGCCCAGCATCTACAAGCTAGGAGGGAGGGGGATGGAGGTAGGAAGTAGAATCGGCACGGTGGAGGAGGCAGTGTTATTTCATGGGAGGAGTTGTCTGTGAGCACAGGGCAGGCAAGAGTAGAAGGTGCCGAGAAGCCAAAGACAAAAAGAATGAGGGAAAAGCAAGCAGGTTATTTCTTGTATCTGCTCCCCAAGGGGAGATCCACCAGTTGGGAACTGACCTTATGCACTCTAGATTGTGCTTTCTACTTGGAGCTGACCGTGCCCCCATAGGGCTTTGAAAAGTAGGCCGTAATTTAGGTAAGAAACAAGCCACATTCCCCCTGCCTTTCCCTCCAGTACCCAGGGGAAGCTACTGGAATTGTCCAATGAATTCTCTTGCTCCAAGGAGGGAGATTCAGGAGGAAGGGACTTTGCCAAAGTACTGGCTCCAGCAGGTATAAAGAGCATTTCTGTGGAGTCAGAGAAGGTCCTGGTTTGTCTCAAGTTCTCTCCCCAGGCTTTCAGGTGTCATCTTTCTGGTGTTTTGTCCAACATGTGTTCTGGGCCAGGCTACCTGCCTTGGTTGTGGGTTGTTCTCCATCAAGCCACACTTTGCTGCTGAGTCTTAGTCTTCAAAGCATTTTGATTTTGATTCTACCTTGAAAATGTCTTATTTACACTCCTAGCCCCTTCAGCTTGGAAAAAGTAAAGAACGCTGGGGTTTGGAGGAAGAAGAGAGTATTCTGGTGCCTGTCCTCGTGCTTCTGGGCAGAGCTGATGCTTAGTGGCACTGGGTCATCTGGTCCTGTCTGCTCCCAGGGCTGTACTCCCTGCCCCAGGTCTCTGAGAGGAACAAGCCTCCATAATAAAGCCCCAGCAATCTTCCTAGCATGCATTCTCCATGTCCTGGAAGGAAATTTTGATACTGTCCTTTCAGGTCTTCAGTGATCATATGTTTTCTAGGTCATTTGTTTTAATGCCAAGTGATGCTTGAGACCAAATATTCCTGTCTGTACTAGAACTTTATGTTGGTTTCTTCATGGGCTTCATCCCCTCAGTCTGTGCCTTCCCTTCTCAACTTGTAAAATGTTCACATCCCCAGGGCTTCAGTGGCCACCTCCAAGTCCTCCAAACCTATACCACTGTCCTCTCTCCTGAGACTGACTGCTTTCTGAATGATCTCCCTGCCTCTGGCTACAGCCTCTTTCCCTTCATCCTCCACACTCCCTTTGTAAACCTGAAGCTGAGCATGCTACTCTTCTGATGAAATTCTGCCACTGGCCACCTATTGCTTGCTCTAATTTTTAAAACCCTCTACCACACACTATTTGGCCCCCTTTACATTTCTGCCTCACTTCCTGCCATTCCCGCTTCACTACCTCTTTCCCAACTGGTCTTGAGCGTGCTAGACCTTTGTATGCCCGCATGCTTCTGCTTGGAAGCCCTTCTTTCCACCTCATCGTCCTTTAAGGCCTGCCTGAGATGTCCTCTCCTCTGTGACACCATCTCTCCCGTCCCAGCCAAAGGCAGCCCTTCCCTCTGCAAGTGCATCTGTTAGATGCTTACCATGAAGTATCATTATCAGTATTATTCCATTTCTTTCTCTGCATTAGCTGATGAGCAACTGCTTGAGTTTATGGGTTGGGTCTTCTTTATCTTTGGGTCCCCAATGCCTACCCTAATACAATGCCCACTGCGTGGCAGTTACTCAGTAAATACTGGTAGAATGAAGAAAGGAATGAATGAATGAGCCTGTAGGTGCAGCTTCTTGAGTTGGCTTGAGACATTGCCTGTTTTTCTATCATAGGGCATTTGGACATAGGGGACAGAGCAGAGTGGACAAAATTGAATACATTTTCCTTTAAGTCCCCATTTGACCTTTGGAAAGGCTTGTGCTGGTTAGAAAGGTGCCAGTTAGAGTTTCTACCAAGAGTCGGTGCTATGAATCATCACTTGGGTCAAATACTGCCTGAACAATCCCTGGCAGAAATTGGTAAGTGATCTGGTTGCTGTAGTAAACAACAAAAGGCAGGTCGTTTGTGTGGGCTTCTTCACATCTGTAAAGGAGAGAGAATCAGGCATCAAGAACCTGGACTTGGGCTGCTTTTTTTATTCCCATTTCCAACCATACCACAAACATCATCCCCTACCACATGCCAAGCCTGTGCTATGTCCTGGGGGTCCGGGAACAGTCCGAACCCAGGATCTGCCTTCCAGAACCACAGTCTGGCAGGAGACAGACACTGACAATCAGAATAGGGTTCTCGAAGATGATAGAGCTTCCTGACCCTAAGGTCAACATTAGTCTGGTTTATGATTTGAAATTTCCAGAGTCAGACATGTTTCTGAGTAATAAATGTTTTTACATGTGGTCGGCTTGTTTGGTGTTTTCAGGCAGGTGGAGCTGGACAAAAAATAATAAAAATTTGACCAAAGGGGCCCTGGCCTCAGAATTTAGTTGTTCATACTGAGTCCAGCACAACTAGATGGTGCCTGGCTACCACCACTGACTGCTCTGACTAGTGTCACAATAGATGGTCCCGGGCAGAGCTGGAGAAAAATGTAGAACAAAATTCTAACTCACAGAAAAAAAAAAAAAAAAGACCAGACTTACTGGTCTGACAGAGACTGGAGAAACCATGAGAGTATGGCCCCCAGACACCCTTGTAGCTCAGTAATAAAGTCACTCCTGAAGTTCACCCTTCAGCCAAAGATTAGACAGACCCATAAAACAAAATGAGACTAAATGGGCACACCAGCCCAGGGGCAAGGACTAGATGGCAAGAGGGAATGGGAAAGCTAGTAATGGGGAACCCAAGGTTGAGAAGGGAGAGTGTTGACATGTCGTGGGGTTGGCAACCAGTGTCACAAAACAATGCATGTATTAATTGTTTAATGAGAAACTAGTTTGCTTTTAAACCTTCATCTAAAGTACAATAAAAAATATTATTATTAAATTAAAAAAAAAAAAGGATTTAGTTGTAGGAGAATACGTCATCATTGGCCAAGAGGAGAGGGCTCTCTGGTAGGCGCCCATGTCTGATCTTCTAGTTACTTTGTATCTTGTGACTTTGGTGAGAAAGGGGTGGGGGAACTGAGTCATGTTCACTTGACAGTGATTTTTGTAAATAGGAGGCTACTAAACAGGGAAACAGCGCGTGGGAAGAAAGGGAGGGCTGGCATTTCCTGCTCCCTTGAGCCCCTGGCAGAGCCACCTGGTCAGAGCCTGTGATTCAAGCCACCTGCACCAACTCAAGCCTCTTGCCACTAAAGATTGGGAGTATCAGCCTTTGGTCCACAAGCCCTATAGAATTTGCACAGTTTTGTGAGTGTGAGGGATTTTCCAGATAGAGAGTTGATGAGATTGCCAGTAGGTTACTTGAACCAAAAGAGATGTTAGCCCACACTGTGGCAGTGTAAAGTGATTTTTATACCACAGTGGGCTGGAATTGCCTCAGTGGAGAATAATTTGTAGGCTGATGGGAATGACTCAAATGTGAGAAAATTGATCATCCTGGAGAGGGAAGCTATCTAAGAATGAAATCCCAAAGTAGGTGAGAGGAGATGGCATTCAGTGCAAAAGTGGTAGGTTTGGCCTCTGGTAGGATCATGTGCCACAGAAGAGAAGCAGAGTGTCTGGTACAGATGTGGGCGGGGTGGGTCATGAATGTAACAGGAGAGAGGCAGAATACACAGATGCAGGCAAGGGTGGTACATGCTACTAATAAGCAAGTATATAATTAAGGCATAAATTCCTTTCTGGCAGAGAGGAGGGGGTCACCACACTCTCCTCAGCTTTTGAGATGCTATTAAATCCATGATGAAAAGGGCAGTCTTTGTCCCTCAAAGTATAATCTATGGCACAGCTGCCAGTTAGTGAACTGTTTGTGACCGGTCCATGACTATATAAATAATATAAAAGAGGGCACAGCTTGCATATGACCCAGGTACATCAACTACAACAAGAAGTACGCTGCTTGATTCAGCTAACTTTTTGTGACAAGACTTCCTCAGTGAAGGAAGCAGTATGTTCTTTTATGTCCTGGTGTAAGCTCTTTATCTCATCTCTGACCAGAATGTTGAGCAGCATTAGTCTAGACCTCAAAGGTGGCCTATCTTTCATCAGTTTTTCCAGCCAAGAGTCATGAATTCATGAGAAGAAAAGCTAAAAGATGTGAGATGTAGTCTTTTATAAATAGGCCTTCCCATGAGACTTTTATGCACAAATTGTTAGAGTCAGTGCAGGCTGACTCTTTCTGTGTAGCTGTGAGATGGCTGAGATAGGAGTCTGAAAGGGTGGTGGTCACTGTGGTAAAGTGTGAAAGGGGGAAGACACAGCAGATCAGAAATCAGGGTAGTTGGGTGGGAAAGTCTTGTATTATTTAAAATGGAATTAAAAAAATCACAGTGTCATGACTACCCTGTAAATGTACCTGAAGTGATTCACAGTAACTAGAAAAAACACTCCTATTCCAGGTATTAGGACAGCCAACATGTGCACATTTTCTGTGGTGTCACAGAAGGCAGGGGCTCTGCAGTGGCTTCCTCCAGGCCTGCATTCGATCACAAGTTCATGAGACCTGACACTTCAAAGTACTTTCTGTGCTGGTTTTCTTTAAATAGCACTGAATGTACGAGGTTGTAAGCACTCCGGGCCCCTTTTTGTATAATTCAGACCCAAATTTTTATTTCCAAAACATGTTATAACTTTTTGAAAAGACCCAGTTGGTTTATAGACAGAGTTGTTGACCTTGACAGTCTTTCTCTTGAAACCAGAAACCTCCGGATCTGTGTACTGTACTTCCCTCTCACTCCCTCTGATCAAGGGCTTCCCAGGGCTTGGGAGACAGCAGGCACTAATTTCGCACCTAATATGCTAAGGCCAGAAGACGTAAATTGTATGACACGTATGTATAGATCTGTAAGTCGCAGTAATAGAAATGATGCGCCTTCAGCCTTCCTATAAGATATGAGGACCTGAAAAAACAAGATCCAGGCAAAGCAAATGCCCAGTAGGGTTCACGTTTGTTGAAGAAAGAGATGTCTCAATGTGTCTGGCACTAACTAGGTTCAAGGCCCTGGGCTAGATAGTGGGCTTGGAGGTGGGACAGCATAAATAGCCAGTCTCATCCTCTGAGGGCTTTCCGTGGGGTAGACCTGCAGACAAAGACCCAAAGTTTTAGTGGTGAATACATGAGATACAGAGTCAACGCAGTAGTGAGGAGGGGCAAATCAGGAGGGTCTGAAAAGCATCAAGGAGTTGGCACTTGATCTGGCCTTGAAGGAGGGAGAGAAATTGGATGTACAGAGTTGGGGTGAGGAGGTTAGGATTACAGAGGCATCAGGAGGTGGGGAAGAACCTGGTGGTATTTTTGAGGGAAAGAAAGGAGTCCTTTGTGGCTAGAGGGTGAAGGAGGAGGGAAAACGAATGAAAGTTGAGGAGGAAGAAGGAGCCTGTTGGCATTTTGGGGCTTCTCTCAAGGACAGTGAAGAGCTGTTGAACATCCTCTTCATCCTTCAATACCCTTTTCCTCTATAAAACCTGCCTTGACTTCCCTACACTGAGCCGTCCATCCCCACACCCAGAGCGAGTTTCTCTGCCCTAATTCTGTATCTCAGACCGGTAAACATCACTGTGCCCATCCTCCTGTAAGCCGTTACCCATATGTCTATGTCCTTGTTAGACCCAGAGCTCTTCGAAGACAGGGACTTGGCTCTGTCAACCTGCCGCAGGGTATACACTTTGTAGTACTTGCTGGACTGGTGATGAAGGGGAAGGGTTGCTGGTTTAAGGATGATTGTCTGCTTATTTGTAGAAATGAGAAGGTGTGAAATGCCTGGTCACAGTTCTCTGTAAGTGGGAGAAGATAAGGAAGTGGAGTGATGGTAGGTCCTGTGGAAGGAGTGGGAGAGCCTTACTCATCCATCAGCTTATGAGGGCTTCAGGTCATCACTGTAGGTGCCGGCGTAGGGTCGTCCAAATGTTCCTTCAGCCCTGCAGACATTCAATTTGGTTTGGTGCTTCGCAGAATCATGGGGCTGCAGTGTTTGTGTGTGTGTGTGTGTGTGTGTGTGTGTGTGTGTGTGTGTGTATGTATATATGCTCTTTCTCACACATACAGGTGCACAGCCACCCCTCTGTGCCCCTTTCCACCAGTGGACAGTATTGTCACCTCCCCTTTGGCTTTCCCACCCTGCCTGGTTGCCATGGGGACTGCAGGGACTTGGATGTGTCCCCATATGGTCCGTGTGGTGTTTTATACATATGTGCTCATGAACATCTGCCCCCGCCTGCTCTGTCCAGGGGTATTTTAGTGATGCCTGGAACACGTTTGACTCCCTCATCGTAATCGGCAGCATTATAGACGTGGCCCTCAGCGAAGCGGACGTGAGTATGCACCGGCCCTGGCCGCCCACTGCCTCTGTGTCCTCTTGCCTTTGTCTGTGCACATTCTGCTCCCTGCCCTGCAGTGGCATCACCTGGACAAGTCACAGGTCCCAATTTCACTTGGTCTAAAACTAGGAATGTCCTAACGACAGCTGTGGAAAAGAGATGAGTTGAAAGACGCGTTTTAGGGCAGAGCTTTACCCCACGGCCTTTTTAGGAGCACTGACTTTTTGCAGCGTTTACTCAAGTCACTGGTAGGAGAGGTAAGATAGGGTGTCTCTAATTGTTTTTATTGGCTGTGTCAGAGCAATACCCCGATTGACATATCTGTAACATGTTTGTTTTAAGGCACATTTTTCAAGTAGCTGGGTGGTGTAATTCTAGAATGTTCCCCTTTTATAACACTGTCCTTTTCTTCTTTTTTCCTGGTGTGCTTCCTCCCCTCTGTGTCTTCTGAATGCTCACCCTAACAGCACTATTTCACTGATGCATGGAACACTTTTGATGCCTTAATTGTTGTTGGTAGCGTCGTTGATATTGCTATAACTGAAGTGAATGTAAGTAGCAAACTTTGTGTCCTATGATGTGATTGTTTTCGTTAAGTCTAACACACAGGCGACTAGAGACCTTACCCATGAATCTCTATACACATCAGAAACTCAGACGTAGATTTCTGTCTGGAAGACTATGAGCAATTTGTAGTCTCCCCCTCCCCTACACCTCCCCCAGATCCCTGAAAGTGGGGAAGTAAAAATTGTGTTCAAAGTGCCATTTTGGAACTAAAACAATACTTTTAAAGAGATCATTGAAGTTTTAAGGGGCGATGATCACTTTTGTGAGTACACGGACATTCTCACTCCGTAGCTGTGTGACCTTGGGAGGTCACCTGACTGCTTTGTGCCTCAGTTTTTCCAGTTGAAAATGGAGTTAACGATGTGTGCCTCGTATGCCCACCATGGTGCTGTGAAGCCCCAGGAGAGAAACCCCGCAGCCGCGCCCTGAGCACGTGGCGGCTGCCGGTGGGGTCCTCACCTGAGTCCTGTCTTTTCTGAGTCCGACTGATAACACTCGGGAAGACCCCACCTTCCAGCTTCCCAGAGGCTGATGCAGATTGGACGGCTGCCTAGACTGCCGCCTGCTCAGGACCAGGGGAGGGAGGGCCTAGTACTTATCAGGAGACGGGTGTCAGCACTCCGTTATCATATTCAGTGGAACCATTTGATGGGGGAAAGTACAGTAGCAGCACAGAAGGTGGAGGGACCTCTCACAGGAAGCATCCTGAGTACCACTTTCACAATTAAGGAGCTCAGGAAAGGAGAGCACCCCTCCCGCCAGGCTCCTCTGGGATGACCTCTGGAAGGGCCCCGGGTAGGGAAAAATGGCCCACCAGTTCATCAGCAAGTCTTAATGGGTGTCCGGTGTGTGCCCAGGTGGTGCAGGGCCCTTCCCAGGGACGAGGAGTGCATGGAGGGGCTGTTGTGCAGTGTCTGCTTTCTGCTCCATGGTGCCAGTCCAGCCCCCCGCCTCACACGCCTGGCCTAGAAGGGGCCACTACGCTTTGCCTGCTGACATCTTCAGGACTCTGAGGTCCATCCTGGTGCTCAGACATCCTGTATCAAATAAGGACAGTGAAATCCTTTATGCCTCTGCCTTGGGGGCCAGTCTGACTCTGGAGTGTAGACTCGTGGGACAACCACCAGCCTGGCAATCCCAAGACCCAGCAGTTCTGGTCCTAGTCCAGAACTGACTCGTTGAACCCAGGCCTCAATTTCCTCATGTGTGAAATGGGGTAAATAATATCTGCCCTCCTTGCCTCAGAGGTATGGTGTGATGATAAAATGATGTGAATATTTGTGAAAATGTTTGCTAAAATCTCAAAGTGTTACGCATTATTGTAAGTGTAGGTTTTCCATGTTATAGTAAGTGAATGGACTGTAAGACATGACCCATGCCCCTGAGGTGTGATGTAAGCCCCATTGCACTCAAATTCATGCCATGGCAAGAGTGACCCAGATGCATACATCCCCAACCTCCATAAGATCAGATGTATGTAAATTCTACTTTATGTGAGGTATTCCTTAAGTCAGCTATATAATTGTCATAGTTCAAAAAGTATATGTGATGTGTGGTTATAAAGCAATCTGATGCTAATGGGAGAACAGCAGGAGCTTAACTGGCTTCCATGGGCTCTCTCCTGAGTGTTCACAAGCAGACATCTCCTGCTGAATCATCTCACAGGGTAAAGTGCTGTGCTTGCCATCTGCATCAGAGTATACTTAAATGAAAATTCTGGCACAGACCTATGTGAGTCAGAGCGGGGTGTAAATGCTTAGTTTCTGGGTACCAGGATGTGGCCAAGGTTTGTCCGCCAAGTGGACAGCCCAGCTTTTGAATGCCTGGTGCACCTGCTGGCCAGTGGTGTGTGGCACGGTGCTACCACTCCTGCCGCAGGAGGTGCTCAACGTGCCTGTTCCCTCTGGCCCAGCCTTGCTCCTCCGCATGTCCATCCTGTCCTTCTTCGTCTTCCATCAGCGAGGATGTGCCAGGTCTACAGAAGTCCATGTGAATCAGCATTTGACACTGGGGCATCTGTACAAAGCAGGCTTTCATTAGGCCTGTTCCTGGCACTCAGTTAGACTTTAAAATTATGCTGGTACCCATACTGTTCTTCCAGTCAGTGACCTTTCCCCTGGTTAGATGTAGCCTGAGACGAAACTCTCCTCCTCTGGTGAGAGTGCCAGTCCTCCACCCTGGGCCAGTAGAATACCACCTTAGGAGATCACAGTGTTCCTGTACTGGAGCCCTGTAAACCTGTGACCGCACAGGGAATGCTCAAGGCTGTCTTCTCATGTGTTTGCTTTCTCAACACACATGTACTGGGTATCTACCATTTGTAGGCACTGGGCTAGACTTTAGGGAGGTACAAAGATAAAAAGACCAAATATCCTTAATCTCTGATGATATACATATACAAGTGGAACTTGATTCATGCTGCCCCTCCTCACTGCACACACATACAGTTTCCCAGGAGGGTAATGCACATCATATCCCTTGGCTTGTCACCTGGGCTCCCAGGTCAGCTGAGCATGAACACCCTCGGTTCATTGTTGGCTGTTTTTAGTTGCCATGAGTCATCATTATTGCAATATTTAACCTGCTGTGCTCTCCCCCAACCTCTGTTGATCTTTCTTTTCTGTTGCCTAATTGATTTTCATGTTGGTTTTATTTTTAGAAAATTGTAGCGGCAAGTATATATAAACATACATACGGTGAAGTCGTTGTTAAAGCCAAACCACTTCTAAAGACTGTATACTTGTTTTTTGGCTCACTCACCTTTGTCTTTCACCCAGTTTCCCAGGCCATGCTGAGGACTGGGCATGGTCATCTAAATTGTTTCACATTCCATATTGTTTTCTCCAACCCTAGGCCTGAGTTGGGGCCATCTTGGTCAGTCACACTTGGCTCTGTGATTTGCCAGCATAGTCTCCAGGAATGAATTATCTGGCCTGGAAATGAGGGGCAGAACTTACTTTGTATTCTTTGCAAAAACATTTTGGATGGCCCTTTCCACTGTCCTGCTTGCATGCTCACCCAACCCTCTCCATCCCGTGGCCTTGCTCTCACATCCCCCACCCTGCTCTGTTCATGGTTTGATAGCTCTCATGGACTTGTGTTCATCACATTTGGTCATAACATCACAAAGCTGCTAAAATGTCAGATGATGACTGGCGGGCTCACTTTTCTCCCTCTTTGATGCCTGTTGTTCCTTGAATGGTGAAATAACCCAGCAACATACTCTCCCTAGTGTGGGAGGTGGCTGTCTCTGACATTTAGACTTTGCCCATTATCATTATTGTTTGGGAAGCAAAATAGTTGTTTAGAAACCATGTCTGTCTTGTTATTATTTACTGAAAAGAGTGTGAAAAGTCTGTAGGGAGCTCGCTCCCAGGTACCCAAGAATTTTCCCTGACTTGTCAAATACCTGGTTTGGACCAGGTGCCCAACAGAGATTTGGCGTCCTGTCTTGAACCTGTGGTGAACTCGTTCAGACTTCCCCACCCCAATTCCTTATCTAATCCTTTTCCACGAACCAGGTCATCAAGGTACTGATTTGTAGGCACAGACTCAGCACCCCTAGATATAGAAGTCCTCTCCCCCAGAGGTGTTACATTCCAGGTCAGAAGTAGTCACAGGGAAGCTCTGTCAGTGTCTTCCCCCAAAAGACTGGCTTCTCCAGGATGCATCCGGGGAACTGGCCTGCCAGTTCTGGCATGTTGGTTTGCTTACTTTGTGGTTTGGAAAACTGCATATGCTTAGCTCTTTCAAGCAAAGGTGGAAATTATTACAGAAAGTGCAGACTGATGCCTCTGATTTCACTTGGGAAACTCAAGGCTGATTTGGCTTCCACAGCTGCAGTGGGCTGGCCCAGAGCCTGTACCTAAAGATCCTGCTTGGAAGCCCTGAGAGAAGGGACTGGGAGGAACATCAGGAGAGCCCCAGGGTTCTCAGGAGCTCTCCAGACCCTGCTGTGTAGCCTAACTTCCTGAGGCTGAGGGACCCTCTTCCTGCAGAGGTTTCCACTTGGAGGCTGTGGCATCTCAGAGCTCGAAGGAGCTACTAGGGCCATCTGGTCCAAGCCCTGAGATGACACTGGAATTCTCTCTATTGAGAACTGATCACTGAGTCCCTAGTAGATGTCTTTAGAAAGTTACCTGGGGTGTGAGCTCTTCCCCAATCTTGTGTCCTCTAGGGGTGTCCTGTGGTTAGAAATTGGCTGCCATTGATCCCAGGAGTCCCATTGAACATGACTTCACCAATGCTCCGTTTCCACTCTTCACCAGTTCCATTTGTCCTAAGCCACCTCCATCCCTTGTAAGGAAGATGGGGATGGAGCCTAATCTCTGTACCAGGCTGTAAAGCCCATCTCAGTACTGAACCTTCATCAGCTCCAAAAGAACCCAATTCTCAGCTCTCACAACCTGAGTGGGGTTTTCTAGTGGTCCCACTCTGAAGGGCCACACCAAACCTAAAGGGAATTAGCTGCCATGGGTAACCAGCTGAAGACTGTCCCAGTTTAACCTTGGCCTAGGATGGCTGTTCTCAGCTCTCATGGCGCATTAGAATCATGTGGGAGCTTTTAAAATTTCCAGTGCCCAGACACACCCAGCTCAATTAACTAAGAAGCTTTGGGGTGAGACCTAGGCACCATATTTTGTTAAAGATCCCTGTGGTTTCAGTGTGCAGCCCAGGTTGAGAGCTACTGGCCTGCCCTTTCATCTAGCTGGCATTTGCAGTTCGGGCAAAGCCATCCTCAGGGCCCTTCCAGTTTGTAAGATATTTTGGCATCTTGCACTATCTCCCAGTGCTGCCAGCCAGCGCCCCCTGAGCAGTCCTTCCTGCCCAGTGTGGCGGGGGAGGAGGGAGCTGTTGCAGGCCGCACTGGGTTGCATGCAGTTTGGCGTGCTGTGTGCTCTTGCCTTCCTTTCTTGCATGTTGTGCTGCCTTCTTCCTCCTGAAATTGCTGTCTCCTCCTCCTTTTTGCTTTTTAAATGAATATCTATGGTTTGACGTTCAGAGCCCATGATTTGTCATACTTCAGAGATATTGGTTAAAAAGAGACGTGCATTTCAAGAGTCATTTGGCTGCCAAGTTTTCCATACCATGAGGAAGGGTTGGTGAATAATCTGTCAGTCTTGGAGCGGGACAGTGAGGGGCAAGCAGAAGGAGCAGGGGCCAGATTGTGGTCTGCAAGAGTGTCTTCCTCACCAACAGGCCTCCCTATTCTCTGAGCAGGTCCAACACAAGTCAGGCACATTTGCAAAGGGTTGCTGTGGAGTGCCGTGCCTTATGTACACTCTCTGGTCCCTTGTGCATGGGCAAGCAGAGGGGTGTGTGTGTGTGTGTGTGTGTGTGTGTGTGTGTGTGTGTAGACGCCCATACGCACACCCTCATACTCCAGCCACGAGAGGCAAAAGTGAAGCCTCCCTGTGCACACCCCATAGGGAGATGGTACAGGAGACAGAGGGGACTTTGGAAAACTAGTTCCTTCGTTTGTTAAAGCTCTTAAATTAAAAAAAAAAAAAAAAAATTCTGTCCTTTAAAAAGATGTTGTTTGTTCTGAGGTAAGATAAGAGGAAAATGGAAACAGCAAGTCAGGGCTTTGATGAGCCCATTGCAGAGTTCACATTGTGAGCGTCCCAGGTGAAACAGAGACCCCTGGTAACTCCACCAGAATTTGTCAGTCTTGGTTCCTAGTGACATTGCTGAATTTCAGTTGTTCCGTGCCAGGGAGGACGCACTTGGTCTGATGGGAACAGAGAGCAGTCCTGGAGGTTTATGGGCTGCAGGCAGGTGTAGCTGTGTTTGCCTTGTTTGCTAGAGTCACTCTGTTCCTCAGGATCAGGAGTGGCCTGTGCAGAACCAGTTATCTTCAGAGACCCAAAACCTGACTGAGTGAAGAGAGCTAGTTTCCCTAGGAGACACAGAGTTGCACTCTGCATTTCTGTCTTTAGGGAAAAGTGCCGTTTTGCAGCATTATCTGTTACTGGTGTCTGTCAGCCTTGGACCATCATGTCCTTGGATGTGATTAGAAAGTAATGTGTCTGTGTCTGTGCCAATGACTGCCCACTCTCAGGTCCAGTGCTCCACACAGTGACGCTGGCATCTTCTCAGGGAGAGGACAGGTGTGTTGTCCTCAAACACTAACCACACATTTTTAAAACGGGGAGAATGTCCTCCTGAACAACTGCTTCCTTCCCAGTTCATTAATACATTTTCAATCTTTGATTTCTTAAAGCCAACTGAAAGTGAAAATATCCCTGTCCCAACTGCTGCACCTGGGGTAAGATCAGTAACTAGTCCCCAGGGGCTGGGCCTTTTCCTTGAATTTATTATTTGACCATGTTGAGTTTTCCACTGGTTTTTCTGTATTCTCCATGATTGTCCTTCCAGAACAGTGTCTGCAGTGGTTTGCATTCATCATTAGTGTCCAGTACTCTTGACCAACCTAGCGTTCTCCTCTTAACACGGTAGAACACATGGACATGCATGTGCTATGTGGACACAGTTTTCCAAGCCCTGTGTTGTTAGCATGTAACTTTTCCTTTCATATCATGCTTTTTAAGGTGAAAAGGCCCTAGAAACACATCTTCAATTCTTACCTCTGTCACCTTTGCATCTGTTGCTGTTTTTCTGAAAGTGTTGCATGTTCTACTTTCCATTGGGTTTGACCTCTCCGTGGTAACCCTTCAGAACTCTGAAGAGAGCAATAGAATCTCCATCACCTTTTTCCGTCTTTTCCGAGTGATGCGATTGGTGAAGCTCCTCAGCAGGGGGGAAGGCATCCGGACATTGCTGTGGACTTTTATCAAGTCCTTTCAGGTAAGAATATGCCAAGGGCCTCTCTGTTTGTCTTTGAAGATCATTTGTAAGTCAGTGATTGTCCCCTGTCCCAGAAGATCCAGACTTCCTCCAGTGTCCCTTCCTAGGACACTGTGTAGATCTAGGTCAATAGAGAATATGGAATGCTGGAGACACCTGACCTAAGGTTACTTGGGCAAATCAAAGAGGATTAGTTGCCTAAAGGAGACAGAAGAGAAAGCATTAAGGACGCATAGCTGAGAGATCTGCAACATTTTCCAGTAGAGATGTGGATCCTCTGCGCCCATCCTTCCCAGGGTGCCAGTGGGGAATGATGATGTCTGAGAGAGTGAGGGTCGTAGCAGACTCCCTGGCCACCTAACAGCCTCTCTGTAGGGTGGCTTCTCCTCACAAGACTGCAGCAGTCCTGTGTGTCAGCTAGTCTGTGTAAGAATCAGAGACCACTTCACCTGGACCACCATACCCGTCATCAGTCTCTGGAAGGATTACAGAGTTCATGACATTTAAGTATAAGCCAGATCTCATTTGTCACCTTTAATTCTCCACGCTGGTGCTGCCAAGTTCTACTCTGCTCCTAAACAGAACCCAGCTTCTCCTGTACCTTCCAGTCTGAAGCCGTTGTGGGCAGGGGTACAGATTCTTGTTAGAAGGTATACTGGATATGTACACACATTAGAAAGTGAATCACGAATCTTCCTTTCTTTATTATTTGACTTTTTTAAATTCAAAAGTAATCAGTGCTTCATGTAAGCAAAGCTATCTGAAGATCTAGAAAAGAAAAGCTCAAACTTGCCCCTCGCCCACTTCTAAGGTGACCAGTGTTAACATCCCAATATGTATTTTTCTGGAGTGGGTAGGATTTTGACAGGTAGAAAAGGAAAGGGATGGAATCTGGGGTAAGGGGATATGTGCAGGAGCCCAAAGAAGGGAAGTCACAGCCCTGTTAGAGGAGAATGAGGTAGGAGGAGCTGGGCTTACAGCTCTGAGAAAGGCAGGGCAGAGTGAGGCCCTCAGGCATTGAGTCTGGGCCAGCTGTCAGGGATGAAAGCACAGTCTTTGTTATTAGTAATAAAGTACCGTAGCTCGTTAATTAACTGCTATAAAAATAGAATAAAATCATGCTTATATCTATAATGTCATTCTTCCTTTACAAGAAATTATTAAACTTTTTTTTTCATTTGGTCACTATAGGTAAGGCGTTCATCTCACAGAACAGCAGCTCATAAAAACTGAGAAATGATGCCAGAAAAAGTCTTAAGCATTCATTAATCTAGGAAAAAAGTGCATGTAGTTATGATGAGGAAAGTCTGAAACCCACCCTGTGGAAGTCCACTAACCAGTCCAGCTGTCGGAGATGGTGCCTACTGCACTGGGCCAGGCTGGCAGTCCCCAGTTCACAGCTGGCACAAGTTGGCATGTGGCATAACTTGTTAGCCACTGAGTTTCCGATAACCTTCTCCAATAGGAGAGAAAGTAGATGCTTTAAGAGCATGTGCTAGGAATTAAGCATACCATCTGGTCATCCCCGTGCATATGGACATCCTCCACCACGTGATGAGGTAGACAATAAGTTAGGAGCAGTAGATTAGGGGACCAGGGTCTGATCAGACACAGACACTCGTGTTTGATGTTACTGAGGAGAAAGAACCCAAGCTTGGTGCCCAACCATCTGGCTCCTTTTCTTCCTTGGTCCAGCCCCTACACTTTGTGGTTCTTCCAGAAAGCGTGCATTTTAAGAAAGGTGTCTTGCATTCTACAGCAACAGCCAGAAACTGGTTCTTCCCTCTGACCTGGTAATTCCACCCCGGAGACTTCACCCTAAGTAAATCGCTTGGTTAGAAGCAAGGTGATTTAGTGTAAAGATGCTCCTTTATGACATTATCTACAATAACCCCCCACATACATGCCCATAAAAGACAGTAGAAGTAATCTAAATGTGCAGTGTTTTTGAATGGTTTGATAAATGATGATGATTTCACAAAGGAATCCAATGGTGACTTTAAAAATCATTAAGTCTGTGTTGGAAATGCTTAGGGATACAGTGTTAGTGACTGTGGTAAGCACGTCCTGACTGAACTTCGTAACACGGGATGTGCCTATGGATGGTATACCCTGGACTGAAAATAGTTGTGCTGTGATAGATAGTAAGATACAGGATTTAAAAAGTTCTTCCTCATTATTGGTGTCTTTTCAATATAACACATGGAAAAGAAGAGAAACGTGTGGCACATGGAGGGGGTCTTGGCCGTCCGCTCCTGAGGAATCACAGGGGCAGGAGGCAGTGCTGAGCCAAGTGTTTCTCCCATCTAGGCCCTCCCGTATGTCGCCCTTCTCATAGCCATGCTGTTCTTCATCTATGCGGTTATTGGCATGCAGGTAAGCTCCAGCTGCCTTTCCCTCAGGCCCCCCTTGGCTGAGTAGCCCCAATCTGTGACAAGGTGTACTTTTGCAAAGTGAAATGGGAAGATGAGGTCATGAGTTTTCAACCAAACCCATTGGCCTTTGAGGACATAAAATGGAGATGAGAACAATGTGGCTCCTTAGGAGAGGCCTCCACAGGAAAGCGCCATGCCAGGCGAGACCCAGGCTCAGAAAAGCACTCTAAGAAGATGGGCAGGTTGGGGAGAGCACCTTTGTTGAATGAATGAAGTGCCAGGCACCCCGGGGAAGCCCTAGTTATAAGTGTACATGTGGGGTTTGTGTGTGTATGTGTAACAAAGTCTATTCATTTTTCCTAATAATTTCTCTCCACAGATGTTTGGGAAAGTTGCCATGAGAGATAACAACCAGATCAATAGAAATAATAACTTCCAAACCTTTCCGCAGGCGGTGCTCCTGCTCTTCAGGTAAGGGAGCCCAGCACGGTGGTGCTCCTGGGGCGGGCCCAGGGAGGGAGCGCTCTCTAGCTCTGGGCTCTGGAGCAGCCTGACCTGTCTGGAGGGACAGAGGCTGCATGTTACTAAAGTAGTGTGGCCTTTTCTTTTTGTATTTTTAAACAGGGAGACTGTTTATTTTATTTATTATTATTTATTTTATTTATATTTCAGTCCCAGAAGAATTTTGCTGTATTGTTAAAACTGCTGAGGTTGTTCAGATTGTGGCTGGCTTAAAGTTTCTATTTTCCCTGTTTGAGAGTTAGCAGATTGATTTAAAGGCCCTCAGGAAAACTGTAGGATATATGCCTCTGTGTGGGAGCATGCCCTTAAATACACCCAGGAAAATGGAAATTACCAGGAACGTAGAGACCTTTGGCACAGCGAGTGGGGAACATCGTAACGTGTGATTTCAGATTTCGCAGGATGGTTTTAACCTCAGTTGGTTAACTCTGTAAGCAAGTTGCCTCCTAGTAAGAGAACTTCTGAGAAATTGTGGAAATAATTTCTAATACATCTAGTAACTGAAAAATCATTTGCAAGTTAGGTGGTTTCCAATTCTCGCTTTCAATAAAATTGAGTGGGAATCTCATCATGTTGTCAGATACAGGTCATTAAAAATAATGCGTAATGGTTTAAAAATTGTAATACATAAGTGTCTAAAGTAGAGGACACAAAACAAACATCTATTTATATGAAAAGAATTGGCATGCTTGTTTCAAATTATTGTTATGAATCAAAGGGTGTAATAGCAGCGTCAATTATTGAAATAAGTAGAAATTTCAGATTTTTACAAATTCAAACTGGCTGTTCCCAAAATTACGTAAGTTTTACTCTAGTTAAGATCTTTTCCCCCATAGGTCTAAACCTTAAAATCCTTCCTTCCCATATTAAAGTCCTTTTTTTTTTTTTTTTTTTCAATCTGAAAAAGGTGTGCCACCGGGGAGGCCTGGCAGGAAATCATGCTAGCCTGCCTCCCCGGGAAGCTCTGTGACCCAGAGTCGGACTATAACCCCGGGGAGGAGTACACGTGCGGGAGCAATTTTGCCATTGTTTATTTCATCAGTTTTTACATGCTCTGTGCGTTTCTGGTAAGTGATGAGAATAGCTCCCCCGCTCAATTTAGGGAGGTTCATACAGCGTTTGGGGTTCAAACCAATGATGTTGCCTTGTCAGTCACCATGGAATATTCTGTGTTGCTGAGCACTCTAGATTCCACTTTGCTGCTGGAGATTTTTGTTTAATCACGCATGTGTCACTATTGCATTCGATGTAAGCAGAGGCTGGGGTAAACCGGTTTGGGGTAACTCCCACTGTAGCTTCTTAGGGCTGCTGGTTCTTTTTTTTTTTTCTTTATTTCAAAGTTACCACACATAGCAAGCTCTTAAGACTGTAAGTTATTTGGTAGCAATGAAATGATCAAACTGTATTGTCTTCAAAAGGACAGAGTAATGTATGCCCCTGCCCTCCCTGGAACTGTACCAAAGCCATTTTCGAAAGCTAGAAGCTGGTCCTATTCTTAAACATTCTCCAGTAGGAAAAATTTTACAACCTCTCGTGAAGAAATGGTTTCAAAAGTTTCATGGCCCATATAGTTAGGAGGCAATCACTAGGGCCTAAGCCAGTTCTTCCCCCTGCAGCTGAAGCTCCCTCCTTGTCATTTGCTTTTTCAGATCATCAATCTGTTTGTGGCCGTCATCATGGACAACTTTGATTATCTGACCCGGGACTGGTCTATTCTGGGGCCTCACCATTTAGATGAATTCAAACGAATATGGTCAGAATATGACCCTGAGGCAAAGTAGGTTGACAAGGACTCCATCTGGCTTATGTGGGCTGTTTTGGAATGTTGGCTGCAATTTTTGTGGAAGATGGGATGGGCCGAAAGTTCAGTCTAGCCAATGCCGTCCTGGACCTCATACTGTGCTTTACTTCCAGGGGACGGATAAAACACCTGGATGTGGTCACTCTGCTCAGGCGCATCCAGCCACCCCTGGGGTTTGGGAAATTATGCCCACACAGAGTAGCGTGCAAGGTGAGTGTCCCATTGGCATGTCTGACAGCCTCTCATGGGGGCTCGCTGCTTCACTCGACATTTACTAAGTGGCACTCTGTGAAGCCTCTGTCAGGTGCTGGGGTTGCAGAAATGAGTGATAATGGGATTCCTGCCTTTCGGAACTCTCAGATTTGTAGCTCTTGGGCTACCCCGTCAGCCAACAGTAAGAATAGGAATGGAATTATTTAATTTGTCATTGAGTGGATAATTGGGAAGGTGATAGTTGTGTCAGATCCAGAAGGGGAAGTGGGAGTTTGTCAGAGAAGAGGGCATTCCAGGCAGGCAGCCCAGAGAACCCAGAGATGGAGGCAGAGGATAGATGTCATAGCAGCAAATGATGAGTCGCTTTCCGTGGCTAGAACACAAGAGGAAGGAGCAGAAGGCCACAGGCACAGGCTGAGCCTAGTTGTGAGGAACCTTCTATTCTGTGCTGAGTCGCATGGAAAATGAGGAGATGCTGGGGAAGGAACATGAGTAGATTTCTATTTTAGAAAGCTGACCCTGTTGACAATGTAGATGTAGACTGGAAGCAGTGGAGCCAACCAGGTTATCTGAGTCCGAAATAACAGTAACCTGAGTGCGGGCAGTGGAAGTGGGACTAGAGAAGGGGCATACTTTAAAGATACACATAGGAAGTAAAATGGAAGAGACTTGATGACCTGGATGAGGGGAGGGAGGAGTGAGAAGGGACTGTATCTCCTAGTTTGGGTGGTGGTGTACTCGGTGGTGCTGTGATTCTCATGACCCCCTTGCTGCCAGACCCCCTGTGGCCTTTGGGTACAGAGGACCTCCTTTCCTGAAGGAGCAGAACAAAGTCTAAAATATATTTTGGACTTTCAACAAAGTCTGAGCCAAACTGATTGTTCCCTGCCCAGAAAACCCAGAAAGCCTCATTGGCAAGTCCTCAGGGTCTTTGCTTCTCCTTAGGCTGGCCCCTAGACATAGGTACAGGGAAGAAGCCACAGAAGTTTTTTACTTTTTCGTAAGTTCCCCAGTATCAGCCTCTTTTCTGTTTTCCAATACAAGATGGGTTCCAATCTTGTATCCAATCTGATGTCTTCTTGTGCTTGGATTTCCAGGCTCTTTCATAAAGGGTCTAAGCATCCTTAAGGCAAAAGTGGTCCATTTTGCTGATCACTGGAACTTGCTGGGGAAAGTAAATGGATAGCCAGAGCATTCTGGCTGCCTGAGCTGGTTCTGTGGATGGGATGATTGATAATAGGACTAGGAATTTAAACAGGATAGGACTTGAGAACACAAGGTTCTAGCCTAGCCCATCAATAAGGAGGAGAAAAATAAGACCTCTTTCTCTTGGGACACCCTGACAGCCAACAATAAGAAATTTTAAAATACTGACAATGCACTAGGCTAAAATCATTGTCTGTGATCTTCTTTAATCCTTGTGAGGCCCATTTGACGTGGGTACAGTCATCTGCATTTACAGATCAGGCTACTGGGGCCCGAGAGGGTGAGTTACTTCCCCAAGTTCTCTCTGCCTTTCTTTGCTGCTGTCAGAGGGACCAGAAGAGATGTAAGAGAAGCAGGAAATGTGACTCCTTCTCCGAAAGACCAACTACTCAGAGAAAACACATAGACTCATACAAAACACTACACAGTGGTCTTACCAGAGGGAAGGTTCCTTGAGGGACATCCCTGTGTTAGAAAGAGAAGTGGACACTGCTGGTTGAGAACTGAAGTTCTAGGCCCCGTGCCTGGTCCTTTGTACCTGTTAAGTCATTTAACCCTTAAGGATGTGCCCAGAATGGAGTTCTGACCCCAAGAGAGTTGATTAGTGTGAAAGGGGAAAGAATGATTGAACAGTGAGCGTTAATTGTTTAAAATACAAACAAAGCACACCGAGTGCCAGCATTTGTGTTTCCTGACTAAAACTTTGACCTTTGTTGTCCTAGAGCCCCCTAGATGGTGCAGCTCCCCGGACGACTGTTGAATTAAATTGAGGGTGGACTAGAAAAGAGATGAGGGATAAACAGAGAATAAATATCAGAAGGGGATATGGCTGCCAACAGTCATTCACGTTCTATTAAAAATTTTTTCTTTCTGTTTACAGAGATTAGTTGCCATGAACATGCCTCTCAACAGTGATGGCACAGTCATGTTTAATGCAACTCTGTTTGCCTTGGTTCGAACTGCTCTTAAAATCAAGACTGAAGGTAAGAATTCCCTGGAAGAAGGACAGGTGGTGGAAGAGGTAGGAGATGGCATATCCCACCCTGCGTTCTCCCGTCTTGGCCTTTTCTTGTCAAACAGGAAGCCCTGGGGAAGGGGACCAGTGAGTGTAATGAGGATGTCTGTGCCTGGCTTTCTGGTTGTCCCCTGCCTCACTCATTCCTTCTTTCCTTCCTTTGTGATTCACCTTGTTCTGGAAAGTTTGGAGGTATCTTGTCCCACTGCTTACTACATAGCAGGAGAAACAGGTGTGGGGTCAGGACAGAGCCATAACCACCACAAATGATTTCATTCCAGCTGTCACTAGTTGTGTGACCTTCGGCAAGGTATTTCAGTGTTCTGAACCGTAGCTTCCTTCTCTATAAAAAAAGAAATAAATATGCCCACATCAGGGCAGGTCTTGAGGATTAGATGAGGTGATGTTTGCAGAAGCATCTACCCAGTGTCTAGCACATAGCTGGCACTTGGGAAATACCGTTGGAATGAGTATCTTCTCAGGTGAAAGCCCAACCAGCATGGTCTTCATGGCCATGCTTATTAGAAACAACTAAACCTGTTGCCATCGAGTCGACTCCAACTCATAGCAATACTACAGGACAGAGCAGAACTGCCCCATAGGGTTTCCAAGGAGTGCCTGGTGGATTTGAACTGCTGACCTTTTGTTTAGCAGCCGTAGCTCTTAACCACTATGCCAGCAGGGTTTCCCTGGTAAAATCCTGGTGAAACAAGCATGGCCATTGAGTTTGGCTCACTGGTGACTTTAGAGGTGGGATGGAAAGCAGGCTGCAGCAGGCTGAGGAATGACTAGCAGGTAAGGAAGGGGAGACCACAAGGGGAGCTGACTCTGTGAGGCACCTGGCAGAGGAGAAGGAAGAGGCGGCAGCAAGGGGTGCATGTGGAGTCAGCGGGCAGCTGTTTTCTCACAACACCAGGGCTCAGGGTGAATCTATCCAGAAAAGCCAGTATCTTCAAGCCTAACTGACAGGTACTCCTTGCGGTGTGCTCATCCATACCTGGCTCTGGGCCAGCACCACTAAGGGATGTGGAAGGCAGGAGAGTCTTACATTCTGATATGTGAGTTGAGAAGACAAAGCACGTGCCTGTGAAACATCATCCCATATAATAAAAGATCAGATGAGTATATGCAGTAGGAATTCAGAGAAGTCTTGTTTGACTGAAATTTAGGCTGGATCTTTAAGGTTGGAGGCAGGATTTAGAACAGCCAGAGAAGAAGGAAAGGCCTTTCTAGGCTGGGACCCAGTGGGAAACAGATGGGTCTTGGCTGTGGGAGGGTGGGGTGGGGCCAGATGGGGGTAGACCTTGAATTCCAGGGTAAAGTGTGGTTGTTTCCATAGTGGAATGACTGACCCATCAGAAGGGCTTGAATATAACAAGTGTGTATGACCTTGACTGGGGCGCCTGGTGGGAGGGGGCACCCCATCACAGACCAGTGCACTAACCCAGGTCAAGCTGGGGCAGAGCAGCTGTGATAAGAACAGGGAGGGAGAGCTGAGTATAAGAAACAAAGCTCGTCTTTCCCTTTTTGCTTTTTGAATTCAGGAAACCTGGAACAAGCTAATGAAGAACTCCGAGCTGTGATAAAGAAAATCTGGAAGAAAACCAGCATGAAACTACTTGACCAAGTTGTCCCTCCAGCTGGTGGTCAGTGCAACCTATTTCCTAAGTAGTCCTTGGCCAATGCTTTGGTTTTAACAAAGATGTTTCCACAAAGTCCAGAGAGCATTTGCGGAAAGCTTTATGATCAGCTAGGGCACTATGGCCAATAACTAGAGAAAGCCCTTTGGCAATTTGGTGTAGTTATTTGAGGTCATATGAAGAGCATTCCAGACAAAGGAAAGGCTTCATGTGAGAAGGAAACCAAGACCCAGATAGCTTGAGTGGGGTTTAGAGAACAAGCTTGCTATCTCAAAAGGAAACACCTGTATTTTTTTTTTTTTTTTGGTCCTAATGAAATGTTTAAAATCAGTTTCCAATTATCCTTCAACCTATTGTTGAAAACTTTTTACAAAAAATAGATCACTTTCAGGAAATGATATTTTTGAAATGGTCTTAAAAGGCTAAATTTACTAATATATATGTATATATACATATATATACACACAACAAAAATGTCCCTTTAACTAGACTTTAGAGTAGGAACAGAACTAACAGGCATGTTTATTTCCTCTTGTTATTTATCATAAAATAACTCACTAAACTGTTTTCAGATTTTATATATATATAAAGCCTATATATATATAAAATATATAATGTTTTTCCATTTTTGTTTAAATACCTACAGACTTAGAAGTTGAGGTGTTTGTTTTGACTGTTTCATTTTAAGTTTTAAAGGTGCAGGATCCGTTTACCTGGTGCCACCACAACAGCATTTTAGCCACCCCCAGCCCTGGGCACATTCTAAGCATTGGGTGTGTTTTGTAACCTACCGAACTTTTATAGTGTCACTGCCCCTGCAGCTTTTGAGATTGGTCTGGCTCAGGTCTGGAAGCCGACTCCGGAACCCGGGCCAGGATGGTGGCCAAGCTGCTCCTTCTGAGAAGGTGACAACTTCTGGCTCTCGGGGCCAAGAGAGCAGCATGCTGGCTGCCAGCTCTGCTCCTCAGCATGAAGTGAGAAGCAGTAGAAGCTTTGGTGGCTGGAGGGAGCCACTCTTAGCTGGCATGGCCACCAACTCAAAGCTGGGGCAGATGGCCCAGAAAGAAACCATAGAGGGAAAACAAACCCAAAGAAAACTCCACCTAGAGAACGCTGGCTCTCCACGGGAGAACTGATACTGCACATTTAAAACAACTTTTTGGTTTTAGTTTTTTCCTTTTAGCTGCACACCCAAGTGTTCGCATGGCTTAGATGAATTGCTTTTTAAAATTGTTGTAACAATCTGCTTGAGCTTTTTCTGCAGCCTCCATTCCTTTCAACTCTCAGTCTTTCAGAATATTCTGAAGCAATTCTGTTTTAGGGTGGTGGCATGGAATCAGAGTTATCTCTTGCCAACTGTATTCCCCTACAATGTTTCTTAAAATACAGATGCATGCTTCAGAATAGCAGGCTGTGCCTGTCTATGTAAACCTTCCTCCTGCTGTCCAGAGGCCCCTGCTTCTCCCTTGCTGAGCCTCACTTCTCTCTTGAAATGCTACCTTCATTCCCATTAATCTAACTCACACACTAATGCCCATCCTCCTGGGACTCACTGGGAGAGCATCACCCTCATTATTGTGAAACTTCATTTCTTGTAACTTTACCAGAAAAAAAGTCCAGAATTTGACTCATCATCTGAACTCCTGTCCCTAGAAAAACTGCTCAACTTTTAGTTCTACTAGACTTCTAATAAAAGATAAATATTCTTCAGCTTTCCTCGTCCAACAACTGCACCTGGATTTTTCTCTATATTTCTTAAAATGGATTGGGGTTTAGGATGAGAAGTGTTAATCTGTCCCAAAAAGATAGCAAGAGTCACTATGATACCCAAGAAGAAAGAAGCAGGGCCTTAGTGGGAGATAGAATGCTCCAGAATGTCAGTGTCGTTGTTTAGTTAAGTGTCAAGTAGAGAGCTGATCCAGGTCGAAGCTTAAATAAGCACTGTTACCACTGAAGAAGTTCAGAAGGCAGTGACTTCCAGGCATTCTGAACGGACTCTGAAACAGTTGCTGGGCAAGGGTTTAGAATCTGGCATTTGTCACTTGTCTCTTTGCCCTCTTTCATCTTCTGGTAGACGAGTGATTCCCAGCCTTTCCAACATCATGGCACACTTAGAACACTGGGCAAACACAGGTAGCCCCCAGAGGCCGAAGGCTTCAGTGTCCCGCACACTGTAAGCTGGTTAGAGCAGCAGACTGAATATGGCCAGCCTTCCCTGGTGCCCGGGATTGGCAGATGTGAGGTCTCAGGGATCCCGTTGTAACCCTGGAGACAGAGCAGAGTAGGATGCTTGTCTTAGGAAGCTTTGCTGGTATGGATGTCATCTGAGGTGCTACCCAGATCATCAAGAGCTTGATAACAAGCGGTATTTAGCAATGGACTGTGGACTACAAGTCTGGAGCTTCCATTCTCTACTGTCAGGGGTCTAGGGACTTTTGGCCTCGGGGACAGCCTAACCACTCTCTCCATCAGCAGTGCTGAGCTGCCTCATTTCCCATCTCTACCTCAGCCTTCATTCCTTGACCTGGATTGTTTGCTCCTTTTCCCTGAGGAGCACACAGAGCTTATTCCATCTCTCTCCAGCCCTGAGCCTAGACACCCACAGTAGTCATTCCTTCTCTTCCTTTCTTTTCTATTCTGCTGTATCTTTGGCTTTTCTTTTTCTTGAAAACTCTTCCTAGGGCCTAGTCTCCAATTAGATCAGCATCTCAGTGGATAAGACCAAGTGGTCCTTGAATCCTGCCTTCAGAGCCCTGAGTGGACCTGCCCCTCCTCTGGAGCCACCCTTAGGGCAAAAACATGGTTAGCCCTCTGCAATGAGTATATCGCCATGCCAGGTTCTGGGCCAGGGAGAGCTAAGACCCTCCTGCAGGAGCCTAGCATGATCCAGGCTGAAGGGAGGTGACGCTTAGGCCTGTGTTTGCTGGAAGCATCCTAGGGTCTTCTGTAGATAGAGCCAGTGCCCTTTCTGGGGGCCTGTGGAGAAAACTTGGAGCCCTGGACATAAGAGCAAGGCAGTGGCAGGTGAAGAATCTCCCTGGGTTCCTTGGAGTCCACCAGTCAGTCAGCAATTGGTCCACATCCTGTGTGTAGCCAGTAGAGAGAGACTTGTCCTCTGGGAGAGGCAGCTCCAAAGCAGGTGACTGTTGTGGCCAGAGCTCAGCTGTCCCTCAGGGCAGAGTTGTGGAGGAAGAACCCAGGCTCAGGAAGGCACAAGCCTGGGTTCAGATCCCAGCTCTGCTGATTTTGGGCAAGTCATTGGACCTCTATCCATCTGTAGGAATGATGAACAGATCCACCATCTCAGAGTTGTTTTGAAGAGGCCATGAAATGCCCACGGAATTCCTCTGACGCAGGGCCTGGCACCTGTACATGCCCAGTAGTAGATGGTAGCAGGACTGTCCAAAGGCATGCTGGTCAAAATGGGGAGAGGCTCAAGAGTGAAGCAAGCGCAGAAACGTCAAGACCTGAGTGGTCCCTGTTCAGCTTTCACCTTCTTGCCTATGGACAGGGCAACTTTAGATGTGTTTCGACAAGCCCGAGACTGATTAGGGACCAGGTTTTCGCATGCCACACAAAGCCTTAAGTTCACATTGGCGACCCTTTACCACTCGAGGACTTGCCCAGTTTGGGTTTAGGGAACATAACACACTTCTCGAGGCCAGACTACCCCAAGCCATCCTCTCCCACAGTAACACTGAGTGGCTTCTGACAAGGAAGGTTGGAGAGGCAGCCCTGAGTGGCCCAGCAGTCTCCAGACAGGGACCATGAATGGGAGGTGCCTGGGCACTAAATGAAGCCCATGTAGGCTTCCGTTAGCACATTCAGTGGGCCCTAGTGAACCCCAAGTCTGTTGTGCTCCAGGGTCCATTTCAGTAGATGGCCGTTGTTGGGAGGTTGCAAAATAACAGTGACCCTGGTGGCTCACGGTCCTCAGGCCCCAGCACTTAGGATGACCCAGGCTGTGGCTGAGTGCTTGATATGCCTCATCTCTTGTAACCCTCACAGCTACTCTTAGAGGCTGGTGCTCCTATTATCCCCATTTGACAGCCGAGAACATAAGCTCAGAGAGGTTGAAACCCTGTCCCAGGTCAGCCTGTAACTGGCAAGGGCAGCCTGGCCAAAGTTTAGCTGTCCTAAAGCCTGAGGACCAGCAGCCGTTCCTCCTCCCAGCTGGTGCCTGTTGGGCCCCGTGGTGGGTGGGCTGCAAAGGTGGCCTTAAGCTTTCACCTAGGAGGCCTGAGCACACTGCAAGTGCCCTTGGGAGAGCAGGGCTTGTGGAGACCCCTGGGGCGGGGTCACACTTCCAAAGTGGTTTACCATGAGACAGCCAGGGCCTCTATTCTGCCTCATGCATCACCTCTGAAGTCGCCAGCCAAGTTCTGATTCCCTAACGACACAGACGTATTGAGGGCTGTTTCTGAACGAAACAGAAATAAGCCCAGCTCAACGATGAGGTTAGCTGAAACTGCCTCTGCAGTGCAGAAAACAAGCAGTTCTGAATTACAAACCAAGAAATGGTATACAGAGGTTATTGGCAGAGAATAAAGGGGGCATATGAAAATCTAGACTTTTCTGAACCTTCCTGTCCTCAGTGAGCTTGTATATAACCTTTCTGAAATCTCTATCTCAAGGCGTCGGGATTTGGATGGTTAATTGCTGTTGATGATGTTCATAGCAATTACACATGCAAATCCCTGTGGGTGAAAATATGGTCCATGAAGCCTTTTTTGCTTTGTAATTTTTATTTTAAGTAAATAACCAAGACAACATTTTGGAGTTTTACTAATATGCTGCTGAATTAAACTCATTACAAATATATTATTTTCTGCAGTTTTGAATATCAGTTCCTTTAACTGACTCTAATTTTGAGCCTTAACTGCTTTGCAAAACCATGCTTTTTGCTAGGTTTAGTCTCTCATGTTGTAAGTGGAGAGCTTAGTGCCTTCTGCACCATCCCGCCCCACCCCTGCTCCCGGCCAGAAGTGAGTGTCTAGGTTCTTGGTCCAAATGTGCTGATTCCGGAGAGCTCTGTCTGGTCTCTCCGTTTAGATGATGAGGTAACCGTGGGGAAGTTCTATGCCACTTTCCTGATACAGGACTACTTTAGGAAATTCAAGAAACGGAAGGAACAAGGACTGGTGGGAAAATACCCAGCGAAGAACACCACAGTTGCCCTACAGGTGAATTACTGTTCGTTCGTTTTTCTCTCTTTCCACTAACAATTTTACAAGCTTATTTGAAATACTAGAGAGCTGACTATTCATGGTTGAGCAGTACCACAAGGATTTTGTTTAAACTGAGATACTGCACACTCCCCAAAATGTGGACTAGCCATTTCTGGGCCACAAGGTAAGTGCCTGCATCTCCTTGCTTTCTCTGTGGTGTCCCGCATCTGCTGCCGACCTTGCCCCGTGGGGCAGGGCCCCCAGGACAGCCCTGCAGGCACATCCCTGGGGGGAGGGAAGCTGCACCCCCTCGTCCAGTCTTCCCCAAAGGCAGTGTTCTCCAGGCAGGCACCCACACTGAAGTCCAGCTGCTGTGGAGAGGTCCCATGATGTCCCCACAGCCCTAGCTGCCCAGTGAACAGCTTTCCATCCGAATGCAAGTGCTTTGTTTTGTTTCTGTTTGTTTCTTACCCCACTGCTTGTTGGTTTTCGGTCCATTTCAGTAACATCCATCACCTCCTAGTGTGTATCGTGTGTATGCGTGTGCATGTGTGTGTTTGGTGTGTCTTGTCTGTGTGTTGTCTCCTGATAGCCCTGAGGCTTGCTGTGCAAGTGCTTCTCTCTTACAAACCACGCCAGCCTCTGGCCTCTCACCTCTGCTCCAGCCCCGGCCTGCCCCAGGCTCTTAGAGTGTGGGTGTGGCTTCAGGAACCTCTGGTACCAACCAGGCTTAGTACAGTCAAGGCATGTAGAATCCCAGGTAAGCCCGTGAGAATAGTAAGCCCAAACTTTGGGATGGGAAGCAGGTGTGTGTGGAAGAAAAGGAGTCACAATAGAGAACTGCAGGAATTGGGGCCAGGAAAGCTGGTTTGTGAGTGCTTGATGAAGAAAGCAGGGTGAAGAGGCAGTGGAGAAAAGGTGCTAAAAACCTGCAAAAGGGAACCACAGAGGTCAGCAAGCTGTCAGAAACAACTGTCCAGATCCTTTGAAAACCCCATCATCTCTTCTACCCAAAGTGCCTTAAATCCACTGTGAATAAGATAAAGGATCTTTTTCCTTTTTTATTCACTTAGTGTAAAATCACTTTTCTGTCCCTGTTACCACCATATATCTTAAATTTGGCCTTGTAGGTATTGATAAGGTGCAGTGTGGAGCAGGCATTTACTTTTTTTCTGGAGAAAAATGCCCAGCATTGTTTTGTGTTCAAAGTGGTGGTAACGACCAAAGTGGAGGCTTGTCCATGGTCTTGCTGAGAGAATATGAGTATGAACATGGATGTCAGTGGGTGAGTGAATGAATGGGTGTGGCGTTTGTGTACGAATGGTGGGTTAGTAGATGACCTGTTAATTCAAGGTGAAACCTCTGCTGGGCCCACACAGCTGCAGGGGTTGGGGGAGGAGGCATATGTGGAGGGAAGGATAGCCACTGAATCTGAAGACAATCTCCATTTTTTCTTTCTCTGATCACCTAGCCTAAAGGAGCTCAGTGAATCACAGGCCCAGTTAAATAGGTCAGATTGTAGAATTTGTGAGTAAAGCCCTTTTGCCTTTGGCTGATCCAGTTTGCAAAGTGACAGTCCTCCTGGACCCCTGTATACAACTAGCCTTAGAAGAAGCAAACTGAATTTCATCAGGTCTCTGGTCTGTACATTCCTGAGGGGAGCAAGGCCAAGTTGGGTGCAAGGAGAGGGTATGATTAATGTGTTTTTGAAGGCTCTTCCCTAAAGTCGCCCTGAACTTGGAGGTCTAGGGCTGGCCAGACTTCAGTTACGTGGTGCCCTCTACTTTTAGGGAACCGCTTGCATTCTAGAATTCTAGTTGGTGGGGTTGGAACTTGATGAATTTTCTGGTGGGGGAAAAGACTGTTTCATCGATGCCTTATGTCTTAATTTAGCTCTGTGTAATGAGACTTCTGTTTTCTGTGGAAAGCGTGTATGATAACCAACTAGGTGCAAGATTATACCCTTTTTTGAGCCCCTGAGACTTCCAAATTAGATGGCTTCGGTATTTGCTGTGGAGGCTAGATCTGGTTTTTTGATGTTTTAAAACATGCAAAAACAGCACGTGATTAAATGAGTTTCATGTACGGGGTTCACTGAGTCCTAAGTTGAAGGATCAAATGGTACTAAAAGTACATTGACAGATGATGGGTGAAAAGACTCTATTACACTGTGTTAAAATAATGTTGAGGTTTTTTTTTCATCTAAACATTTTTCATTCTGTTGTTTATGGAAAGCGTTTTATTTCCTTGGTGAAATTCAAATATTTCTACTTAGATGATAATATCAACACACTTTCACATGGTTCCGTTGGGAGTTGAGGCTATGTCTATAATTTATGTTGAGTACACAGCATAGAAAATTAAGTTGTGTTCATAATCTTGACAGATAAATTCTGTAAATGCATTTGATTCTGAAACAAACATTAAAAATAGAAAATTTCTGTCTCCTTTGAAGGATAATTCTAATTACATTTTTGTCTCCCTCTGCTGTAGAAATGGCTTTAAATGTGATTTGTTACTCTACGTTAATTAGCATGAGAAGGTTCTTCCTCTCTGCGTGATGAGGTAGTACCTGATGATACAGCAGTTAGGGGAAAGGAGTCAAATGGCAATGAGAGAAATATACCAACACTGTACTGTAACTAGGACAAGTACGCAAATCCTTGAGGAAGCCCCTGAAAGTGGGCATGGCCTTTTGAGAAGTGGGGTGACTTGCTTCTCCCCATGACAGGTGCCACATGGCTAACAGACTGGTTGCTAATGGAAAATGGAGTGTGGGCATCATAGTGTGAGCGCAGAAGCAAAGACATAGGTATGTGCGTGCTTGTGCTACGTAGAGTGCAGTCTGTCTGAACAAGTTTTAGAACTGGTCCAAATTTTCTGCATCCCCACTCCATGGAATGGTTTTCAAGAACACTCAGATGTACTATGGTTTTCAACCTGTGGGCACTGTCTGATTTCCCTCCAGTCAGACCAACTGCAGCGTTGCCTTCTACGTGAAGGAGAATGGCCTGAGGAACTCCTGGATCCGAGTGTGGTTAGGAGCTTGGCATCCGGGATCCTCTGACCTCTGTGTCTGGATGAATGTGTAGTTTCCATCTGTCCATCCATCCTCCTCATTAAAAACAACCTTCTCTCGAGTACCTCTACAAAGAGGGAAATAGAGAAGCTGCATCCGGTCTTTTTTTTCCCATCCATCCCTGACATGCCATATTCACTTTAGTTTGACTCAGCATTTGCTCTTCATCCATTGTTGCTGCATCCTAGTGACCTGAAGTTTCCACGAGCAGCAAATAAATAAAAGAACACAGCTAAGCAGCCATGAAAACACTCAGTCCCCTTTCCAGCAAGTAGTAGTGCATGTCGAATGTCCCATCATACCTTCCAGACACTGATACGAATTAGTCCAGTATCTCATGGATGAGAACAAGAAAAGATCCCAAAGTGGGAAAAGTTTTGTTCATTTCTCTTTCTTTCAACGTTTAAGAATCCCTCTTATGTGAAAGACATGTGCTCTGATGGAATCCGAGGAGATGCCTGTCCCCCACCCATCCCAGATGGGAGCCTGTCCATCCAGTGACAGTACAGCTTTATAGGGATAGTCTTTTTTACCTGTTTGGAAGTTGGGTTTAAGGAGGAGGCCATGATTTCTGGCTATAAAGAGTTAGGTTGTTAAACTGTGTCATTTTAAAGCCTGAGCCCCTGCCAACAGATGGTGGTGGAGGCGGTCAAGTGGAAATGTGGGTGGTATACAAGAAACAAATGACTCTTTGTCCCAGATGTGTCTTGATGTGGCCTTCTCAGGGAGGCATAAAGACAGAGGAAAACGGGGCACTCCACAGACATTTACCTGACAGCGTCAGACACCTATTATCAAGTCACCTTTGTCTAAAATGTAGTGAAATTTTTTCATTTCTTTTTTTTAAAGCATGATTCCATCTAAAGCCATTAAAAGGCTGTTTTTTAAATCTAAGAGAAGAACAGATGCTAACAGATGAGATTTCACTGGCTGATTCGTTTGTTTCAGATGCTTGAACGGATGCTTTAGAATTTTCTGCCTGAGCTACGGCACCAAGCTGGTTAGTCGGAAGGCGTTTGTGGCTAAGGCCTTGAAAGGGAAAAGTCTCAAGTGGGCTTATTTCTACTGAAACAGCATTTCAGGAGAAATGCAGGAAAAAGCAAACCCAAGGCCCCGGGGAGACCCCTTCCAAGCCAAGCACTCCTCCAGAGGTGGAAGCAGGCTGTGGCCCATCTGCAGAGCCACGGCCGCCTGTCGCGGATGCTGCTCACGGTGGCTCTTTTACATGAAAGGGAACACACAAGGCTTAACAGCTTTGGCTTCCAAGCAGAGACTGAGAGAAAGTGGGGGGAGAGAGAGAGAGAAAGAGAGAGAGAGCAAAGGAGGGGGGCAACTGCCCCACAGAGAAATGAAATGAACACAACTTCCTGATGCTGACCAGTTAAAAAATAATAATAATAAAAAGAATAAGCAGACCTGCTTAAGGTGGGCAGCTGGCTCCGTTCCAAAGTCCTGTATCCCTAGTTGGCCTGAAGTCCCAAAGACTGGCAGGCCCCTTGGCGCTGAGCTGACAGAGTTCCTTTTATATACCAGTACATCATGACCTCCTGACCACCTGGCTCCTGCTCTCTGCAGTATCCCAGTTCAGAACTCAGTGAGAAATGGACAGGACAGGAAGGTCAGATACACCCATTTAAACTAACACATACACCCGCATGCCAACCAATCCAGGCAACACCTCAGGTTCCATCTTAATGTGTCCACGGGAAATACCACCACACCCAAACCTCATCTAACATTGTCTGTCTTTAATTTGTGCTCAAAGCCAGTCTGGGGATGCCTCTTTGGAAGCAGTGTGGTCTAGTTTCAAGGACACTGGGAGTCAGGGAACCTGGGTTCTAGTCCCAGCTCCAGCGTTCACTTGCTGCGTGACCTTGGGCAAGACACTTAACCTCTCTGTGCCTCAGTTTCCCCGTCTGTAAAATGGGGGTAATAATGTCGACCTACCTCACAGGGCTGTTGTGAGGAATAGCTAAGTGATTGTAAAGCACTTTGAACGTATAAATGCTTATTATTAAGACTACAACAATAATAATATCATATGCCTGTTTACTACCAGAACTTTAAGAAATTCTTGTTTTTCTTTGATCTCTTTTCTGTTCTGTAACTGTAGTTACCCATTGAAAAAGAGAACTTTCCCCATTTTAAGATATCTAGGAAATGCATAAAGATGTAAACAGAGGTAACGCTACAGGTTGCCTTTTCACATCTCAAGATTAGTAGATTTTTGCCCAAGAAATTGCTTGATGAGCTTAGTTCCATGCCCACAAATGTCAAGGCATTTGATCTAAAAGTCTTAGCCAATTCTAAGGGGTGGTGCGAGGAGTCTGCACATCAGACACTGAGCCAGGATACTCAAAATCGCCAATTTGAGTTTTAAAATCCAATATTCAAAAGTAATCTTAGTGCAAAAACAATGAAGAATCTAAAAATTTGAACTCTCCAAACCATCTAGAGTAAAGAAGGGCACATTAGCCTCTTTTACCTGCTGGTCTATGCAGAGAGGAGGCTGCGCGCGCACACGCGTGTGTGTGAGTGTGTGCGTATGTGTGAGTGTGTGTGTTATGGGCAGTGGAGAATGTAGTGGAGAGAGAGGAGAGGAGAGAGCCAGCAGAATCTGAGGAAGCGCTGTTCCTGGGTGAGATGAAAGCTCCTCCAAGTGTCCCTGGAGTGCAGGGAGCCCTGCAGACTAGCGGAGGGTGAGCATTGGCACTAGTAGGAAGGACACTTCCTGCAGGCACATTCTATGCATGACTGACAACAGAATGCCTCCTAGCCTTGAGGTCTCTTCCAAGGAAGTCTTTTGTGCCCGTGGGCATTTGCCCTTTGGCCTCGTGGCTCACCATACCAAGCGATCTGACCTGCCTGGGTTCTGGTGGACCCTGTGGACTCAGTGCAGAATGGGCCCAACCCCAGGTCCTGCTCCTACGTGTGCAGAACGTAGTAAGTCTAGGAGCCCTGAGTGGGTTTGTGGATTCTCACACAGAATCCATAGGACCTAAGAGCAGGTTTGACTTCTCCACAGAGTTCCATGTGTGGTGGTGTGAAGAAAGGGGTTGAAAGTCAGCCACACACACTATAGTATGGCTGGGCCGCTTGTGAAGATGTTGAAACATGTCTGTACTTGGTAGTCAACAGCCTTGCCCCAACACCTTGAGTCTCCTCACCCCTGCCAACATCCCAGCCCCTCTCCCAGACCCCCCCTCTGTGATCCAGCAACCAAAGGGCTAATGCCTAGAGCAGCAGGGGTCTCTGGGACCCTGGTCTGGCTGAAGGCCCGCTTCTGCTCTGGTTGGTCACTGCCAGGGATGTACCAGTTATTAAGAATTTGGTGCATGGTCTCTGAAAGCGAAGTTGATCATCCCTGTGGTGCCAGGTAAGGAGCTGATCTCCGTCAGAATAATGGTCCCTCTGTTTGTCTCAAGTTCATTAGACACTTAAGAACAGTATACACCACCCCACAGTCTACATCACCCCTGTCTCAGAGGGCCAGTGTGACCAGCTGTCTTCTAGATCCAGGTCTCCACACAGAAAAGCCCTGAGCAAGTCATGTGGGCAGTGTTTCCACTTGGCTTTCTCCACAGTCCTTCCAAACAAGTAACTGGAAAATGGCAGCTTTTTAGATGGGACTTAGAGAATTGTTTACATGAAAAAGAGACTCTAGCCCCACTTGAGCCTGCTCTGTTGCTAAGTAACAGCATTGGCTGTGGTTGGTAGCCAGGGCCAGTTTATGAAAAAGACAGCCAGAAACAGTGATGGCTGCCTCCCCGGCTTTGACTTGAAACGGAAATAAGGCTTTCTGGAAACTTGGTTCAAAGTCAAACTGCAGAGACGCCTGTGTCATTTCTCTTGACCTTGGCAGAATATAGGTTTAAATGTAGAAAGAGTTGTAAGAGACTAATCAAGTCAGTGATCTCAGAATCTTCATAGAAACACACAGCAAACTAGGTGTTAAACTCTTAAACGCCTGGGTTAAAAAAAAAAGAAAAAAGTTTCAGGCTAATGTCCCATCTATGGGCAGCAAACAACAAGATTGGGCATCAGCCTCTTAAATGGCCTATACTGTGGTATATCTCCCTGCAGTTAATCCACAAGATTATTGGGTACTGCATTTTATATGCTTTCTGAGAAAGGGGTGATCTTTCCCCTCTTAGAATAGTAATGATTTTCAAAAGTGTTGGAGAAGATAGAATTACTGAAAATAAAGGCAAGTTATATTATGCAGTAGTAAAAGATCTTAAATGTTGTAGACCATTATTTAATAATACTCACCTAGTATCCCTCAGTAGCCCAAATGTATCATAATCCAATCATCCACAGGAAGGAGCTTGTGAAAACTTACT
The DNA here is from genome assembly GCA_030035585.1 of Dugong dugon. Lineage (NCBI taxonomy): Eukaryota > Metazoa > Chordata > Mammalia > Sirenia > Dugongidae > Dugong > Dugong dugon. The sequence goes on along the minus strand of CM057481.1, from coordinate 13,746,970 downwards.
GACAGTTTCATGGTGGGTAGGTACCTGCGTGAATTCATTCTTCTTGGAATGCCTTAGACCTAAAAAAGGTGGCTGTTTGGGAAGACAGGCAGGCATATCCCTCTAAGGCAGCAGTGAAGGCAACCCGTTAAGGAATGAATGCCAAAGGCTAGCACAGAGAACCCCCATGAAGGACATTTCTTGTGGATGTGGAGAAAGCTCAGCAGAATCAGAGGAATCCTAGATAGGGTGAGGGGTCGTGTGCTTAAGGAGAAGATAGTGTTGTCTCTCTGAGGGCAGGCTGGTCTAGGATAGCACTTCTTAAACGTTTAGGTCTTGGGACCCTTTTATACTCTGAAAAATTATTGAGGACTCTTGTGTATCTGAAGTTACTGTATTATAAATTAAACCTGCTCTGGTCTGAAGATCTGCTTCTATTCTCCATCTGTCTGATGGAACTAGCTTAGGGAGAAGAGAAGTTCTTAAAACACGAGACTATGCAAGCAGCAGACACGCCAGAGTGATGCCATCCTCACATATCATGTAACCTTTGGAAAATGCTGCTGTGCTGTCATGAGAGAATGAGGGTGTAAGAGGCAGAGAACCTCCTAGTATCATAATAAAAATCACATTGACCTCGGATCCCTGAAGATGTCTTGGGGATCCCCAGGGTCGCTAGACCACACTTTTGAGAGCCGCTGTTACAGAAGAACAAGCTAAAATCTCCCTTAAAGGAAGAGGGCATTGGGAGCCTTTTAATGGTTTCCCTTGTTAAAGGACCTCCTGTGTAGTAGCACTACCCCTAACTTGAACCTTTCTCTCCCTTCTACACCTCTGTCCGACCCCAACCCATTCATGTAGACAGAAGCTGCCTGCGCCCTGTGTTATCCTGCTAAGTTCAGGCTGAGAGTCCTATCACATGTGGCCAGGTCTTATTACCTGTGCTGATCTGGGGAATGATGGTCTGAGTTAGTGCATGATAGAAAGTGTTTTTAAAAATCTCAGCCCCTTAGAGTGGTACAACTGAGACTAAGGATGTGTGCCAAGCATAGGATTACTTTTAATGACAACTCATGGCAATTTCTCATTTCAGTGTTGATTTAGTTATAAATGAGTTCTACTAAGTTACTTGAAAGAAGGTTAACTTTGATTTAGTGGTACCCACAGTCATGTTCATAGGTGAGTGAAGGCATGCCTGAGACTTGATTCCAGCCATCTTTCCCAGTAGATGCAATGACTTTGTCTTGGTGGTGTTTGAGCTGAGAGTTTGGGAGAGGAAAGCCCAGCATAGTGTCATGGGAAGAGCAGGCCTAGGAGTCAAGACTCCTAGCTGAGCCTCTGACTAGTTTGGGCAGATAATTTAACCAAATGAGAACTACCTCGGCCTTCCCTCCCTCCCAGGATGTAGTGAAATAACATATGTGAGGCCACAATGACAGGTGTAAAGATGTTATCAGAATAGAAGTTGTGATTTGCAGCTTCTGCTGAGCCAACTTTTAAGTAATACTCTCTCCATTACCAGGAAACTGGCAAGGATTTCTGATTCTGGTGTTAAAACTACAGCCAAGAATCAAGGTGGAACTAAGACAGATAGCTCTGTCAGATGGTTTGCAGGGAAAGGGCCTGTATTACTTTAGGCGATTTTGGTTAAAGCTTTATCTTTCAAAGGGATACTTTAAAAAAAAAAAACACCTCAATTTATCCAGCTGAGAGCAGTCCTGGGGAAGGCCTGGCAGGGTAACTTAGTGGGTAACGCCACAGCTGGTTTCAGTGAGGGTCAGAATCACCGTGGATGACTAACAGAGTGTTGTGCTCATGATTCTCAGCCTGTATATTTAACAGAGGCTTGTTCACAATGGACAAAAAGGCAACACCATCACATTTTCCCTGGAGGAAGACAGTAACAAAATAAGGGGTGTGTCGGTGTGGTGTGTGTGTGTGGATGTGTGTGTGTGTGTGTGTGGAGGAGGCAGAGGACAGCTTGTAGCTGAACGGGTTTATTCTATAAGAATTTAATCTCCCGTTCTTCCTTCTCACAGAGCTAGTCTAAAAGTATCCCCTCTAATTTGGTATGGGCCGGCACCTGCTAAAGGGTTAATCAGCACGGAGATGACTGTGTGCAGGTCCAGTCTTGACTGAGTGAAACCTGCCAGTGATGGAGAACAGGCTCTGCCACTGTGGGACTCTTGGGCTGGAGACAGAAAGCCTGGCGCTCACGTCCTGAAGATGAATGGCCTGGCCCGGTCCAGACTTGAGACCTGCATCTCTTATCTTCACTGTTACAGTGTAGGTCCAGGAGGGTGCTTTGGGCATTTAAACTTGCTGTAGTGGTGTGAGAGCTGGTGGCTGGTTGGTGTGTCTGATGGAGCTAGCTTAGCATGACAGTCTGTGGAGCCATTTCAAATGCATCCAGGTAGGCAAAGTTTACAATAACCCTGAAAGTGGGCAAAAGGGAGATAATGAATGTTCATATTTGATGTTAAAATATCATAATTGTATGCTATTGCTTTAGAAATGTTTAGAGAGATTTTATGGTTTGTTGGGTTTTTTGTGTGTGACTTAATCATTCATTAGAGTAAATATAAAATTCCAATTAAATGGTGTCTAAAATTTAAAGCAGCAGTCTACAGGCAAAGCGCCAACATTTCTTTTTTAAAGAAATATTTATGGTAACATCTAGCATTTTAAAATCAACCAGAAATGAGGTTTGATTCTGTTTAATATTTTATAAGATTGGACATCTTAAAACAAGTCAATAATGTTTGTATTTTATAGCAATTCTGTGTTTATTCAAAACCATAATAATACTGTGATGTTAACGGAATGACTTTATATGGGTTTAATTGTGTTGGTTTAAGTGCTAATGACCACGTTTCAAATTAAAATAGTATTTTTCTGATAGAGGTAGACAGATATGAAATATGAAAGAACAGGCAATTTTATTGACTGTAAAGTATTTATTTCAAGGGAAATGTTCTTTTTTTAGGGCTGTGGGAAAAAAAAAGTAAAACTTTCAAGAGTTTAAGGTAGTTTTCTGCATTTTTTGGAATTGGAACTTGTGCCTATGGAATTTTTGGAACAGTCTAAGCTACCTTGAAGCTTGATACATGTGCTAGAAAAATTTCATTTTCATGTTTTGTGATATGTAATAAATTCAGGGTGCTGTCCTTAAGCTTCATTTCAATTCAAGTTTGAGAACATCTGTTTCCCTCACTCCCAGCCGCGGCAGACACCCCACCCGAGTTGCACCCGCATCCCCCGCCGCCCTTCCTGAGTTCTATGTGAGAGAGTAAAGGCTCTCCCCAATTCTGAAAAGGTGTTTGTTTGCCTGTGTGGTGCAAACAAAACATAACCATGATTTCTGAACCTCTGCTTTTGTGTCTGGGAAGAGTGCTGCTTCCCTCCACCCCCATGTCTCTTTACTAAATATATTGTCATTATTTGTCTTTGGAAGTGGCATCTGTGGCCACCTTTCAACCTTCTCCATGATTTATGTTGCAAACAAATGATCTGTCCTGTGTCTGTTCACCGCATTACCCTATTGACCGAATCCTAACCTTGTATATCACTGAAGATGTGCCGGAGACAGTTTTTGTTTTTATTATGCAATTATATATGTATTTCAGTGAAATGTCAACCAGTCAACAAAGGATGATGTTAAAAATTATCCAAATAAATAGTTTTCTATTTCTTTTAATCGGACCTAGCCAATCAATTGAATGACGGTAAAGAGGATTATCTGTTGTTAAAACCAAGCGGGTGTCTGGCCTGTAGTGCCTTGTAACATGGATTAATGTATACCATTAATTTGGGCATGTTGACTTAGTGTGTTGTAACTATGCTAATTTTGTGGAGACAGCAGCATGTGTCTCAGACGCTGTCCCTTCTTATTTGTGGGCCTCAGATCTGAAACAGACCTTTCTTCCTAAAATCCAAAATCAGACCAAACCCTTGCTTGTCTTATCTTGGTATTTGTACCCTAGAAAAGTCCGAATGAACTGCAGGCCATTTAATACTGTTGAGTACCACCTTTATTCACAGGCCTGCAGCTCTGCTGTGTAAGAGCTGTCACCACCATGACATTAGACTTGGCTTCTTGATGTTACAAGTGGATCCACCTCAGAGCCAAATGAATTCCCAAGCTCAGCTGTGCTGGACTTGGGAGTCCTGAGGAGGGAGTTTGTGTGTGTGTGTGTGTGTGTGTGTGTGTGTGCACGTGTGCATGTGTACATCTCGTGCCTGTGATCAGCGGGACAGGAGAGTGAGTGGCAGCCTCACTGACCACACCAAGAACTGCTCTGGGTTTGGCCCTGGAATATGACTTCCCTTTTCTTACAAGACCACAGCATCCCTAGCCAGGAACCTTAAAGCTTTGACTCCTGGCCATTATTTCACCCGCATAATTTGCGAACTGGAAAGACTTGCTGCTCCTCTACTCAAAGAGTGGTTCAAACCAGACCCATTTTAATAGCAGCATCTTATAGACTTGGTGCTTTACAGAATAGGCCATATTTATAAGATCCTCTTGGGAAGTTCCTGTACAGCTTTACATTTTAAATTAACCTCACCACCAACTGTGGCATCTGCAGAAGACCAGTTCTGAGCATGCTCACGACAGCGGAGCCCAGACTTGTCGACACCTCCCCATCACTGTTGGGTTTTGGCTCCACTATGTGTCTCATGACTCAGGCATGGTCATGCTTTGTCTGCGTCCTTGCCACAGCTGCCCACTCACCACTGGTGTTGTGGAGGAAGGACAGGGCAGTGGCCTCCTCCCTTGTGACCTGCCACTTGGCCTACTTCCCGTATGGAGACCTGTACAACCAATGCCTGAGACATTCTCTAAAACTTTATCAGCTGCTGAGTAGCGGGCGACTGCCAGCATGAAGAGGTGTCTGCCTGGATACAGGACGGGGGCCTTAGACCTAGGGGACAAGAAGGAAATGTCTTTCAGATGCAAGTCTTTTTGTTCAAAAGGATAAAGTAGCTGTACAGTCCCTACTAGTCTTTCAGTCAGCATGCTATTTTCCTTTAAATTGGTGGTCAAAACATAATTTCATCAGAGCCAGCTACCTCACTTTCCCCCACATATAGTCCATAAGCATCTTAGAATGTTTCCCTAACAAAGTTGTAAACAGTGGAAAGGCTTCTCCCAGGCCTTCAGTGGGGCAGGTTCTTTCCCAGTAGTGCAGGGACCCAGGGTGAAGAAGGCTGGCTGAGAGGGCCCCAGGGAAATACAGAATGTCTGTGAGGGGCCTGGAGGAAATCACCTGGTGGCGTCTTGCACTGACACCAGGGGGTGGTGAGCTGCTTTCAATTTGTTGTGGTCTTCAAGAGGATGGTTCCTGCTGTTGGTGAGTTCTCAGCCTGAAGCCAGGCTGCAGGCCAGGGCCTGTGGATGGCCATGGAGGCTGGCTACTGCACAGCAGCCCAGGTCTGTGTGCATGTCGATCGTTGTGTTGTGGTCCTGAGTGTGCAGGTGGCTGCAGTTGTGTCACTCCCTTGTTCTCATGGCTCTTCAGCAGAACCAGGGCCCTGACGGCTACTGGGTCTGCTTGCTCCTCTGGCACCTGTCCCTAGGCTTCCTCATCCTGGAGCACCAGGGAGTCCTTGCGCCCTCTCTAGAACGTCCTGGCTGTGCTCTGCACTGTGCGGGCCTCAGGGAGATGGTGCTCTGCAGGTGATCCCTCTGAAGAGTGTCATTTAGACTAGGGTGTGGCCCCTTGGCCCTGGTGAGCCCCAGTACTGCCCTTGGTGCCTTGATGCCCAGACACTCACAGCCAAGCAAGTGGAGGCAATTTAAAAGGAAGTTACTGGGTTGAAGGCCTCAAGCATTCCAGCCTGGGACCATCCTGACCATCTTGAACTCCTGACCACACCGAGCAACCCTTAGTCTACAGGGATACCTTCAGTTACATTCAACCAAGCAGTGGGTTCCCTGGATTTTCCTTTGGAGAACTGTTGCCCTCCCACAGTTGATTCAGGCAGGAGCAAAGCCAAGACCCAGGCCGGACCCAGGCACACATGTTGTCTAACCTGTTCTGCCATTTTCATTGATCTAGGCGGGATTAAGGACACTTCATGACATTGGGCCAGAAATCCGGCGGGCTATATCCTGTGATCTGCAAGATGATGAGCCAGAGGAAACAAAACTAGAAGAAGAAGAAGATTTGTTCAAAGTAATTATTCCACGCCTAGCTACACACTGGCCACCTGGAAATAGCAGGGCAGGACTCCAGTTTGGGCAGTTAATGATCTACGGAAGAGCCTGGAGAATGCAAGCCAGCCCCAGGGCCTAGAGGGACTTGCAGACCACACCCCCATAGGCCCTCCCACTCACTGGCACCTCCTCGAGGGCCAGCCCTGCTCATTCTCTGAGCTTGCTCCCCTGCCCCACACTGTCAGCTTCTGGGGAGCTTGGCCAGAACCACTGACCAGTTGTAGATGAGCATCTTGGGTCCTTCCAGAAGCTGCCTGTACCATCCCCCTTCCCCAGGCCAGCTCTTTGCTCTGCCAGCTGGCCCTCAGCCCTCCAACCCAGAGGGCATGCCTATTGCCCAACCTCTGGGGCTGCCAGCCAGCCCAGATGGTTATAAAAGTTACCTCAACTTGGAGAGACTGGAAGAGTACACTTGAGTGGCAGCTGAGAGATTGCTCCCCTGCTCAGGAATCAGTAACCTTCCTCATTTCAGGGGGGGCCAGCTGCTCCATGAACACATTCACCCTGATGATTCAGATACTCAGATTGTTTTACAGGGATCCTATGGAGCTTACCTAGAATTTGTTTTTCATGTAGAAAAAAATTACCTAACATAGCTAGCCTGCATCAAATACTTGTTAAATTACCTGGTGTTGTCTCCCATTATTTTGCAGAGAAATGGTGCCCTGCTTGGAAACCATGTCAATCATGTTAATAGTGATAGGAGAGATTCCCTTCAGCAGACCAATACCGCCCACCGTCCCCTGCATGTCCAAAGGCCTTCAATTCCACCTGCAAGTGATACTGAGAAACCGCTGTTTCCTCCAGCAGGAAATTCGGTGTGTCATAACCATCATAACCGTAATTCCATAGGAAAACCAATTCCCAACTCAACAAATGCCAATCTCAATAATGCCAATATGTCCAAAGCTGCCCATGGAAAGCGGCCCAGCACTGGGAACCTTGAGCATGTGTCTGAAAATGGGCATCATTCCTCCCACAAGCATGACCGTGAGCCTCAAAGAAAGTCCAGTATTAAAAGGTAACCTTTAAAATGTGTTCGCCCTTGGTAATGTGGCATCTGCCTGTGTCTCATCCGGTCCCACGGAGTGAGGCGGTTCTTTCTCCCCTGAGCTCTGGAGCGTAGAGGAGATTCTCCATAGCACCTGTGAGTGCTTCGGAGTTCACAGTCTCTTCAGGCACCAGCCACATGACGAGCCTTACGGATAAAAGGCCCTCTGCCATCTCATTTCCTGCTGTATATGGTACCCCCTGAAACAGCAGCTGCAAAACCTACTCCCCCCAATTATGTTGACATACTCTGGGTCAGAGGTTGGCAAACTTCTTCTGTAAAGAGCCAGATAGTAAATATTTTAGACTTTGCCATACGGTCTGTATTGCAACTACTCAACTCTGCAGCCGTGGCTAGAACACAGCCATAGACGATAGGTAAATGAATGGGTGTGACTGTGTTCCAATAACACTTTATCTATGGACACTGAAATGGGAATGTCTGTATTCACATGGGATGAAATATTTTTCTTGTTTTGATTCTTTTTTCAGTCATCTAAAGATGTAAAAACTACAAAACCAGGTGCAGCCTATATTTGGCCCGTGGAACAGTTTGCCGACCCCCTGTGCTAGGAAGTGGCCTGATATCTGCATTTTAAATTTTGTTGAAAGTAAAATTTAACTTTTGTCTTCTCCCTCCCTCCCTCCCTCCCATTTTATGCCGTTCCTGGATAGAACCCGCTATTACGAGACTTACGTTAGGTATGTGCTCATTGCCTGTGTCTACGTGTTAATTATGGTGGTGTTACGAGTGTTACCACCTGGCCTCGACTGCTGAGGAAGGAGAAAAATTCCTTCGAGCCATCTAGCCTGATGGGTTATAATAGGGCCACGGACTTGGGTCGGAGGTAGTTGGCTTCTTTCTAAGCAAGAGAACTTTTAGATCCTATCTGCTAGACTGTTAGCACCCAAGGTCTGACATTCATGGGCCAGGCATGCCCCATGAGCCAGGTCCTGCAGCCTCACGCCAGTGCTGGGAGGGCCCACTGTGTGCTAGTGGGGTGCCTGGGCTCGTGAAGCTGGGCAACTCTTGCCTGCTCTTTGGGGTCAAGTTTCTGGGGGTGGGCAGGGGTGGTTAGTAAATGCGAGACCCAAATCTCCTGACGACCAGGAACCAGGACTTCTCCTTTGTCCCCCCTTACAGTTCTCAGCATACACACAGTATAAACTGCTGTACATTTGTTGAACTTGAGTTAATGTGGGCAGAGCGATCGCTTTGTTGGGGGCGGGGGACTAGGTCTTCTGGTCTACTTTTATCAAGCGAGGTCAGAAGCAGCTGGGACCAAAGAGGGGCCGTGAGAGTGAGAACGGTGAGGACGCACAGTCCCTTCTTCAGGGAGAGTTGGTGTCCCTGGGGATCAGGCCCAGGACAAGCTGGGTTTCGGGAAGATGCTATGCCAGTACTCCGACAGGGTAGTCTTCGAAACCTTGGCAGACACTTCCCCTGAGCATTTCTCCCGTGACGCTGAATCCAGCACTCCTTCGCCTTCTGGGGTCTGATAGCGTGGGGAGTCAGTGGTGAAGGAACCCCTGCGTTCCAGGTTCTGCAGCCACACTGCGCTGGGGCAGGGCTGGGCAGGAGAGGGGATGGGAGTAGGTGACCTGGGAGCCCAGGGTCCTGTCCCTGCACCTCATCACTGTTCGCAGTGCTCCAGGTCTGTTTTCCTGGCTCGGTTCCCCCAATTACGTTTACTCCTTGGGCTCCCTGGCCTCTGGCACAGTGGTTCGGCATCCGCATTGTGCAGGGTGCTGAGGGAGAATTCTCCCCCTCTCCTGTCCCAATATAGCACCGTTGCCAGAGGCCTTAGCGGTTCGGCCCGGCCTGAGAGGTGCATGCAGGGAGGGAAGCCGAGCGTGCAGGCGGGGAGGCTGGCCTCACGCTGAGGGCATGACTGCATGAACTGTCACTTGCCCAGGCTCTCAGATCCTCTTTCCCTACTGCAGGTCTGACTCTGGAGATGAACAGCTCCCAACCATTTGCCGGGAAGATCCAGAGATACACGGCTACTTCAGGGACCCTGGCTGCTTGGGGGAGCAGGAGTATTTCAGTGGTGAGGAGTGCTACGAGGGTGACAGCTCGCCGACCGGGAGCCGGTAAGTGGGAGCAGGTAGCTGGGAGCTCCGGGCTCGGCTCAGATTAGGCACCTCCCTTCCACCCCCCATTTCCTGCCCCTGGCGCTCTGCCTACCTATGAAGCCAAAGGGCCACCTGCAGCTGACTGGATTCCCCAGAAAAGCGAAATGGAGCACAAACTCCAGGCCAGGGAAAAGCCAGAGGAGGAGAAATAGGGCCAAAAAGAGGCCGAGCGGAGTGGACTTAACTTCCCCCAGGGGCCTCTGAGGCCTTTCAGGAAAGGCTGGGTTAGGCCCTTTCCCTCAGCTCTGCAGAGATGAGTCTGTGTAACTGACGCTGACAGCTCTGGCCTGGCGGCTGTTTGCATAGCAGCTTGGTCAGCCGTGGCCGTGGGTGGGGTCTTCGTGAGCAGTACCCACTGCCTGCCCCAGTCAAGGGGTCTCTCCTGGAGCTGGAGGGGACAAGAGGTGAGAGTGGCATCATCTCAACAGAGGTGCCTCTCCCAGTTCGGTCCTGTACAAAGACTGCTTGTGATTGCAACAGGCTCTTACCTTAGCACATACAGGGAACAGTGCAGGGGGACGCAGGTTACTGCCACTCTTTCCCTGTACCCGCATCTCATCATCACCAGGCGGCCCGTAGACGAGGAGGTGGTACTGCAGTGAGGTCACTTCTGGCATCTGAGCTGTTCAGAAACGCTAGCCTTGTATTCCAGGCCGTCTACTGCCTGGCCCTCATCTGCCTCTCCAGCCGTTCCTTCATCAGCCGCCCTCAGATGCCGGCTTCCGATCAGATGAGCTACTGATCCTGAGCCACGTGTGCTCTGTGTTTCCTCCTGTAGGGCTCTGCTCTCCCCAAGTCCACCACTCGGATGCCCTCACCCCATCTCTGCGTGACCTAATTCCCCCCTTCGAGGGCCTTTCCCAGTGCCTTACTTTTCATTTCTCTGGCTGCACTCCCTCCCCCCACCCTGCCCCCAGAACACCTCTTGTCTAGCACTGACCTTTTCTAGCTAGCACTGGACATCTGTGTGTGTATCGTGTTTTCTAAGCTCTTGGAGGGGCCACATTTTGTGTCTCTTTGTGTCCCTGGTGCCAGCCTAGCACCTGGCAGGAGCAGGCACTCGGGAGAGGGTTCTCAGTGAGGAAGTGAGTGGATGATAGGCTTCTGTGGCATCTGAAATCCACATTTGACCCTGGTCCAAGGCTGCCCTGGGGATGGAAAGTCCCAGAACATCACTTGTCACAGGCCTCCAGTCCTGAACCTTCCCGTGATGGACCTCACTCTCCATTTAGAATCTTCCATGAAGCTGAGGACTGCGTTGTTCTCAGCTAGTCCAGCTGTGTCCAAGTGAGGTGGGAGAGGACTGGAGATGTGGGTCAGTCAGAGCCACCAGATGAGGCTCGTTGACTAGACTTGTGGTCGCGCCTCACTGTCTCATCTGGCCTTTCTGACCGCTAGGCATAACTATGGCTACTACAGCAGATACCCAGGCAGCAACTGGGACTTCGAAAGGCCCCGAGGCTACCATCACCCCCAGGGCTTCTTAGAGGACGCCGACTCACCCACTTGCTACGACTCTCGGAGATCTCCAAGGAGACGCCTACTACCTCCAACCCCAACACGTGAGGCCCGATTTTTTGCTTTGGGTGAAGCCTCCTGGAGAGCAGTGTGCTGCTCCCCCTTCCCTGCCCCAGGGCAAGTGGGCCAGTGTGAGCCTGCCATGGCAGGGACCTGCCATCCGCTCCCCGAGGGCCCCGGTTGGGAGGTCATGTCAGCCTTCTTTTCCTCCTCATCCATATTGCATGTGATGGGCTTTCAACCCCTTCAGCACTGTTTTTGACTGAGAATAGAGAGAGGCAGTACGTGGCTCTAAAGTCGTACAGTACATAACAGCCGATAAAGGGCCTTCAGTGTACATTGTTATTGCTGTTGAGCCTCTGCTCCATCTGAGAAATAAGCACGATTTGCACTTTTGTTGTTAACTCCACGGACAGGGCACCTCAGAGCGGGGGAAAGTGTTGGCTCAAGTGCAGGGTGGACTTAGAGCAGGCCTGTTGCGCAGAGTTCCATGCCTCTGACGGCCCCGGGGAATTCTTGGTGTCCGTCTCTCCATAGCTACTCACCAGGGTTAATCTCGTCCTTCCTCGTCTCTCCGTCCTCCTTTTCTCCTGTTTCCTCTTCCTCTCTCGTCTTTCCCTCGGGTCTCCGAGCGCTCTCTGCTCATGGGACAGGTTTTGTCCTCTCAGGCGGCCCTCAGAACTCCATTGAGGTTGCTTCTAGGATAGGTAGCCCCCATTCTAGGGCCAGGGAAGCCCCATCCTGCTGACAAGGGGCAGGGGCTGACTGCTCCCCCACCTAGTTTTCTTCTGCAGCTGTGCTATAACTGCACCATCAGGAGACCTGGGTCAGCCGAGCAGAGACAGACCACAGCTAGCAGGAGAGAAAGAAATGCCACGGCTCTGGCCCACTCCTAGCTGGGCACTTTGACTTGGAGCATCTGGGCATTTTGGTGATGGTTAAAGAATATCTATTTCTGGTATTTCTGAAGAACGAAGCATATTGTTGGGCAGGACTCTAATCAGTAACCAAAAATAGCCAAGACTCTGGCTCCTGAGTCTGCCAAGCTGTGTACACAATAAAGAGTTGGGGTGGGTGGTACCCAGGGCCCTCTGCCTGACTCCAGCTGGCACAGCTCTGCTGGAGAGTATAGTCAGGCCAATTTCCATGGTTAATATTTAATTGCTCAGCCCCAAACACATGCTGAATGCAGTGTTCCATTCTCCATAAATAGTGGATGAAGCATGTGCAGGTGAGGCCGGACGGAGGCCTCTCACCTGTGGGATTTCCACTGCCTTCCTTGGACCTTGCTCAGTCTTTGCCTATGAAGCTTCCCGGCACACTCAGTGCCCTCAACAATGCCCACCATCCCAGGTCCTGTCCCCAGTGATGGCGAGGAGCCTCAGCAGCAGGAGCCGCTGCTCTCTGTATTCGTAAGGGGATGTGCATTGCTGCCTATCAGCTGAGACCTTGGGCAGGGAGAACATTAATCTCCTCAACTACAGGGGGATTACTTCCTCTTTCAGAGACTGTTGTGCAGAGCAGCTGAGATGATGGGTATACGTGGACCCATTTCAAAAACGGAAAAGCACTACGCAGATGAGAGGGATTGTTTCACTTTCCCAGCTTTGATCCTCTGGCCTCTGCCATCTGATTGTGGATCCTAGGGGTTGTTCTGACAAGGCAGGCCCATCCCCCTTAGTACACTGTGAAATTAGGCCCCCATGTGTGGTGCTCAGATGGAAGGCTTTCTGATGAAGACTGTGTTCATTGCCCAGCTGCCCATGTTCCATGTAGCAACTCAACAAGGACACCTCAGCACATGCACTGGGCTGTGCTGTCTTTTCGGGAAGTGGCCAGCTAAGGACTTAGCCTGGTCTTCTTCATGTGCTCCCCATTTCTAGAGCTTCGTGTGCAGTTCCCCAGTGTCTGGGATATCTCCCAAGGCTAGTCCCTGAGGTTTTCCAATACCGGAATAAAAGGCACACAGGATTTTTACTGGGGCATGGTGGAGGTAAGCCTAGAAAGCAGAGGTCAAGCAAGGAGCTGTTGAAATGACTCAGCCACTGCCTCGCAAACTACAGCCAAGGCTCCCCAGAAGCAGCTTCTGCAGTGGCAGACCCCTGCTAGGATGGAGGGGTTCCCAGGAGGAGGCCTATGGCTGTGAGCAGAGGGGTCCGGAATTCAGATTCACCTCCTGGCCTTGCTGCTCTAGCAAGCTAAAAGCTGAGGATCATCTTGGTATCACTCAGCCTGTGTCTTAGCCTCTTCAAAATCACTGTTCATAGGACAACCGTTTTCTTTAGTTTGAGGTGTTCGTTTGTTTTGACTTCAGTGCTAGAGAAGTTGGGTTTTCCCAACAGAAATATTTGCTTATTACCTGGTTGAACTGATCAGGGCAGGTAGCAGGTCACTCCCTTTAAAACAAAGGTAGAAACATGGAAGGACTAGCAAGATATTGCAGCCTACAGAGACATGTAGGATATCCAGGCAATGCTTGTGGGATTCTAGAGTCATATCATGCACCAGAACTGAAATGCTGGTTCCTCACAGTGTTTAGGGCGCAGTGCTTCTCAGTCAGAAAGCTTTGCCTTCTGGGCTGCCCTTAGCTCCTCCTCCTGAGAAGAGACACAGACAGCATTTAAAAGTAAAAAACCACAAAACCCAAAACATGGCACATTTGAAAACATTCCTCAGTTGGGCCTTTTCTCCTTCTCTACTCTCCCCTCCCAAAGTTTTGAGACCTCACTAATAGTTCTTTCTCTTGGACACATTGCTTGCTTCTTGGTGAGGTCCCTGCGGAATGTCCAGTACATTCATTCACCCGATCCCTGAAAGCCCCAGTGTCCTGACTGAGGACTTGTTCCACAACTGAATGCTGTACCTTACTTCTCAGCCCACCGGAGATCCTCATTCAACTTTGAGTGCCTGCGCAGGCAGGGCAGCCAGGAGGAGGTCCCGCTGTCGCCCGCCTTCCCCCACCCCACGGCCCTGCCTCTGCACCTCATGCAGCAACAGGTGAGTCAGCCCACCTCGCCTCGCCCTCACTAGCACTTACCCACAGGACACCCCCGGCCCCTAAGCTGCCAGCTCCAGGAGGGAAGGCGAGAACCTTCACACACAGCCTGATTTAATCCTTGTAACAGCCCTGCCACACAGATACTATTACGATCTCCCTGTACAGATGCACCCATCAGGGAGAGTACACAGTGTGCCCAAGGTCACACAGGAGGGGCATGATGAGGTCACTCAAGTGTTTTACACATCCCTCCTCAGCACTAAAGACACAGCCTGGTACAGTCCCGGACTCAGAGTGGCAGCGCTTGACTGATTTCTTCACAATCTATGCGGCCTTCTACTTGCTCCAAGAGGTTGTTCCTTCATTAAAGCACATTCACTGCACCTCTGTGAGCAGTGCCTTGTGGTCATGAGGGGGAGTGGCCCTCCGACCCTGCCTATAGTGAGAGTGTGGTCTAGGGAGGAAGACCTGCCCACGGTGGAGGCTGGGCGAGGCCAGGGCCCACTCCCCAGGGCTGGGCCTCAAGGGCAAGAATAGGACACTTCTTCTTTCTGAAAACAGCACATCAGAGAGGCTGTGTGTGTGTGTGTGTGTGTGTGTGTGTGTGTGTGCGTGTGAGAGAGAGAGAGAGAGGGGAGAGATGCGGGGCACTCGGGGGGACTACATCGTAGAACAAGCACCGAGTCTGTAAGTGCGGCAAGGCCAAGCCTCCTGAGCACATGAGCACTCAGCCCCATCTCAGATTTTCTGTTCGTGTCTCTCTGCCAACTTTTTACCGGTCTACCTGGACTTTAATTTTTTTTTTTTTTTTTTTTATCGTGGTAAAATATGCTTAACATGAAACTTAGCATTTTAACCATTTTCAAGTGTACATTTCAGTGGCATTAAGTATAGCCACCATGTTGTGCAACCATCACTATCCATTTCTAAAAGTTTTTCATCACCCTAGACAGAAACTCAGTGCCCCTTTAAACGGTAACTCCCCACCCTACCCCAGCCCCCGATAACCTCCATTCTACTTTCTTTCTCTATAATTTGCCTATTCTAGTTACCTGATTTATAAGTGGAATCATACAATATTTGTCCTTTTGTGACTGACTTATTTCACTCAGCACGATGTTGCCAAGGTTCATCCATCTTATAGCGTGTATCAGGACTTCATTTCTCTATATGGCTGAATACTATTCCATTCTATGTATATGCCACATTTTGCTTATCCATTCATCCACTGATGGACATTTATTAGGTTGTTTCCACCTTTTGGCTGTTGTGAATAGTGCTGCAGTGAACATTGGTGTACACGTACCTGAGTTCCTGCTTTCAGTTCTTTTGGGTGTATACCTATGAGTGGAACTGCTGGGTCATATGGTAATTCTATGCTTAACATTCGTGTAACTGCCCAACTGTTTTCCACAGCGGCTATACCATTTTACATTCCCATCAGCAGCGTATGAGGGTTCCAATTTCTCCACGTCCTTGCCAACATTTATTTTCCTTTTTTTTTTTTTTTTTTGATCATAGCCATCTTCCTGGGGCGAAATGGTATCTCATCATGGTTTTGATTTGCATTTCCCTAATGACTAATGGGAGCCCTGGTAGCACAGTGGTTAAGCATTCAGCTGCTAACCAAAAGGTTGGCAGTTCAGATCCACCAGCCACTCTTAGGAAACCCTATGGGGCAGATCTACTCTGTACTATGGGGGGGCTATGAGTTGGAATCAACTCAGTGGCAATGGCTTTTTTTTTTTTTTTTTAAATGACTAATGATGTTGAGCATCTTTTCATGTGCTTATTGTCTGCCTTCAGTTTTTATATTCTTATTTCTGTCCTGTGTTATCATGGAAGGACAAACCTTTGGAAGGCCCAGGCCATCAAAGGCCACGCACCAAGTAGGCCCGAAGAAAGGGACCCTTGGGTAAAGATGCTCTTCTCTCCGCTGTCTTAGCCTGACCAGGCCACATCTTGTTGGTCTGAGCTGCCTCCATGGGGCCATAGGCCTCTGTTGCTGACTCCGACAAGACTTCAGTGCCCCTCTCTGCTGAGTGGGAGTCATAGTGGATTTGTAGGTGTAAGCAGCAGGACCCATACCCAGTGCTTTGGAATGCACAAAATGCTGCTTACGTGATGAGTTACAATAGAGTAAAAGGAACCAGCTGTGTTTTCCTGTGAGTTCTTGGAATTGTTAGTTTTCCCCGAATGTGCTTAAATATTTAAACTGGGTAGTATATTCATACATCACAGCTTGCACGTCTTCCCTAATTCTTCATCATTCTGAAGCAATTTCATGAATTAGCAACTGCTTCCTACTCGGGAACAGTCACAGAAAATGTAGTATGGTTTTCAGGACAAAGAAAACAGTCCGCTCCAAAAAACCAAACCAAAACCATTGGCGTCAAGTCGATTCCAGCTCACAGAAGGCCACAGTTTTACTACCCGTTCATTTAACTTACTGCAGCGTGCTCACATCCTGCTAAAGTCTTGTCTGCGCTGGCCCATAAAACGGGACCTTGTGCTTGGGCCATTTTAAGGAAGCATGAGGGCTGGACTGTGAGGCACTCTGGTCTCTCCACCTTCTCCTCTCTCCTCAGATCATGGCAGTTGCCGGCCTAGATTCCAGTAAAGCCCAGTACTCACCGAGTCACTCGACCCGGTCATGGGCCACCCCTCCAGCGACCCCTCCCTACCAGGACTGGACACCCTGCTACACCCCCCTGATCCAGGTAGAGCGGTCAGAGTCCCTGGACGAGGTCAACGGCAGCCTGCCATCCCTGCACCGAAGCTCCTGGTACACGGATGAACCCGATATCGCCTATCGGACTTTCACGCCAGCCAGCCTGACTGTCCCCAGCAGCTTGCGGAACAAAAACAGCGACAAGCAGAGGAGTGCAGACAGCTTGGTGGAGGCAGTGAGTATGGCTCTGGGCTACAGGAAGGCAGGCTTTGTGAACAACAGAGGTGGCATGGTGAAGCGCGTGCCGCGGGAGAGGGGTGGCAGTTAGAGCGCGGGCAGGCTCTGGACCCATGCTGCCTGGGTTTGGATTTTGACACCGCCCACTTCTGTCGGGTCGCTATGAGTCGGAATCAACTCAATGGCAACGGGTTCACTTCTTAGTAGCATGAACTTGGGTTAAAGAGGAAAAGATGGGCGGATGAATGTTCCTTACAACATGCATATAACCGTGGGCCACTCCTGCCAGTTCTTATGAGTTATCTGTACTAGCATGATGTGAAGGAGCCCTGGTGGCACAATGATTAAGTGCTCTGCTGCTAACCCAAAGGTTAGCAGGTCTAACCCACCAGCCACTCCACAGGAGAAAGATGTGGCAGTCTCCTTCTGTAAAGATTTACTGCCTAGGAAACCCTGTGGGCAGTTCTACTATGTGCTATAGGGTTGCCGTGAGTTGGAATTGACTTAATGGCAACAGGTTTGGTTTGGTTCTGGGGCCATGTGTAGTTTTTGAGCTCTGTGGCATCTCCAAAGTCAAACCCATCCACATTCACACGCACTGACCATGTATGAGATCTAGTAAACGTGGTCGGGCTGAGTCCCAGAAGCACACTGTGCAGTTTGTGCTTGAGTTGGTTTTTCTCTCCTATTTCCCCTCAAAACCTTCTAATGCATTCTTGTCGTTGATTCCCTTTCCTTGATAGGTCCTCATATCCGAAGGCTTAGGACGGTACGCGAGGGACCCAAAATTTGTGTCAGCAACAAAACACGAGATCGCCGATGCCTGTGACCTAACCATCGACGAGATGGAGAGTGCAGCCAGCCACCTGCTCAACGGGAACATGAGTCCCCGAGCCAATGGGGACGTGGGCCCCATCTCACACCAGCAGGACTATGAGCTACAAGACTTCGGTCCTGGCTACAGTGACGAAGAGCCAGACCCTGGGAGATATGAGGAGGACCTGGCAGATGAAATGATATGCATCACCACCTTGTAGCACCTGGCAAGGGGGGGAACTGGCTCCAGCCACAGGTGGGGCAGAGGAGGGCCAGGGGAAAAAAGTGCCTCATAGTTAGGAAAGCTTAGGCACTAGTCTGGGGTACATATTCAATTAGACTTTTGTGCAAGTGATGTCCCGTCTCAAGGAAGCCATAACCCTGGTGGGGAACAGGTGCCAAGTGGCTGAGCACGCAGTGCACCACATGCTGAGCCCCTACTGCAGCTGCCCCCCGCAGGACCCCTGTGGGCAACAGCGGGCCCAGTGCCCCCAGAGAGGACAGGTGAGGAGGCAGACACGCACGCCTGTTGTCCAGACGCGCACTGCTGTGGAGTGTGTCGCAGTCTGCACACAGGGCACTCTTGCACATCTGCCTGCAGGCACGGTGGGGAAGGTTAAAGGTGATGACGATCACCACACCGGTCATGACCTCAGCCATCAGTCTAGCATATCAGACATTCACTGGGCCCCGCATATCCATTTTTAAACCCTTCCCCCAAACACACTGCTTCTGGTTCCTGTTTAGCTCTTCTGAAATACAGTGCGTATGTCAGAATCTACCTGCCAGCGGTCATTACAAGAGGGGAGGAGGACCTTACAAACCAGGTGTTCTGTCTGTGACACCAGTTTACATAAGAGAATATCACTCAGATGGTCTATTTCTGAGTCATGTTTAAGGGCAACTGTAAACTGGAATAACAATGCACTTGCAACCAGGTAAACTTAGATATGCTAGTTTGTTTAAAAATTATAGATACTGTATATGACTTGTAATGTACTATAATTTGTATTTGTAAAGAGATGGTCTATATTTTGTAATTATTGTACCGTATTTGAACTGCAGCAATATCCATGGGTCCTAATAATTGTAGTTCCCCACTGAAATCCAGAAATCATTATTATTTTTACTTGGACTATACAGAAGTAGAGGAAATGGAGCCAGTGCTCATTTATTCAATGAAAACCTTTTAGGGGTAAAATTTTAAGTTCAAAAGAACTTGACACTATAGAGATTTTCTAAAATATTTTGAGTCACTATCAATCTGTCTTTACACAAGGTATACCAGATGACTATTTGCAGTCTTTTTTTTTTTTTTGGGCAAGAGTTCTATGATTTGATATCGTACTTTTGATCTACTGTGGGTTGCAACTGTTTCATTTTTTTTTTTTTTACTTTAACCCTTTGATAAGTTAATTTCAGAGTAGGTCAAGCTGGTTCCTTTGACCCTGTGGCATTCACAGAGTTGGTTTCTCAGCTGCCCATGCAGGATACTTTTGCATCTCTGGTACAGAAATAATTACACAGGTGAATGAAGTAAGTCTGTGCGTGTCCCCTGGGAACTGGTGATGCTGCTTATCTTAAGAAATAAGGGGTGGAGGAAAGAATGTGCAAACGTGATCCACAGGATTAGAATGTCGGGTCGGTACAAATCGTATTATTGTTTATTGTTGCCTTTTTACAAAGTGTTGCTGTAGTGTGTGTTCTCTTTGAGGGCTTTTATATGCAAATGATGAGGGCTGCCGTTTTCATTAGAATGCACTCACTCTGTACGTCCTGATGAAAACCCACTTCTGGATAATTAGAACTGTCAAGGCTTCCTTTTCTGTTAACAGGATCTTGCTGACTTTGTCAAGTTACCTTGGCAGGGATTTCCTGCAGTCAAAAAGACAGGTAGCAGTTTTTGGTTCCAATTTTTAAATATTAAATGGACAACCTGTTAATGTTTTTTTGTAAATAACAACACTTTGTTATGAAGACCTTACAAACCTCTTCTTAAAACATTCTTACTCCAGATCCAGGCAAAAATACTTAAAGGTTTGTAAATGACTGTTTCCTGACCTAAATCCTTTTTTTAATTAAAATGCAAAATGTTCTTCAGAATAAAACTGTGTAATAATTTTATTATACTTGGGAGCTCTCCTTGCAAGGAGCTGGCTTTTGCTAGCGAGAGCTTCCGAAGGAGCTCTCTGTGAGGGCAGTTCTGTAATGATATCAATAGTTTCTTATCCTCAGGGCTCCTTTGATGCCAATCACTTAGCACCAGCTGCAGAGAGCGCTGATTCTCCTAAAGGGCTAGCCCCCATCACCATTCTCTTGGACTCTGTGTTGCTCTCTGGGTGCTGGTCTTCCTGCGGGGCTCAACGCGTCAGGCCAAAATTGACTGCCATTCCAGGGCTGTTTTCTGGCCTGGTGATCATCTCTTCCAAGTCAGTACTTAAAAAAGGCTGGCAATCTTACGGGTGGCACCACTCCTGGTATGTCTCGTCTGAGCCTGGTTCAACCTCTCATCTAATATTAAATTTTTCTTTGTAAGAAAAATTTGAAGTTGTAGAGGATGGTCTTTGTTTTAGGGAAGTTTCAAGATTAACTCTCTCCCTTTTGGTTCCGCTTCCTTCACCTCCCTCCCAAAAAAATCACTTTGATTTGTCCACGGGAACAGTAATTTTGTTTAATCCGTCTTGTGTTTTTCATATCATAAAATGGAAACATAGCCATGATTTAACTGTCAGCTAACAGTGGGTGCCTCATTAAGAACCGTCTCTGACCAGCATGCTGACCCTGATTTCCATTAGACCACTGGACTCCGCCGAGTCAGGCGGTGTTTTCCAGCTTTATTCCAAGATGTTCCAGAACCAGCCGCAGCCCAGGGAGGGTGGGCTGTGAAGACATTGGACGCTTCTTGATGGAGCGTGGGCCGTACCTGCTGGCGTCTGAGAAGGTGACCGCAGAAGCACCGGCCTCAACCTTGTGAAGGAAACCAGAGCAGCTGCCAAGGAAGTTTATTTCACGTTGTTTATTTCTTACAGTTTTAAGTGTCTTCGCCAATTCCGTTTTTCCTATAAAGTTGTTTAATTTTATGATGGGTGGTTGATTTATTTTAAACACTGGTTAGCAGCGGAACTGACAGCAGGCCTGGTGTTTCCTCACTAGCCTCCCCCACCGCCATCACAGACTCCAGCCATGCTTTTGTCGAAAACTGTGGTGTTTTTCTAAAACGATGTTTTTTCTTCCCCCCTCTACTGGTGATTAGGAGGCAGGAGAGTGAGGAGCAGGCCTGGGGACTAGCTTCAGGCACCGGAACAAGAGTGAGAGGCGTGACCTGAGAGTGTCCTGTGGGGACAGTGGTGGGAAATGGTAAGGGTACCTGCCTGTGTCACAAGGCAGGGCTCATGGGGAGGCTGGGTTTTTTTTGTTTTTGTTTTTTAAGAGAATCTATTATTAGATCTGATGTTAAGTTGGCTTATCAGTGGAAATAGGACTACACTAGTGTTTGGGACGAGCAACGTGATTTGACTGGAGAAAAGAATCCACTGGAATTTAAGGAAATAGTTCTCCAGCTTGTACTGGAAGCAAAAAGGCTGTAAGTTAAGGCACCTGGAGCTTCCACTTAAAGGAACTGCCATTCCCTGGTCACCCCGCTGGATGCTCTTGGCCTAACCATGCAGCCTGCTCCCACACACCTCCAGGCTCCATCCCTTATTCCATCAGGAAGAATGTTCTACTGACACAGCTTAAATGCAGGCTTCAAAGGGGTCAGATGCTCCCCAAAGTGCTCTGAGCACTAGGCACACTGGTTTCCGTCAAACTTCTTTCAGTCATTCCATGGAAAGTACATTCTTCACTTTTTAGGCACTGCAGGCTTTTGGCTAAGTGGTATACCTAATGAGGTCGGTCCAGTTCCTTGGGAGCCTGGGTGCTGGCAGGCCTCCTGTGCCCCGCTGGCCCCTGGCACATTCCTCCTCCTGCCCCACTTGAGTCAGCACCTCTCCCACTCAGGCTTCCTCGGTCAACAGCCTCTTTTTCTGACGTTGAAGGTTTCCCTCCTGGCAGTGGAACATTCCGGAAGCTCTGTTGTTAGGACGTGAGTCGCTGCTGTGTGGTGCTGAGCGCCCACCTGCGTGAGCCCCGGTCCCACGACAGTGGCTGCACTAACCTGCAGGGACTCATGTGAAGAACTGTCTCAAATCAGAACTCTGTTCTGTGTCTAAACCCCAACAGCCCAGCGTCCACTTTGACTTCTGTGGCTCTGGCTATATGACATGCACAGTCTTTTCTGTTGAGATGTATTTGCATGTCTGGCTAAATCATGTGATCATATAGATGGAACAAGCCTCGGTTAGCGAGAGCGTGAGGGGCCTGGAGGTAAGCAAGTGATCCAGTGGACAGGCTCATTGCATCTATTTTGCTTTTCTTAAAATACAGCCACTGTACCTAGTCAGTGACTGTCTCAGGCTGAGTACAGCAGAGAACCCAGAGATGGTTAAGACTAAGTCAGTGTTAGTTGTCATATTTGCACCAGAGCGGGGCGGGGGGTGACCACAGTCATGGTCAGGCCTGGGCACACCCGCCTTTACAGGCGTAACTGTTCACTTCTGACCCAAATGGACAGGTCCTGATGGGAGGGGTGCACCTAGCCCTGAGTGGTGAAGCGGGCATCTCAACTCCTCTGCTGTTCCTCCATCCCCACAGGCAGCCCACGCCCGAGAGGACCGACCACTGCTAGTGGAAGCGGGGGACCCCTCCAGGAGAAATAAATCTCTTGGCAAATTTAGAATTCTCTTTCTTGACCCTCCCCGGAACAGGAAATAAAGCAAGATACAGATAAGATTTAAAAAGAGCTGCTTAAAATTTCAAACGGAAGGAGCTGTGTGATGG
Organism: Dugong dugon; assembly: GCA_030035585.1. Classification (NCBI taxonomy): domain Eukaryota; kingdom Metazoa; phylum Chordata; class Mammalia; order Sirenia; family Dugongidae; genus Dugong; species Dugong dugon. The sequence goes on along the minus strand of CM057481.1, from coordinate 13,724,467 downwards.
TTTTCTTTCCTCCACTCTTCTGGAAGGAGTTTTCTCAGAAACCTAAGTTGTGGCTGTCTGGCCTCCACGGCATCTGCAAGCCACCTTATTCCTCTGATCACAGTGAATCCTGGAACACCTCATCTCTCCTCCCTTCATTCCGAGCCCAGGATAAGCTGCCAGATGGCAATTCTTCCCTTCCCATCCATAGCCGGTGGATTTGGATAGCTTCAGAAAAATCAATCCAAAGCGCATTTAGTGTTCATTACCTTCTAAGAACAGTCTGGATAAGGCATCGTAGTTTAAAAATAAGTAACTGGATTACATTATTGAATTTTAAGAAGTTGAAAGATCAAAGAGCTGTTTTAAATACTATTTGTATCTGTTTTTTCTTCAAAACCACAACCCTTTGCCCATTTATTTTTCTGTTTTTTACAGGATCAGGGTGCCTGGTTTCACTCCACTGCTTTCCATACCAGTCTCAGCACCGCCCGGCCTGCTCCTGTGGACACCCAGAGAATGCGAATGGCACAGCCCTGCCGCCGCAGGGGTGCTCCTGCCGCCGGGTCATTTCCAAAGGCTGGTAGCAAAGAGGCCTCTCGGGCTCACGCGTGTGGGCAGCTGCTTCAGTATGGAGGTGTGGGGTCAACTCTGGGTTTCTGGGTTTCCTGGTAACAGGAAGATCTTTTAAAACCCTAAATCATGAAACATGGTAGTGAAACCAAAGTGGCATTCCCTCCAGACTCTTCTCTCCTTGGACCAGGTCCAGAAATCCTTGCACTGGGGCTGTTCGTGCAGAATGAGAACCAGAGCACCCGAGAGCCGGGTCGCAAGCCCCTCCGACTGACCTGACCGAGCACCAGTTCCCGCCTCACTCAGCGAAGCCAGGACATGGAGGGGCAAGGAAAGCCTGTTTGTTCTTCCAGCAGGTATGTCCCCCTCTGAACCCCTAAGGACTTATGTGCAAGCCCAGCCTACAACTGTGTGACCCCTGGCCTCAGCTTCCCTCTGTAAAATGAAAAGCTTACAGCCTGAGGTCCAAGATGCCCCTTCTTGGGAGCACCCAGCCTGTGCACAGCACCTTGCTCTTTTAGGGGCTCACCTTAAGAGGGAGGCCTGGGCAGGAAGTTGAGCAGGTAGCAGGGCCCTGGGTTATGGGTTAGAGAAGGCCATGTGAACGGAGACAAGGACGCTGCAGGAGTTAACCGCCTCCTATCCTAGACCGCCCCTCCTCCTCTCTGCTGTCCCTCCTGGAGGCGGTGGGGTGGTGGGGGGAGGTGTCCCACCTGAACGCTGCCTTCCCCAAAGGGCCTACAGGGAAGTGCTGCAGGGGACCTTGATTCACTGACCAGTGCTGGTCTCAGTTCCTAAGAAATTATCCAACTGTCCGTCCCTGAGCGGGGCACCACCAGGGTCCTAATGTTCTAGACAGTTCCAGGAAACAGCATTTGGAGGAAGGGCTGCAGTGGCCTTCGTGGCTTGTCCTCTGGCAGGGGGCTTCTCTGGTCATCCTCCAGGCAGTGACTTCCTTAACGCTGGGTGGCCAGGGTCCTGGGCTTGTAGACAGGGACATCCTTGTCCCAGAGTACAGGCTGCCCCTTAATAATGTCAGCTGCTTTCTCCGCAATCATGACCGTAGGGGCATTCAAGTTGCCACTGACCACGCTGGGCATGATGGCAGCATCGACGACCCTAAGGTTTTCCACCCCGAGGACCCTGGTCTGTGGATCCACCACAGCCATGGGGTCGGAGGGCTGGCCCATCTTACAGGTGCATGAGGGGTGGTACGCACTGTCCGCTTTTGCCCGCACAAAGGCGTCAATCTCTTTGTCTGACTGCACGTGGCTTCCTGGCTGGAGCTCTTTCCCCCGGAATGGATCCAGGGCTTTCTGTGCAAAAATCTCTCTGGACAGCTTCACACACAGACGGAAGTCCTTAATGTCGGTTTCTGTCAAGGAGAAGACACAGCTAAGACACTTCCTTTCACTACGCTGGGTTCGTGGGAAGACATGCGGCATGGGAGGCTCAGGAAGCTGCCCGACGGGCCACAAGGTAAAGGACGAGGACCGAGCTGCCAGGATGCTTGTCACCTACCCATGGGCGGTTAGACCGCTACTGAGCAGAGTCCCATGAGGCTTAAATGGGCAGCATGCTAAACGACCATGAGCCTGCCCCAGAGGCCCCAGGTTTAAACCAGGGCCTGACTTTTCTCATTTGTAAAATGGGGGTAAGAGTATGTGCTCTGCCCCGTCACACCACGGCTGGGAGCGCCCGGGGGTCACACTGGGCCCGAAGGTGCCAGGTCAATTGGCCAAACCTGCCTGATGCAGAGCTCTCATTTTTGCTGCAGGCAAAGAGGAAAGCCAGGGACATAACTCCCTCTTAAAGGACGCTTGGGGCAACAGGAGGAAAGATATGACGTAAGCTGCATGCAGAGCTGGCACGCACACCTCCCTGTGCCTTCTGTAGGTTGTTCTAAAAGCTGCAACTCTCTCCTGCTGTGTAAAGTGATGCCCTGGGGTCCCCGCCCCGTGCGCAGGACACCACACAGCAGCATGTGGGAGTCTCCAGCCTAGGGTGATGGGGCGGGGTGACTTGTGGTCCAGGGGTAAGACTCAGGGACACACATGAACCCATAGAGGGATCCCTTCACTCAGTGAATGGCCCAGGAAGCCCAGGCTGGGGCAGATGGAGGAGGCTGGTGAATTACCTGTGGACAAGTAGTTGGGTTGGATCACAGGATGGTCCCGGGGGTTGGCACTTCTCAGTTTGAGCCAGCCCACACTCGTGGCCCGCATGGTCCCCACATGCACCTGGAGGAACCAGAGACAACGGCAGGGGCCCCATCAATCCCACCGACTGAGGAGCTTAGAGAGGCCTGGGTGTCCTGCAGGATGGGACTACGTCCTAAGTCAGTTAAGAGCAGGTAAATGTTTTAGCGTCTGCATCTTAACACACTTTTCTCGTGGTTAAGAGCTACCTCCGTGATTGCCCAGACAGAAGGAATCATTCCTTCCTCCTGGCTTTACTCCCAATCATCTAAAACTTCCAGGGGCTGGCAGTCTAGGGGCAGAGTCTGTCCATTTCTGGCGCTCAGGACCTAGAACATCTGACCTGGGCCAGGCCAGGGTCTTACCTTCCCGTGTACCATGCAGACTCGTGCACTCCTCTCCCAGCACGGCCTAGGGGAGATTCTGCCTCCTCCTCCACGGCCCCTCTCCCCACACAGACACGCTGAGCAGCTGGAGGGCAGGGGACAGGCTGCTGTGCCCACCACCCTGAGGGCCCTGGGCAGTGGGAGAACATCTTCCCTTATGGAATGGTGGGAAACAAGGGCCCTGTGGGGCTGAGACGCCGGCTCACCTGGTAAGCGTCCTGCTGGGTGGGGACTCGCCCGTGGTCAATCACTTGGGAAGGCAGGAAATGGAACTGGATGTCTGGGTGGGGGACGCCAGGCTGGCTCCGGATGAACCCACCTGTTTCTAGATGGGAGGTGGTACCATCCCCTGAGGACCGAAAGAGGACACGTGTGATGGTTAATTTTATGTGTCAACTTGGTTCCCAGTGTTTGGCCAACACCAGTCTAGTTGATGTTCACAATGTAAACTAATGTAAACTATACTGTAATTACCTTCCATAATGTAATCTAAAGTGACATAATCAATGGATCAATTGAAAGGGGAATTCCTTAGGGTGTGGCCTGTCTCCAGACCATAAAGTAGATATTTTGGCAGAACCCGATCTCTCTTTACTCTGCACTCTTCTGCTGCCTCATCTACAGACCTCGGGATGTAAGCCTGCAGGGGTCTCCAGCCTGTCGCCTGACCCACTGATTTTGTACTTGCCAGCCCCTCATTATCACATGAGCCAATTCCTTGAAGTCAATCTCTCTCTCCCTCTCCTCCCCGCCCCACCACTGCCGCCCCAGTGGTGCAGTGGCTAAGAGCTCAAGTTGCTAACCAAGAGGTCAGCAGTTCTACTCTGTCCTATAGGGTCGCTATGAGTCGGAATCAACTTGATGGCAACGGGTTTGGTTTTATATATATATATATATATATATAAACCAAAACCAAACCCGCTGCCGTCAAGTAGATTCCGACTCATAGCGACCCTTAGATGGCAGAAAAAGGATAAACCCAACTATTTCTTATCATATAGTATGTATAAATCTGTAGATACAGATATATAGAGAGAGTGTGTGTAAGTATGGGAGAGATAACCTCACTGGTTCTTTTTATCTAGAGAATCCTAAGACAACAGGGCAGAAGAGGAAGTTGGGGTGAGTAGGGTGGGATCAAACGTTCCTGATTTTCCTCCTCTTCCTGTGCTCTGTTCTGGTGCTTGGACCTAAGCCCTCTTCTCAGTCTGTCCTCTTTCCTCCAGCTGGGTTCACCCAGCACCAGGGCTTTACGTATCAGTGACGTGCCACGTGCGTGTCATCAGCTGTGCCCTTGACCGAGACCTGGGCACTGGACGGCCATCCTAAACCTAACGTGGTCCAACCTCCATGCCTCATGAGCCTCTACCCCCAACTGTTCCTCTGACACATGGGCTAAAGCCAGAAACTTGAGATGCCCCGACTCCTCCCTCTTCCTCTTCACCTACCCCTACCATCTGAACCATCAGAAAGTCTCATCAACTTCAGCTTAAAAATCTACCTTGAATCCATCTATTTGTCATTACCATCTGTCTTAGTCATCTAGTGCTGCTATAACAGAAATGCCACAAGTGGATGGCTTTAACCAAGAGAAATTTACTCTCTCAGAGTCTGAATTCAGGGTGCCAGCTCCAGGGGAAGGCCTTCTTTATCTGTCAGCTCTGGGGGAAGGTCTGTGTCATCAGTCCTCCCTTGATCTAGGAGCTTCTCAGCGCAGGGACCAAGGGTCCAAAGGACACACTCACTCCCAGCTCATTTCTTGGTGGTATGAGTCCCCATGTCTCTGCTCACTTCTCTCTTTTATATCTCAAAAGAGACTGACTTAAGACACAACCTAATCTTGCAGATTGAGTCCTGCCTCATTAACATAACTTCTGCCTAACCTACCTTATTAACATCATAGAGGTGGGATTGACAACACACAGGAAAATCACATCAGATGACAAAATGGTGGGCAATCACACAGTACTGGGAATCATGGCCTAGCCAATTTGACACACATTTTTGGGGGACACAATTCAATCCATAACACCATCTCACCCCTACCTCAGTCCAAGCCCAGGTCACTTCTTAATTGGTGACTCCAGTCACCTCCTTGGTGGTCTCCCAGCCCATCTCTGGTCCTTCCTGCAGCCCACTCTTCACACACAGCTAGCCCTGCACCACTGGGCTCCCAGCCTCCCACCAGTGCCTCCTTCAGCCTCCCTGGAACAACAAACTAGCTCCTCACATAACACAAAATGCCTACCTCCAGGGCCTTTGTACATATTCTTCCTCCTGCTCAGATCCCCTCCCCTCTGATTTAGGTAGCATTCTGGATGTTTCCTTCGCTGCACTTAAAACATAGCAGGGTTTAAATTGTGTTCGTGTCCTTGGTTTCTTTCTTTTTTTCCTACTAGAGTATAAACTGCCTCCTGTGGGATTGAATTGTGTCTCCCAAAAAGATAGGCTCAAGTCCTAACCCCTGGTGCACATGAGCATGACCTTGTTTGGAAACAGTGTCTCTGCATATGTAATTAGTTAAGTTAGCATGAGGTAGGTCCTCGTCCAATCTGAGTGGTGTCCTATAAAATAGAAGACACACGGAGAGATGGAGACGGGGAGGATGGCACCTGAAGATGCGTCTACAAGCCAAGGAATGCCTGCGGCTACCAGATGCTGGGAGAGACAAGAAAGGATCCTCCTCTAGAGACTTCAGAGAGAGCATGGCCCTGCTGACACCCTAAATTTGGACTTCTAGCCTCCAGAACTGTGAGACAATCCACTTCTGTTCTTACAAGTCCTTATAAGGTGCTTTGTTATGGCAGCCCTAGGGACCTTACCTTGTTGGCTCTTCCCATCCCCAGTACAGTACACAGCACACAGTAGGTGTGCAAGAAATACATACTGAATCAATGAACAGTATTTCAAAGCCCCATTTCCTGGCCAAGGCAGTGCTCAGAGATTCAGCTCGAAAACAAGCTGAAAATGCTGAACAGTGGATGCTGATTCTGTAGTCCAGCACCAGTGGCATTGCCTCTGTGCTCCTTTTCCTGGCTCTGTGGACCCCAGACGGTTTCCAGGCACAAGGCCATCCTGTGCATCTGTAAGGAAGAGCACACCTAAGCCCTGAGGAGCCTCTCCCTGGGCAGCGTGTTACCACATGTGGTCCTCACACCAGCCTGGTGGGCAGGAACTGTGCATCGCCATTCTGCAGAGGGGTAAACAGGCCGAGTGAGTGGGGGTAAATGGCATAGCTCAGCTTAGAATCTAGCAACCTGAGGACTGAGCCCTTGCTCAGAGACGGTCTCTACCATGCTCACTAGGAGCTTGCCCACCTGTGAACTTCCAGAGCCACTCTAGGCCGATCTGGACCTTCTGCATGGGCTTCTGTGCTGAGTGGAGGGTGATGGGGCGGGTACATGCCTGCTGAATGTATATTTCCAGGTGGTCTTGGAGGTTCTGGCCAACTCCTGAAATGGGAGGGGGTGGTTAGGAAACATGGCTACCCAGGAGGGCTTAGCTGGCTTCTCAACATCCCCCTGGTTTTGAGAAACTCTCCCCCACCACTTAGCCAGCCGGACAGCTCCTGCTTACTCCCTGGGCCTCGGCTGCCAAAGCCAGTCACTCACTCCTGGGGCAGCACCTGGAAGCATCCAGGTGTCCTCCGTCAGCCCCTGCTGTGAGGGCAGGGCCACCCCTGCAGCAGGCACCACTGCGTGAGCAGTCCTTGACTGTCTGGCTGCCACATGGACAGCAGCCCTCCCTACCCCCCAGCCTGGGAAAGGGGATGTGGGACCCAATGTGTTGTGAGCACCCTGTGTGAGCTCATCTGAGCTCAGGGTTGCTGGGCTGGTCGACATCATTGACTAGCATAGACCTCTTATTGACGGAGCCCACAAGCAAAAAGGCCCAGTCCGCAGGAGGGCCACAGCCAGACCCTCGAGGGCATCAAAGACAGTTTATAAGTTGATTGTTGGCCTGAAAGAATTGTCTCAGTGTGAAAAGCAGCCTCTGGGGCACTGAGGTGGCCTCTTTAATGCTCAGGGCTGCTGGTGAGTCCTGTGGAGCAGGGTGTGGACCCTTCTCACCACAGAGCTGCCCTGGGAACACGCCCGAGCCAGCCCGGATCCTCTCCTCTAAGTGGGGTATGGTGGATGGGGAGGGGAGGACAGAAACAACATGAAGACTCAGGCCCCCAGGGGGACAGTGTCCAGGGAGGCTCTTGGGGAAAATGTGACAGTCCCAGGGAGAACGCCTGTTTGTTCCCCACCCCATGCTAACAGAATAAAAGCAAACACTTTATTTAGCAGGCCCAGCTAAACCCTCTAAGTAGAGGTGCTCTGTGGAGCAGTGAGGAAGGAGCTGACCTGGAAGGTGGCACACCACAGGGAGGCCTAGTTTCCTGAGGTCATCTGCGTTCCCGACGCCCGAAAGCATAAGCAGCTGTGGTGAGTTGATGGCGCCTCCACTCAGAATCACCTCCCTGCTGGCATAAGCCTGGGAGGGCAGAGCAGACAGCCAGGTCACTGGGTGGGGCGGGGATGCACGCGTTCACACTGCCCTTCCTGAAAAGCCAGCCGTTCTCCAGTTCACGGAGCAGGGACAAGCTCTAGCCAGACAGACAGAACCACAGGAAGGTGGCCTTGTGATGAAGGACAGCAGCAACACATGGCCCAAGTGGCGGCTGGGAATGTCACCACTGGTGTTGAGATCCTGGCTCACAAGCCCCAGTGCTGAGGATGAGGACACTCACCGTACGGCTATTTGAGAGTGACCCGCCTGCGCAGCTACCGAGTGTGATCCTATTTAAGGTGCAGTATATATTCTAATATACTCTGCAGCAGCCAGATAATAAAGCTGGTCTTCAGAACACGATTGCCGAGCTTAACTGCGACCGATGGAAACAGGCACTCAAAGGAGCAGTTTCAGTAAAGAAAGCAGAGCCCGATCTACCCGTGGTGATACAAAACCATCCCGACGTACTGTCACATGGAAAACAGCCATGACACAGAAATGCAGACTATGATTTCTGCTAGGCCAAAGTCCTGAAGCGTGTGGACAGGCACTGGGGGACTGCTCTAGGGCGGGGAGTGGCAGACAGAGGCTCGCAGGGGACACTCACACCAGGTCACTATGGGCAGGTGTCTGGACTGGGGGCCTCCTGACCTCCAGCAGCCCACGGTCTCCAACGAGACTCTGGGATAGCTTAGCACATCACTGCTGCCAGCTGCTCCCTTCTCGTCATGGGGATGAGGCACAGGGCTGACAGGGACCAAAGCCTGCATCTGGGGAGGGGGATGAGGCTTCGGCCCACACTGAGCATGTCCACCGGGGCCACCACCTACTCCTTTCTTGGTGTCTGAGCTGCCACCCCCTACCCCCAGAGCTGTAACTTGCTTACCCTGTGGCTCTGGCCGTTCTTGACATACTCCACACCCACTGCCCGGGTGCCTTCAAACAGCACCCTGTTCACGACCGTCTGGACCTCGGCCTTCAGGTTGGGGCGGCTCAGTGCCGGGTGCAGGTAGGCGCAGGCTGTACTCCAGCGCTTGCCTACAGGGCAGAACAAAGAGATCAGGTGCAACCACCTCCCCATTCCCCTGGCACCTGAGGCAGAAGGAAGGGGAAAGGGGGCTGGAAAAAGAGGGAGCTTGACCTTCCCCGACATGCAAGCCTTGGCTTCAAAGTGAGGCCAAAAGACCCTGCCCGGCTGCAGTCCATATCTGTCTGGGGTCACCTGGACGCAGTTACGAAAACATCCTTCATCCGCAACAGGACCGCACAGAGGAGGCCAGAAGCAGCTGACAAAAGGGAGTGAGAACCTGGAAGAGGCAGCAGGAGTCCTGAGTTGACCCTGGCCTTGCCTCTGTCCTGCTGTGAGCATGGCCCTTCACTGCTCTGTGCCTCGGTTTCCCCATCTGTAACAGGGACAGGGCTTGAGTGGGGAAAAGAGAAGCCAGGGACCTGGAGAAAGAGGGCTATGTGGTCCTTGCTACTTGTATGTGCCTCATTTTTCCCATCTATAGGTCTCTGGACTTTGGGCTCTCTGGCCAAAGAGTGGACTCTCCATTATCCACACCAACAGGGGCTAAAGGCTCCAAGGTGTCACCACCCCAGGTTGTTTCTCACTGGCTTGGGGTTGTACTCTGTGGCCTGTAGGAGGTACAGTACATCACGTCCCCTCCACCTAATACCGGCACCATTTTGTCCACACCAACCCACCATGATAGGATGGAACCAGGGAGATCTGGGTAGGGAGCGGGTATATGCTACCTTCATGGATGGTCATGTCCATCCAGCCGAAGCCTTCCTGCTGGAAGCCGTTCATATCCTCAGTGAAGGGGTAGCCGGCCTGCTGTGCTGCCTCCAGGAAGGCCTGGTGCAGTGGGTGGTTGGTCTTGCCCCGGGTCACACGCAGGGGGCCTTCGCCACCACGGTACGTGCTGGCACCCAGCTCATGGCCCTGCGCCTTGCGGAAGTAGGGCAGGCAGTGCGCATAGTCCCAGTCCACAGCACCCTGACGGTGCCAGCGGTCATAGTCCTCTGCGTGCCCACGGATATAGACCATGGCGTTGAGTGATGAGGAGCCGCCCCAGACTCGGCCACGCGGCCAGTATAGCACACGGCCGTCCAGGCCCGGCTGTGGCTCTGTGTGGTAGTACCAATTGTACCTGTCATCGCACAGGTTGGCCACAAGGGCTGCAGGCATGTGGATCTTCCACAGGAGTCGCTTGCTGCCTGCATACACATCCTTGGGCCCAGCCTCCAGCAGCAACACATGCTCCTTGGGGTCCTCTGAGAGCCGTCCAGCCAGCACACAGCCTGCTGAGCCTGCACCCACCACCACATAGCTGTAGTCATCCCCACTCCTGGAACCCACACTGGCCAGAGCACGGAATCCCTGTGCCAGGGCTCCGTGTGGGCCAGTGCATCCTCGCCTCCAGCCTTGAAGGATGCACCACATGCTTCCAGCCCCAAGTCCTCTTACATCCAACGAGGGTAATGGAATGATTCACTTTTCCTAAAATAGGAAAAAGGGCTTTAAAAATCTTAGCTCAGCATAACATATAGAATCAGCCCAGAGCAGGACAGTCATACCGGTGCAACAAAGGTCTGCTGCACACTTGCCAGTGCCTGCCCAGGGCTGGGTGAAGCAGGCCCTGCCTGTGTGGTCCCTGCCCTGGAACTAGAAGGAGGCAGATGTATAAGCAGGAGTTTCAGTACTATAAGATGTTCACCAGACAGATAAGCCCAGGGCTGGGGAAGCAGGAGAGAGGCTCCTCCCCCAACCTGAGGGATCCCCAAAAAGGCTTTCCTATGACATCTATGTGTGAACCTGGGCAGGAGTCAACCTACAAGGAGGGCAGGACTGGGCTTTCCAGGCAGAGAAAGAAGGCAGGGCATTTGTACTCACCCATTCACTCATCCATTCAAGACAGTTGTTGAGCGCCTACGTGCTGTTTTCATCTCTGGCAACACACTAGAGAACAAGACATCTTCCCTGGGAGAACTGATGGTCTAGGGGCAGGGGAGATGGACAAGACTTGAATAAGGAACTGAAGGACTGTCAGGGTGAGACATGAGACTGCAGAGATCAAAGGCTTTGACCTAAGGGCCATAAGAGTACTAGAGAAATTTTAAGCAAGGAATGGGATCACAGCTACAGTCTTCAAAGATCACTCTGTAAAATGCTACAGTTTAACAAAATATGCCAATAGCTTCTGGAGGGTCCTTCCCCAACAAGGTTCAAATCAATCCCAATATGCTCGGTGCACAAAGGTGGAGAGGAACCAGGGTATCCTACCAAGACCCCCACTGATACAAGAACATCTGGAAAAGCTCCACTCATGAGGCTTAGGCACATGGGGCCTGCCCCAGACTGAGGCTGAAACAGGAGAACTGAGAAACCCCAAGAAAACTCTGATAAATCTCCTCAGCTCTGCAGGAGCCTTGTACAAATTAACAAGCAACAGGAGCAGCCTACCATTTGAGGCAGGGTAAGAGTGGGAAGGAAGAACCCCTTCTCTGTGGCACAGGCAGAGGAGAAAGATGTAGCAGAGCCTTCTGAAACCACGTCTGGTACAGGAACACTGAAAAAAAACCCTTCATCACTCCAGGCCCCACAGGTTGCAGCAGCACACCTCTGGAGGAATTTGAAGCCTGTGCTGCACTAAAGAAAGTATACCAACGTCAAAACCCAAACCCAGCTGAACTCCTGACTAGACTGACTCAATGCCCCACAATAATGACCTGACAGAATAAAAGACATGCCCTTTTCCAGGTGTAAACACTATTCACCTCAGTCTCTACTATGCTGTTACACACAAGGTCCAGCATTCAATAAAAAATTAGAAGACACACAAAAAAGCAAGAAAAATGAATTACTGTCAAGAGATAAAGCAGTCAACAGAACCAGACCAAGAGATAACCTACCCACATATAGTATAGAACCACATATAGAACCATAAAAGACTTTAAAATAATCAAGATGAATATTTCAAGATCTAGTGGAAAAGGTGGACATGTTGAACAGACAAGCAATTTCAGCAAAAAGTTGGAAATGATAAAAGTTACACAGAAATGCAAGATTAAAAACAATATTGGAGGTGAATAATTCATTTCACTAACTTATGAACAGATGGGATATAGTAGAGAAAAGAATCAGTGAAAGTAAACATTAGGTCAATAGAAATTATCAAAACTGAAATAAAAAGAGAAGAAAGAAGGAGACAGAGACACATCAACAGCACACATCAATCAACCAAAAGCTTTGGGACAATATCAAACTATCTAAAGGACATATAATTGGAGGAAAGAGAGAACAGGGGAGAAGAAATAATTTTAAGAGATAACTTCTGAGAATTTTCCAAAAGTAATGCAAGACAAAACATCACAGATTCAAGAAGTTTGGAGCATCACAGGCAGGATTAATACAATGAGAAACACATGTTGGTACATGAAAGTGCTGAAACCTCATGATAAAGAGAAAATCATGATGGCAGCCAGACAAAAAAGAAATATACAGATGAACACATATAAGAGTGACAACAAACTTCTTGTGAGGAAGCATGCAATCCAGAAGATAAAGGAGTGATGATTTTAAAGTACTGAAAGGAGAAAAGAAAAAAAAAAAACCTGTAAGCCTAGAATTCTCTATACTCAGTGACTGTATCTTTCAGAAATGAAGGAGAAATAAAGACATCTTCAGAGAAACAAAAGCTGAGAGAATTTACTGCCAGCAGATCTGCACATCAAGATACGTTAAAGTTGTGCAGGCAAAAGAGTATAATATGAGATAGAAACTTTAATCTACACAAAGAAATGAGAAGCAATGGAAATGGTAAAAACTGTAGTTTCCTATGGATGCTGTAACAAATTTCACAAACTTGGTGGCTTAAAACAACACAAATTTATTCTCCTACAGTTCTGGAGGCCAGAAGTCTAAAATCAGTTTCACTGAGCTAACATGAAGGTATCGGCAGGGCTGGTGCCTTCTGGGGGCCCTAGTTTCCTTGCCTTCTCTAGCTTCTGTAGGATCCCTGCATTCCTTGGCTCATGATCTTTTCCTTGAATCACTCCAACCACTTGCTCTATCATCCCATCTCCTACTTCTCCCATAGTATCTCCCTCTACCTCCCTCTTATAAGGACACATGTGATTACATCATTGGAACCACCTGGATAAACCAGGCTACTCTCCCCACCTCAAGATCCTTAAGTTAATTACATCTGTAAAGTCCCTTTTTCCATGTAAGGTAACATATTCATGGGTCTGGGGATTAGGACATAGACATTATGGGGGAGTCATTTAGCTGATCACAGTAGGTAAACAGACTTTTTTCTTATTTTTAATTTCTTTAAAATATAATTGTCTATAGTAAAATATAGGCTTTATAATATACGTAGCATTAAAGTGTATTACAATAACAAAAGATGGGAGAGAGAAAACAAGTATACTTTTTTAAGATTACACCGTACATGAAGTGGTATAATATTATTCAAAGGTATACTGTGAAAAACCAAAGATCTATATTGTAAATCCTAGTAAAATGATTAAAAATTAAATAAAACAGTTGTAGCTAATAAGCCAACAGGTAGAGATAAAATAATCAAAAGATGTAGAAGAAACTAAGAAGAGATGGGATAGAGAGCAAATAGCAGGTTGGCAGATTTAAATGCAATCATTATCAATAAATATATTAAATGTAAATAGTCTAAATACTCTAATTAAAAGGCAGAGATTGTCAGATTAGCTTTTTTAAAAAAGCAAGACATGCTGGCTACAAAAAAAATTTAAAGACAGGTAAAAATAAGAATGGAAAAAAGATAAACCACATAAACACTAAACAAAAGAGAGTTGGAGTGGCTGTATTATTATCAGACATCATAGACTTCAGAATAAGGAATATTGCCAAATTTGAGAGACATTTCAAAATGATAAAGGGGTTAATTTATCATGAAGACATAATAATTCTAAATATGTCTGTGCCTAATAACAGAGCTTGAAAATTCATGAAGCAAAAATTGATAGAACTGAAAGGAAAAGTACAATAGTCCCTCCTTATCTGTGGGAGATACGTTCCAAGACCCCCTGCAGATACCTAAAACGGCAGATAGTACTGAACCCTATATATACTATGTTTTGTCCTATACATACATACCTATGATAAAGTTTAATTTATAAATTAGGTACAGTAAGATTAACAATAAGTAATAATAAAATAGAACAGTTACAACACTATACTGTAATAAAAGTTATGTGAATGTGGTCGACAAAGTGGGATGGTGTGAAATTTCATCATGCTACTCAATTAACATTTTCAGACCATGGTTGACGTGGGTAACTGAAACCATCGAAATCAAGATTGCAGATAAGGGGAGGGGCCAACTGTAGATAAGGGAGCCCTGGTGGTGAAGTGGTTAAGAGATTGGCTGCTAACCAAAAGGTCAGTGGTTCAAATACACTGCCTTGGAAACCCAATGGGGTAGTTCTACTCTGTCCTATAGAGTCGTTATGCGTCAGAGTCGACTTGATGGAAGTGGGTTTGGTTTTTTGTTTTGGTTACTGTAGATAAATTCACAATTACACTTGGAGACCTCAGCACTCCCCTCTCAGTAACAGATTTATAAGTAGACACAAAATCAGTAAGGATACAGAATACTTGAACATTATGACCTAACTGACCTAATTAACATTTACTGAACACTCCACCCAGACAACAGAATAAATGTTCTTTGCATGCGCACATAGATCATCCACCAAGACAGACCTTATTCTGGGCCATAACAGAAATGTGAGCAAATATAAAAGGACTAAAATGATACAAAGTATGTTCTCTCACCACAAAATAATTGATTTAGAAATCAGTACTAAAAAGACATCTGCTAGCTAGAATAATGAGGTAAGAGATAAAATGTATCCAAATTGAAAAGGAGGAAAGTAAAACTTTCTCTATTCACAGATGACATTATCCTATACATAGAAAATGAATGCTATGATATGGATTAACCTATAAAACATTCTTCTAAGTGAAATGAGTCAGACACAAAAGGACAAACATTGTATTATTCCACTTTACAAGAAATACCTAGAATAGGCAAATGCATACACACACAAGTTTACTGCTGTTACCAGGGGCTAAAGTGGGGATATTCTTGCTTAAGTTTTTGTTCTGGGTAATGAAAAACTTAGAAATAGTGGTAAGAGTTGCACAATATGATCAACATGATTAATGTTGCCAAATTGTACACTTAGAGATGGCTGAAATGGAAAAAAGTGGTATTTGGAAAATCCACCAAATATTAGGACATTAAACAACACACTTCTAAATAAACCATGAGTAACAGAAGAAATCACAACAAATTAGCAAATTTATGAACTGAATGAAAATGAAACATAACATTAAAATCTGTGGGGTCCAACTAAAGCAGTTCAGTGAGGGAAATTTATCAGGAAAAGTTAGATCTCAATTGATAATCTACACTTTCACCTTAAGTAACCATAAAAAAGGAGAAAATTAATCTCAAAGTAATCAGATGAAAGGAAATAATAAATATAAAAGCAGAAATTAGTAATTTTTTAAATTTAAACAAAAAAAAATTAACCCGAAAGGTAGTTATTTAAAACAACCAATACAATTAGTAAACCTCTAGCCAGACAGATGAAGAAAAGAACAGAGATTACACAAATTACCAACATCAGCAATGACAGCGGGGACATCATTACTTATCCTACAGACATTAAATGGATAGTAAAGGAACATTATAAGAATTTTATGCCAATAAATCTGATAATTAAGGTGATATGGATAAAGTTCTTGAGAGATAGACTATCAAAACTCATGTAAGAACTAGGTAACTTCATCAAAACAGTCTGGTCTTGGTACAATGATAGATATACAAACCAATGGAATAGAACTGAAAGTCCAGAAATAACTGTATAAATCTATGGTGAGTTGATTGCAGACAAAAGTACTAAGTCTATTCAATGGTGAAAGAATACTCTCTTTAATAAATGGTGCTGGAACAACTGGATTTCCACATGCAAAAGAATGAAGTTGGACTCATACCACATACCATATAAGAAAATTAACTCATAATGGACCAAGGACCTAAATGTAAGAATGAAAACTATAAATCTCTTAGAAGAAAACATAGGGGTAAGCTTCAGGACCTTGTTTTTAACAACACATTCTTAGATATGACACAAAAAGCATCAGCAACAAAAGCCAAGATTGATAAACTTGACTGCTTCAAAATTAAAAACTTATGTGCATCATAGGACTTTAACAATAAAGTAAAGAGACAACCTATACAATGGGATAATATTTGGGGGAACCATATGTCTGATAAGGGTTTAATAATCCAGAATATATAAAAGAACTCCAACTTAACAATAAAAAGACAAACAACCCAATCAAAAACTGGGTACAAGACTTCAACAGACATTTCACCAAAAAAAGATATACAAATAAAATAGCCAATAAGCACATGAAAAAATGCTCAACTTCATTAGTCATTATAGAGCTGGCAATCTGTAAAAACTGAGTAGGCGTGGCATCTGACCTCCTCTAACTTCACAAGGGGGAAGGAGAATCAACAGCCCAAGGCTGATTCCCATGAGGCGGAGGTCAGACGTGCCTCCTCCCTCTGCCATCTTTACCAGTTCTAACACCAACGGTCCCTCACACTGCACTCTCTGCTTCTCCTCTGGGTTTGACAATTCATTGTAATGGCCACACAGAACTCACAGCACCATTATGGGGTTTATTAGGGAAGTAACAGGTTATAGTTCAGGTTCAGGAACACTCAGAAAACAGTTCTTCCATCAGGACAGCCTCTTCTCAGCTGTGCCCATGGGCACGCCTCCCTCTGGCCCTTCAGCCTCTGTCCTGCTTGCACAAGTGTTACAAAGCTCTTTCAGCTCTGCCGAGAAGTACCCCAAGGCACTGTACTCGACGGCAAGCCTCGGCCTGAAGGCACTCAGCCCTAGCTCTGTGGGTTAGCAAACCTAGCTCCACCCAGGGCCCGGAGGCACCCTACTCCACCAGCAAGCCTCCTATCCAAAGACACTCAACTTCCTCGCTCCATAGGCCAGGAAGCCCACCACACGGTCTCCTGCCGGTCTCCTGGTTCTACTGCCTCCGCTGCTGCCATTTCTCTGCTGCTGCTTCTGGCTGTCTTGCCACCGTCAGTGTTACAGTTTTCTGTCTCTTTGGTCTAGGACGGTCTCAGCGCAGGGTGCCCAGCTCCAAAGGACATGCTTCGCTCCTGGCTCTTGTTCCTTGGTGGTGGTGAGATCCTCTCTTCCTGCCCTGAGATGGCTCATTTTAAGCCTAGCAGGATGGCAAAACTGACCAATCTCCTTGATGAGCCACAATTACCTTATTTACACAGTCCCACCTAATCACTTGGGTGGGAGTTACAAGACCAGTGTGAGAAAGGCCACACAAAAGCACTCTATTGCACCACAAAATCAAAATCACTAGATACCACTTCACCCCCACTAGAATGGCTATGATCCAAAAACAAAACAAAACAAAAAAAAAAGGAACACAAGCATTGGTGAGGCTATGGAACAACTGGAACCCTTATCCATTGCTGGTGGGAATGCAAAGTGATATAGCTGCTGTGTAAAACAATTTGGCAGTTCCTCAAAAGTTAAACATAGAACTACCATACACCAGCAATTCCACTCCTAGGTATATGACTAAAAAAAATGAAAGCAGGAACAAACAGATTCATGTATGTTCACCAACGTTCACTGCAACACTATTCAGAGTAGCCAAAAGGTGGAAACCGCCTAAATATCTGTCAATAGATGAAAGAATAAGCAAAATGTGGTAATATACATACAATGGGATATTACTCAGCTGTTGTCATGAATTGAATTGTGTCCCCCAAAAATGTGTATTAACTTGGCTAGGCCATGGTTCCCAGTGTTGTGTGACTGTCCACCATTTTGTCATCTGATGTGATTTTCATATGTGTTGTAAATCCTACCTCTATGATGTTAATGAGGCAGGATTAGAGGCAGTTATGTTAATGAGGTGGGACTCAATCTATAAGATTAGGTTGTATCTTGAGTCAATCTCTTTTGAGATATAAAAGAGAGAAGCCAGCAGAGAGACAGGGGGATCAACTACCACACTATCACCGGGAGCATAGTGCATCCTTTGGACCCTGGGTCCCTGTGGTGAGAAGCTCCTTGACCAGGGGAAGACTGATGACAAGGACCTTCCCCCAAAGCAGACAGACAGAGAAAGCCTTCCTCTGGAGCTGGCGCCCTTGAATTCAGACTTCCAGCCTCCTGGACTGTGAGAGGATACCTTTCTCTTTATTAAAGTCATCCACTTGTGGTATTTCTGATATAGGAGCACTAGATAACTCAAACAGCCATAAACAGAAATGAAGTCTTGTTAACATGCCACAACATGTATACAGCTTGAAAACATTATGCTGAGTGAAGCCAGTCATAAAAGGACACATATCGTATGATCCCACTTACATGAAGTATCTAGACTAGGCAAATGTATAGAGACCAAAGGTCATTAGTAGTTACCAGGGACAAGAGGAAGTGGGGAATGGTAGAGTCACTGCTTAGGGGACACTGAGTTTCTGTTAATGGTGATGGAAAATTCTGGAAACAGCAGTGATGGTGCACAACATGATGAACATAATGTCACTGAACTGTGATGTAAACAATGTTGAATGGCAAATGTTATATATACATATTTTTTACCACAATTTAGAAAAAAAAAAGAACTAGGTAACTTAAATAGCTGTGCATCTATTGAAGAAATAAATTCACAATTAAAATTCTTTCCACAAAGAAAACTCTAGACTTCATTGGTAAAATCTACCAAACATTTAAGAGGAAATAGTACCAATTCTGTAGAAAGTACAAGAGTAGAGAACACTTGCCAGCTCGTTTTATAAAGCCAGCACTACCCTGTTTACAAGGAGTCCTTGGATGGCGCAAACAGTTAAGTGCTCAACTACTAGCAGAAAGGTGGGCGGGTTAAACCCACCCACAGGCGTCTCAGAGACAGGCCTGGAGATCTGTTTCCAAAAGGTGACAGCTTTAAACACTGTATGGAGTAGTTCTACTCCATGCACATGGGGTCACTGTGACTTGGAATCAACTCCATGGCAACTAACAACAACCTTGTTTATAAAGCTAGCCAAAGACATCACAGGAAAAGAAAAGTACAAACCAGTATCCCTTGTGGATATAAACGAAAAAATCCTTAACAAAATTTTGGCAAACAGAATATAGCAATATACAAAAAGGGTAATACATCATAACCAACTAAAATTTACCCCAGAAATACAAAGTTTACTCAACACTTGAAAATCAGTCAATATCTTTAATCATATTAACAGACCAAAAAAGAAAAACCATATAATCATCTTAATAAATGCAGAAAATACTTGACAATATTCAACACCCATTAATGATAAAGTCTCTGTCTAAATAATGAATGGAATGGAACTTCCTGATAAATAGCATCTATGAAATACCTACAGCTAACTTCATCCTTAAGGGTTAAAGGCGGAAAGCTATCTAGAACAAGGCAAGGATGTTCACTTTTACCACTTTTATTCCACATTATACTTGGGGCTCTATCCAGTGAAACAGGTTAATTAATTGATTAGTTTAAAAATTAAAAGGCATACAGATTGAAAAGGAAGAGTTATATCTTTATTTGCAGACGACATGAGCACCTACATAAAAAACCCCAAAGGAATTTACGAAAAACACTGCTGGAATTAATAAGTGAGTTTAGCAAGGTCACAGGAGTCCCTGTATGGTATAAACGGTTAAGCGCTTGGTTGCTAACCAAAAGGTTGGCGGTTCACAGCCACCTAGAGACGTCTTGGAAGAAAGTCCTGGTGATCTACTTCTGAAAGGTCACAGCCACTGAAAACCCTATGAAGCACAGTTCTACTCTGATACACATAGGGCTGCCCTGAGTCAGAATTGACTCAACAAGCAACTGGTTTGGTTTCGGTTTTAGCAAGGTCACAGGATACAAGGTTGACATACAAAAGTCAATTTTATTTTTATATACTAGTAATGAAAAATTGAAATTTTAAATTTAAATAATGTAATAAAGAGTATGACTCCATTTTTGACAGCTGAAAGCTTTCAAGCCCCACCTTTCCCTCTTCCCTGCATCTGGGCAAGCTAAGAAAGCCTGGCATTCCTGGCACTTGCCTTTTCCCCCACTCAAGCCACTGCAGACCAGCTTGGGTGCCTGCCCTGCTCCTGCCGAGCCGGCCCCATTATGTGAGTAATCCCTCTTGGTGTGTGTAAAGCGTCATCAGTCTCAACATTCAACCAACTTTGGGTGGTGGGGGTTGATCCTGCCCTCTATGGGGCAACCACAGGATAAAACAATACCACTTATGATAGTATCAAGAAATATGAACGACTTAGGAATAAATTAAACAAAATATGTGCAAGACCTGTACGCTGAAAACTACAGAACCCTGTTGAGAGAAATTAAAGATTGCCTAAATAAAAGGAGAGCGCTTCCCTGTTCATGAATACCATACCTACTGCCATCGAGTCGATTCCAACTCATAGCGACCCTATAGGACAGAGAAGAACTGCCCCACAGGGTTTCCAAGGCTTTACAGAAGCAGACTGCCAGATCTTTCTCCAGCAGCTGGTGGGTTTGAACCATTGACCTTTCAGTTAGCAGCCAAGCACTTAACCTCTGCGCCACCAGGGCCCAATACTGTTGTGATGTCAGTTCTCTCCTAACTCATCCATAGAGCCAGTGCAAACCCAATACAATCTCAGCAGGATGTTCTATAGAAACATATGCTGATTCAGAAATTTACAGCAAGATGCAAAGGAGTTAGAATAAGCTGTGGTCCAATCATACAAAGGAATCCCACACAGCAGTGAAAATGAAAGAGCCACAGCACCCCACACTAATTCGGGCAAATCCTAAAAACATATTCAAAATATCAAAAGCAAACTACAGAAGGTTTTGGCCTGAATGACACTTTCTATGTAAAGTTTAAAACAATGCAACTCAATTTTGGATATTGTTAAGTGAATCAAACCTAAGTGTTAAGAAACGTATGAAGCAATCCAGGGTGGCAATTACCTCGGAGTGGGGAGGGTACCTAGGGGGCTTCATTTGCACCTATCTTCATCTAGGTGACAGGCACATGTGTTTGTTGTATAGTTTTATTGCAGGTCTGACTGATAATAATTAAAGGTGACAAGATTAACAGTCCACATGGGTGGCTTCACCAGGAGGCATGGAGCCTACTGGGGGGAAAGTTGAGACAGGCCCCTTCTTCTCAGGGTGGCAACGGGTCATTTACCCTCCTTGACCCCAGTCACCCCCAAACCCCACCTCCTATCACAGCTCTACCTCTTCCCCCAACACGGAGAGAAACTTTAATAATTCTCAAAGCTGTGGTCTGACCTTGAACTAGGCACACATCTCTGGCATAGTGGTGGGACTGGCAGAGTGGGGCTAAATGGGGGCATTTCTGCCCTCCTCTCACCTCTGCTGAGAGGAAACTCTCTCAGATCCCCCTGCCTCCCCCTACAAATCTCCAGGCAGGGATTTGTTGAATAAAAAAGAAGATGTGCCCAGTCTCACTTCCCCTTCTCCAAGGCGCCTGCGTCCTGGCACCAGCTCTCCACCCCACACCATGGCAGGGTGGGGGGAGGGGCGGGGGGGCTCACACCTTCTCCCCGACAATCCTGACGCCCAGGCCCAGGGCCGGCTTTCCTCTCAGGGCAACATTTCTCTGCACTCAGACCCATCTGAGCACCTGAGGGGCCGCCTTCCCTCTGACCCATCTGCACTTGCTGGGCTGCCTTCCCTTCCCCTCAGACCCATCTGAGCACTTGAGGGGCCACCTTCCTCTTCCCTCTGATCCATCTGAGCACCTGAGGGGCTGCCTCCCCTTAGCCTCAGACCCATCTGAGCACCTGAAGGGCCGCTTCCCCTTCCTTCAAACCCATCTGAGCACCTGAGGGGCCATCTTCCCTTCCCTCGGACCCATCTGAGCACCTGAGGGGCTGCTTCCCCTTACCTCAGACCCATGTGAGCCCCTGAGGGGCCACATTCCCTTACCTCAGACCCATCTGAGCCCCTGAGGGGCCGCCTCCCCTTACCTCAGACCCATGTGAGCCCCTGAGGGGCCACATTCCCTTACCTCAGACCCATCTGAGCCCCTGAGGGGCCGCCTCCCCTTACCTCAGACCCATGTGAGCCCCTGAGGGGCCGCCTCCCCTTACCTCAGACCCATGTGAGCCCCTGAGGGGCCACATTCCCTTACCTCAGACCCATCTGAGCACCTGAGGGGCCGCGTCCCCTTACCTCAGACCCATCTGAGAATCTGAGGGGCCATCTTCCCTTCCCTCATCCTGGGCTGGGATGTCAGTCAGTGAGCACCCAGTTCTCAAGGGCTAATAGTCTGCGGAAGGTGGGAGGATGGGACTAAAGGGAAGATGGAGAGGGCTACTACCCAAAGGGAACGTCTCCAGGGAGGGACCCCCAAACCCCCACTGCACTGCGCTCTCAGGCTCCCAGACTGGGTAGGTGGACAGACTGACTGACAGGTGGGGCATCCCTGGGCTGGGAAGGAGACCCTGGGGTTGGCACTATGGAAGGGGGTGTGGGGTAATAGGAGCAGAGGAGGCCAGGATGGCATGTGGGTTCATTTGGGTGGGAGGAGAGTTCCTACTGTGGTGTGGGGGTTGAAGTGGGTGGAGTGGCCCTTATGACTGGGTGTCTGCACCCTCAACCCACCCTGGTTTCTGGACCGAACTCGCTGCCCCCAGTCCAGGGTTCTGTCTGCACCTGGGCTCTGGGCAGGAGGAGGGCATGAAGCCTGGCCAACCACCTGCAGGAGGGAGAGAACTTCATGCCACCCACGTCTTCCTGGGGCACAGGATGGCACTTGCCATCCGACCGGCCAGCAGCAGCAGTGCCATGCTGTGTTCTGGGTA
Organism: Dugong dugon; assembly: GCA_030035585.1. Classification (NCBI taxonomy): domain Eukaryota; kingdom Metazoa; phylum Chordata; class Mammalia; order Sirenia; family Dugongidae; genus Dugong; species Dugong dugon. Next base: position 13,701,861 of record CM057481.1, on the reverse strand, counting down.
CCTGGTCCCTGCCCCTGTGGCACCTCAGTCTGGGAAGCCAGGTTTTGGTCAGTTCAGACCCCACCCCCATTGCCAGTGATGCATGAGTGGGCCAAGTACAGAGAAGACATTAAATGCAGAGTAACAAACATGGGGACCTTGCCCTATGGGTGACTGCACGCTGCCTTTATCACCACAGTCCTTGGGCGCATCAGCTAACCATTCTCATCTCAAATGCAAATTAGTACTTGAAGATTAGTACTGAAATATTTGCCTAATGACATTTTGTGTTCAGAGAACTGATGGCTCTGGATGACAAGATAGATGACAAGTAATTTTGAGCTCGTGATCAACTGCATAACAAGGTCTGTAATTTTGGTCGAGCTAAATTACGGAAGAATTGTTACCAGAATAAAACGCTTCCCACCATTTCATGAGCGCCAGTACTGGGGACACCATCTGTGTCTGGAGTCCAACAGCTGGAGAGCTGGCAAACTTTCTGAAACGACGCTCTACACAGTTTACAGCTCAACTCTTCCTTCCTCACAGCGTCTTGGTGCCTGTGTTTCCTTTCCAGCTTTTAGCTGGTACGGTACGCTGTGCTAGCATCAGATCCTCTGGTCCACCAAAGCCCGGCTTTAGTGGGTCATCCAAAAAGAGACAGAGGCAGCTGGGGTGGGGAGAGGGGCGGCAGTCCCCACCAGGCCCTGCGTAAGACCTGCTTCAGCCTCTGAAAAGTTCATGTAGGAGCAAGGCCGAAGACAAACACTGATTCTGCTTAGGGCACTGCTGGTGAGCGTATGAATCTTTCTAGAACGCAGTGGATGTGTTACAAGTTTAAATGTCTTGGCAGCCTCACTTCTAGAAATTTAACTAAAAGAGACTCAGCACAACTGTGAAAAAACAAGCATGAGAAGTCCATCCCCATGGTGTTTACGCTGGTGAAACAGGATAAACAACCTAACTGTCCACCAATGGGGACCACTTAGTAAAAAGTGGGTCCATCCACACAAAAGGAACCTGTTAGCGCATTTAAAAAGTGACCACGTAGCCCTGTCATTATAAACAAAGATGCCGACAACCTCCTGCTGAGTGGATACAGCAGGTTAAAGAACTGTTTACATAATGGCGAAAACGGTGTGTGCTCGACTACTAACCTAAAGACTGGCAGTTCGAACCTGCCCAGCTGTGCTCTGAAAGAAAGGTTTTGTGATCTACATGTGCAGACTTTAAGCCAAGAAGACCCTATGAAGCAGTTCTATTCTGTAACACATGGGGTCGCCATGAGTCGGAATGGACTGGACGGCAAAGGTCTTGGGCTTTTGCTGTATATGCCTTTATCATATATACCTTTATGGAAGGGTGTTCTCCAGAACATGCATGTCTATCTCTAGGCCAGATGATTTTTAACTCTTCAGTATATCTTTCCCCACTGTCTGAATTTTTTGTGAGGTTCAACTATATGGAATTGCCGTTTTTGTTTCTCAAACTCAAACATGGTTGAATATCAGCAATCTGATACAGCTCAACCTAATGTAACGAGCATGCAAATTTTATCTGTGTTATGCGAGGAGCATGAGCACTGGAGATGCCCGTGCATAAGTCATGGGAGACGAACCGCGCGGACTGAGTCCCCCTTGACCAGGCAGCAAAAGGAGACGGGGACCTTGGCTGCAGAGGAAGCCTGGGCCCTACCTCCGTTTCACAGCCAAACACAGAGAGAAAACGGGCTGATGGGTGGCCTGGCGTGGGTTCCAGGTTGGGGGGTGAAACATTTTGCAGGGGCCTCTGGAAGAGTCCCGCCCACCTCCAGGGAGGCCCTAGCTTAGCCATCTGCCCATGAGTTGGGCTCCCACACACTCTTCCTCCCACCCTGCCCAGCCCTGGCTGCATGAGCCTGGCACTGCCCACTCTGTCCATCGCCTGGGGAATGGCCCCCACGGCTGTCCCGCACTTCCTGCCCCCACTCACCCACCACACGCGGCAACCACAGGGATCCTTCCCTGCATCATCATCGCCATTGCTGTCAGCCCCATGTCACAGGAAGTGGTGGGGAGGGAAGATAAGCTCTGAGAGGTGGAGCCCCTGCCCACCTCCTACAGGACTGGCCAGAGCCTGACCAACAAAGTCACAACCCTGGAGCCAAAGGTCACAGCACAAGAAAAAGTGCCCACACCAGGGCTCTGGAGGCCAGGACACGAATGAAGATCCAGCCCTTGTCCTGCAGCCTGGCAATGCTATCTAACTGCATGGCTCTGTGGTAGGTCAAGGTGAGTGCAGGGTGGTGGGCCCGGGGAGAAAGGGGCTCAGTCAGGATGAGACCTGGCCAGGCTGAGGCGGTACCAGTCCAGTGCGTGACCCTGGGCAGCTGCCTCCTCCTCCCACAGGAACCTCATGACCACCCATCCCCGGCTCCTCCTGGCCCCCAAGGCCCCTCATGTGCCTAGAACCTGCTTGGCCTGGCCCTGCCCCACCCACCCTGTCATCCCACCCTCAGCCTTACTTTCTGGGCTCCAGGCGCACAGACCACCTTCCATTCCCACCCGGACCTTTGCATGTGCTACCCGTCTTCCAGGTACCTTCCCCGATCTCCTCACTCAGCTCACACCTTACCTTCCAAGGCCCAGCGCAGGCTTTGCTTCCCTGAGAAGCCTTCCTGGGCCCCTGCCACATCCCTGCTGGGACTTCTCCTTTGCACTGGGTACTAGGACATCAGCAAACCAACAGGGAGATGAGCTGCTGAAGGCGCATCTCTCCAGCCCCAGCAGAGGGGCTCCTTGACCTCCGCCGCGTGCCCACTGCCCGGCCTGAACCTGGCCTGAGGTGGACGACTGGACAAATGAGGCACCCAGGCCTGTGACTCTGAGCCCTGGGCTGTCTGAGATGTGAGATGCTGAGCTCACACGTGCATGCCAGGACGCACCTGTCCTGACCTGGTGGTGGTTACCTGGGCATGACCCCAGAATAAACTTCACCATGCAGCGGTGCACTCTATGTATGTGTACTTTGTACATCAATAAAAAAACTTTAGAAATTAAAAAAGAAAGCAAGCATTTTCTTAAAAAGTCAAGTTTCTCTTCGTAGAAATTTCATCTCCCACGAATCAATGCACAAAAAACAACAGAATCTAAAATTCTCTTTTTTTCTCTTGAAATAACAAATCATTTGACACCAACAGCCCCTGACCATGCTGACGCCGGGTCAGCATGACAAGGCCATGCCTGAGGATCCTGCTCCCTGGCTGTCCTGGTCCTGCTGCAGGGGCTGGGCCCATGTCCCCCTGGACGCTTCTGGGGAAGCAGCTTAGGATGGATGTGCTACAGGCCGCCAAGAAAACCCCACATCTGATGCTGCACCAAAGGCTGGTTTTTGTCCCTCAACCGGCCTAATTCGTCATGTGACCCAGGGCAGGGTTTCTGTTGGTAGCGCGTGGGCGCTGGCCTCTGAGGGCACCTCTGGCCTTGGCGGCTCCTCAGAAGCCAGTCTTCTCTCCTCCTTCCCTCTGCCCCCATGGTGCCTCCGGGAGGCCCACGGGATGGGGGCCCTGAATTCCAGACCTCTACTGTAGGGTTGCTGTGAGTTGGAATTGACTCGATAGCAAAAGGTTTTTGTTTTTTGCCCACTGTACACACCCTTCCACCCCAGCCAGCATCCCTTCTAAAACCCCTATGGTGACCTCCACCAAAAGCTGAGTACAAGGCAGGGAAACCGAGTCCTAACACCCACAGTGTGTTAGGAGGCAATCCCAGGGAGCAGACATGGGGGGACGGAGAGAGCCAGGCCAGGAGAGAGGAATGGCCAGCAACATCAAGCTGGCTGCTGAGGGGACTATTCCCTGGGGCTGTGGTGTGAAGGTGGGCAGGGAGATGGAGCATCTGGGGCCGTTCCCTGTGGAGAAGGCACCCTCAGACATGACTCCTGTACTGCGCTCTGCCTGCCAAGCAGGAAGTGGAGATGCGGGGGCACCCGCTGGAGGCAGCAGGCAAGACTCAGCCGAAATCAGAGGCGGGCCAGGGACGCAAGCCCTCCTGTCTTGGCTCTTGAGCCTCAAGGACAGAAAGATGAATGGAACCTTCCTTTTCACGGGTGTTGAAGGCCCTCCTCAGGGGCGTGGCAAAGTGGGGAGTTCAGTGGCCACCTGGCCTGTCCTACGCCCAGAAGACTGGAGGCCTAGTGGCCCTGAGTCACCACAGAGCTGCTCTTCTGCTCTTCTGCCCACGTTCATTGATGTACAGTCAGCAATGGGGGCAGCTCACGGCTCCCAGCAGGTGCTCCATAAAAGCTTGATATGTGCCTGTTGTTAGGTGCAGTCCAGTCGGTTCCAACTCAGAGTGACCCTATGTACAACAGAACGAAACACTGCCCGGTCCTGTGCCATCCTCACAATCATTGTTATGCTTGAGCTCATTGTTGCAGCCACTGTGTCAGTCCATCTTGTTGAAGGTCTTCCTCTTTTTCACGGGCCCTCTATTTTACCATGCATGATGTCGTTCTCCAGAGACTGGTCCCTCCTGATAACATGTCCAAAGTACGTGAGACATAGTCTCACCATCCTTGCTTCTAAGGAGCATTCTGGCTGTACTTCTTCCAAGACAGATTTGTTCTTTCTGGCAGTGCATGGTATATTCAGTATTCTTCACCAACACCACAATTCAAAGGCGTCATTCTCTTTGGTCTTCCTTATTCATCTTCCAGCTTTCACGTATTTATCAGGCGACACATGGCTTGGGTCAGGCGCACCTTAGTCTTCAAGGTGACATCTTTGCTTTTCAACACTTTAAAGAGGTATTTTGCAGCAGATTTGCCTATGGCAATGTGTCTTTTGATTTCTTGACTACTGCCTCCATGGGTGTTGATTGTGGATCCAAGTATAATGAAATCCTTGACAACTTAGTCTTTTCTCTGTTAATCATGATGTTGCTTATTGGTCCAGTTGTGAGGATTTTTGTTTTCTTTATGTTGAGGTGTAATCCACACTGAAGGCTGTGGTCTTTGATCTTCATCAGTAAGTGCTTCAAATTCTCTTCACTGTCTACAAGCAAGCCTGTGTCATCTGCATATCGCAGGTTGTTAATGAGTCTTCCTCTAATCCTGATGCCCCGTTCTTCTTCATATAGTCCTGCTTCCTGAATTATTTGCTCAGCATACAGACTGAATAGGTATGATGAAAGGATACAACCCTGACGCACACCTTTCCTGACTAAACCACTCAGTATCCCCTTGTTCTGTTCAAATGACTCCCTCTTGATCTATGTACAGGTTCTAATGAACACAATTACGTGTTCTGGAATTCCCATTCTTTGCAATGTTATCCATAATTTATTATGATCCACACAGTTGAATGCCTTTGTATAGTCACTAAAACACATGTAAACATCTTTCTGATATTCTCTACTTTCAGCCAGGATCCATCTGACATCAGCAACGAGGTCCCTGGTTCCACATCCTCTTCGGAATCTGGCTTGAATTTCTGGCAGTTCCCCTGTCCATATACTGCTGTAGTCACTTTTGAATGATCTTCAGCAAAATTTTACTCGCATGTGACATTAATGATATTGTTCAATAATTTCTGGATTCAGTTGGACCACTTTCTTGGGAATAGGCATAAATATGGATCTCTTCCAGTTGGTTGGCCAGGTAGCTCTCTTCCAAATTTCATGGCATAGATGAGTGAGCACTTCCAGTGCTGCATCCATTTGTTGAAACATCTCATTTGGTATCCCATCAATTCCTGGAGCCTTGTTTCTTTTTTTACCAATGCCTTCAGTGCAGCTTGGACTTCTTCCTTCAGTACAATCGGTCCCTGATCATATGCTACCTTCTGAAATGGCTGAACATCGACCAATTCTTTTTGGTATAATGACTCTGTGTATTCCTTCCATCTTCTTTTGATGCTTCCTGCGTTGTTTAATATTTTCCCCCACAGAATCCTTCAATATTGCAACTCGAGGCTTGAATTTTTTCTTCAGTTCATGAGAAGTGCCAAGCGTGTTCTTCCCTTTTGGTTTTCTATCTCCAGGTCTTGGCACATGTCATTATAATACTTTACTTTGTCTTCTTGAGCTGCCCTTTGAAATCTTCTGTTCAGCTCTTTTACTTCATTTTTTTCTTTCACTTTAGCTACTCAACGTTCAAGAGCAACTTTCAGAGTCTTTTCTGGCATCGATTTTAGTCTTTTCTTTCTTTCCTGTCTTTTTAATGACCTCTTGCTTTCTTCATGTATGGTGTCCCTGATGTCATTCCACAATTTGTCTGATCTTTGGTCATTAGTGTTCAATGCGTCAAATCTATTCTTGAGATAGTCTCTAAATTCCAATGGGATATGCTTAAGGTCATACTTTGGCTCTCATGGACTTGTTCTAATTTTCTTCAGCTTCAGCTTGAACTTACATATGAACAACTGATGGGTCTGTTCCACAGTTGGTCCCTGGCCTTGTTCTGACTGATGACATTGAGCTTTTCCAAAATCTCTTTCCACAGATGTAGTCAATTTGATTCCTGTGTATTCCATCTGGTGAGGTCCATGTGTATAATTACCGTTAATATGTTGTTGAAAAAAGGTATTTGCGATGAAGAAGTCGTTGGTCTTGCAAAATTCTATCATGCTATCTCCAGCATTGGTTCTATCACTGAGGCCATATTTTCCACTACCAATCCTTTTTCTTTGTCTCCAAGTTTCACATTCCAATCATCAGTAGTTATCAATGCATCCTAATTGCATGTTTGATCAATTTCAGACTGCAGAAGCTAGAAAAATCTTCAATTTTTTCATCTTTGGCCTTAGTGGTTGGTGGGTAAATTTGAGTAACAGTAGTATTAACCGGTCTTCTTTCTAGGTGTATGGATATTATCCTATCGCCGACAGTGTTGTACTTCAGGATTGATCTTGAAATGTTCTTTTTGATGACAAATTCAATGCCATTCAATTTGTCATTCCTGGTGTAGTAGACCATATGACTGTCTGATTCAAAATGGCCAATACCAGTCCATTTCAGCTCACTAATGCCTAGGATATCCATGTTTATGCATTCCATCTCATTTTTGGCCAGTTCCAATTTTCCTAGATTCATACTTCATACATTCCACATTCTGATTATTAATGGATGTTTGCAGCTGTTTCTTCTCATTTTGAGTTGGGCCACATCAGCAAATGAAGGTCCTGAAAGCTTTACTCTATCCACGTCATTTAGGTCGACTCTACTTTGAGAAGGTAGCTCTTCCCTAGTCATATTTTGAGTGCCTTCCAACCTGAAGGGCCCATCTTCTGGCACTATACTGGACAATATTACGCTGTTATTCGTAAGGTTTTCACTGGCTAATTCTTTTCAGAAGTATACTGCTGGGTCCTTCTTCCTAGTCTGTCTTAGTCTGGAAGCTCAGATGAAACATGTCCACCAAGGGTGACCCTGCTGGTATTTGAATACCGGTGGCATAGCTTCTAGCATCAGCAACATGCAAGCCCCCACAGTATGACAAACTGACAGACGCATGAGGGACTGACAGATGTGATATGTGCCTAGTATATAAAAACGCACTGTCCACTTTGGGAGAGGGAGCAGACATGGAAACCGAGGCATAGGGGGCTAGTAACGGGCCTTATGAATGGGTGGAGCCCACACTGTTGAATCTGCCTACTTTTGTCCACCCCCTTGTGCCACTGGGATCAGGTGACCATCATCTCCCGCTGGGATCCCAGAGCTTCCTAATGGTATCACTGCTACCAGTGTCCCCCTCCCATGCCACTCCACCAGCTACTCTCCACCCAGTAGAAGGGTGGTCTCAGAATGAGGGGGAGCCCAGAAGCAATGAAAGGAGAAAAAGACAGCAGCCGAGGGTCAGCTTGGACCTCATCCAAGTAACTTCACACAACAACAACAAAAAAAGACACAAAAAACCAGACGTCATCAAGTCAACTCTGACTCATGGCGACCCCATGTGTGTCACAGCAGAACTGTGCTCCATAGGGTTTTCAATGGCTGATTTTTCAGGAAATCGCCATGCCTACTGGGTGGACTCAAAGCGCCAGTGTTTCAGATAGCAGTTGACCGTATTAACCGTTTGCACTACCCAGGGACTCCACACAAAGGAGACAATTTTTAAAAACCTGAAAATTGAGACAGGGGTCTGAATGGCAAAAAGCAACACTGCTTATGAAATACTCTTATCAGAAAATTCAAACCTGAATCTGATCACACTCCCAGATCCACCCAACACCTTCACAGGAAATCCAAGGGTCAGCAGAGCGTGGTAAAGGACACCCCAGGGATGAGCTAATAGAACCCAGGCTGAGGGAAACCCTGTAAGTCTCCTCAACAACACATTCAAGTAAAAAAATAAATAAGAGAGCAATGGAGGGGAAACCTATAGACCACAAGAGGAATCAGAGACGTCCCTCCCCTCACAATAGATGGGCCTTACTTGGATCCTGGGAACCTGACCAGTGACTGGATATTTGAGGACATTAAGAAAGCACTGTTTATTTTCAGGTGTGATGAGGATCCTGTGGTTAGGTTGTTTTAAAGGGCCCTTTCGGAAATATACACTGAAAAATTGACAGAACCTGTTGCTGTTGAGTCGATTCTGACTCGTGACAATATAATATTAGGGATTTGGTTCAAAAGAACATCAGGAGATGGAGACAGATCCCCCATGAGGTGATATTTGTTGAAGCTGAGTGATGGGAAGGTGAAGTTTAATAACCTTTTCCGGCTCATTCTCTACTCATTTCAAATTTTCCATAATAAAAAGTTTTGTTGTTGTTGTTTGTTTTAAATCTCACCGATCCCTACTAACGGAGTGAGGGCAGGAAACAGGAGTGGGGGAGCCTCCGTGGCAGGGACTTGGTTGCCTGGGAGGGGTTTCGACCTCATCCACAGGAGTTTGGGGTGTTCTGCAAATGCTTGTTCCCAGGTTCCTCACTCAGGTGCACTTTAAACCACGTTTTAAAATCTCAGGCCAGCTAACACCCCACCTCACACACAGATGTGACAGGATACAGGGCAGTCTGTGGAACAGGGCTGGCCCATGTACTGTTTGTGATTGTGAGGTAAGTACAGAAATCCACAGTAAGAGTTTAGAAACTTTTACAGTGATTTAACAGAGCAATCTCATGTCTATTGAATCTGATCATAAAACACTCAAAAAACAGTTACCATTAAGTCCACTCCAACTCATGGCGACCCCGTGTGTGTCAGAGTAGAACTGTGCTCCATAGGGTTTTCAATGCCTGGTTTTTGGGAAGTACATTGACAGGCCTCTTCTCCAAGGCACCTCGAGGTGGACTCAAACCTCCAATCTTTTGGTTAGCAGCTGAGCGTGTTAACCATTTGCACCACTCAGAGAAAATCATATAATATATAAGCTTAGATTTGATATATCTATGTTTTTATTCTAACAATTCATTTTTACTATATTTTTAATAATACCGACCTCGGACAGACTAAAATTTAAAAAACAAACCAACAAACGAACAACTGGCCCTTTAGCACGGAGAATCTGAGAAGCACTATTATAGACTGGATGGACACTGATGCCCTGGGGGGACTCCAAAACCATCAGACACCCCAGGACAAAGCTGCCCCCCCACCATCTGCCGGGCTGATGCCTGTACTTCCTTTGCACACGGCACTGATGCGCGCACCACAGGGTGCAAGGCCTGTTGGATTTTTAAATCCATGTTCGTTCCCACACCACCACACAAGCCACATTACAGAAGTGTAAGAGGACCACACTCCACCAAAAAGCCCAGTAAGGCCCAGGCAAGTATGCTGAGCGCACAGCTGGTCAGCAGCCCCACAACGCCTTGTGCTGGAGTGGCCGGGTGGGTAGTGGGGGCTTCTCTGCCTGGCATTTCCGTTTACCAACAACTGGAGCAGTGGTGAGGTATTGGTTAGCCAGTTCTTTCACACACATGCCCACTTCTGTTTCCCTTTCCAACTTCTGGAACAGTTTAACTACAGAAGGCCCTAAGACAGCAAGAAGAGACATTTAAAAAACTCCAACCACTTCTTTGTGTGAACTGGAAATTCCTCTATCACTAACACGCAGAAATCAATGAGGATCTGGGGCTAGTGTGAGATGTATGACATCAATCAGCACCATGGCACCTGGTTTTAAGACTGTGCTCAGGAAAATAGCGTCACTGTTCTCATACACAAAAAATTTGCAAATATGAACTTGTAAGATAAGCACACTAATATGCAATATTGTATCTATTCTACATATTGGGGTTCCACGTTCAAGGTTCACTACTTTAAAAAAGAAGGGAAAGGAGGTGGTGGCTAAGATCCTGGAGTGAAGTCCCAACTCTGTCGCCACCCACGCTGTGACCCACGGTCAGTCAATCAGCGCTTCTGGGCAGTTTCCTCATCAATAAAATGGGGACACAAATGCCCGATCGATAGGCTTGTTGTGAGGGTAAAGGGAAACAATAGCTAAAAGCACACTTCAAAGAATAAAAAGCATACAACCAAAAGCACATGGTGATCGTGTTAAGCTCACAGCCTGGCCTGGGTGCGATCCATGCCTACTCACTCCCGGCATAGCCTCACTACCTCCTCATCCATACATCGCAATGCTGCAACTACCAATAATATTAATAACAGACTGAATAAAATATCATAGATCAAAAAAATATATCACCCACCCTTTACAGAGTCCTGCTACATGCGCCCACCCTGTGCTAACGGCTTTGCCCCTGAAATTCTGACTAACCCACAGTCATGGATTGAATTGTGTCCCCCCAAAAACGTGTGTAGCGGGAGTTCCGGCAAAATGGTTCTCTAGGCAGAAGCACCATGCCATCCCTCCACAGCAAAGATCCGAAAAACTAAGCCGAACAGAGACTACAACAATCCTGAAACCCTAAAACATCAAATGAAGAGATAAAGAACTCAGCCAAGCTCCAAACAGAGTGAGAAAACTGACACAGAATGGAGAGTGAGCAGATATTCATGCAGAAGTCCCCTACCAGCTAACGCAGTGTGGATCCGCCATCTTGGACTCCTATTGGAGACCAGCAAATGGGGTACGAAAGCAGCCTCATGGAGCGTCCAGCAGGAGACAAAACAACCGGTAATTTGCGATATACGCTTTCCCACCCCCAACCCTTCTTCACCCTGACTCAGCCTCCTCTGCTTCCCATGGCCACAGTCTCTTGACTGGGAAACACCAGCTGCTTTGATTCCACACACCCGAACGGGCCAGCTCTCTGAGTGCCATTTGTTGGCTGCTGGTGTTGCTTTTTTCCGCTTCTTTCGATTTCTTCCTTACTTCTCACCACCTCCCCCTCCTTTCGCTCAAATACCTGGCTCCGTGCGCCATCTTTGCTTCTTCCTGAAGGGCTGGAGAGGTCTGGTAATTTGTGATATACACTTTCCCACTCCCTAACCTTCTTCACCCACACTCGGCCCCCTCTGCTTCCCGTAGACACAGTCTCTTGTCCAAGAAACACCAGCCCGCACTAGCTGGCTCTCTGAGTGCCATTTCTTGGCTGCTAGTGTTGTTTTTTTTTCTGCTTCTTTCGATTTCTTCCTTACCTCTCGCCACCTCCCCCTCCTTTCGCTCAAATACCTGGCTCCGTGCACCATCTTTGCTTCTTCCTGAGGGGCTGTGGAGCTCCGTTCAAGTGTGGAGCTGCCGCCTGGTCTGGGCTACTGTGCTGGTGGGATCCCAGGGATTTTGTTCATTTGTTTGTTTTGAATTGTTTGTTTTCTTTTCCTTTTCTTGAGTTGGGAGCCCTTTCTGGCCAGGCAGTGCTGTGGGACAAAGACACATCCCCCTTGGCTTGCACAGATGTGCAGAGGGAGCCCTAAGCGCATTTCTTTCTTCGTTGGCTTCTTTTTTCTGTTTTTTTGGGGGCCTTTCCTGTTTTTTTTTTTTTTTTTAATTTGTTTTGTTTTCTTTTCCCTCTTTTTTCCTTTTTGTCTTTCTTCATTGCTCAGTTTCTCATCTCTCTATATCTTCCTTCACTTTCTGTTCCCTGAATACCTGGCATTGTATACTTCTACGCCTTATAGCTAGGCTGTACTGCAACACCTGAAAGCAACTTCCCCAGACCTCATAGCTGTGCCAGTGGGATCCCCGGGAACTCTGCGGTTCTTTAACCTTTCAGATTTTTATTTATTCATTCTTTTCTTTTCTTCCTCTTCCCCTTTTTGTTTTTCTCCATTTCATAGTCTCTCATCTCTCCACTCCAATGGAAAAATCCCCTAGCATTCTTTTTTGTTTGTTTGTATGTTTTTGGCTCCTGTTCCTCTCTCCCATAACCATCTTAGCTCCACACATAACAATCTCCCCGCTGCATCCTGCCTACCTGCACCGTGCATTTGACATCACACCACTGAGCAGCACAGGCACAGCCTACTGGAACCTGCCCTGCACTGATTACTGACCTGCTCTGCTGGCTGTAGTAAGTGCCACAAACAACCAGTCCCAGTAACTCCTCTTCAGCTAGACCTGCCCTGCTGTACCATATCTGAGTGACTGACCCTGCCAATTGGAAAAGGAGGTGAAAAGTATTATGCCCACAGATGAGCAAACAACAAAGAACACACAGTCTGCCTGCTCAGACATAGTCAAACTTTTTTTTATAAAAAAAGGGACAAAACAAACAAATCTACACTCAATAAACGAGAAAAATAACTACTGAATGCCTCAAAGACAGAAAAAAATATCAAAACATTTATAAAAACTGGACAGAATGGTTCCAGTAGGTGTCCAAAATAAAACACCAGATGACCCTCCTCTGGAAGAAAATGCACTAGAACTACCTGATAGGGAATTCAAATCTCTAATACTCAGAATTCTCCAAGAGCTGAGGCAAAAAGCTGACAAACATGAGGAAAAAATAGACAAACTCATGGAAAATACAGACAAAAAATTGGAAGAATGCAGGAAAATAATGCAGGAACAAAATGCCAAAATAAATTCATAACTAGATATTATACAATGACAACAATTAGAAATCCAAAAAATAAACAACAAGATTTCAGAAATGGACGGTGTCACAGAAGGGCTGAGAGGCAGATCTGAAACAGTGGAAGACAGGATCAGTGGAATTCAAGACAAACACTTGGATGCAACTCTGTTTCAGGAAAACTCAGAAAAAAGAACAAAGAAAAATGAAGAGACCCTGAGAGTTATGTGGGATACAATCAAAAGCAAAACTTTGCGAGTGATTGGAATTCCAGAACAGGGGGATAAAACAGAAAACACAGAGAGGATCACTGAAGAACTGCTGACAGAAAATTTCCCCAATATCATAAAAGATGAAAAGATGGCCATCCAAGAAGCTCAACGAACCCCATATAGGAGAGACCCCAAAAGAAAATCACCAAGGCATATCATATTCACACTCACCAAAACCAAAGACAAACAAAGAATTCTGAGAGCAGCTAGTGAAAAATAAGAAATCACATACAGAGGAGAAACAATAAGACTAAGCTCAGATTATTCAGCAGAAACCTTGCAGGCAAGAAGGCAATGGATGACATATATAAAATCTTGTAAGAAAAAAACTGCCAGCCAAGAATGATATATCCTGCAAAACTCTCGTTCAAATTTGATGGTGAAATTAGGTCATTTCCAGATAAACAGAAACTAAGGGAATATGTCAAAGTCAAACCAAACATACAAGAATTATTAAAGGGAGTTCTTCGATCTGAGGACAAACAGCTTCAGCTCACAGGCAGAATCTAGGACGCAGGATCGTACCAGCCAGAAACCAATCTAGGAAATGAAGTCTTGAGGACTATCCACAATCAAAAGAAATACAACAGGGAATCAGAGCAGTTAATCAGTAAATAACAACAACAACAAAACAATAAAAGAGGAAATAAACGGCATAGGTATAGGATCTTCTAATGGAGAGGAAGGCAAGACAATACCAAGTAATGGTAGACTGCTTCAAACTTAGAAAGATAAAGGTAAAATTCATGGTAACCACATAGAAAGTTAACAAACAGACTCATAAAAAAAAGAGAAAAAACATAAAGTCTGAGCAAAAAAAAAACATACAAAAACAAAAGAAATGAAAAACAAAATCCACAAACAAAAGTAACTCAGCACAATAGAGTAAGAAGAACAAAGAAAACTTCAGCACCACAAAAAAAAGCACTACAAAATGACAGCAACAAACCCACATCTATCAATAATTACACTGAATGTAAACGGACTCAATGCACCCATAAAGAGATGGAGAGTGACAGAATAGATAAGAAAACAGGATCCATCAATATGCTGTCTACAAGAGGCACACTTAGAAACAAAGATGTGAATTTATTACAAGTCAAAGATTGGAAAAAAATATATCAAGTTAACAACTACCAAAAAAGAGCAGGAGTGGCAATTCTAATCTCAGATAAAATAGACTTTAAAACAAAATCTACCATAAAAGACAAAGAAGGACACTATACAATGATTAAGGGGACCATCCAGCATGAAGACATAACCATGATAACCATCTATGCACCCAATGACAGGGCTCCAAAATACATAAAACAAACTCTAACACCACTGAAAAGAGAAATTGACAGTTCCACAATAATAGTAGGAGACTTCAACACACCACTCTCAGTAAAGGACAGAACAACTAAGAAGAAACGCAGCAAAGATACAGAAGACCGAAAGGGCACAATCAGCCAACTTGACCTCATAGACATATATAGAACACTCTATCCAACCACTGCAAAGTACACATTCTTTTCCAATGCACATGGAACGTTCTCCATAATAGACCACATCTTAGGCCACAGAGCAATCCTCAACAAGATCCAAAATGCTGAGATAATTCAAAGTATCTTCTCTGACCACAATGCCATCAAGGTAGAAATTAACAATAGAAAGAGCAAGGAAAAAAAATCAATTGCATGGAAACTGAATAATACCCTGCTTACACATCACTGGGTAATAGAAGAAATCAGAGATGGAATCAAAAAATTCCTAGAATCAAATGAGAATGAAAACACATCATACCAAAACCTTTGGGACACAGCAAAGGCAGTCCTCAGAGGACAATTTATAGCAATAGATGCACGTATCAAAAAAGAAGAAAGGGACAAAATCAAAACATTAACTACAGAACTCAAACAAATAGAAACAGAACGGCAAAAAAAAAAAAAAAAAAAAAAATGCCCACAACCACCGGAAGAAAGGAAATAGTAAAGATCAGAGAAGAAATAAATGAAATAGAGAACAGAAAAACAATAGAAAGAATCAACAAAACCAAAAGCTGGTTCTTCGAAAGAATCAACAAAATCGACAAACCACTGGCCAGACTGAAAAAGAAAAACAGGAGAGGACACAAATAACCCAAATAAGACATGAAATGGGGGACATTACAACAGACCCAACTGAGATAAAAAGGATTATAACAGAATATTATGAAAAACTATACTCCCAACAAATTTGAAAACCTAGATGAAGTGGATAAATTGCTAGAAACACACGGCCTACCCAAACTACAAGAAAGTGATGTCGAAAATCTGAACAGACCCATAACAAGAGAAGGGATTGAAAATTTAAAAAACTCCCAACCAAAAAAAAGCCCTGGCCAAGATGGCTTCACTGGAGAATTCTACAAAACATTTACAGAAGAGCTTGTACCAGTACTATTTAAGCTATTTCAGAGCATAGAAGAGGAAGCAACACTTCCAAATTCATTCTATGAAGCCAGCATAACACTGATACCAAAACCAGGCAAAGACGTCCCAAAAAAAGAAAATTACAGACCAATATCTCTCATGACTATAGATGCAAAAATTCTCAACAAAATTCTAGCCAATAGAATTCAGCATCATATCAAAAACATAATACACCACGACCAAGTAGGATTCATACCAGGTATGCAAGGATGGTTCAACATTAGAAAATCAATTAACATAATCCACCACATAAATAAAAGGAAAGAAAAGAATCACATGATCATCTCAATTGACGCAGAAAAGGCATTTGACAAAGTCCAACACCCATTCCTGATAAAAACTCTCAAGAAAATAGGTACAGAAGGGAAATTTCTCAACATAATAAAGGGCATCTATGCAAAACCAAAGGCCAACATCATTCTTAATGGAGAGAGGCTGAAAACATTCCCCTTGAAAACAGGAAGAAGACAAGGATGCCCTTTATCACCGCTCCTATTTAACACTGTGCTGGAAGTTCTAGCTAGAGCAATAAGGCAACAAAAAGAAATAAAGGGCATCCAAATTGGTAATGAAGAAGTTAAACTGTCCCTGTTTGCAGATGATATGATACTATACATAGAAAACCCTAAAGACTCCATGAGAAATCTACCGGAACTAATAGAAAGATTCAGCAGAGTAACAGGATACAAGATAAACATTCAAAAATCAGTTGGATTCCTATACGCCAATAAGGAGAACGATGAAAAGGAAATCAGGAAAACAATACCATTTTCAATAGCCCCTAAAAAGATAAAATACTTAGGAATAAATCTGACCAGGGACGTAAAAGACCTATACAAAGAAAACTACAAAACGCTACTGCATGAAACCCAAAGGGATCTACATAAATGGAAAAACATACCATGCTCACGGATAGGCAGACTCAACATTGTGAAAATGACAATTCTACCCAAAGCAATTTACAAATACAAAGCAATCCCGATCCAAATACCAACAACATTCTTCGAAGAGATGGAAAAACTAATCATTAACTTTATATGGAAAGGGAAGAAGCCCCGAATAAGTAAAGCACTACTGAAGAAGAAGAATAAAGTTGGAGGACTCACACGACCTGACTTCAGAACCTACTATACAGCTACAGTAATCAAAACAGCCTAGTACTGGTACAGATACACTGACCAATGGAACAGAATTGAGAACCCAGATGTAAATCCATCCACCTGTGGTCACCTGATCTTCGACAACGGCCCAAAGTCCATCAGATGGGGAAAAGACAGTCTTTTTAACAAATGGTGCTGGCAAAACTGGATAGCCATCTGCAAAAAAATGAAACAGGATCCATACCTCATGCCGTATACAAAAATGACTTCAAAATGGATCAAAGACCTGAATATAAATTCTAAAACTATAAAGTTCATAGAAGAAAAAATAGGACCAACACTTCAGGCCTTAATACACGGCATTTACAGGATACAAACCATAACCATCAACGCACAAACCCCAATAGATAAGCTAGATAACTGGGATCTTCTAAAAATCAAACACCTATGCTCTTCAAAAGACTTCACCAAAAGAGTAAAAAGAGAACCTACAGATAGGGAAAAATTTTTGGACAGTACAAGTCAGACAAAGGTCTAATCTCCATAATCTACAAGAAAATTCAACACCTCTACAACAAAAAGACAAATAATCCTATTAACAAATGGGCAAAGGAAATGAACAGACACTTCACCAAAGAAGACATCCAAATGGCCAACAGACACATGAGGAAATGCTCACGATCACTAGCCATTAGAGAAAACCACCATGAGATACCATCTCACCCCGGCATTACTGGCACGAATCAAAAACACTGGAAATAACAAATGTTGGAGGGGCTGGGGGGAGATCGGAACTCTTATGCACTGCTGGTGGGAATGCAAAATGATACAACCATTTTGGAAAATGATATGGTGCTTCCTCAGAAAGCTAGAAACATACATACCATTCGATCCAGCGATTCCACTCCTAGGAATATATCATAGAGAAATAAGAGTCGTCACTCGAATAGACATATGCACACCTATGTTCATGGCAGCATTGTTCACAATAGCAAAACGATGGAAACAACCTAGATGCCCATCAACTGATGAATGAACAAAATATGGTACATATACACAATGGAGTACTATGCAACGAGAAAGAACAATGAATCTGTGAAGCATCTCATAACATGGATGAAACTGGAGGACATTATGCTGAGTGAAATAAGTCAATCACAAAAGGACAAATATTGTATGAGACCTCTATTGTAAAAACCCATGAAAAAGTTCACACACAAAATGTAACCATCTTTGTTGGTTACCAGGGATGGGAGGTGTGGGGCAGGGTGCAATACTAAATAGGCAATAGATAAGTGGTATCTTGGGTGAAGGGTGAGACGGTATACAATACAGGGGAAACTAGCACAACTTGTACAAGGAAAGGTCATGGAAACCCCATAGACACATCTAAACTCCCTGAGGGACTGAACTGGTGGGCGGAGGGCTGTGGGGACCATGGTCTCGGGGAACATCTAGCTCAATTGGCAGGACACAGCTTATAAAGACAATGCTCTACATTCTACCTTGGTGAGTAGTGTTTGGGGTCTTAAAAGCCTGTGAACGGCCATTTAAGATACTCCACTGGTCTCATCCCTTCGCGAGCAAGGGAGAATGAAGAGAACAGGATACAACGAAAAGATTAGTCCGAGGGACTAATGGTCCACAGCTACCAAGGCCTCCACCGGACTGAGTCCAGTACAGCTAGATGGTGCCCGGGTACCACCACTGACTGCTCTGACCAGGATCACAATAGAGGGTTCTGGACAGAGCTGGAGAAGGATGTAGAACATAATTCTAACTCACAAAAAAACCCACCAGATTTACTGGCCTAAAGGAGACTAGAGAAACCCCAAGAGTATGGCCCCCAGACACCGTTTTAGCTCAGTGGTGAAGTTATCTCCGAGGTTCACCGTTTAGCCTGGGAGTGGACAGCCCCATAAAACCAAATGAGACTAACGAGGTACAGGAGTCCAGTGACAAGGGCCAGAAGGCAGAAGGGGACAAGGAAGCTGGTGATAGGGAACCCAAGGTTGAGTAAGGATATTGTTGATGTGTTGTGAGATTGTTGACCATTGTCATAGGGCAACATTTGTAGTAACTGTTAAATGAGAAACTAGTTTGTTCTGTAAGCCTTCATCTTAAGTGAGAATAACAGCACAATTGGAAGAGCATAGTTAGTGTCACTGAACTGGGCATGTAGAAATTTTTGAAATGGTGTATCTTTGGCTATGTGTATTTTCACCAAAAAAAAAAAAAAGGTTGAGAAGTTAGAGGGTTGACATGTTGTGGGGTTGTTAACCAATGTCATAAAACAATATGTGTACTACTGTTTCATGAGAAACTATTTGTTCTGTAAGCCTTCACCTGAAGTACAATAAAAAAAAAAAAATGTGTGTAGCAACTTGGCTAGGTCATGGTTCCCAGTATTGTATGATGGTGTAATCTGATGTGATTTCCTTATGTGTTGTAAATTCTATCACTGCGATGAGGTTATGCTGATGAAGTTTACAAGATTAGATAGTGTCTTAATCCAATCTCTTTTGAGATATAAAAGAGAGAAGTGAACAGAGACACATGGGAACCTCATACCACCAAGAAAGGAGTGCTGGGAGCAGAGAGTGTCCTTTGGACCTGAGGTTCCTGCACAGAGAAGCTCCCAGACCAAGGGAAGATTGATGACATGGACCTTCCTCCAGAGCCGACAGAGGAAGTGTTCCCTTGGAGCTGACATCCTGAATTTGGACTTGTAGCCTACTGGACTGTGAGAGAATAAATGTGCTAAATCCATCCACTTGTGGTATTTCTGTTAGAGCAACACTGGATGACTAAGACACCCACCTAAAAACACATGAGGCTGACTCCATCGGCCCCATTTGCAGATGAGGCTTGGAGAGAACAACAGCAGGACCTGCCTTCTCTGCATTCTGGATTTTCTGTAAGGCCCCAGTGTGATAACGCACGTGAAAAGCAACAGCAAAATCCCGGGGACTGAGCGGGGCTGGGGACTAGAGTCACCGACAGGACGCCTGGGTTGTCACCTCACAGGTTTCTGTCCTAGGAATTGGCAGGTGAAGTCCTAGCTCTGGGTTAACACTGTGGCCTGTGTCTGTGGGCTATCCTGGGCCAGCCCCTGCTCACTGGAGCAGAGTCAATGTCTGTAGTGTTGTGGCCTTGCTGGGACCGTGGTGCGCAAGGCCCTGCCCTGGGCATGGCTCAGGATCTCTGGCGCAGAGTCAGCATTAAAGCGGACTCTGCCAAGCCCAGCTGGCTGGAGCAGAACCTGAGGGCGGGGGAGAGTACCGAGGGTGGGGGCAGGGGGGCCTGGAAGCTGGCAGTATTTGCCAGAAACAGCTTGCTGTTCATGAGACAATGACTCCACTGTTGACTGCCCGGGACCTTAGATTAATATTTGCAAGAGGAATGAAGTGGAAAATTCCCACCTGTGTGAGTGGAGGCCAACCTTGACCAGGACAGGTCAACAACCCTGATTGCCTTGTTCTGTCAGATATGGATCAGGAAGAGACACAAAGGCCTCAACAGACAGAACCTGGAGGTGGGCAGTACTCTTGGGTCCAAGGGAATCTTTCTATTTGGGTCACAGAGATAATGTTAGTTTGTGGGGTTTTATACTGTCCTGTCTACTGCCCCCATCCCTAAATTTTGCGTGTGTGTGTGTGACTTACGCCTAATCACTTTTTTTTAAATTGTTGGGCTTTAAGTGAAAGTTTACAATTCAAGTCAGTCTCTCATACAAAAATTTATATATACATTGTTATGTGACCCTAATTGCTCTTCCTACACTGTACTGCCTACACTCCTCTTTTCCACCCGTATTTCCTGTGTCCATTCAACCAGCTCCTGACCCTCTCTGCCTTCTCATCTCGCCTCTGGACAGGAGCTGCCCATTTAGACTCATGGATCTACTTGAGCTAAGCACCATACTCTTCACAAGTATCATTTTATGTCTTACAGTCCAGTCTAATCTTTGTCTGAAGAGTTGGCCTCAGCAATGGTTTTAGTTTTGGGCTAACAGAGAGTCCGGGGGCCATGTCTTCCAGGGTCCCTCCAGTCTCAGTCAGACCATTAAGCCTGGTCTTCTTACTAGAATTTGAGTTCTGCACCCCACTTTTCTCCTGCTCCATCTGGGACTCTCTGTTGTGTTTCCTGTCAGTACGGTAACTGGTGGTAGCCAGGCACCATCTAGTTCTTCCGGTCTCAGGCTGATGAAGTCTCTGGTTTATGTGGCCCTTTCTGTCTCTTGGGCTAATACTTTCCTTGTGTCTTTGGTGTTCTTCATTCTCCTTTGCTCCACCCACCCCTAAATTTACACAGCATGTTTAAACACTTCACCTTACTTTCCTATCTCCTATATCTTCTGAGTCCCCCAACAGACTTGCTAAGCAGTTACAAATGGGGAAACTGAGGCTCCAAGAAGCCAAGAGATTCACCCAAGGGCATCAGCTGGTGAGTGAGTGGCACAGCCAGGAGGTCTGGAACCCAAGTTTCATACCCCCAGCAGTAGCACAGCCTGTCCTAGGGAGTCTGGGGTCAGGGGTCTTAGTTACTGGACAGAGGCACCCTTCAGGCTCCAGGAGAGGCACTGCCCATCGCCCAGTCCAGCTCTCCAGGGTGGGCGGGCTTTAGAAGCAACCCTGGAGGGAACAATCTGTATGCATTCATTCATCACTTAGGGCGCCTCTTTCACTAGCCCAGACCTTGCAGGATTCCTGACTGAAGGGGCGTGTCAGAGCAAACCCAAAGGCTACATCCCTCACAGACTTAAATGATCTCATTTAGTCATCGCCACTACCTGTCTCACCAGCCCCATCTTACAGAAAAGGAAACTGAGGCTCTGAGGAGGGCAGTGCCTTGCCCAAGATCACAGAAGGAGGGAGATGAGACCTCCGAGCCATGGTGGCCCTGCCTCCAGTTTACAAAGCCACAGAGTTATTGGGATTAGGGATTCAAACTAATCATGCCCCTTTCAGCAGGCCACCGTGGGAGACTGCATGTTTAATCTAACAAGGGGCTCTCCTGGAGGGAGCCAGGGTGGAAACCCTGAGGAGACAGATGGGCACACCTCGTTTGCCCACTGAGAACAGCGGCTGGGTCTGCAGGGCCCTCCTCACACCCTCTCCCCCAGCCCCCACCCTGCAGCCCTGTCTGCAGAGCTGGCTGTGGGCAGCACGCCCATCCCCCAAGCCCCAGAGGACCAGGGCCAGGCGGTGTCACCTCTGTGCCCGCACACCCCCAGCCCTGGACCCAAGGTGCCGGGGACCCAGTCTGTGTCCTGACTCAATGCCCAACGTGCCCTGCTCAGGTTTCCCCCCACCCTTCCACTCCTCCTAGCCACACGCTTAGCTACCTCCACACCACCCTCGCCTCACTCTTCCCTTCTCCTCCGTCCACTAGCTTCTTCTCCAGGAGAAAGAACCTGAGTCTCTCCCTTTCTTAAAACAACCTCCCACTCCCATCTCTCAGCTCACTTCCTCCTTTGCCCACTGCGTCCCCTCTTGCTGAGGCCACCCCTGACTGCCATCCACCCGATCCAGGGACTCACCTCAGGCCAGGCCACCCCTAGTCAGCCCGCCTGACACCACGGGCTGTGCCCTCACCCCTGGTTTTCCTGGCACAGCCCCTCCTAATCCTCAGCTCCCGGAAGCTCTCATCCCCCAGGGCCCTGTTCTCCTCTCCACCAACATGGGGATTTAATTGGCCTCCACAAATGGCTGGGAGTCCCTGGGTGAGGCAGGTTAAGACCTTGGCTGCTAACTGAAAGGTTGGAGGTTTGAGCCCACCCAGAGGCGCCTCAGAAGAAAAATCAGCCACTGAAAAACCCCTGTGGAGCACAGTTCTGATATTCATGGGGTTGCTCGCTGCGAGTTGGAATCAACTCCATGGCAACTGGTTTGGTTGGTTTTTTTGTTTGTTTGTTTGTTTGTTTTGGTTATAAATGGCTGACTTAGAAACCCCATCTCCAGGCCTAACCTCTGTGTACCTGTTTGTCCCCAAAGCTCTCTCTCAATCAACAGCCCCAAGCTCACCTTGGCAGGGCCTGCTTTGACACAGGGCTGCAGATCCAGTACATGGCAGGGGCTCAGACATTCACGGAGCAAAGGCATTTTGGTTACAGCTGCCTCCTCACTGGTCTCAGAGGAGCTAGGCCCCTCCTTCACCCCACCCCACCCCAGCCCTGCCCCAGCCCAGCCACAGGGGCTGCCCTTCTAAAACTGAACACTGACCACAGCTTAAACCCCTCCTGTGGTTCCTCAGCTTCACGGGACAAAGTTCACAATCCCAAGCTAGCAGACGAGGCTATTTCTACCGCCCATCCACGACAGGGCGCATGGCCCTGAACCCTGGCTGTTCAGTCCTCAGTCTGAGAGCACATCCTTATGTCATTCACCTTTGCACCCCCAGTAGCTGGCAGGATGCCTGGCACCCAGCAGGTGTTTGTTCAGCAGCAGGACTGACTTTTAGAGCCAAAACTGACCCCTGAGACTACAGGACCCAAAAGCAACTCAGGTTGAGCACAGGGCCCAGGGTGGCCCATCCACAGGCATATAAGTAGTGTGTGGCCAAACCCTCACTTGAGTGACCCTCGCAGTCAGGAACCAGACCAACCCACCTGCAACCCCACATAGTATGTGCAGGAGCTGGCAGAGGGCCTTGAGGCTGTGGGCTGGGCATGGCTCCATGCACACAGTAGGGCCTCAGCAAACACAGGCTGCTGGACTCAGGACAATCTCTCCAGAGCTGACAACTCTGATGCAGGGGTCCCACAACCCTCTCTAGGCCTCGATCTTCTTATCTGTAGAATGGGGCTACCCCACTCTACAAGTCTGAGAGACCCTGAGTGGTCACCTCCAAGCTCGTCGTTTGTTAATGGAAGCGGCTGAAGCAGCTGCGTTTCAGGCTCTGTGACTCCACTATTAGTCCACCTGGCTTTTTAAACTTCCCCCAAGCCGTTTCTCACAGGGTAGTCTCTGGACCACCTACACCAGGATGACCAGGGGGCTTGTTAAAATGCAGATCCCAGGCCACCCTGGACCAACGGAGTCCAGCCCACAATTTGCATTTTAGGCAGTGCCCAGAGACCTGAGCACAGTGAAATCGGAGAACCGCAGCTCCAAATCCACTGTGCCCAGGCTTCCGCCTTCGGAGACCAAAGCGTTACAGTCAGACCTCGTTTTATGGAAATAGCATTCACCACTACACCCGCGGGTGGAGTACGGATTTCTATTACTCTGATAATACATAACTTAGTTCCTGCGACGACCTAGTTCCCCCAAAGAACTCAATGAAGTTTCAACTGCCCCGTCCCATCCCTTTTGGTCTCCGGGGGCTCGGCCACTGCGTAAAGCGGGTCCCCAGTCCGGCTCGGGTCCTCCCGACCCACCAAACCCGCGGCCGCCCGGGGGTCCCACGTCTGCGGCACTCGGGCCATCCGGGGGCGGGGCGGGGGGCTGCGGGTCGGATCGGCCTAGGGATCCGACACGTCCCCCGCTACTCACCTCGGAGCTCTGCCCGAGTGCCGAGTGCCGTGAGTGCCTGTTGGTACGGAGGAGGAGCTCCGGAAGGCGGCGGCCTCTGCACTTCAACTGGCGGCGCCGGCGCACGGCGCTCTCCGCGCGCGGGAGGGAACCCGCGAACTGCTCGGCCTGGGGTCGCTGCTGGGGCGGGGACTGGAGCGCCGGGACGGCCGGGGCTCGGGGTGTGGCGGCACCGCGTGCGCGGGGCCCGAGGGCATGGGCGCAAACGGCGCACCTTGCGCCCTGCACGCTCGTGCTCTACCCACGAAGGGCCCGGAGCCACTCCGACTGGTCTATCCCTCGGCGTTCCGGCAGGCGGGGGCCGTTGCGACTCCCACCCCACCCGGGAGGGGGCGCGGGGCCCGGCAGAGCCGTGGGAGGCGGAGCCCGGAGGGGGCGGCCCGGGGCGCCGGGATAAGAGCGCAACAGGTTGCGGACTGCGGTCTCGCGCAGTGGCGGGCCGTGATCCCGCGATGTCGCTCGCGTTGCTGAGCCTGGCTGCGCTGTGCTGGGGCGCCGCGTCCCTGGAGCCGGTAAGCCCCCGCCGCGCCGCTCTCCCACGTTCCGGCCGCCGGAGCCCCGATCTGACGGCGCCCGACCCGCCAGCCCACGCTGCTCCAGGGCGTTCGTGGAGGGCCACCTGGAAGAAGCAGGTCTGCACCCCCGGTGCAGCCTCGATGGGCTTCAGAGCTCCATCAGCCGGATGCTCCAAGCCCAGAGGGCTTAGGTCGTGAGGCTGCCTGAGTCAGGGGGATGGGAATCAGACAGGCCTTGTGCCACCGAGTGCTTTTAATTCAGTCATTTATATTAACCGAGCCTCGGTGTCCTCAACTGTAACAAGAGGGGTAATAACCTAACTCATCCAGGTCTCGTGTGGAACTACCACAACGCCTGCAACGTGGTGCACAGAGCCTGGCGCGTCGTGGGTGCTCAATATTGTTATTGCTTGGGTCTTGGGGTCCGTTCACCTATGGGGCACAAGAACTCTCTCCATTACCACCTGCTTTTTCTGCCATGTTGATTTGGGAACTCTCAGGTGGGTTTCCTTTCCTTCCCAGTGCCTTGAAGGGTTGAGGGAATCTAAAAACCAAAAAGCTCATCCCCAAAATAGTATTCGAAATTAATATCCCTGCCTTTAGCATAGCATATAGCATAAAAGCATGATGGTACTTGTTGATGGTTATGGAAAGACAGACCTCATTCACTACCCAGAGGTCTTCAGCTTCTTTCTTTGCCCTTTGTCTCAGTTTGGGGGCCCCTTTGGCCTTTTCCACCAGAGGAAGATACCACTTCCTTTGCCTTAGTTGCTGTAAGGCCAACAATTTGAACTCTTGTGAAGTTTAGAGCTGTTGCTTTGCTTAAAACTTGCATCACCAGCCCTTTGACAAGAACTCAGCTAGTTTAGAGGCTTATTGTTTAAAAGTATTTCTGATGATACCCCTTGGAATTCAGCTTTAAAAAAGACAAAGATGAGTGATTGGTGATCTCACCCAAATTCAGCTTACTCAAACTAACAAGTCTTGTCCTCTGTAAAAATGGTGTGGTGGCAGCAGCAGACGTCCTCCTCTAACTTAACAAGGGGGGAGAATCATCATCAGCATCAATAGCCCAAGGCTGATCCCCATGAGGCAGAGGTCAGACATACCGCCACCGTCCAAACTTTTTACCAATCTGGCACCAGCTGTTCCTCCCACAGCACTCTACTTCTCTGCTGGGTTCAATAATTCATTGCAATGGCCACACAGAATTCACAGACAATACAGTTATAGAGTTTATTAGGGAAGTGACAGTTACAATTCAGGATCAAGAATGACTGAGGGTACAGTTCTTTGATCAGGACAGCTTCTTCTCAGCTGTGCCTGCAGGCAGGCCTCTCTCTGGCCCTCAGCCTGGCCTCTGCTTGGCTCGGGCAAGTGTTACAGAGCTCTTTAGCTCTGCCAGTAAGTGCCTGTGGGCACCGACTCCACCAGTAAGCCTCGGCCCGAAGGTGACAGCATGCCCACTTTGCTCCATGAACCAGGGAGCCCACTGCGCCATCTCATGCCAGTCTCCTGGTTTGGCTGCCCATTTCTTTGCTACTGCTTCTCACCGTCATTCTTTCTCTGTCTCCTGGGTCTAGGAAGTTCTCAGCACAGGGATCCCAGGTCCAAAGGATGCGCTCCACTTCGGTCTCTTCTTCTTGATGGTAGTAAGGTCCCCCTCTGCTCTAGGATGGGCTCTCTTTTAAGCCTAGTACGACATGCCAAAGCTGACCAAGCCCCTAGTTAGGGTTCCATACACCTTATTTGCATGATCCCCCCCCCAAGATTCCATGCACCTTATTTGCATGGTCCCACCCAATCACAGTGTGGGAATCACAAAAACTATGACTAGAAGGGCCATATTAAGTAATTCACTGCACCGCATCCTCGTCATCTTGCCAGGTATGTGGAAACATTGAGGCTGAGAGGAGTCAGGTCCCAGACTGGTGGATTTATCACAATAAGTCTTGTCACTGGAACTTACTGCTGCCTAAAGTTATACCTTTTAGGTTCAGTATTTTATCCCAAAGCCAAAGTACTAGTTATTTTTTCTTATGACAAGATAAGGAGCCCTGGTGGTACAGCGGTTAAAGTGCTTGGCTGCTAACCAAAAGATCAGCGGTTCAAACCTACCAGCTGCTCCATGGGAGAAAGATGTGGCAGTCTGCTTCTGTAAAGAAAGACTTGCAGCCTTGGAAACCCTATGGGACAGTTCTACTCTGTCCTATAGGGTTGCTGTGAGTAGGAATCTACTCGACAGCAGTGGGTTTGGTTTTTGGTTTATGACAAGATATGAGCAGTTAACTCCAAAGGGTTTAGTGCTGGCCTTTCTTGGACACTGATTATTTAATTTTTTGAAAGCTCTTTTAGGTAACATGGTGTAATCACAACTGCACTGGTTTTCTACATAGCTACGGCAAGTCCTTTTGTATCAGAAGAGGAATATTTTAAAGAACCAGGGAGGTACAATGGGCTGCATTCTTAGACTTCTTCTGTTAATCTTCTGAGCACTGCCAGTCCTCAACCTCAGAAAACTCAGCTAACAGGCCAGACTGTCCTGAAAACCTAGAGTTACACATTAGAGTGTGAGGGCCTTCATGACGGCCTGGAGTCACCTCTGCTCGTGATGGGGAAGACCGAGGACCAGAGGGTTGGGATCCACCTCTAGCCCTTACGTGAGGTGGATGGCAGGCCTGAGGGTCGGCTGTACTGATGGTTAATCCGTGGTCCCTCATAGTTTGCTTACCATGGGGAAGCTTAGTTTATTCCAAACTGTGAAACAGAACCAGCTCATCTTTTCTTTGAAAGTTTGTCACTTGTGTATGTATTTAAGGAAAAAAGATGTTTTGTCTACTTTGGCAAAAGAAACTTGTGGTTTGTTAGCACTCAGCATGAGCCCTGCTTTCCTTCTCTCTTGCAGACTATTCAGTGTGGCTCTGAAAACGGTAGGTGCATTAGGGAACAGGTAATTGGGGTTTTACACTGAAGGTACAGTTGGACTCTTAGGGGGTCTGAGTCAAAGCAATAATACGTCCTCAGCGGCCAGGCACAGGGTGAGCCATAGCTTAGTTGGCTGATTTGGACGGAGCCTCTATCCACGCAAGACAGAACCCCCAGGGAACAAAGAGGTGATTCAGGTGGGCTGGCTTCTGGCAGGAAGGGAGGCACCTGCAGGGCGGGAATCCTCATAAGAGGTGGAGAGTGAGTGCTGTGGGAGGGAGGTCACTTAGAGGTGGGGACAGGAAGGAAAGGTTATGGAAGATGGGGTATTTGAGATGGTAGTGTGTCCAATGTGGAGGGAAGAGTGAGCTGGAAGAGATGGCACACACACACAGATGCACACACACAAACACACACACACACGCACGCACTCAGAATGGTCCCATGTGCTCTGGAGGGCCAGGCCAGGAGGCTGAGAGTAATTTCTCAGGTCAGCAGTCACCTCGACTGCCGGCACAGAGAATGTCTGGCCTGCCTGCACAGGGAGAAGGAAGGGTGATGCACTGTGAGTGGGGATGGATGGAGTGTGTCACTTGGAGGAGGTGGCGTTAGCCAGGCCTGGAAGGGGAGTGTCTTGGGGAGTCTGGCCTTTCCCAGGACCGTCTCCGGAGTGGAAGGTCCATCACGCTCTGACCCCAGGAGACTTGTGGGAGCTCCGAGTGGAACCTGTTAAAACCCGTGTTGCACTGGAGGAGTATTCACTTCTGATGAACATAAGCTGGATACTCCGGGCAGATGGTAAGTTCACATCAGTCAAAGATGAGGCCTGAAGTGTCTACTAAAGCAGAACACATGCAGACTACATGACCCATCAATCCCATTCCTAGGCATATGTTGTTGCTGGGTGCCATCAAGTTGATTTCCACTCAGAGTGATCATGTGACAGAACAGACTGCCTCATAGGGTTTCTTGGCTGTAATCTTTACGGAAGCAGATTGCCAGGTCTTTGTTCCATGGAGCCGCTGTGTGGGTTCGAATCGTCAACCTTTTGGTTAGCAGCCAAGCCTTTAACCTTTGGCATCACTGGGGCTTCTTCCTAGGTGTATACCCAAGAGAAACGCGTACATACATGCACCAAAAGCCACATATTTGAACGTTCATAATAGCACTATTCACAGTAGTTAAAAACCATAAAGCACTTAAACGCCCACCAACAGTAGAGTAGAATCCAACACAGCAACAAGAAGGAACCACCTATTCTATACACAGCAATCTGGATGAATCTCAAATACCTAAGAGGCCAGATTCAAGAGTTCATGTACACATACTTAGATACGTAATAAAGTTGGATATACTGTATGATTCCATTTACAAAAAGTGCAAAAACAGGCAATGTTAATCTAAGCAATTATAAGTCAGGATACGATTATTCTTGTGTGTGGAGGAGGACTGAAAGGAAGCAGGAAGGGGAAGCTGGGGTTGGTGGAATGTGCTGTTTCTTAACCTGGTCACTGGTTACATGGGTGTGAAAATTCATCCAGTGGTACATTTATATCTGTGTGCGTTCCTGTATGTATGTTACACTTGATGGAAGAAAAAAGGGTATGACCAGAGATGATTCTCCCAAGCTAGGAAAAGCACCTGCTCAGGTAGCAGGTTACTTTCCACTTCCTGAAGGATGTCGTGAAAGTCTTGGCATTTCCCCAAGATTATGCTGCATGGCAACTTGTGGTTTCTTTTGATGAGCTAATCCTGCATCAGTTGGGTCTTGAGGGAGTAAGTCTTTGAGAGGAAGGGAATGGGAGGAAGGGGCATTCCAGGGAGAGGGATCAGCAAGGACAAAGGTGCAATCAGACCTGGTACGGTTTGGCGAGGATGCACTGGAGGGTCTCTGCGGAGTTCCCCAAGGCAGGCCTGTTCCTCTTAAAAGACCCAGAACATTGCAGAGCTAGTCTCCTTTGCAGGTATCCTGTGAAATCCAGGCACATCTGTGACAAGGAGAGAGCTTGTGCTTTGGAATTAGCATCCATACTCTGCCACTGATGAGCTTTGTAGGCAGGCTTTGGCAAAGCTCCTGGAAACTGCCCAAGGGTCACTTTCCCTGTCTATAAACTGGGGACAATCATTGTGCCTACCTTTTATGACTGCTGTGAATATGAACTGAGACAAGGCAGGCAAAGTGTGTAGCGTCAAGTCTGCCACATATTAAGTGCTACATAAACCACTGCCCTGTTGCCTGTCTTGGCAGCCAGCATCCGCGTGTTGAAGGCCACCAAGATCTGCGTGACCAGCAAAAGCAACTTCCAGTCCTATGGCTGCGTGAGGTGTAATTACACAGAGGCCTTCCAGAGTCAGACCAGACCCTCAGGTGGCAAAGTAAGCACTTCCAGGCACTTGGCTAGCTGCTGTTGAAAGCCAAGCCCTTTGCTTGGGGAGCACGGGTGATATCCTGCACAAACAGGCTGAGGAGCAGCTATGACACAGAGCCTGGACTAGGGATGGCTGGGTTCAAATCCCACTTTGCTACGTCTCTGCTATCTGCCCTGGGTGAGTCAGCATTCTGGGCCTCAGCTTCCCCATCAGCAAAGTGAGGAGAGCTGGATTTTATACTTCTCTGATTCTGGGAGTTGCACTGGCAAATCATATGGGGTCCATTCCCTAAGGAGACATAACAAGATGTAACAAGCTTCAGCAGTAGGTTAAGGAAAGTATAAATGAAAAAGGCAACACACAAAGGTACTGTGGCTGCGCTACACAGTGTGTCGGAAATTCAGGGGTTCTCTGCTTTGCCTTTCAGTGGACGTTTTCGTACATAGGCTTTCCCATAGAGCTGGACACAGTCTATTTCGTTGGGTCCTATAATATCCCCACTGCAAATATGAATGAAGATGGCCCTTCCCTGTCTGTGAATTTCACCTCACCAGGTAAACGTCCTCACTCTTGCCATTCTCTGTCTTGCTGGGATGCTTGTTATGTGGTTTGGTAAAGAGCGCCCAGGGGCCTGGATGCGTTGTTTCGCCTTGCAGGTCTCAGCTTCCTCGTCTCTAATACAGACACAATAGTACCCCCGCACTTCGCTCATGGAGTGGAGGTGAGGACTAAGTCAGGGAAGGTAAGGGAAAAAGCCCATCCTCCGTTCCTGCGTGCCAGGCACAGTGCTAAGTACTTGACATGCATCATCTTGGTTAAGCCTCCCAACAACCCCGAGGTTGGGAAAGACTCCTTTTACAAAAGAAGAAATTACGAGCTTAAGTACTTTGCCCCTGGGTTTACACATAACAGAAGTGAAGCTGGCATTCAAACTCACGTCCTTCTTGATCGATGCACTTTAGCCACTCTTCATGCCATTCGTACAAAAAGTCTGTCCAGGCTCGGCTCTCCGGCAGGCTGTTTAACAGCGTGTGGCTGGCTCTGTGGCCTCGTTTCCTGACCTGTCCCTGAGAGGCTGGGTGGGACAAAGTTGAATGCTGAGTTTTTTACCTGTTCTATGACACAAGATCAGTTCATTACTATCACACCTGCAGTGTCACATACAGGGCTACCGTGAGGATGAGGCAGGATGATGCATGTGAAGGACCCAGCACAGAGTCAGGCACAGCAGCTCTCTCCCCACCCCATCTGGGTCTGCTGCTTGCACCCTAGTCCCTCTTGTCTCTGTCAGGCGAAGCACTGAAGCATCGAAGCCAAGTGGGGCAACTGCCACTTGGTTGTTCGTTGAGATTGTGATTCAGGGAATTCTTGGTACTGCACAACTTACTATACAAGTTTCCAGCTTTCCTGATGTCACCAAACTGCTTTTTTTAAAATAAACTTTTTATTTTGGAATAATTTTAGATTTACAGAACAGTTGCAACACTAACAGAGTTCCCATATAGCTCTCAGCCAGTTTCTCCTACTGTTAACATCTTACATTACCATAGTACTAAGAAGTCAAAATTAAGAAACCACACGGGTACTTTACTGACAATTAATTAAACTCCAGACTTTATTTAGATTTTATCTGTTTTCCCATTAATGCCCTCTTTCTGTTCCAGATCCAGTCCAAGGAAATGCTCTGCACATAGTCCTATCTCCTTAGTCTCCTTGGTGACAGTTCCTTCATCTTTCCTTGTTTTTCATAACCTTGTCTACAGGTCAGCCATCCTGTAGCACGTCCCCCTGCCTGGGTCTATCTGATGTTTGTCTCATGATTAGACCAGGGTTGCAGGTTTTGGGTGAGAATAGCAGAGGTGACATGCTCTTCTCATGGAATAGTAATCGCATCGTATCGGGAGGCCCATGACATCACTGGTGATGTCAACCTTTATCACTCCATTGAGGTGGTGCTTGCCGGGCTTTCCCACTGTAAAGTTACCATGTTTCCCTCCAGGCTCTGATCTTTGGAAGCCAATCACTAAGGCTACCCAACCCTGGATGGGGGGCGGGGTTGTAGAGGATTAAGCTCCACCTCCAAGAGTGGGGAGTATC
This sequence comes from Dugong dugon, assembly GCA_030035585.1. NCBI lineage: Eukaryota > Metazoa > Chordata > Mammalia > Sirenia > Dugongidae > Dugong > Dugong dugon. The sequence goes on along the minus strand of CM057481.1, from coordinate 13,669,699 downwards.
TGAATATATTACCAAACGCCACTTTTAAAGGATGTCCGAGTTCTACTCAGTCTCCCGAGTCTTTGCTTGGGGGCCATAGATACTGTTTGGATAAAGGCTGTATTTAAATTAGACTCTGGTTATCACTTCATGGGCAAGTGATCTGTTTGACAGTAAAATGTTGGCATCCCATTTAAATTCGCTATCTTACCTTACATCTGGCATGTTCTGCCAGTTCATTACAGGCATGGTAAGCATATAATGTGTGTGTGCACTTGTTGCCAAGGTATGGAGGTGGAGCAGAGATCCCTTTTCTAAAACATAAAAACTTTCATTCACCTTTCCAGGCTGCCTAGACCACATAATGAAATACAAACAAAAGTGCATAGAGGCAGGTAAGTAAATACAACATTTGCTTTTGTTACTAGAAGGAAACCATAGCTCGCGCTAGCAAAGCTAAATCCATCATGTTACAGATGAAGACACAGAGGTCCAGAGGGGGAGTTATTTATCAAAGGCAGTCAGGGAAGGCAGGAGCACTCAGGGTGCCCGACTCCCCGTCATGTTCTCCCCAATGAACCCAGCAGCCTGTCTGAGGAAGGACAAACTTAGTAGGCTTATGGAGTGGAGCAAGGTCACACAAAACTGCCCCTTCAGGACAGTAAGTCCCAAGGGTACAATATCCAAGGAGTGGTATAAATTTCTGGGTGACATCATCTTAGAATGCCAATGAGGCTAGTGGTATTTAGGGGTATCAAGCACCCATCCTGCAGGCACCCAGCCCACAGGCACCTCTTTGCACTTTGTCAGACTGAGCTGCAGCATGTGTTCTACTCGTTGCAAAGCGGACTTGGAGCTCTGTGCTTCCTCTCCGGCCTCCCACCCACCAAGAGAGATCTGTACAGATGTGAAGGCTGCTGGGGTGTGAGGAAGTCTGAGGGCCTTGATCGGTGAGCTAGGGCATGAAATGATCTCCTAGGTGAGCAAAATAATTCTTATTTATCATGTTCTGGAAACTAACCCAGTCCTTATTTGCAAGTCACATGAATGAAACAACTGACTTTTTCTGGCAGAGTCAACCTGTCAGACTACCCTCTAAGCCGCAAGGCAGTCCCTTATTTCTTCACACCCAGTAAAGCTGGCAGAATGGTCTGATGGATGAAGCTCCTGGAACCCAGAATGTGCTAGTAGTTGTAGTGCTGATCCTGAATTCATTTGCTCTATGATCTTAGACATAAATGTCCCCTAACCTGTGACTCCTTCTCCCCAGCCTGGGGAGGAGAAAGTACTGACCCCAGCCCTTAACTCAAAACAGACGCCGAGAACAGAAGCCAGTAGTAGAATCTAACCCATGGTTCCTACCACCCTCAGCCCAGGGAAGCTACTTTTAACTAAGCAGTGACTTGGGGCTCCCAAACTTTCTTAGGCAGTAGGTACTTTGAGATTCCTGAAGCAATCATAAAAGTGCACTGTGTAGTCAAGTCCTATCTCTTGGATGTGTGACTTAGAACTTAAATTTGATGTTGTAAAGTCGTTTGGGGATTTAAATGAAGATTTAAGAGTCAGCAATTCATCCATGGGATCCTCTCTTGATTCACAGGAAGTCTGTGGGATCCAAACATCACTGCTTGTAAGAAGAACGAGAAGATGGTGGAAGTGAATTTTACAACCAGTCCCCTTGGAGACAGATACATGGCTCTTATCCAAAGTAACGCTGTTCTTGGATTTTCTACTGTGTGGGAGGTACCTTTTCCCCTCATTCCCTCAGCATCAACCTGCAGCTTTCCTTACCTTGTTGAAGAAAAACGTGGACACTCCAGGGGAATGTAGATTTTCCACACTTACCCTTGAAAGAGCAGAGGACTACCGTCCTTCGACAGCTTAGAGTAAATCCCTGCAGGCATCCTTGGAAATGTCACTGTGAATCTAAAATTAACCAAAGGTAGCAGTTTCAGAAGTACAAAATGAGTCCTCATTCATACATAGTCTAATGGATTAAAAGTTGGTTTGGGAAGAGTGGCTTCTTCATTGGCAGTCTCTGATCTGTTCCCACATTTGGCTCCTAACTCTTGATTTTTGTCTTGCTAATCTGCACAGAAAAAGCTAACCCGGACTTCTGTGGTGATCCCAGTCACTGGGGAAAGTGAAGGTGCTGTGGTACAGGTAGTTTAATGAGGTTCTTTGTGGAGGGGAGGGTGCAAGAAGACTGCTCCACCATTAATTGCTTTTGATGAGTCCTTTTAAATTGGAGATGAGTTCTCTAATTTGCTTCTCCAAGCAGTCCCACATCGAGTGACATTGATGGGGGAATCCTTTGTCTCAGTCTTCACAGTGGTGATGAGGTCAAGAAGCTGACCTCACAGTCATGGTCCCTTTCACTTATATTAGCAACTGCTGACTTCCTAAAGTGCTTTAATTTCCATTTTCTGTCACAGAGCCTCAGAGTAATGCAGAGATAAGAGTACCATTTTATTTCCCCAAGCCTCAATGAAGTAACAAAGGATTTGGAATCAGGTCTAGGTTCCAGATCAGTCTATGGACTCTGAAGAGCAACTGCCTTTCCTCTGAGGCCTCAGTTCACTCAGCTGGAGAACAGGAAGTTGGACTAGTAAATGCTCTCAGGTCTCCTTCAGCTCTGAGTTTATGATGTGGGGACACAGAGGGTCCCACTGAGATACAGCCACACCCAAGGTAGTAAAGGGCCTTTGTTTCATTAGCCAGCACATGAAGGCTGTGCCAGAGGGAGCAGACACCTGTCAGCATGTTATGACCATTCCCTTTTCCAGGGAAGCACAGACGTTCTGAGACCTAGGGGACCTGCATGTTGTAAAAGGCTGGCTTAAGTCAAGGAGCTCTACTGCTCTGTTTTAGAGGAAATATCTGTGTATATATTAGGATGTGCCCTAGTCCTTCTAGATAAGGAAACCAACAAGTTAGTAGAGCACACAAAGTTTAGGTTCAGAACGCAGGAATCTATGAAGGTGTTTCTGACTTGGGTCACTGGTTTGGACTCTAGGGCTTTGTTACAGAGTGTGACCAACGTAAAAACGTCCTGTTACAATGCTAGAGGTGGGGTTGAAACCAGAAAAAAAGGAAAGACCAATTTTGGTGGAAGAGTGATGTTGCTATTTTCCTCTGAAGCATGCTGTGAACTGAGTCTCTTTTACCTCAGCTGGCTCCGTATTTCCGTACTTGTGGCCACGACTGCATCCGACGCAAAGGAACCGTTGTGCTTTGCCCCAAAACCAGTTTCGACAACACTCTGGATAACAGTAAGTACCAAGTCACTTTCACAGAATGATCAAAGAGGTTCAGTACATGAAGGGCCCAACCGTCGGTGCCCCCCATTCAGTCTGTGACAGGGAGTGTGTGTCTGCAGGGAGTGTGAAGGAGAGTTCCTACTGTGTATGCTGAACTGGGTGCAGAGGACGATGTCACTGCCATCCCACAGAGCCTATGGTCTGAATGCTCATGACCCTTTACAAAGCAGGACATACACAAGTAAGGGAGAAAAAAAGTGCAAAATCGACGTTCGGAGTGCCACAAAATCTCCTGAAAAAAAGAGGGTACATACAGGAACGTGCAGTTCACTGCATTTTAATTTGATTCTTTATCAGTCTCAGTGGCCTAGGCCTGGCTGGTACTGTGACGTGATGTGGTCACACAGTCAACTTTTGGGTAACAAACCAGGAATAATGGCATCAAAAGACATGCCTCAGTGGTGCCTGAGAGCAACACGTTCTGGGAAATGTCTCTCCAGATTCAGAGATGTTTCAGTTAGTTTTCTCCAGACAGATGGACAAATGAAATATTTCTGAACTAGCCCAGGTGTGTGTCAAAAGCTGGAAGGTGTAATTCTCAAAATCACAGCCAAACAAACTGAAGGCAATCCAGGGGCCTAACAGTCCTGGTTATGGCCTCCTGAGTACTTCTATGTGTGTAAGCTTGCCTGACCGTCGACATTCTTGTCAGTCCAACAAGACAGCCTTTAAATGCCAACTCTGTGCACTATGTATATAAGTAAATGCACCCAGAATAACATCAGTTCATCAAAGAACAAAAAACTGGATGTAAACTCTGGTTTCCACAGTGAAGGTGCCTATGCGTACGTGGAGTAAGAAACCAAACTGATTTTAGAGGACTGTTTCTTAATTTCCTGGGTCCCACATGTCTTTTGAGAATCTAACTAAAGATCTGGACCGTCTACAGAAAAACACACATCCACAGACCCCCTAGAGATCTCCTGACCCCTGGTTTCAAAGGGATCTTAAACTTCTATAAAGTAGAGTAAAAATCTTAGTTTTCAAGTAGGAGATAAATTTGTTTTTCATCTGCTAAACTTTGTTTTCTCCAGACAGAAGGGTGTTGGGAGACTGGCTGCCTCTCCTCCTCCTGGCTCTGCTGGTGGTGACATGGGTGCTGGTGGTTGGAATCTATCTACAACGGAGGCATGGTAGGGTTATAATTCAATTCTTAAAGAGACTTTAATGAGGAAATAACGTGAAGAGTGTTTTAAAGGTGATTGCTGCAGAAAGCCACATGGAAGTTTTACCTCAGGAGTACTTAGATCTAGCTGATGTTGTCTGACCTGTAGTAGTTACAGTACTTCCATCGTTTCTGCTTTGTAAGACAGTGTAGGGCAAAATTCCACAGTTAAGGCCCAGAGGCTGAAGTGGGACACCACTCAACTTTATGGAACTGTAAGAAAACTCTACCCCCTGGAGGGAGAAGATGGTACACACAACTGAGTTTACCCAACTCTACACATGATGTGAAGGGCAGAGGTCAGGTCTCCCTGTTTACACATAAAACTAAGAATATTGAAGTTACAACAACCCACCTAAAACAAAGTACCTTAACCCTAAAGTTTCTATGAATTTATCTGAAAAGATATAGCTTGATTGAGAGGACTGCTTTAGTGACAGGGACTTAGAAAACACATTTCTTAAAACATCTTTAAGTTTTAAGCATCTGTGTTTCAGGCAATATGTTCAAAGGGCTATCCAGGATACTTTCCTCAGTCTCAGTGGCCTAGGCCTGGCTGTTACTGTGACATGATCTGGTCACACGGTGTAACAAAGTCCCTGCTGCTCAGCCGTCAGTCTCTAGTGAGGGACTGTTTATCAGCAATGGTTTGGAGTGAAACCCTGATGCTTACTGTTCACAGGTAACAAATGCTCTTGTTCCCCACAGAAAGGATCAAGCAGACTTCCTTTCCTGATACCACACTACTGCCTCCCATTAGGGTTCTTGTGGTTTACCCATCTGAAATATGTTTTCAACACACAGTTTGTTACTTCACTGAATTTCTTCAAAATCACTGCAGAAGTGAGGTCATCCTAGAAAAGTGGCAGAAAAAGAAAATAGCTGAGATGGGCCCAGTGCAGTGGCTTACCACTCAGAAGAAAGCAGCAGATAAAGTAATCTTCCTTCTTTCCAATGATGTCAACACCATGTGTGATGGTACCTGTGAGAACAGTGAGGGCAGCTCCAATGAGAACTCCCAAGACCTGTTCCCCCTTGCCTTCAACCTCTTCTGCAGTGACCTAAGAAGCCAGACTCGTCTGCACAAATACATGGTGGTCTACTTTAAAGAGGCTGATATCAAAGATGGTTACAGCGCTCTCAGCGTCTGCCCCAAGTACCACCTCGTGAAGGACGCCACTGCTTTCTGCAGAGAACTTCACAGCAAGCAACGTGTCAGCAGGAAAAAGGTCACAAGCCTGCCGCAACTGCTGACCCTGCTCCTAGCACACTCATGAGGAACAAGAGATGCTGAAGCCTTCCTATGCTACCACGTTCCCCTCTCTAAGGAAAAAAGCATTTGTGGTGATCTTGAAGCTTACTGTACAGGCTACTTGGAGGGAAGACTATGGAGGACTCATACTAGAAACATATGCCTTAGTTTAGTAATTAAAATTTTAGGCCAATAAAACATTGTTGTTAGAAATAGTACTATCTTAGCATTAACTAAAAAATTGAAACTAAATTTATAATATTAACTCAATCTTTTAATCTAAAAATCAAGATTAGCTATGAAGGAAACCACAACCATTCTGACAATGTGGTAATAAAGCATTTTCCAGCCAAATGACCCGTCTTGAATAGTCCATGTATTACACTGTAGGTAGAAGTGGTTAGCTCGGTAACAGTCTAATTAATACCAAATTTTAGAACGCTTTGCTAATTCACTCAATAGCTTGCTGTTGGTAGATGCTGTTGAGTCCATTCTGACTCACAGCGACCCTATCTATGTACGACATATTGAAACTCTGCCCCATCCTAAGCCATCCTCACAATCGTTGCTATGTTTGAGCCTGCTGCTGCAGCCACAGTGTCAGTCCATCTTGTTGAGGATCTTCATCTTTTTCACTGACCCTCTACTAAGCATGACGTCCTTCTCCAGGGACTGGTCCTTCCTGATAACATGTCCAAAGTAAGCAAGACAAAGTCTCACTATCCTTGTTTCTAAGGAGCATTCTGGCTGTACTTCTCCAAGACAGAATTGTTTGTTCTTCTGGCAGTCCACAGAATATCCAATATTCTTCGACAACATCGTAATTCAAATGTGTCAATTCTTCTTTGGTCTTCCTTTTTCATTTTTCAGCTTTTGCATGCATATGAGGCAATTCAAAGTACCAAGGCTTGGGTAGGCGCACCTTAGTCTTCAAAGTGACTTTGTTTTTTAATACTTTAAAGAGGTCTTTTGCAGCAGATCTGACCAATGCGACATGTCGTCTGATTTCCTGACTGCTGCTTCCTAGGTGTTGATTGTGGATCCAAGTAAAAGGAAATCCTTGACAACTTCAATATTTTCTCTGTTTATCCTGATGGTGCTTATTGGTCCAGTTGTAAGGATTTTTGTTTTATGTTGAGATGTAGTCCATACTGAAAGCTGTGGTCTTTGATCTTTGTCAGTAAGTGCTTCAAGTCCTCTTTGTTTTCAGCAAGAAAGGTTGTGTTATCTACAGGCTGTCAATGAGTCTTCCTCCAATCCTAATGCCATGTTCTTCATCATACAGTCCAACTTCTTAGATTATTTGGTCAGCATACAGATTGTCAGCATACACAATATCCTCTTCTGTTTAAACAACTGCCTCCTGCCTCTTGGTCTATGTACAGTTCTGCATGAGCATGAGTAAGCATTCTGGAATTCCAATTCTTCGCAATGTCACCCATAATTTGTTATGATCCACACAACCGAATGCCTTTGCATAATCAATAAAACACAGGTAAACATACTTGTGATAGTCTCTGCCTTCAGCCAAGATCCACGACATCAGCAATGATATCCCTTGTTCTACATCCTTTTCTGAATCTGGCTTGAATTTCTGGCATTTCCCTGTTGATGTGCTACTGCACCCATTTTTCAATTACCTTCAGCAAAATTTTCCTTGTATATGATATTAATTATAATTTTTGATAATTCTGCATTCTTTTGCATCACCTTTCTTTGAAATGGGCACAAATATGGATCTCTTTCAGTTGGTTGGCCAGGTAACTGTCTTCCAAATTTCTTGACATAGATGAATGTGTGCTTACAGCACTGCATCCATTTGTTAAAACACCTCAATTGGTATTCCGTCAACTCCTGAGCCTTTTTTTCACCAGTGTCTTCAGTGCAGCTTGGACTTAATACCATCTGCTGTTGATAATATGCTATTATCAACATGGTTGAACGTCAACCAGTTCTTTTTGGTACAGTGACTCTGTACATTCCTTCCATCTTCTTTTGATGCTTCCTGCATAGTTCAGTATTTTCCCTGTACAATCCTTCAGTACTGTAATTTGAGGCTTGAATTTTTTCTTCAGTTCTTTCAACTTGAGAAATGCCAAGCATGTTCTTCCCTTTTGGTTTTCCATCTCCAGGTCTTTGCACATTTCATTATAGTATTTTACTATGACTTCTCAAGCCACCCTTTCAGATCTTCTGTTCAGCTCTTTTATGCCATCATTTCTTCCATTCGCTTTAGCTATTCAACACTCAAGAGCAAGTTTCAGTTTCTTCTGATAGCTATTTCGGTCTTTTCTTTCCTTCTTGTCTTTTTAATGACCTTTTGCTTTCTTCATGTATGATATCCTTGATGTCATCCTACATCTCATCTGGTCTTCAGTCATTAGTGTTCAATGTGTCAAATCTGTTCTTGAGAGGGTCTCTAAATTCAGGTGGGATATACTAAAGGTTGTACTTTGGCTCTCGTGGACTTGTTTTAATTTTCATCAGCTCCAACCTGAACTTGCATACAAGCAAGCAACTGATGATCTGTTCCACATTCGACCCCTGACCTTGTTTTAACTGATGATACTGAGCTTCTCCAAAGTCTCTTTCCACAGATTTAGTCAATTTGATTCCTGTGTATTCTATCTGGCAAGGTCCACATGTATAGTTGCCATTTATGTTGTTGAAAATAAGTATTCCCAATAAATAGGTGGGTCATCTTGCAAAATTCTATTATGTGATCTCCAGTGTCGTTTCTATCACCAAGGTCATATTTTCCAACTACTTCTTTGTTTCCAACTTTTGTATTCCAATCACCAGTAATTATCAATGCAAACTGATTGCATGTTTCATCAATTTCACACTGCAGAAGTTGGTAAAAATCTTCAATTTCTTCATCTTTGGCCTTAGTGGTTGCTGTGTAAATTTGAATAATAGTCGTATTAACTGGTCTTCCTTGTAGGTGTATGGATATTATCCTATAACTGAAAGAGCTGTACTTCAGGATAGATCTTGAAATGTTCTTTTTGACAATGAATGTGATGCCGTTCCTCTTCACTGTCGTTCCCGGCATTAGCAGACCATATGACTGTCTGATTCAAAATGGCCAATACCAGTCCATTTCAGCTCACAAATGCCTAGTATACTGATCTTTACATGGTCCATTTCATTTCTGACAACTTCCAATTTTCCTAGATTCATACTTCATACATTCCATGTTCTGATTATTAATGGATGTTTGCAGCTGTTTCTTCTCATTTTGAGTCATGCCACATCAGCAAACGAAGGTCCTGAAAGCTTTAGTCTATCCACGTTATTAAAGTCTACTCTGAGGAGGCAGCTCCTCTAGTCGTATTTTGAGTGCCTTCCAACCTGATGGGCACATCTTATGGCACTGTATCAATGTTCTGCTGCTACCAATAGGTTTTCACTGGCCAATTTTTTTAGAAGTAGATCACGAGATCCTTCTTCCAGGTTCCTCTACTGCATGCAAGAATCATTTTTAAGATAACTGAAGTACAGAATAAGCTGAACCCACCTTTACTGACCAATGACGTAGTGTATGTGTAATCACTTGCATTATTTCATATTTACATAGGACGTTCCCTCTCAGTAGAAGATTCATGTCCTGTTTGACCCTTGTGCAAGTGACTTTTAACATGAACACTGAAATATATTATCTGTAGACTTGGTGTGTACTTTTGCTCTAAACTACCTAATAGAGGACACTGTCAGAGTTCTTGGGGTTTCTCAGTTAGTATATAATTTTTCATGTTCAAAACAAAAATAATTCTTGTTAAGTTGAAAATTAGCCCTCTTCAGGCATCTTTTTATAAATGAGGTATCATAATGGTTTACATAAACAAAAGACAAACTATCACTGAATTACAGAACATAGAGGTACGTGGTATTTTAAATCTTTCTACCTTTTATTTTTCTAAAAGCATCTTTTTCTTAATGCAGAGATCACAAAAATGTACTTTTTAATATTAGCATACATATTTTTCTAGGAATGCCTGTCTCTTTCACACAGTGCAATACTGACTCTGCTCTGGAATGTGGATCAGTTTCAGATGGTTCACTGATAAAACGTATTACATTTGCAGATTAGCCTTACAGGACTATGCCACTCCTTCTAATATGTCTTATACATAAAATAAAAACCCAAATAAAGAAGTACAGAGTGAAAACTTACCGTGTCCAGCTTCACAAGTGGATACTTAGTGAAGGCGGAGGCAATGTGTTTAATGTGGTAAAGCTCACTTATTTGTCATGATCAGTTTTCACAGTGCTATGGGTGCTGGTAATAAAAGATGGATATGGCTTATGTCAAAACTTAGACCAGAAACCAACTTCCTATGAATTAACATCTACCAGTTACAAGAGCAATACACTGTTATGTAAAAAGCTATTATAAACAGAAATATACTTTTGGATCTGAGTAGCCAATAGTAAATTGTGTTGAAACAGCCCAGAAACAAATAAAATCAATATTGTATAAATTTATTTTGCTAAGAAATTAAAAAACATAAAACATAACAGTTTTTTAAATTGAAGGCACATATCTAAAATGGCATTAGAAAGTTGAAATTATTTTCTTATATTGGTGAACTCTTCTTTGTTCCTAACCTACTGAGCAGACATCCAGGGCACTTTGATGTATGTAAAATGCTCTAGTGCCAGCATTTCTCCTTGTCCTAGGATTTCGGACCATCTTTCTTATTTCTATATTCCATTCTTATCTTCATCTCTTATCTGTCTCCGCTTCTGTCTTTCCTCTTGAGATGGTGGAAGCAGGTACCTAGCAGCAAGTGTGGCAGCCATCTCCCACTCCTCCCTCTGATCCCCAGGCTGTGCTCACTGACTGGCTCCTGACTCAGGAGAGTGCCTTCTCCTCCTTTTGCTGGGGGCTCAGAGGCCTCACTAAGGCCTAGGCAACAGGTAGTAGTAGCTGTCTTGTTATTTAGATTTTGCTTCGGCTTGCTTTGTTTAAGGTCAACTGATCATACTGAACATAAGGAACTTCTTGGTTCTTCAGGTAAGGGAAAATCTGGAAGTTTAATGATTAAGTCAGTAGTAATTACAACTTAATCAATTTGTTTAACTGTACAAGTTAATTCTGTAAACTACACCTAAATCACTTCTATTTTGGTTTAGAAAGGAAACGACTTCCTTTTCAGCTTTTACTCAGTGTTGGTCAAATAATAATTGTTTTCCTTCCCCAAGCCCATCCTAGAGCATTCCAGGTGACAAAAACCAGCCCAGCGCTAAATCTTTGCTTCAGGAACTCTAGACCTGAATGGGTCCCAATCTTTTTGTCCTCCAACAGAGAAAAAATAAAAAAGGAAAGTTGTTTTCCTACTTGGAATTCCAAGAGGGCACATGAGTCATGTTACGTGTGCCTACAACTCTGATGACCTTAAAATCTAACTCCTGTACTAGGCAAGGAGTAAAATGGCATAGCCAGACGGTTCTTTCCTTGATCCAGGTACACAAGTCACATACCTTCAGCTGCTTGAGACTGCCTAACGACACTTAGAAGTCAACTTAATGACTTCAACACGTGAGACCTGTTTTAAACAGCAACATTTTACATCATTGGGGAGTTTATGAGATCCGGAGAAAGGGGCGGGAGAGTGAAGAGTAAGTCTGCATTTCTCAATTGTCCTGAGTACAAAAGCAGCTTATAATTACACACCAACATCATGTCCTCAAAATAAAACTGAACTTCATTTCTTTTCCATAAAACTTAAGCATCTAGGCTAATAAATTAAAATATATATATTCTGTAAGAGTCTTTTATACCATGAGGCTTGTTTTTGGTTTTCAACAGTGACTTTTTCTCGCCGTCTCACCACACAAAAGCAGCTCGCTCTCGTAACATGCGGACACCAAAGCGCTGCCATTCTCGCTGATAAATCCACAGTTCCTGTGTCGTATCCAAACAAGCTAACACTGCCCCTCCTTTCCATGCAATCAGCCGGGGATCCATATCCTAAAGAAGTGATATTTCCACATAAGCAGATAATTCAAGATATATACGTAATCATTTACTTGAACTGGGGTGGGGGGAAGGGTCCTGCCATGTCAATACCCAATAAGCCAGATTTTTAACCTGCATGAGATAGGACCCATGAAACTGCACACATCTTTGTTTCAAATGACAAGAAATTTTTTAATTTTTATTACTGAAGATGCTGCTTTGGCAATTATTCCACAAACAGACAGGACCTAGAGGCAAGAACATATGTAAGGAAATAGCTTATTTTGAAGTGAGTGGCACAGATACATCCCCACAGTCCCTCCCTCAAGATAGAATATTCCCCTAGAATTGCCACTGAGATTTCATAAAATATAGACAATCTGTTTCTAAATTCCTGGGTGTACGTTTCTTTTCAAAAACCAAAAAGACAGTTCAAGTCACAAAAGTCCTTAAACACCATCTGGTCCAGGGACTAGGAGTAGATTCTTAATATGAAAGAGATAAAAATGGAGCTGTTGTGGTTGATAGTGCATGAGAGGCCGTCTTCTGCCTGCCCCACCTAGTCCTTTTACAAAGGCAGAAATCAGGCATGCTAGCGTGGAGAGCACAACGGGCTACAACTCCTAGTCCCAGTCCCTTCCACCATATCTGTGACCTGCTGCAAGTAATTTTTTCACTTGCCTCAATCACTCAAGAACCTCTTAGACACAAGCCCATGCCTCCCAGGATTTTATCTGTCCACGTACACTACAACTAGAAATAGTCAAAGCTGCTTTTGTTTGCATACAGTCCAATTTGCACTATGAAACAACACACCTTAGGTCTTGTAATCACGTCCACATTTTCAATAATTCTCCTGAATGAAGGTGGCATTTTGTTGAGTATTCTGTGCTGCAAGAATTCTTGAGCTTTATGAAACATCAAGCCACCTCCCACCACCAGGATGGAGCTGTACATCTTCTTTTTGGTATCATCAGACGCTGAAAAAAAATGATAATCCACAGTCTTTCTCCATATCCATCACCACCCTAAGCCAAGTCATCATCATCTCTTGCTTGGACAACTACAACAGCCTTCTCAAGGATCTCCCTCCAACCCATCCTCCACAGTGCAGCCAGAGTAACCCTGCCAAACACAAATGTGAGCACGTTGCTGCCCTAACGCCCCACCCTGCCCACCTCCTCACTGCTCATAGGATTAAGACCCAAGTCTTTAAGGGGCCTACGAAGTCCAATGTGGCATGACACTCACTCACTTCTCAAGCCTCATTCTCACATCTGCTTCCTTTGGCTCTCTGCAACCAGCCCCTCTGGCCTTCAACCCTCCTACCACATTGCCCTTCATAGGCTTCTTCCTCTGCTTGGAAGGCTATACCATCTGTGGCTGGCTGGCCCTAATTTATCCCCTTAAATCTCTCTCAAGTGGCTCTTCCTCAAGGAAGCCTTCACTGCCTCCCACCTTCCATGCCTCTCCCTAGTTAGCAAAAATCCCTTATGAAATTCCTCAATTAGAAGCTCTCACAGTCAGTACCCTTTAGTTCTACCTTGTAGCACCTGCCAGTTTTAATTTCGCATTTGTGTGATTATTTGACTTATCTTGGTCTTTTCCATTAGATTGTATGCATAATGAGGCCAGCAACCCATTTGATTTCCTCAATACTGTATTCCCAACACCTAGCAATCAAAGCACAAAGTAAGTGCTGTTAGTTTTTGAATGAATATGCTACAGTGCACAACTATACCCAACCTGAAGCAATTCACTTAATTTCTAATGTCTGGTCTCCCAAAATGTGCTTACAACAGCAGTCTATGCTATGAAGGATGGCTTTATCCAGGCCCAGAGCTTTCCCTTCAAACAGCGAGATGGCAGTCTTCCTGGACATCAGCGCAGTGAGGGCCTCCTCAGAATCATTGCCAGCCATCAGGCAGTCTCCCTGGGAGGACCCCAAATCCACCTCCTGGGAATGGAGTCTTTCTGGAAGATCAGAGGACTGGCCACGAAGATCCCCTTCAAATCCGATGGGTTTGGATGCAGACTTTCGGTCAGCAGTAGCTTTTGCAGACTTTAAATGATCAAAAGGACGATCAAGTAAATGATATGACTACGACAGAACACTGCTAACATCCTGTAGCGAGATCCCACCCCCACCCCCACCCTACTATTATAAAAGAAGGCCTATTACTGTGGTGCAGAAAGGAAATACACCACAGTATATAAACCACCACCCAGTACTCACTCCCAGATATCTCAGGAGAGGTGGTATACAGAAGATAAGGATGCTCTGACAATCCCAAAGCCGTCATAGGCAGGCTGGGTAGGCCTCAAAACCTTACTATCATTGGCTGGATTTTAAATTAGAATGTGAATGTAGAAGGACTTTTTTCCTCCTTAAATTGAGTTTTTAAGTGGAGTATTTCAGTGGGATTCATGGGCCAGTGGCTGTTACGGAATCCTCATTTTTAGATCTTATCTAACCATCTTTGTTTGCCTCTGGGACAGGAAAAAAGACTAGAAACAGTTAACAGTCCTCTTCTACTCTCTCTCATGAGCTGCTGATGTTTCATTAGCTGCTAAGAGCTTTAATTTGCACCCCATGCATCAAACATCCTATTACTGGGATCAGCTTTGGACAAAGGAATTCAGCTCTTTGCCTAAGCCATACCCCTTTCACATTAAAAAATAGGTAAGATTTCACTAAAAATACTTATTACTGGATAAATATTCAAAAGTATACAATGTAAGTAAATCATATACATCAAATGGAAGTGTCTCCATTAGATTAAATTTTAAATATGTGGAGTAGTATTCTGAAAAATGGATTAATGTCTGCTGAATAAATAAACCTGCAATCCATATTTTAAATTTAGACTTCATTTCATCTACAGTTCTGAAAATAGTATCACCATTAGTATGGTGTAAGATTACAATGATTGCAATAATTCATTAATTACGAGCAAACTCCTCCTTCAGGGGCAAACCTGTCTCCTCCTACCCTGGAATTACTGCACACCTGTTCTTGCTTGCTCTGAGTGGCCAGCAGATAATGCTCATCATGAGGATCCTCAGGATCACCCTGGGATCTGTGCTGTAAAGTTGTCATTTTCTGTCCAACAATTCCAAAAGTTGCTGGGTAGAACAAAGCCATTGGAGCCTATGCATGGAAGGATAAGAGCGATCAATAAAAGATACTGCCTCTTGAGACGATGGATCCACTAAATTCTGTTCTTCCAAAAGCAAAACTGGCAGGTCAGATCCCATCAGTAAGACTGGGCAGCATTCCCTTTTAGGAGTAGCATTATTTCTTTGGTTCACAATGGGCCAGGAGATACACTCATCATCCAATTAAATGGGTGGTATGACACCACGTGAGAGAACTCTCAAAGCAAATGTAAACTAAGTGCCTAGCAATCTATTTTACAATTGCCTAGTAAGAACAGTGCAATCCCATAGTGGCTAATGAAAAAGATGGTCCTCAGCTCTGTTCTAATCGGTACTATATCAGTTGCTTAAATGTTGGTTTAGTGGCTCATATACAACCAGCTGACATTTACCTAATGAGGGTTCCAGCAAGTGCGTATTCTCTCAGAGTGACTGAACCTGGATTGCCTCTTTCTACCCATGAAATATACCCGCAACGTTACCTGGAGTTTCTCGTCTCCTAATCGAAACTGGTAAAGCAGGGCTGGGGAATCAGGATGTCGAATCTGAAACTCATGATCCTGCAGCCCAGAGATGTCCTAATTCCAGGAAAGATGCAGTTAGTAAATCAGTAAAAGCACATGTAAATGCCGCAAATTACTCCTAGTTAAACCTTTCCACCACCTAAATCTCAATTAAAAGGTCACCCTACAACTTTCTACCACTCCCACTGTAACTTAATAAAACAAGACTTTAGTTATATCTGGCTTCCTTCCTTTATTAGTTCTGAAATTTCCACCATCTGCATTTCCATGTTTCCTTCATTATCAATATATGCCAATACAAACAATAACCCAAATCAATAAGCAAATTCCCTTCTATAACTGGGAAATATTACATGTCTTTGTATGTTTCTCATTTTTTGTATTCAGAATTATATTACTTGAAAAAGATCTTTAAAAGTCTAAAGCAAAAAGTATAAAAAGGTAGCAATCCACATATAGTAATAATTAAACATTGTTCTATTACAATACTAAGACTGTGCTATGCTCCAAATTTGCCTTTTTATTAAATGTCTGTACCTGTATATTTACCTGTTACCATTCACTATTCCTAAAGATTTACCTTCATTCTTTACCAGAAAGGTCACAAACTCCTAAAGAGAGAGAAATCTGCTAAACTCTCTTTCCTAAAATAATAAACTGTGTTTTCCAGGGCCTGAAACACAACCTCACTGCTCTGCTCTTACCCACAAACTCCCACTATTCCTTAAGAGCTTCAGCTTACAGCTTTATCAACTTGGGTTGAAAATGGTAACATAATATTGTTAAATTTTTAAATACCTTAAATTTTTCTTAGAAATAAAAATAATCAGCACTATCGACTTTGCTCCCACCTGATCTAAATGACAAAAAGTTTCTTTAAGGTGCTGTAGAAGAAGGCAATCCATTTTGTTTGTTAACTGGCATTCTCTGTACGGGAACCCAGCTCGCTGCATTAGCCAGTAGAAACATCTTGACACATCAGATCCGCCATATGCCAGACAGAGCCTAGAGTTAAGAGAAAAGAGCAGATGTTTCATGTGTTGTTTAAGAGGGTGCAAACGGTGTTTCAAGAACTCAATTAGCCATAGTGAAACACAGTGGATTTCAAGAAATATTTGTTGTAAGAAGAGACTAAAGGATGAAAGAGCAGAATGGATAGATAGATGGGAGAGAAGGTACTCTGGCAAAACCAGTGGTGAGGCCTAGAAGGGATCATGTTGTTTGCAAAAAGTAACTAAGAAACAGAATATACAATAGTGAATCCAGCTTGTTTCCAAGTCAATATATGCTTACCGTATGAGTACTGTTGGAGTGTCTTCATTAGCATGTAAAGGTAGCAAGCACCGATATCACAAGACAAACTTATGGGAGAAAAGCTTAAAGAAAACTCTACCCACTAACTGACCGTTTCTATGACTTTCAGAAGACCACTGTTAGACTATTTTAGTGGTAGGAGAACCAGGATTAGTGTTTTCTCCACAACTTGAGAACGAATAGCATTAGATAACTAAAACAGTGGAGGAATCAAAAAACTCATCTGGGGTTTTAGAATGCATTGTGATTAGGGGTGAAAGGTAGAAGACTAACCTTCCTCATGGACTTCCTCAAGTCCTCTTTAAAATGTTTTATGCCTGGAGGCATAGACTACCTAATGTGGGGCCAGGAAGAAGATTATCTCAGGAGCACAAAATGCTGCAGAGGACCTGAGTGTGCTCACTTAGGCTGCACTCGTCTCAGGAAGGACAAGTAGCAAACCTGCTTCTGATAGCTAATTTACTCACCCATGTATCAGTGATGACATCATTAAGGGACTTGGCCACCATGAAGTTACTTGTCACTTGCTGAATGCCATTATGACAAGAAAAGCAAATAACCCAAGACACTCACTGGCTAGAGAATTCAGACTTAAAACTTGCCTAAATAAAGCTTTGCTGTGAGTGTATAGTCACTATCTCTATGCAGACACAGTAAAAGACAAACAGCACATATGTGTCCTCTGAGGCAAGCACACAATATCTACTAGGACTTTCAGGATTGCTGATGTGAACTCCTACTAGAGAGTGCCAATGGGAAGGGTAAGTCATTTGTTTAGCTAGCTTTGCTAGAATTCACACTTTCAAAATCTTGCTGGTTTCCTATGCAATGGTTTTGCATATATAATTTCTAATTTTTTTCTAACTTGTGATGCTTTAGAGTCGAACAGCCTGCACAGGAAGAGGGAGTGGGGAATGCCATCACCCAAGTTCCTTACCGAGTGTTGCGATGAGAGATCCCATCCTCTACACAACATACGCTTGTCTTCTGGTCCCCAACATCTACAATACACGTGCTGCTTAAGCCACTTCCAAAGGTGGCACACACAGACTCCTGATGGACCACGATCCCTAGAAAACAAACGCCAGAGGAGCGATGAGTTGCGAGGAGCAAAGATCCTTAAACAGATGATTAACCAGAGTTAGGAGTGTAGGAACTTCTGGGTAAGGGTACAAGCAATTTATATAACGTATCTGTGACACTAATTCAGGTGTTCTGAGGGTAGTTATGGTTTTCCTACTTTTTAAAGAAAATTCCATCTTGTATTTCACAATGACATAGGAAGATCACGTAAATGGCATTATGATATAGAGAGGTGATAAAAGAATGAATCTAAAGGAAGAGTGGGCACTGAACCTGTTCCGGGATCACAGGGATCCGTCTTGTACCACTTGACATCTTTTTAGACCATATGGCTTTTAGACCATACCTCTCAGGATGAGCATTCAAATACATCAGTGAATTAGTTTAACTTTGTCATTTAAAAGAGAAAAATGCCTTTAAAGTAGGTTTCACTGGGAATACCAGACATACCTGAAAAGCCCATCTTCATTAGAATCATATTCACTAATTCTTTCACATGCTGTTTATTATAAATATCAGGAATTAATAAGATACATCTATAATACTGAAAAGAGAGAAAAAAGAAAGATAAAAGGGTTAACACTCAATTCCAGTCAAAACAATTTCACCATACTTGTCTTCAGAGATTTTTTCCAAGAGTAGCAGCTATGGTTAGAGGCTCAGAATAAAAACCCATCTCTCTCTGCTACCTTTTGGGTTTTATAAAGAAACAGAAAATTATGGTTTTTACTTCTGAATTATTTAAAACTTGAGAAATGAAAAACAAGACAACTCGTGTCTGGAAGGACCAGAGAGAAGGCATAAACATGTACAAGCTTCTTATACTTTTGCTTTGCCCCCACTTGCTTATTACAGAGCCGTAGAGTGACACACACACACAAAAATAAACAGAGTAAGAAAAAGGGAAAGCACCAGAGGGGAATTAAGTGAAAAAGAAAAGATATCCTCACCACCTTAAGGCTGAGAATGCTTCAAGAAGGGCACTGTATCATGAAGAACGCAGTAATGTGTGCTCTTATTGACCAAGAATCTTAAAGACAATCCAAGTAACTGGGAATTGTAACTCACCTTTAAATCTTTCAGTGGGATTTCCAAGTATTTTTGTATTGCATGAGACCATATTACTTCAATATCTGCCAGAACAGCCGTAAGGGAGCCCCCAGGTCCTGGGTGAATATTCAACTGACCTCTTCTGATGGGCCAGTGAATATTATAACAGTCCAATGGATTAACATACAAGGCCTAAAGAAGAGAGAGGAGGGAATGCATTGTTGAATCTCTTCTCTTGGAGTTTTCAAAAGACTCACATCCAAAAATCTAAGGCCAGAAATTATCACTAACATTTGCTGAATGTTCTAAATGTTCAGAGTGGAGTTATCTAACACTTCAGGAGCCTGTGTGAACATCTGGTCCTCAAAAAAGGATTAGAGAATACTAGCAAACAACTAGAACTGAGTGGCAAAGTAAATGAATTTTAAGACTAGGATCAGGTTTCTCTTCTACTTCATCGTAAAGAAATGTCCTACCTCTTCTCCTACCAAATACTCAGGATGATGAGAGGTGTTTGTCCACTTATTTCCAGAACAGTGATCTAAAATTGCAGGTCGCATCTGCTTGTTGTAGGAGCGTGCCTGAAAATAAAGCATCAGAAAATTCTCTGACTTTATGAAAGAAAAAAAGGGGGAGGGGAGTATAAGAGTTCCTTTTTCTCCACTAACAGATGAGATACAGTGGCAGATTTTAATCACAAATCTAAGATATTTGGTAAAACGTTAACGGTTCACAAAAGGATTCTCTTGTTCTTTTCCACAATCTTGATTCTTTCCTGTGATTTTAACGCCTAGGCTGTGATTCACAGCCAGTCTAAAATTAATACCATATTCTGTTTGAAGTTGAATACAAATTTATTTACAACATTCATTTCTAATAGCTTGTATTGGTTTAATATATTGAACTGAAGAACATAGTAAGAATACAGCTTCCCAGCAAAATTCTGGAATTATATACTTAAATGAGACTCTCAGGTAAACTGTAAACTTTCATCAACCTGCCTTATAAGAACACCTTATAAATTACCTGGTTTGCCAAAGTATTTGTGACACTTATTTAGGTATTCTGCAGGTGGTTATGGTTTTTCTTACTTTTTAAAGGAAATTCCATCTTGCATTTCATAATGACATAGGGAGATCACGTGAATGGCATTATGATATAGAGAAGTGGTAAAAGAATAAATCTGAAGGAAGAGTGGACACTGCACCTGTTCCGGGGTCACAGGAATCCGTCTTGTACCATTTGACATCTTTTTAGACCATATAGCTTGATCCACCATTTTAAGGCCATTTTGTCTTTGTTCATTACTTTCAGGTTTCTGGGAAGAAGAAAAAAAGATGACTGGTATAAAGGATCTGGGAAAAAGAGAAAGCAACTTGGCAAACTATTAATTTAATCCACCAACAGGAAATGCTCCCTCGTCAGTAAGTAGCATTTCCTATTCTTTTATCATACGTATTATTCTTAAGAATGCCAAATAGTCTTTTTATTCTTCATAAGGAAGTAAAAAAAGAAATGCTTACCATAAACCAACTATTTGCAAAAATCTATAACCTGAAGTGACTTTTAACTGATAAAAAATTTCCGAGTACTAATCAAAGCATATGTTGTTAGTTGCCACTGAGTCGATCCTGACTCTATATTTACAAAGTATTTTAGAGACTCTTCCATACATCTACGTAATTCCCATGTTTATAATTTTGTAACACTATTCATTTTCCTTCATAAATTTTATTTTGTTTAATCAACAAATATTCCACTTGCTGGGATACTGTAAACAACACATTCATAAATATCTCTGAAGAAATATTATTGTTTTGTTTTGAATTTTATTCCTGAGATTTATTCCCTAAAGTAGAATTATAAGATGCAAAGGTATAATGAATTTTAAACTCTTATATTGTCAAATAATATATAAGCTACTGGACTTACATACAAGGAGGCCTAGTGGCACAGTGGTTAAAGGGCTTGCCTGCTAACTGAAAAGTTAGCGGTTTAAACCCACAACAGCTCCGCAGGAGAAAGATACGGCAGTCAGCTTCCGTAAAGAATTACAGCCTTGCAAACCTTACAGGGCAGTTCTACTCTGTCCTATA
Organism: Dugong dugon; assembly: GCA_030035585.1. Taxonomy (NCBI): domain Eukaryota; kingdom Metazoa; phylum Chordata; class Mammalia; order Sirenia; family Dugongidae; genus Dugong; species Dugong dugon. The sequence goes on along the minus strand of CM057481.1, from coordinate 13,648,792 downwards.
GGGTCAAAAAGAGTCAGAATCGACTCAACAGCAACAGGTTTTTTTTTTTTTTTGGTTTGGACTTCCATACATTTTGCTAGTTATGCTAAAAAATGGAACCCTAAGCCTTAATATCAGAATTATAGAAACTGCAAGTTCCTGAAATTATCCTTGATTTGAAACTTGCAAGTTAAAAGTGGATTGTGATGCCATCTATAGACTTAACACCTTTCATGAAAAATAATCTTAATAATTACCACCTGTAAAATAGGATAGAGTAAATGCTTACTCCAAGGAAATACATGTTTTTGCCTTTAAATTATGGTTTGATATAAGACTGTAATGAGTGCTTATTGTAGCAATTCACTCTGTTAATGGGCTGAAAATGTGAGCTCAATTTAAACTCTAAGTATCTCAAGACAAAAATACAGCAGTCTGATAATAAAAACACAAATATATCATTTTAAATGAGTGACAATTCTGTACCTTCCATTAAGGATTACATGCATCATCACTGAACTCATCCGATGGGTTTAAAAAAATTGAATTTACTTTTGTGATAACTAACTCTTTACAATTCATAATCGCTAGCTCAGATGAAAAATGATATTTTATAACTCTGAATGATGTTATTACTTTAAGACACACTAAAGCTATGAAGAGGTTTACTCAAGTTTACCAGCTACACTTCAGCATCTAAGCCCTCCTATAGAAAAAACCTTGGGCTTTCTCTCCAGGTCTTCCATCTCTGACTTACATTTAGTCCCTCCCTTAGCAGCCAGTTGTCCTTGTATAGCTGCTGCCCTGGTTGTTTGTGTCTTCGTGCAATGATGTGAGGAATGCTGGCAGGAAGTGTGTCTGTGGCTCGACCAATCCTCAAAGTTGTTGAACCCGGATGAATGACAACGATGAAGTTGCTCTGGATTTGCTACAAATATAAAACATAGAAGCATGAGTTAGTAAATAATATGCAGGTGACAAATTAAATACCATACAGGTAATAAGCAAAACTAAAAAAATTAGTTTCCTGTAATGACTACTGAACTCAAAAGTATCAAAATAATTTGGTAAAGGGTATTCTTTGAGAGGTATCCAATCACTGCTTGCTCTCTGCCTAAATGCAGATTCACTCTGTATCTCTGTGTTCCCAGGATCTGACTCATAACAGAGGGCTCAACAAATACTTTTTTAAATGAATGAAACCAAAATTATCTAATGCAAATCAATATCTAATTATTGAGCTTTTATGTGCTAGGCACTCTGAGTACAGTGGTGCCCAGGGCAGACGAAGTCCCAATCAATAGAGAACTTTCTGTTTACCGAAGAAGACAACTAACAAGTAATAAGAGCGTGGGGAGGACCAGGACTGTGAAGCCCTGGGTTCTAAGGGAACACACAGTCCAGGGCAGTGATTTCCCAGCCTATCCTTAAATCCAAATCACTTAAAAACTTTTGGAAAAAACGAACAGATTTTAGCCTCCACTACAAATTTTCCCAGTCAGAATCTCCAGGGAGAGAGCCTAGGAATCAGCAGTTTCAAAAAGCTCCTGAAGTGATTAGTATGATCACTGTGGTCTGATACCAGTGGTTGAAGGGGTCAGGGAAGAAATTAATGTGAAGACTGAATTATTATTTTATAGTGCTGAAAAGTAAGGCTTTATAAATCAACCATTCAGAGGGTGTTTATAAAATGTGTTTTAGTCGATGTTTTTAAATCACCGTTTCCCCTTGTTGGTTCTACGCTACTTAGCTGATCTGGCAAGAGCCTGGGATTAGAAAGCCAGAGTTCCAGCCCCTGTGTCAGAAAACTTCGCTGCATTTCACACTCACTCTTGGATCCCTATTCTGGAAAAATCCATTCTTGGGGGACAAGTGAACAAGGACTGATAAAACAGCACAAATTCAGGAGAGTGAAGTGGTAACTGTGGGCTTTCCTTTTAGACGATAATTCTTTTAGCTCTCTAATTCTCAAGGGCACAGAATATTATCCAAACCACTTGGGGGATCTTTACTACATACACTTGTTGAGCTCAGAGTTTTGAGAAGAAGGAGGGGAGGAAGGGACTTTGACAGTGACAACAGGAATCCCACTGTAGAGAACCACAACTCCAGCCTGACTTAGCCAGCACCTACTCCACCCTGCCCTTCAGTTACATTTGCCTCCTTTTAAAATATTTCAGCTGTTTTCCAATAACACTAAGTCCAGAACCCTCCAAGATCTAGACCTTGCCTTCCTCCCTAGCCTCACTCTAGAACCTCTTCCTTTTCAGTCTCTATAATCTACCCAGTCTAGATTTCTCTTGATTCCTTAACTTGCCATGCTGATTACCAGGCCTTCACACAGGTGACTCCCTTTGCCTGCAGTGTTCTATCTCCCAGCTAAATCTTACTCCTCCCTTCAGGTCTAAAGTTAAATGTCATCAGAAGAGGCCTGGTGGTCCCCGAGCAATACAATTTTATAGCACTCCTTCTCTTTTCATGACATTTATGACTCTTATTTGTCTGCCTTCCCAACAGACAAACTTCACATGAGAAAGGCCCATTTCAGTCTGGTTCACTACTCATTCCGAGCACATGGCACACACACTGGCTGAGTGATGGCATCACACTCCTGTGGCATAGTGTTCAACAGTACTTCCCAACCTTGTTTGTGCTATGGCAGACAAAGGAAAGAACATTTGTCCAGCAGACTGGAGAAAACAGATGAGGCTGCCTGCCATCAGTGATACCTGCACCTCATTAATAGCACACAGGCTGCAGCACATGGATTGAGAGGCTCCGAGGTAATAAATGTGGTATGGTAAATAAATAATGATATGTCAACAAACATTTATGAATTATCTATTTATTTTAAAGTGTATTAGAGAAAAAAAAAACAAAAAAACAACTAGCCAATATAGCCCACACATCACTTCCTGGATATTACTGCTTAAAACAAGATTAAGTATATCTATAAGGGATCATAAAGGGTCGCTATGAGTTGGAATAGACTCGACGGCAACAAGTTTGTTTTTTTCTGGTTTATATGGGATCAAAGTGACAACAGCAACTGGAAAGATTAGCTAGAAACTTTAGGGGGCAGGGAGTTTATGTTAATGGGGGAAGAACAACTCAGAAAAGGAGGGTGAGAACAGATGCATAAGTGGAAGAGTATAATCAGTGTCACTGAATTGTACACATAGAAACAAGTGAATTGGTGTCTTTTGCCGTGTATATTCTCAACAATGAAATAAATTAAAAAAAAAAAAAAGATTGAGTTAAATAGGTATTAAGCAAAACCGTACAGCTGCCATTTGAGAAAACCACTGTTATAAACTGGCAAAAGTTAAAGAAATGTTGCTCTAGTGGTTAAGGGCCCAGGCTCTGGATTCACAGATATGGCTTCAAATTCAGGCTGTGCCACTTCCTTGATTTGGATGAAGTTGTACCTCATAGTTACTGTGAGAATTAAATAAGTTAACCATGTAGCTCGGAGCCTGCCCGCAATAAGCATTCAGTGAATGCTAGCTCTTAATAATATGGTAAAGTCTTCCAAGGGCCTCCAGTGCCTTGAGGATACTCCACACTTTGGCTTATATGGCCCTTATGATATGACCCCGGCTAGAATCTCCAGTCTCATCTCTTGCTCCCTCCTCTTCCTCAATTCCAGACATCCTGATCTACTGTGTACCTCCAACACTTCACATTCTCTCTTGTCCCCAAGTCTCTTCCACGCTCCTCTCCCTCCCTGAGATTCTCCCCTCTCCCTGGCTCACTCCTAATTATCCTGGTCCAGTCCAGATATCACGTCCTTTGGAGAAACAGTCGATTCCGACTCATAGCGACCCTGTTGTACAAAGAACTGCCCCATACGGTTTCCAAGAAGCGGCTGGTGGATTCGAACTGCCGGCCTTTTGGTTGGCAGCCGAGCTCTTAACCACTACCCCACCAGGGTTAACTTGGGAGATAGGTGATATCAATGTCCTCGTTTTATGGCCGGGGAAGGTCCTGCTCAGGGATGAAGTCCTTGCCGAGCTCACAAGCCAGTGGGTGGAAACAGGCGGTCGAAACACAGCCTGAGCCCGGGTCTTCTGCTCCTGCAGCCTCGGGGCGACCTCGCCCGCCCCGCTGCGCGCGGCGCTTCCTGGCCCTCAGCGTCCCGGCGAGCTACTATTCTGGAAGAAACAATCCCTCACACACTCACCTGGATTGAGGTCTGGAGGGCAGATACCCGAGCCTTTTCCGACCGGCACCACGCCTCCTCCGTCCCAGCAGAGCTCGGCGCCCCCCAACCCGGAGCCGCCCCCAGCGCCTCACCTCCTGCAGAGACTCCGGCACCAGCGCGGGTACGATGGGCCGCTTCACACCGCGCTGCTCCTTCTCCTTCTCCCCGCCCTTCTCCTTCCCGTTTTCTGTGTCCCCCTTTTCTGCTTGGGTCATCGTGGCCACCAACCTCTTCCCTCAAGGCCGCCACCACCGGAGCCCTCAGGGCGGAAGAGCCACCGCGCAGGCGCAACCTCTAGGCCGGCTGCCCATAGTTAAAATGGCCGCTGCTGGAGTTGCCCCAGAGCATTCCGGGAAATTGGGAAGGGCGGGGCTGCCAGGGGAAGACGGGGGCGGAGAAGGGGTGTACTTTGCTTGGTTGTTGCTGTGATTGGCCCTAGCTGTAGGACCCCTGCAACATAATAGACAGGTTAACTGTTTTATTTTGAGCGGCTTACCGTGGGCCAGCATTATCTCATTTCGTCCTCACACTTGTCTCTTCGCCTGGCTTCCCAGACACCGTACATGCTGCTTGTTCTCATGCCTCACTAGTTATGCTTTCCCAGTCCAACCTCTGAGGCTGGGATTCTCTGGGGCTAGGTCTCCTCTCCACACACTCCTTGGGAGATTTTATCCAGTCTCATATGGCTTTAAATATGAAAACAACTCGCAAATATATATTTCCAGTTTGGACCTCTCCCTGAGATCTCAACTTATAACCAACTGTCTATTTGGTATAGGCATTACAAATTTATGTCCAAAATAGAACGCTTGATTCCTGCCCTCCCCACTCCAAAAAAAACAAAAACAACAACAAAAAAAACTGCTCCCATCTGCACCATCTCAGTAAAGGTTAATTTGATTCTTCAGTTTTCCTCATTCTCTACCTCCAATCCTTCAGCAAGTCCCGCATTGTCTTAAATACATCCTGGATTCATCCATTTCTCTGGATTCTTACTGCTATTACCTGGTCCAAGCCACTGTCCTATCACTACAACAGCTTCTCAACTTCCTGATTCCAATCTCATCCTCATACCACTTGTTCTTCATACACGTGCCCAACTAGTTTTAAAAATACTATGTAGTTAAGATAATATGATGTACCCAGCACTCCACTTAATATTACCAATGAGTTATCGTAAATAAAATCAGTTGTCACACCCGTGCTTTAAACTCTCATGATATTCCTTTGCTCACAGGACAAAATCTAAACTAACCACAGACTGTAAGACCATACTTAATCTAGTTCCTACCTACATTTCTAATTTCACCTTGTATCACTCTCCTATCTACACGTGCTCTTTCAGCTTCTCAGACATGCCAAGCCCTTTCCCTCCTTGGGCCGTTGCACTTGTTGCTCCACTTGCCTTGGATGCTCTTCCCTCAGCTTTTCCCATGGTTGGTTCATTCTCATCCTTTGTCTCAACTCAAATGTCACCTCAGAGGGGCCTCTCCATTGTCCTCTCATCATCCCGTTTCCTTTGAAGCATGAATTAGTCTAGTTATTTTGTCTGTTCACTTACTGTCACCATACCACAATGTAAGATCATGGAGAAGAGGAACCTTGTCTAACTTATTCACCACTCTTACCTTCAGCACATGGCAGGGACCCAATAAACCCTTGTTGATTAGATACTGATGAGTGAAGAACCCTTTGAGGTAGGAATTAGTTAATCCCCATTTTATAGTTGGGTGAACTGTAATGAGAGAAAAGATATAGCAGTCCGCTTCCGTAAAGATGACAGACTTGGAAAAGAAACCCTATGGCGCAGTTCTATTCTGTCCTGTAGGGTCGCTATGAGTAGGAATTGACTCGACGGCAGTGGGAAGAAACTGTAATGACATAAAATAACTCCCTCAAGATCACAAGCTATTGAATGTCAAAGACAAGATTTGAACACAAGCTCTACACTACAGTAATCTATCTCACATGCAGATGCAGAATGAACAGTTAAATGCCAAATGTGGCTGGGAGTTCTCGGATAAGCCCTGAGGGACAAGCCCAGCAGCAGTCATCATGGGAGGGTGGGGATTAAAGAGGATCATGGGTCACATGCACAAGGCAGCCATCAATAAAACTGAGCCAGCATCCACTAAGACTCTGCTATGGTCTCTTAATACAGCATAAGGTTGAAGATTTGACAGAATGACTCTGCCATTCACTAGCCATACAACTGAGGTTGTTACAAAACTTTACTGAGCCCTTGCACTTACCTGTATAACACAGATATCAACCCACGTCAGTTTGTCAGAATTAAAAATATACAAAAGATAAAATATCTGACACAGAATAAATAAACTGTTGCTATTTTCATAGTCCTTATCTAAAATTTATAATTGCTTGTTTCCTTATCTTTGAAGACCAGGGTCTTATGCCACTACTCTCCTATTTTCTGGCAAATAGCAGGTTTAAATAAATGCTGATAATAGGATATAAAAAGGCTTCTACTTGAAAACTTTGGTTTAAAAGTCTGTTAAACCCTGGAAGTAGGACTAACGGTATCACTAATTTTTCCAATACTTACTTCAGAGACTATTATGTGCAGATACTATTCAAAGTACCAGGGTAAACAAGACAAAATCCCTAAGCTCATGGAGCTTCCATTCCAGTGGAAGAATATGCAAGTTACTAGCATTCAGATGGGGTTTAAAGCTAATAGGCAGTATCTTAAGCAATGGTTTAGAATTCAAATTTGAAGCCAGAATTGTGTAGCTTAGTTTGTTGGCTATGGCTTCGTTAATACCTTGATAGTTTTATCCATAGCAGATCAGACACATTAGATTTATGGGACAAAAATGTTTCAAGATAAAAATGAATTCAAGAGCAGATACTATATGCATACTAACAAAATAAATACCATGTGATTTATTTATAAATGAAAACAAATTAACAATGAACATTATTTCAGAAGCTGAAAAAGGAGACACTAAGGTGAGGCTAATAATAGAGTACACAGCCTTTTATTTTCTTCAGATTCAGATTTTTGTGTTTTAATTATATAAAGATGAGGAGCCAGTTTTGTAACCTAAAAATATTTACTTATTAAAACTATATTAATGCTTTAATAAACTATACAAAAGAGATAATGAGACAAACGTGTGCATTTATAGAACTGCATGTCAGCCATGCCAGATCCCTGCAGAGGGAATTCCCAGCACAACCTCATTCGTCTGTGGGGACACAGAGCCATCTTTGTTTAGACATACACATTGCTCTATTTGTCCAGCATGATCAGCCCTCCACTTCTTGATGGTTTCCTTCTGCTATGGATGTGCATGTCCAGTTGTCTGCTGCTTAGAGCAGACGTTTACCTAAAGGAAAAAGTTACTAGTTATTAGTTATTAATTTGGATCATTTTGAAAATAATCCAACAATCATTAAGTGCTATAAAACCATTTTTCAAAAGGCATTTTAATAATAAAGCCAGTAAGTTTTACAAGGATTATGATTTAAGTGTTTTTCCCAATAATGATGTCTGAGTAATCATGAAATGTTGGGCAACTTCTGATTTCCTAAAGAAAATCTTCCTAAGGAGGCATTTTCAAAATAAAACCCTTGCAAAATAATTTCAGATTTAGGTTACCTTCCTCATCCACCAGCCATTGGAGGAGGACTAGGGCCATGCAGATGATTGATTCGACCCATTCTTCGGGGAGGGTTTCCAGGGGGCCTAATAAATGGAAAAGTTAATATCTACTGTTTGGTAGACAAACTTCAATTGGTTCCGCTTAAACACTCATATAGACCCTTTTCTTTTTCTATACCCACAATGTCACCCTAAAACATTACTCAAAAAAAAAAAAAAAAAAAAAAAACTACTGTTTAGGTCAGAAGTCATGAATTCAAATACTTATAGGGATCAGACCTATAATGTACATGAGGAAAGTGAGTTTAACAAAGATTGTGATGAACTGAACAGCACCTCCTGTAAATGTCTGACACTCAGTTCCAGCTGATTTTTGCATGTGGAAACACAAGCCCAGTCCAGTATTGCCTGATCTTCCAAGTTTTTCATTAGAAGCCAAAAATGTAGATTCTAAAGCGAAATCTTCAGATTTTAATGTTGGCCACCAGCTTTCATCATTTAATTTAGACTTTTCCTGTAGGATACTTGATGCACATTCTACTTTGCCACATTAACTCTGATTATCACATCAGCAGCAACCTGACTTTTAATTTATAGTAATGCATTCACTTTATGAAATAGGATTTAAACTTCTGATTTCCATAAGACTAACTATATACAATATGTCGTTTAATTAAAATATACCACAAGGGTAAAAATATCTATTACCAATTAAAAAAAAAAAAGCTATACCCTCTTCCATCATCATATCTGGAATCAGATGAGCTTCCATAGCCTCTTCTTTTCTTCACATCTTGTTGAAGCAGAGTTTTGAAACTGAAACAAGAGGCAGAAAACAAACAATGGAGGAACCTCTCACTTTCAACAATATAATAACATATTCTTCCTTCCAAGGCTTCAACTATCCTATGAGAGGATGACTCTACACCCACATTTCTCACAGCCAGCTGGACATTGCCACCTAGTGCAAGCACGTATCTAAAACAGGATGTGCTATGTTCTATGCCAAATTCACCCTTCCTTGCCTCTCTGATTTGCTAATAACTCTCCTTGACAGACCCTGAAACCTGAGTCATCTCAAACTTCTTTCCTCCATGCTAAATCAGTTGTCAGGTTCTAGAGGCTGTCTTTGCAGTACCTCACATTCACTGCCCCCACATTTACCCTGCCAATACTCTAACCTAATGTGACCTTGGGGAGGAAGAGGCCTAGGGTGGTGTGCCAGAGGTACAGGACTTCTGGGAATCTATTTAAATAGAATTTTCCGCATTTGTAGAGGGAGAAGGATTTAACTAATATAAAACATTATTGTTAATAAACAACATGGAGTAGGTAAAATCTGTAAGAAATTGTAAAGAAATTTTGCACTAGGTAATGATCTTAGCACTTTCTTGCCCCCTGCTGTATATTTCTACTGAATCATCTCTTCTGTTTTACATTCTACTCCTTCTAATTTATGATACATGCTGTCACCAGATTAATCTTTCTAAACCACAGCTACAATCAAATTAAGTGCAAAGATCATAGCCTGATATTCGAAGCCTAATACTACCCAGCCCCCACAGTCCCCACCTTCCCACCTGAAAGTCAAACTTTTATGCTATCGTTCATGTACTTTCTTCCACCTGGAATAACTTCCTCTCCTGTCCACCTCCCACAATCATACCCACCCCCAATGCCAAATGGAACATGAAGATATTTACTGATCTTAAAGTCACTGAAGGAAGGAAGCCCCTCAGCTTTGCATCGCTGAAGTTCTCTACAAATAGGAGACACTCAAACATATCCTCAAACTTAGGATAATTAAGACTTGTTAGCTGATGAAGGAGCCCTGGTGGCACAATGGTTAAGTGCTTGGCTGCTAACCGAAAGGTTGGTGGTTCGAACCCACCCAGCTGCTCCAAGGGAGAAAGACCTGGCAATTTGCTTCTGTAAAGATTACAGCCTATAAACTTGTTTTCTAGTTCTGCTCTGTCACATGGGATGACTACGAGTCAAAATCGACTCCATGGCACCCAATAACAGTAGCTGATGAACAATTTTCATACGACAAACAGCATGTGAAAGATCAAAAAATGCATTAAATAAGAACTACTTGAAATTACGGACAAGCTTAAATTTTTGTCTCCTCTGTCATCAACCTCTGACTTAAAAAAAAGTTCACTACGTGGAAGCTTTTTATTTATTTTGTCGTACTTTAAGTGAAAGTTTACAATTCAAGTTAGTCTCTTATACAAAAATTTATACCTACATTGTTATGTGACCCAAATTGCTCTCCCTACACTGTGACAGCACACTCCTCCTTTCCACCCTTAATTTCCTGTGTCCATTCAACCAGCTCCTAACCCTCTCTACCTTCTCATCTCACCTCCAGACAGGAGCTGCCCATTTAGTATCATGTATACCTGAGCTAAGAAGCACACTCTTCACAAGTATTGTTTTATGTCCCATAGTCCAGTCTCACCTTTGTCTAAAGAGTTGGCCTCAGCAATGGTTTTAATGCTGGGTTGACAGAGTGTCCAGGGGCCATGCTTTCTGGGGTTCTTCCAGTCTCAATCAGACCATTAAGTCTGGTCTTTTCAGTAGAATTTGATTTCTGCACCATACTTTTCTTCGGCTCTGTCAGGGACTCTCTGTTGTGTTCCCTATTAGGGCAGTCATTGGTGGTAGCCGGGCACCAACCAGTTCTTCTGATCTCAGGCTGATGCAGTCTCTGGTTTATGTGGGCTTTTCTGTCTCTTGGACTAATACTTTCCTTGTGTCTTTGGTGTTCTTCATTCTCCTTTGCTCCAAGTGGTTGGGACCACTTGATGCATCTTAGATGGCAGCTTGCTAGCTTTTAAGACCCCAGATGTCACTCACCAAAGTAGGATGCAGAACATTTTCTTAATAAACTTTGTTATGCCAGTTGACCTGGATGTCCCCTGAAAGCATGGTCCCCAGACCTCCGCACCTGCTACTCTGTCCCTTGAAGTGTATGGTTGTATTCAGGAAACTTCTTAGCTTTAGTTTAGTCCAGCTGTGCTGACTTCCCCTGTAGTGTGTGCTGTCCTTCTCCTCACCTAAGATAATTCTTATCTACTATCTAGTTAGCGAATAACCCTCTCCCTCCCTTCCCACCCTTATAACCATCAAAGAATGTCTTCTTCTGTGTTTAAACCTTTCCTTGAGTTCTTACAATAGTAGTCTTATATAATATTTGTCCTTTTGTGACTGACTAAATTCACTCAGCATAATGCCTTCCAGATTCCTCTGTTATAGTTCATGGATTCATCGTTGTTCTTACGTGGGAGCCTTTTAAATCAAGACATAATTCTTCCCCCTTTACTTAAAACCTGTTGCCTTCGCATCAGTTCCAAGTCATGGCAACCTCACGTGTTTCAGATTAGAACTGTGCTCAATGGGGTTTTCAATGGCTGTAATCTTATGAAAGTAGATGGCCAGGCCTTTCTTCGATGGCACCACTGAGTGGATTCAAACCTCCAAACTTTTGGTTAGTGGTCAAGTGCAAACCATTTGTGCCACCCAGGGACCTTTTATTTACTTAGTTCTTGTATAATATGGAATAAAAATTACACACACACAGGTTGGTGAAAAAAGTAGAGAGAAAGTGAGACACAGTCATTTGAATGGGCAGGCCTGATCCACAGCTGCAGATTGAAATAGTTACCATTAGGGCTAAAGCATGATCAAGCTACCAGCTAACATATTATCATAAGATGTTTGGTAGCAGCTTTACCACCAATCAAGTCTTCATTTCCCTTAGTAACGCTATTAATAAAAATAGAAAACGTTACAAGTGAAAACTGCCTCAGGATAAATGAGATACAGAACACAATGTATCTAACGCACATCTGTCAAATATTAGGGCTATTAAGAGCACTCTTATACTTACAACAAAACCACAAATTCGGCTATTCCCCAGAAGAAGTCTGTTATCAAAGATAATCTCCATGGGGACTGACTCCGGCTATTCAACACTTGTCCTAAAATAAAGAAATTCAGTTAGTGCCACAAATCCCTGACACAGACGCATTACGTTTAATTAGACAGGTAACAATCATAGACTGGTTTCAACTTGTTCTCTGTTCCAAATGATCAACACGAGGAGAGGCCTACTATGTGCATACCATTCTAAAGAAAGGCTCAGAGAAGTAAAGCTCCATAATCTAGGGGTGATTTCGTTAATATGTCAAACGACTACTTATAGTTTGTAATTTTGGTGGGTGACTTCAAGTATTTTGAGGAAACAAATGGGATGGGTGAATATAATGGAATACTCATACCACCTCCACTTTCCTAAATGTGTTCAGAGGATTTCTTTCCACTTGCAAAGTCTCTTGGCTATATAAAAAGATGGTTTATACATAATTTTTACAAGTTTTTAGAATCAGTTATCATAAAATTTTTGTAAATCAAAGAATCTGTGTGCTCTAAGTACTGAAGAGAATTTAGCTTGTTCTTCATAAAATGACCACTATTTTCTAAAACAGAATGCTCTTGATTCTAATTACAGGTCCTAACTTTATTTTAAGCAAACCTGGATCTATTTTTCAAAACATCTGAAATAACAGAAGCTAAACTAAATTCTAGTATTCTAGAGTTTCAGCCTTGCAATTAAGGGGTCAGAATACTCTGGGGGAAGAACAGCTGTCTGTCAACTACCTCTCCTCTCCATTATCCCAAGGACTTCCCCATGCTCATGCCACCACCCAACTCCTGTCTAACATCTTCTCTTTCCCTGACCAGCTGACTTTCAGGTGTCCACTTAGACCTCAGCTCTCACAGAGCTGTTGAGAACGAGGGACTACGCACTTAGTCAAAAGCACATGGGTGGCAGGCTTGCTTTACTACTTGCTAGCTCTGCTTCTTTAGAGTGATCTGACATTTTCCTTCTCTGTGAGAAATAATTCCAGGGTTTGCCATCATATGAGATTGTTTAAAAATATCATTTGGACAGTAAGAGAAATGTTTTGTCAACTATAAAGTAGAGATAAATACAGTTCTTCTATCTATACAAATGAATCTAATTACAAACCATCAATTCTTCCTTTGTGACTCTAAAAAAAAAAGTTGCTTTGAATTGACCTGACTCATGGCAATCTCATGTGTGTGAAAAGTAGAACTGTGCTCCATAGGGTTTTCAATGGCTGACGTTTCAGTAGTAGACAGGCCTTTCTTCTGAGGCACCTTGGGGTGCACTCAAACTCCCACCCTTAAAGAACCTATTATATGCACTTGCATCATTCAATCTTGCTTTTTGCACTTTCCCCCTATCTCCTGCAGGCAGACCACCCCACCCCCCAACATAGTCCCAGTAGGAGATAGGGTGCTTGAATAAAATAAGCATTTCTCAACTGTAAAAGTTGAGATAAAAGGTCCTAACAAGATATTTATGTGGAACAAATCCAACAATACATACGTAACACACTACATATGAAAAGAATTATTCAGTAATGGCTAAATAAAAGCTGACAGTCAGCCTCAACCACAAAACATGCAACACAAACCGATGTCTGCAAGTACCCGAAACCACATTAAGACTTTGATACTTTTCTTTAAAGCTTTCTAAGTGGAAGGAAGGAGAGGGGTGTGCAAGGAGATACTGAGGAGCAAAGAAAAGCAAAGCACTCAGCTAGAAGACTCCTTACTGAGTAGCTTATGCAATCATCTGTCTGTTTGAATCATCTCTGGAAATAAACAAATGATTCAAACAGAACCAGGACTCAGTTCCCCTGACCCAAGAACAACTTGTTAAGATTGCACCAAGGAATTTCACTTGGGTAAACAGGTGGGCGGGCAGTTCTGGCATTGTTCTGACGTGGTCATACCGTGTTATCCCTTTCCAGGTATTTTCCTTGTGGAGTCACAGAATTAAATCTCTCTCCAATTCTCTATTCTGGGAATAACGAACTTGCTCATAAAGGAGTGATGCTTCTTCCAGGGCCCCTTAAAATCCGGGCAAAAAGTTGCATGCATGTATGACTGACCACCTACCCTCTCCTGGGATAAGTCCCATTCAAATCTCTCATCTAATTCTTACCCTAGTTCGGGTCTATCTTCTTACACGTTTTTGAAATAATATAGTAGATGACAGGAAGGACTCTGAAGCCAGCCTACCTGGGCTCTAATCTCAACTGTGTCATTAACTCCGTTTGTGACCCTGGGAAAGCTATTCAATCTCTCTGCGCCTCAGTTTCTCCACCCATAAAACAGGGTGAAAAGGGCTGTTTTAAAGACTGCATGAGTTGGTAAGCAAATTGCGCTAAAACAGTGCCCGAAGCATAAGCGCCACGTAAATGGTGTTAATTTCGTTGTCATTACTAGTTATGAACGCGGGTGTCCGAGAAGAGCACCAATTTTCGCTAGACCCTCGTCAGGGTCGCAATGCTCAGCTTTAGGCCTGCGGGAACCCCGCGCCGTCATCACCCCGGAGGCCTCCGAACCTGCCCGCCAGCTCAGGGACTGTCAGCTGAGGAGCAGCAGGCCGGGGTGGCTTCGCATCCGCCCCCCCCCCCCCCCAAGGCAGCAAAGGCCGGGGAAGCCGGAACGGGTGCTGGGTGTTGGGCCCGGTGGGTGAGGGTGGAGGAAACCCGGACTCTGGGCTTTCTACGCCAACTGTGCAGCTCCTCGAACTTACCGTTCGAGATGTAAACCATCCTGCTTCCCGTTCCCCGCTTCCGGAGCGACTAGGCTCCCACGCCCCGCTCGGCTTCCGTATCTGCCTCCGCCCTCCGCCCCAGGAACGTCACAGGCAACGATTAGACAAAACGGTAACGGAGGCCTGAGGTGGGCAGAAGCCATTGGCTGCTAGGAGGGATCTGCTCCGGACAGACGTTTTGCTTCGTCACGCCGGCGACTTCTGGTAGAGCGGGGTCTGCTGGGCAGGTGACCGGATGTGACGGTTGGGTGTCGTCTTGTAAGTGCGCCACTTCCTCACGGCTTCGTTATTTGAATTTGGGGAGGTAGTTTGCACAGTCCTGTGAGGAGAAGGTGCATCTTAGTGGTTTGATAGGCCCAGAGTAAGGGTTAGGCAAGGCTTCCAAGTGTGAACTGGGAAGAACCACGAGCTGGAGGAAACTCCTCAGAATTTTCCAGAAGTGTTGATATTTGAGGGGTTTGGTAGGAAGGAATTTCCCTTCCGGCAGAGGCAGTGACAAAATCTTACGGAAATTTATTTTCATAGTTCTGAGAGTACACAACTAGGCACCTCGTTGAAGTATTCATTCTCTTTTAAACCAGTACTTTTTCTCTGGGTTTACCAGCAGTGAGTGGGATTTTTATCAACTCTTGTGAGGTAACTATGAAAAAATTAAGTGCTGTAGTGCGAGACCTTCCTGTGGTTGTTTCTTACCCATAGGTACTGCATGCCAGCATTGTTTAGGTCCCAGAGATGAGTAAGACATCTCTTAGTCGTTAAATAAATATAAACTACATATCATGTGCCAATGGATATTCTGCTCCAGGTACTGGGCTACTTGTGTTCTGAGAAGCTGAGTTTTAAATTATTGTGAAATCTAGATTTTTGGAGCCATGGAGGTTGAGACGACCCACGAAAACTCTCCCTGAGATGATTTTTTTAACCTGGAGCCTTGAGAAAGCTAGTTTCCTAAAGTCACTTTTAAGTCAAACAGTGTTACTGTGGGCCCTCAAGTCGATTCTGGCTCAGTGACTATAGCACGGAGTAGAACTGCCCAGTAGGATTTCATAGGTTGTAATCTTTACAGGAGTAGATTGCCAGGTCTTTTCTCCCTCAGAGCCTCTGGCGGGTAGAACTGCTGACCTTTCGGGTTGGCAGCCAGGCACTAAGGCTTTGCGCCACCAAGCTTCCCTAAAGGTGTCAAACAATGTTGTTAGGTGCCGTCAAGCTGGTTCGGACTCACAGTGATCTTATGTATAACAAAACAGAAAGTTGCCCAGTCCTGTGCCATCCTCAAAATTGTCAGCAATAGCCTAGCTTAATGTGTAAGGAATGTTCGCCTTGGGCCTTGTGGATAATTATGTAAGTTTTGAGAATTGTCTAGTAAGTTTTGAGAAACAGAAACTCCAAGATCAGACAGAAGATGTGTTCTAGGGGGAATTGTTACTATGAAAACGCTGTTCTGGCCCTGTTTCCATGGCTGTGTATAATCACTATTGATAAGATGGAATATAAAAATCTGAAAAATCCTTCGTTGGAACATTTTTGACACTTTCGTCAGAAGCGTTGCTTGATTTGCAGACTATATATTAAAAAAACTTCAGATAAATTTCTGTTATTGGCTTAATATTGGTTCTGGTTTCACAAAATTATTTTGACCGTTCTGGAATCCAGATTTCTGGATTCACGGAATTGGAGTGACCCACCCAGGCCATCCACCCTTAGGTGTCCTTCTGAAATGGTTCCCTGGAGGCACCTTCAGGTCAAACAATAGCTTAGCAAGCAGCTTAGTGGAGAGCATTTTTGCCTCAGGCGTTGGGTTCTTTTGGAAAATTATCTTTGTGCAGCCAGCCTCAAGAAGCAGGAACTTCAGGGTCTAATTAGAGGCTGTTTTAGAATGTATGGAATGTCCATGCTAACTGTTTCTGTAACCTGCCCTGTGCTTTGATGTTATCTTCTGGTTAAAATTAACATAACAATGAGCTATAACCCACTTTCACTGTCCACTCTTCTGAGCACCTTCCCAGACACATTCACGTGTGACACTGCTCGGTTTGAATCATATCTACTCACAATAAATAATTCTCTTAAACTAATTTTTGGTGTTTCTCTAAGCAGTTGAGGTTTTTGACAGTTACAACACTTTGAACATGTCAATCTCATATCTATCTCAAGGCCTTTGTACTTGGCTGTTCTGTCTGGAATCCTGATGGCTGCTTCCTTTTAGTTCTCAAGCAATGTGTCATTTCTTCTGAGAGGTCCCTCATTACCTTAGCTAAAATTAAACTGAAAATTATATTTTGTAAGTAATTATATTTTATATTTAGCAGTGTGGGTTAAACTTGTATGTCCTAATTCCTAGAATAAACAAAGAATTTCACATTGGTTTTTTGTGAACATTTTCTCCCCAAAATACATATGATAGGACAAGTCAGCGTCCTCCACTTAATTTGAGACTTTTGCAGCACAACCAGAAAGGGCTATTTTTGCAAAAATATTGGAGGGGTTCATTAATTTTCCCAATGACATTTCTTAACCTTTGATATACTGGTTTCCTTGTTTGTTTTGTTTTTTCAGTTGTTATTTGGTCTTCTAGATCCTAATTTGTCAATAACTTTGCAGGTGATACAAACCTTTCTCCAGAATTATTTCCTTGGGTTTCATGAAACCGGTCTCTTCTGTAAAATGTGCATTTTTCACTTTGTGATGAATATGCATTGTATTTGTATTCTATTATTCGTGGTTAGGGAGGGATGCATGAAGCACTAATGTTATACGTGATCAGGTCTTTGGTTAATATTTTAACATTTTCATGACTTGCTTTTCTCTGTACCTTCTTAATTCCAGAATAACAGATAATGAAAATTTGTCAAAAGAGAAGCCCCTAAGTGCTATAGAAGTAGATTAGGTGGAAGATCTAATTTCGCCTAGGGGAAATCTTCCCAGAAGTAATGCCTAATCTAAAACAATGAGTAAGAGAGGGCCAGACAGGTAGGAGAGGAAGGACATACCAGGTAGAGGGCACATCATTTGCAAAAATATAGCAGCCTTATAATTTAGTACAAAAAAAGAATGGCCAACATGTTATGGTGTAGCATAGGTTTCATTTGGAGGAATATAAGTGATGAGGCTGCAAAGGTAGGACAGGGTCTAGATTATGACAACCTTGTATGCCCCACCAAGGAGTTTGGCCTCATCCTATAGGGAAGTGTTCATTGTTGTTAGGTGCTATCAGGTTGCTTCCAACTCATAGCGACCCTGTGTACAACAGAACGAAACACTGCCCAGTCCTGTGCCATCCTCAAAATTGTTGCTATGTTTAAGCCCAGTGTTGCAGCCACTGTGTCAATCCATTTTGTTGAGGGTCTTCCTCTTTTTCGCTAACCCTCTCTAAGGGAAGTGTAGTGGTTTTAAAAATTTGTCCACAATTTTTTTTTTTAACTTTTAGTGTGGGCTGGATTTAGTGACAGTTTTAGTTATCTAGTACTGCTATAACAAAAATACCACGAGTGGATGGCTTCAACAAACAGAAGTTTATTCTCTCATAGTCTAGTAGCTTAGAAGTCCAAATTTAGGGTATCAGCTACAGGGAAGGCTTTCTCTCTCTGTTGGCTCTGGAGGAAAGTCCTTGTCTTCAATGTTCCCCTGGTCGAGGAGCTTCTCTGCGCAGGAACCTCAAGTCCAAAGGACACACTCTGCTCCTGGCACTGTTTTCTTGGTGGTATGAGGTCCCGCATGTCTCTCTGCTCACTTCTGTCTTTTATATTGCAAAAGAGATTGGTTAAAGACACAATCCAATCTTGTAGGTTGAGTCCTGCCTCATAAACATAACTGCCGATAATCCCGTCTCATCAACATCGTAGAGATAGGATTTACTGCATGTAGGAAAATCACATTGGATGACAGAATTTTGGAAAATCACACAATACTTCAACTCATGGCCCGGCCAAGTTGACAGATATTTTGGGGGAACATAATTCAGTCCATGACAGTGACTAAGGAAAAGAATGTGACAGTTATTAGGGAAAGCCATGTCATGAGCAGCCCTATAGAGAGGCCTGCATGGTGAGGAACTAAAACCTCTTGCCAACACCCATGTGAGTGAGCTTGGCAGCTCCAGTCAAGTCTGCAGAGATTGCTGCCCTGGCTGACAGCTTGACTGCAACTTCTTGAGAAGCCCTGGGCTAAAACCACCCAGCTAAACTATTCCTGGATTTCTTACCCTCAGAACTGATGTGGCATACTAAATGTTTGTTTTAACCTGCCAAATTCGGAGTAGTTTGTTACTCATCAATAAATAATGTAGGAAGCAATGGGAATTAATGGAAATTTTTAAGGACTTTGCACTCAGTATGTCATGCAATGCCTTTTTTTTTTGGTTAGTCTTTTCTGATAGGTTTGCATTTATAGTACGTATTGGAAGAAAAGTAAGTATAGCAGCAGCTACAGCTGTTTGATGAAGAGCAATGTTTTGTTTGTATTGATACATGGTACTCTTTCCTGACATTAAAAATACTGGGGTAAATTTTTCTTCTGAAACAATCTATGTTTATTTAGTATTTTAATGTGTTTTAAATCTCTTTATTGATTTGGGATGAGCAGTTAATTAGTTGGTTGTCCCTCCAGCCAACTTTTTGTTGTTAGTTGCTGTCGAGTTGGTTCTGACTCATGGTGACCTTGTGTGCAGAGTAGGACTGCTCCATAGGGTTTTCAAAGTTGAAGCCTTTCAGAAGCAGATCACCAGACCTGCCTTCCTAGGCACCTCTGGGTGGGTTTGAACTACCAACATTTCAGCTAGTAGTAGAGCGCTGAACCATTTGTGCTGCCCAAATAATCAGTTGTTATTCTTATGTTTGTTATGACTCTTATTTTGTGGAGGACAAATCAGTGTTACAAGAGAATACAAATTTTTTTGTTTTTAAGTGACATCAGTTCCATACTTGGGAAAACATCCTATGATTTCAGTATATTTACCCACCCAGTCGCCTTTGGACATCACCATTTCTTTAATATCGCCAAAAGAAAAAAAAGATCTGATCAATAAGTCAATTAGAGTTAGAAGGTTTAACTGGGCGGAAAAAACCATTCCCGAACGGGAACCACCTTTCCGAAGAGATGAGCTCATCACATACAATCTTGATTACCTGCTGTACAGTACAGACTGTTAGGGGATTTCCCAAAAGGGAATTTTAAAATGATTCGTTGTCATTCACTTAATGAGCAGGAGGTGGCTTAGATTGGTTGATTAAGTTTGCATGCCTTCATTCTACAGATTAGCTATGGCTTATCTATCTGCACTTTTCCCAGAACTGTCTTTATCGTGAGTTTTTAGTTTCTATGAAGGGTTACATTTAAACAGGGTAGTGATTTTCTTTAACAAGACTTTTCAGTAAGCAGAGTGTCAAGGAAAATTTAGCTAGCAATCATCCTGGTTACAAATGATTCCTAATGCTCTTTGTACAATTAATAGAGAACAGGGATATCATTGCTGATGCCAGATGGATCCCGACTGAAAGCATGGAATGCCTGAAAGATGTTTACCTGTGTTTTATTAACTATGCAAAGACATTTGACTGTGTGGATCATAACAAATTATGGGTAACACTGCGAAGAATGGGAATTCTAGAACACTAAATTATGTTCATGAGGAAACTGTATACAGATCAAGAGGCATTCATTCGAACAGAATAAGGGGATACTACGTGGTTTAAAGTCAGGAAAGGTGTGCGTCAGGGTTGTATCCTTTTACCATACCTATTCAATCTGTATGCTGAGCAAAAAATCTGAGAAGCTGGACTATATGAAGAACGGGGCATCAGGATTAGAGGAAGATTCATTAACAACCTGCATTACGTAGATGACACAACCTTGCTTGCTCAAAGTGAAGAGGACTTGAAGCACTTAACTGATGAAGGTCAAAGACCACAGCCTGCTGTATGGATTACGCTTCAACATACAGAAAACAAAAATTCTCCCAAATGGACCAATAAGCGACATAATGATAAACGGAGAAAGGATTGAAGTTGTCAAGGATTTCATTTTACTTGGCTCCACAGTCAACACCCATGGAAGCAGCAGTCAGGAAACCAAAAGATGCATTGCATTGGGCAAATCTGCTGCAAAAGACCTTTTTTATGGTTTGTTTATTGTTGTAGTTTAAGTGAAAGTTTACATTTCAAGTTAGTGTATTAAATACAAAAGTTTATACATACGTTGTTACATGACCCTAATTGCCCTCCCTATACTGTGACAGCACACTCCTCCTTTCCACCCCTGATTTCTCATGTCCATTCAGCCAGCTCCTAACTCTCTCCACCTTCTCATCTCACCTCCGGACAGGAGCTGCCCGTTAAGTCTCATCTATCCACTTGAGCTAAGAAGCACTCTTTATTTTTTATGTCCCATAGTCCAGTCCAATCTTTGTCTGAAGAGTTGGCCTTGGAAATTATTTTAGTTCTGGGCTGATAGAGAATCTGGGGGCCATGCTCTCTGGGGTTCCTCTAGTCTTAGACCATTAAGTCTGGTCTTTTTACTAGAATTTGATTTCTGCACCCCACTTTTCTCCTGCTCCAGCAGGGACTCTCTGTTGTGTTCCCTGTCAGGGCAAAAGACCTTTTTAAAGTGTTAAAAAGCAAAGATGGCACCTTGAAGACTAAGGTGTGCCTGACCCAAGCCGTGGTGTTTTCATTCGCCTCATATGCATGCGAAAGCTGGACGATGAATAAGGAAGACTGAAGAATTGATGCCTTTAAATTGTGGTGTTGGCGAAGAATATTGACTATACTGTGGACTACCAAAAGAACGAACAAATCTGTCTTGGAAGGAGTACAACCAGAATGCTCCTTAGAAGCAAGGATGGCGAGACTGTTCTCACATACTTTGGAAATGTTATCAGGAGGCATCAGTTATTGAAGAAGGACATCATGCTTGGTAAAGCAGAGGGTCAGTGAAAAAGAGGAAAACCATCAATGAGATGGATTGACACAGTGGCTGCAACAGTGAGCTCAAGCGTAACAATGATTGTGAGCATGGCGCAGGACCAGGCAGTGCTTCGTTCTGTTGTACATAGGGTCGCTATGAGTTGGAACGACTGAACGGCACCTAACAAAAACAACATACTGTAGGTGTCTTCTAACTGAAATCCTAGCTTCTGCCCTTACTGCAGTTTTCACACTGCAGCAAGAGTGGTCTTAAAATAGAAATGATCTCATTCTCATGCCTAAAACCTTTTAGACACTAAAATTTAGGAATTTCCATTGCTTTTAAAATAAAATCTAGTTTCTTGTCATGGCCTACAGGCCCATCATGATTTGTCCCCTTGATTGCCCCTTTCATTAAGCCTCATGATACACATCCCCACACGAATTATGCTATGGTAACATTGTTCTTTTAATTTCTTGAGCACCTTAAGCTCTTTAATGCCTACAGGACTCTGCACATGCTTTTCCTTCTACTTGCAACACTCTTCCCCTGACCCTTTGTACGTCCAGCTCCTTTCATCCTTTAGATACCAGCTTAAGTATCGACACTTGAGGGTGCCCTTCCCTGACCACCCATCCTTGTGATTATTTTCTTTATAGTACTTATCACAATGTGAAATTATTTTATTTATCTGTTTTCTTGATTTTTGTCTCTCTCCCCCAAGAAAATATAAGATTTAAGAGGTCAGGAACCTTGCCTACCTTATTCCTAATTATATTCTCAAAGTCTGTTTTAGTCCTTGGCAGGTAGTAGGCACACAGATATTGATTGGTTGGCTGGTTGAATGACACAGAGAAAGACTTCTTTCCAAAAAGTTTCTTAAAATCTCCTGGATCGTTATCAACAAAGTAAACAGAAAACCTACTGATAGGGAGAAAATTTTGGGGAACCATGTATCAGGTAAAGGTCTAATATCCTATATATATGTGTGTGTGTGTGTGTGTGTGTGTGTGTATACATATGTGTATATACACATATATATACATATATGTATAGGTATATATACATATATGCATATATACAAATATGTATACATATACGTATATATAACTTCCACAACTTAGAAACAGAAAGACGAGAAACCCAATCAAAAGGTGGATAAAGGACTTGAGCACCAAAGAAGATAGTGCAGTTGTCAACAAGCACATGAAAAGATGTTCAACATCATTAGCCATTAGGGAGATGCAAATTAAAACCACAACAGTTATTAGTAAGGTTGTAGAGAAACTGGAACCCTCATCCATTGATGGTGGGAATGTAAAATGGTATAGCCTCTGTGGAAAACAGTTTGGCAGTTCCTCAAAAAGTTGGACGTAGAAGTCCCATATGACCCAGAAATCCCAACCCTAGGTATATACCTAGAAGAAATGGAGGCTGGAACACAAACAGAAAACTTTACACTACTGTTCATTGCAACATTCTTCACAATAGCCAAAAGGTGGAAACAACTGAAATGTCCATCAACAGATGAATGGATAAACATTCTTTTTTCATAAAGAGAAATGAAGTTCTGATGCATGCCACAACATGGATGAATCTTGAATACATGCTGAGCGAAATAAGTCAGTCACAAAAGGACAAATACTGTGTGATCTCACTTAATGAAAATAAGCAAATGTATAGAAACCAAAGATTATTAGTGGTTACCAGAGGTGGAAGGCAGGAGGGAAGGGGGAGTTTTTGTTTGGGGGGGCATTGAGTTTATGTTGATAGTGGTGGAGTGTCTTGGAAAATGATAGCAATAATGGTGGCACAACATGACAAATGTTATCAATGTCATTGAGCTGCAAATGCGGAAAAATGTTTTGGTTGTATATTTTCACCATAAGAAGAATAATTAAAAAAAAAAAAAAAAAAAAAAGCTATTGGATCACCAGAGGAGGAAGGAAACTAACATTAGGATCTTCTGAGAACAAGACGCTGCTAGACTTTCTCTTCCTTTCCATTTCTCCATATAGATCATTTCTTCCTGAGATTTAGTGCATTGATGTTCTGACAGACTACATGTAGCCTCTCTCTACTCCATTTCATGCTGTGTTCAGCTGCCAGTGTAATCTGGTCTTGCCAGTTTCCTGCTCACAAAACTTCAGTTTTTCCCCATCACCTGCCAAATAATGCCCAGCCTCCCTGTTCTGGCACTGAAGGCCTTCCTGATATATCATCTTAGGTTTATCTCTCTGACTTCTAATTCCCTAAGAGACCCCGTTGTTTTTCTGTCTCATTACTTTGCCCATATGATTCCTCTTGAGGAGAATTTTGTTTACCTGTTGAATCTAACCCATCTTTCAAGGTAAGGTTTGTTCATGTAAAATGAAATAATGTATGTGCCTTAGGCTGGGTTCTCTAGAGAAGCAAAACCAGTAAAGCATATAAATATATGTAGAGAGAGATTCATATCAAGGAAATGGCTCATGTGGTTGTAGGGGCTGGAAGGTCCCAAGTCTGTGGGTCAGGATAGAGGCTTCTCCTGATGCATGTAGCCGCAGGGGCTGGTGAACCCAAGATCAGTAGGTCAGAGAGCAGGGTTCTTGCTCACAGGCTTTGGAGATCGGCAAATCCCAAGATAGTCAGACAAGACCACAGGTGAATTGCTAGCTCAAGTCCCAAGAACCGGAGGTCAGACGAGTAGGAGCCAGCTGCAGGATCCAGAGCAAACAAAAGCCCATGAGCGTCGCCAGCATGTCCACTTCTATTCAATGCAGGCCACATGTTCAAGGAAACTCCCTCTCAACTGATGGGCTACTCACAGCGGATCCCATTATGGAGGTAATCACATAGTATCAGATCTCACCATGGGAGTGATCACAGCATCATACAACTGCCAAACCACTGAGAATCATGGCCCAGCCAAGCTGACACACAACCTTAACCATCACAGTATGTGAAAGGACTTTTCAAATTATATAAAAATATGTATATAATTAGTAGCAAGGTGGGGTGGGAGACAAAAGATAAGATTCATCCCTCCAATCTTCTTTTACGTCTAGTGCTTCACATTAGCCACTAACCACATGTGGCTGTGGGACACTTGAAATGTGGTTAGTCCAAAGTGTGGTGTCCTGTAGTGCAAAATACACACTGGATTTCAAAGAGAACAACAATGTAAAGTATCTCAATAATTCTTTATATTGATTACCTGTTGAAATGATAATATTTTGGCTATTGGATTAAGTAGAATATGTTATTAAAAGTAATTTTACCTGTTTCATTTTATTTTTTTAATATGGCTACTAGAAAATTTAAAATGACATATGTAGCTCACACTTAAGGTTCACATTGCATTTCTATTGGATAGTGCTGGTCGAGAATGTAGACATTATTGGCCTGGCACTGAAAAGATATTTGGTAAATATTTTGTTGAATGTGTGAATGAATTAATAGTGTTAGTAACAGATGATATTTATACAGGGTTTATGTTAGACACTGTTCTCAGCACTTTCCATTTACTAATTTATGTAATCCCTACAACAACAATAAAGCGAACATTTATATAGCACTTACCCTGTGCCAGAAACTTCTAAGTGATTTTAATGTATTAATTCATTTAAAACTCAACACTGCTAAGTGAGATCTAGTATTATTCCCATTTTATAGATGAGGAAACTGAGTCATAGAGAGCTGAAATGACTTGCCCAAGATCACACAACTAGTTACAAGTGGAGCTGAGATTAAGTTCAAGAGTCCCTCTGGCTACAGAGTTTGTGCATCTAAACCCTATGCTATACTGCCTCTTCACACATAAGCAGAGGTATTGAAAAAGGAGGATATATTCTGACGTGCTACTGGTAGTATAGAATGGGAGGTGGTTCTGGAGGCTGTTTGAATGTATCTCAGTTTTTTGAAAGTTAAAAAGTAGCTGCCCATCATTTTGTTCTTTTCTAGACACCCTAGCAAAATTCCCCTAAGCATTTCTGAGTGGATTACCTTCCTGTCTCTATACCAATCTCTCAGCCAAAAGGATGGGCTATTAACTTCTGAAGTTGGAGTCAATCCCACTTAAACCACATGGCTTGGGAGTTGGAGAGGGATAGTGTTTACCACAAGATGGTGAAGGAGTGCTGAGTTACATCAAAACAATAAGGTACTCTCATCTTAGGGAACATAGAGAACAGATGGCATTTATATTCTTTATTAACCTTTTATGTGTTTGTTCTTACAGTTATTGCCTTTTTATTCTTTATATCATCAGGGTTCAGAAATCTTAGCTTTTTAATTGTCTCATTTTTCTGCGTTATACTGTTGTTGCTTTTCATAGCAACTTCTACTTTTTCTATTTCTTTGGAGGTATGCAGCCTCAAACTGAACACACCGTGCAGATGTGTCCTCTTTTGAACCAATAAGCAGCTTATCCCTTTAGCTGAATTGATGATTGTATTGTTCTACAAGTCACTTTCTTAAACTACCTGAACCATTTTCTGCATCAGAATGGGAAAACGTTCATAAAAATTCATGGTGCTATCTTCCTTGGAGAATTTGGTTGATTAAAAAGTTTGGGGTTTCATGTTTAGTCCCTAAGTATGTGAGAAAGTTAATTACTTGTCAGTTTCATCAGGGAGCCTGTGTGGTTAAATTTAAACAGTCTATTTTAAAGTGAATAGGGAATATCTAGATCTCAACCTGTGGTTCCATTACAGGAAGAGAAATGTTGTTCCAATTATAATTTCTAACCTTGTAAACGCATGAACCAGTTTTAGCAGTCATGGTAACGTTAATGGAAACTGGTACAGTGGTAGCTGGAGGGGAATACTGGTCCAGAGTTTTAAAGTATAATCGTCAAGAGATTTAGGAGTTGGTTGCCTGGGGGCATTGACTGATCATTAAAAGCAAACTTTTAATATTTTTAGAATTGTATTCTATAGTACCAAAAAATATGTGTTACTTTCTAAGTCTTAACTGCTGTTGTTGTTGTTAAGTGCTGTCAAGTCGCTTCCAGCTCATAGTGATCCCATGTACAACAGAACGAAACACTGCCCTGTCCTACACCATCCTCAAGATTGTTGTCATTCTTGAGCCCATTGTTGGAGCCACTGTGTCAATCCTTTTTGCTAGATCCTTAAATTTGGAATATAAGAAATATTAAAAAATGTATATTTTATTATTGTGTTTATTGATCTCAAGATAACTTTGAACTTTGTTTTGAACAATTAGAGTATAGATATGTGCCTGTGTGACTTTAAGGAACTTATAATTTATTATTCTTATTCACTAAATGGTTTGGAGCAGAGCATTTGACTGTCTTTGGTTGTTTGATTTTTTTTTTTTAATGTGATACCTGTACATAATATAAAAAATCAAAAGATACCGATAGATATTCCATGAAGAGCAAGTTTCCTTTCTTCACCTTTAACCCATGATTCTAAATTTTGATCCCAGTGGTTAAGTGCTCGACTGCTAACTGAAACATCAGCAGTTTGAACCAACCAGCCCCTCAGCAGGAGAAAGATGTGGCAGTCTGCTTCGGAAAAGATTACAGCCTTGGAAACCCTATGGAGCAATTCTGCTCTGTGCTGTAGGGTTGCTATGAGTTGGAGTTGACTTGATGGCAATGGGTTAGCTTAGTGAGGCTGTCTTAAGTTCTGCTTTGCAGATTTCTCTTAGATACCAACCATTCACTGTCAAGTCTATTCCAATTCATGGCGACCCCATGTGTTACAGAGTAGAACAGCCCCCTACGGTTTTCTTGGCTGTAATCTTTACCGAAGCAGACTGTCAGGCCTTTCTTCCATAGCACCGCTGAATGGATTTGAACCGCCAACCTTTAGGTTAGTAGCTGAGTGCAAACTGTTTGTGCCACCTAGGGAATCTTTCTTGGGCAACAGTAGCCTCAAATGACAGACTCACCTCTTTGATTCTATCTTCTGTTGGATGTTGGTCCAGCAGTTCCTCACTTTCTTGTTAGCTTTTAATGCTTTTAGAACCTTTTTCCCCATTATTTTGTCCAGATTTTTTTAGTTGTCCTCAGTAGGAGGGTTAGTACGAATTACTTAATTCTCCATAACAGAAGTGAAAGTTGGCACATTTATTTAACCGAATCAGTACCAAATGTAGATTAAGCCTTAGATGAAGCATTGTTTTGCTTTTTAAAGCTTCTATTATTTATGCAAACATTTTCCAGAGTAACTTCTGTTCTTCTAATATATACAAAACATAGGAAAGATAGCTATAAGTGGTAAACTTAAATGTATGGGTGATTTAAAAAAATATTCATTTTGCAAGTGAACATTCCACTTTTAATCTTTCCATATTCAAACAGATGAATAAAATTTTACTTTGTTTTGACACACTTTGTTCTTTAATGTTCTTTAATGTTTCAATGAAAATATGTTTATTTTACAGTCACTGGGAGAGAAGTTATTTCTTTATGGCCCAGTGATGACTGTTTGTGGGAGGGATTGTTAGGTAGACTCCAAAGGATACTGCTGGGGGGTTGCTGAGAGATTGTTAGGTAGACTCCAAAGGATACTGCTAGGGGGGTTGCTGAGAGATGGTTAGGTAGACCCCAAAGGATACTGCTAGGGGGGTTGCTGAGAGATTGTTAGGTAGACCCCAAAGGATACTGCTAGGGGGGTTGCTGAGAGATGGTTAGGTAGACTCCAAAGGATACTGCTAGGGGGGTTGCTGTGGCCTGAACTAGGTAGCTAGAGAGGCTGTTGCTGATGATACAACATCACTTCATTTTTTTCTTACTAAAACAGCTCAATTAATATTGGGGGGAAAAAAGTTGCTGTTGAGTTGATTCTGACTATGGAGACTCCATGTATTTCAGAATAGAACTGCTCCACAGGTTTTCCTATGGCTGTGACCTTTTGAAAGTAGGTCACCAGGCTTTTCCTCTGAGATGTTTCTGAGTGGATTCAAACCACCAGCCTTTCCAGTAGTAGCTTAGCACCTAACTGTCTGCATTACCCAGGGACTCCTTTATTAAAATTACCCAAGGTCAAATATGGTTCTCAATTTTGTAACAATAATCTTTCACGATTATCAATAATTCATCTCTTGCTGTGAAACTCTAACTTGTTTTTGATGGGAAGTGTGGAACAGACACTCTGAAAATGGCATCTGACAACTGAAGAAGTGTTACTTGATGTTATTTGTTTCATTCTTCTTGAATGTATTTAGCTACTCCTTAGTGCACCTGGTCTTTCATGTTCAGACTGAGACATTTTACAAGTGTGTTGGGAACCATATGTGCAGAAAAATGGAGAAGCAAGTGGAAATGGATATAGGCACCTAGGGTGCCGACCTGTTTAGTCTCTGTAGTTCCTGTGCTATTGTCCGCTGGCTGGCAGGAGAGGGAGCTGACAACAGGGCTGGCACACGAGACAGCGAGCTGTCGCTCAGGTTTGCTGTTGTAGCTGTGGTGGCAGCAGAAACAGTTCACACGGGGGCTTAGTAGGCTAACCGAGTCCTTGGGAGCCCAGCTCTCCCACATGGAAAAGCCACCCAGAATACAACTCTAGCCTTTCAGTGAGTCACAGTTTTTAGAAATGTAAAATTCTAAAGAAACTCTGCTAAGTTATATTTTTAATTGTAAGTTTTGAAAATGTTCTTATCCTTAACCCAGAATTTCTATTTCTGGAATTTATTCTAAGGAAAAAATGAGACATGTTCAAACAGATTTATGTGCAAGGATATTTATCCCAGTTTTATGTGGAATGAAAAAAAATGAGAGAAACGATTTAACTGTGCAATAGAGGATTGCATAAGTTACGGAATATAACCCTGTACGTTAAAATAATAGGAAATCATTTATGATATATCAGGTGAAAGAAGCAAATTACAAAATAGTATGTACACTATGATATCAATGTAAAAAAAGTAAATGTGTGTATATGGAAATATACTAAATGTGGGGCTATGAGAGCTATAATTTTTTATTTTTGTATTTTTCTGTAGTACTCAAGGTCCGTGGGTGGCACAAACAGTTTGCTCTCAGCTACTAAACCAAAGGTTGGAGGTTCAAATCCTCCCAGTGGTGCCATGGAAGAAAGGCCTGGCAGTCTACTTATGCAAGAGCACAGCCATTGAGCACCCTATGTGGCACAGTTCTACTCTGAAATAGATGGAATTGCTATGAGTCAGAATTAACTCAATGACAATGGGTTTTATAGTTTCCAAATTTTCTACAGTAAGCATGCATTACTTTTGTAATTAGAATATCAGTAACTTTTAAAAGTTACGTTTAGCTCTTAACAAGAGAGTCAGCCTGTCCTATGAAGCTTTGAAGCCAGGTATTGACTTCTACTCTTTGAGCTATAAAAGTTCTTGATGGCATCTTCTTCCAATATAAGGCTGTTTCATCTACACTGAAAATCGGTTGCTTGGTGTAGCCACCTTCATCAATTATCTTAGCTAGATCTTTTGGATAACTTGCTGCAGCTTCTGCATCACCATTTGCTGCTTCACCTTGCACTTTTATGCTGTGGGGGTGACTTCTTTCCTTAAACCTCATGAAGCAACCTCTGCTAGCTTCAAACTTCTCTTCTACAGCTTTATCACCTCTCTCAGTCTTCACAGAATTGAAAAGAGTTAGGGCCTTGCTCTGGATTAGGCTTTGGCTTAAGGAAGTGTTGTGGCTAGTTTGATCTACCCAGACCACTAAAACTTTCTCCATATCAGCAATAAGGCGGTTTCAGTTTCTTAATCATTTGTGCATTCACTGGAGTAGCACTTTTAATTTCATTCAAGAACTTTTCCTTTGCATTCACATCTTGGCTAACTGGCTCAAGAGGCCTAACTTTTGGCCTATCTCAGCTTTCGATATGCCTTCCTCACTAAGATTAATCATCTCTAGCTTTTGATTTAAAGTGAAAGACATGTGACTCTTCCTTTCACTTGACGTTTAGAGGCCATTGTAGGGTTATTAACTGGCCTAATTTCAATATTGTGTCAAGGAATAAGGAGACCCGAGGAGAGGGAGGGAGATGGGAGAACGGCCAGTTTGGTGGAGCAGTCAGAACACACACCACATTTATCGATTAAGTTCACCGTCTTATATGTGCACGGTTCATGACTCCCCAGAACAATTACATTAGTAGCATCAAAGATCACTGATCACAGATCACTGTAACAGATATAATAATAATGAAAAAGTTTGAAATATTATGAGAATTACCAAAATGTGACACAGATGCAAAGCGAGCACATGCTGTTGGAAAAATGGCACGAATAGACTTGCACAATGCAGGGTTGCTACCAACCTTCAGTTTGTAAAAGACACAAATATCTATCTGCAAAACCCAATAAAAAATGTCGTATGCCTGTATTGCCCTGAGGTAATCTTTAAACCTCAAACCAGAAATACCCCCTAGAGTCTTATTAAAACTGAACAATAGCTTAACTAGTAAAAAAGATCTGCCTTGAGGTCTTTTAAGAACTATCTATATGGGATCAAATTGTCAACAGCAACTCAAAAGATAGATAGGAACCTTAGGAGGCAGTGAGTTTATGTTAATGAGAGAGGAACAACTCAGAAAAGGAGGGTGAGAATGGTTGCACAATGTAATCAGCATCAGTAAACTGTAGTAACTGTTTAAAAATGTGCTGTTTCAGAGTCGTATCATACTGCTCAACTAAAAGAGAGTTCTAAATTGAGCTACAGAACTTTATAGATCTTTTAGCCCTTCGCTTGGGTAGCATACTGATTTTTGATAGACACTGGAATCATCTTCCTATTATTTTGACCTTGCTGAAAAAATGACCTGGGAATCAAAAAAATTTATGGAATTTGATACATGGTAGCCAAAAAAAAAAAAAAAAAAAAAATACCCAAAAGATTGCTGTGTGAGTGTCTGGTCTAGCCTGTCTTCCTCTAATAGAATTAAGAGGGTATTAAAAAAAATACACATTGTGATCACTGACTCTTATTTATTTGTTTTGAAAGGATGAAAATTTATTATTGTTGGTCGAACTCACAGACTCAATAGCACACAACACTAGTAATAACACATTTTGATAATAAATTATTCAGGAAATCAGAATCAATAACGTGTGTATCAAACAAAACTCAGTGATAAATACTGTATTTAGTAAATCAATGGAAATTTAAGCATTTCCCTTATTACTATTTCAAAATTTTTGAAAGAGATGGCATTTTAGTTTCCTCCCAAAGCAAACAACTCTAAGTTTGAGAAGGTGCTCATTTTGATATTGGGCTGTACGAGGTATTAACATATTTTGTAGCATCTAAGTCCCAGAAGGTTTTAATTTTTAAGATTAATATGCAGCATCGTAAAGGTTGACAAAACTGTAATATTAATTTTTAGCAGAATCCTTAATGATTAACTTTTATAGTTCAGGTCCAGGAAAGTTATCAGTTAGAAAGTGTATTTTAGTTACCTATAATATCATTAGGTGACCACTGGGTGGCACAAATGGTTCGTGCTTGGCTGCTAACTGAAAAGGTGGCCGTTGAACCCACCCAGCGGCACCACAGAAGAAAGATGCTGTGATCCGCTTGTGCAGAGATCACAGCCATTGAAAACCCCATGGAGCTGAGTTCTCTGTAACACATAGGGCCGCCATGAGTCGGAGTCACCTTGATGGCAGTGGGTTTATAGTATCAGTGCAGGGGTTTTGATAGCAGACAGACCAGGTTCTCAATCTTGGCTCCCTCCTAGCTGCAGTGTCTTCGTGTTTCCTAATATTTCCAAGCTTCACTTTTCCCATCAGTAATCTATTAATAGCATTGACCTTGTATGGCTGTGTGTGTGTGTGAGAGAGAATTAAATGTAATTGTGCATTTAATGCACTTAGTGTAGTTAATTTATTTCAGTGTATTACTGTTTTTATTACAATTCTTTATTTGTTGAAAGATATCCAAGACAGTTTTGCCCCAAATTTGAGGCAAGGAGTTCCTTTAAAAAAATTAAAAAGAAAAAAAAAAAAAAGATATAAGTGGCACGTAATTATTTTTGAGATCAAAATGTTATTAGGATCCAGGTGAACTCTGAAACCAGATTCGAACCACCAGCCTTTTGAGTGACAGGAATAGTAGCCCAAATGAATGAAGAAGCGAGCTGTCTTTTATTTTCTCTTTTGCCTTATTACAAGGAAGTACCTGTAGTTATAGGCGTCCCTGGGTGGTGCAGACAGTTAATGCACTTGGCTGCTAACCAAAACGTTGGCGGCTTGACTGACTGTTATTTTTAAGGGAAAAAATCCGAGTCCAAATCAGTGATTTTTGCCCCCTAGCTGGAAAGCACTCTCGGGAAATAGCCTACAGGGAATCAATCTGAAAATAAGTAATTTCTTTTAAGCAAGCATGTAGCAAAATACAAGACTTGAGCTGCCTTCTAAAACAGTGGAAAGAAGGGCTGCAGAAACCCTGGTTTATGCCTGAGGCTTTGCAGGGGCCAAGGAAGTTTAGGGAGGCTGCCTCACAACATGGCCACCAAATGTGCCGTAGAATACCCTACAGGCAATTTGTTTTCTTTAGCTCTCAATTCCAAATAAGCAGTATTTCACCTTTGGGAATAAAGAAACTATTTTTGAAATCTAACACCAGTGAAGGAAATGGCCTTTGATTGTCTGGGTGATGAGAGGCCTATTTAAGAGCTTGCCTGCCTTTTATGATACGGGACAGGAAAAAAAGACTTCTGGATGCTTTAGGGTATTCTCTTTTCTATCCTTTTTAATAAGGTGTAGATTTCAGGAGTGAGCTTCAAAAAAGTTCTGGGCACTTTACTTTTTACTCTTAATCTTAAAGATTCATTCACATAGTCACGCTTACCATGAATTAGTTTAATTTGACAAACATTTATTAGGCTCTTACTATATACAAGTAATCTTGCTAAGCAATGGGAACGATAATCTTATCTATTATTATCTAGCACCTACTGTGTGCCAGGTGGCACAGTGATTAAAGGTTTGGGCTGCTTACCAAAAGGTCAGCAGTTCGAATCCACCAGCAGCTCCTTGGAACCCCAATGGAACAGTTCTTCTCTGTCCTGTAGGGTCGCTGTGAATCAGAATTGACTCAGTGGCAAGGAGTTTGTTTTTGTTTTTGCTTTTAGTATGTGCCAGGTACGGTTCTAAGTACTTTCCACATGTAAATAGTGTGTTCAACAAGCAAGAGTTGTGGGCTATGATTAATAATTTTACTTTTGTCTCCTTTACATTCTATTTAATGGGGCTAGTTCTTCCATGCTCCTAAGTGAAAACTTGGGCAAGCCTCACAACTTCTCTGGTTTCTCTGAGGTCATACTCTCTCTCAATAAGTGGAATGTCCAATCCTAAATCATAGTAAAAATCCCTTATCTTGATTTAAAGCTAAGGCTTTTCCCTTACCCATCTGAAGGTTTCTCTAGGCAGGAAGTGGCTAGATGCTTCTCTTCCCCCTTCTCATACTCCTGCATTTTTACCCCACCTTCCCAAGCTGGCTTACTATGGCTTCTGCCCCTTCTGGGGACAGGCGGGGAGGTAAGGGGACCAGATAAAATCTTACCCCATGACACCTTCCTAACTTGGATTGGTGCTCTCTGGACCCAGATTTTGTGGGTTTTTTAGAAATCCCCTCAATTGCTGGGAATCTATCACAAATATTTCCATTAATACAGCCGAAAGCATCTCTATTCCAGCTCTGGGCTTGCTCAAGGCTTCCTCTTTGGTTACTGGTAATCCATAGTCTACCTCCAGCTTTTTCTGCCTATGTTCCTTTGACTTACCATACAGCCATCTTGACAGGACCCAAATCCACCCTATGCCAGCTCTCTCCGGCATCCTTTGCCCAGCAAATTCTGGGAGCAGTAATATAGCAGCGATTTCTTCACTCCTGTCCTTAAGGCCTGGTGGTGCAGTGGTCAAGAGCTTGGCTGCTAACCAAAAGGTCAGAGGTTTGAATCCACCAGCTGCTCCTTGGAAACCCTATGGGGCAGTTCTCCTCTGTCCTCTAGGGTTGGTATGAGTCGGAATTGACTCAACGACAACACGTTTGGTTTGGTTTTTTGGTTATCCTTAAGGCAGCCATCCAGACCATCCCTCAAGTTTTAAGTTTTCCAAGCAGGAGTCAGACACCAGTCTACTGTGTCTGTGTCATGTGAGAAATTGTTGCAGAGGTAGCCTCTAATACATTACCAGGCAAGGAATCCCAGAGGTCATAGACTAGAATGACTCACAGAACAAATTGAGATGTTCAAATGACATGGCTTATTAAAACATGGTGAAAAACAAGGGTAGAGAGATGGGGGAGATTTATCACATTAGGGTAGGATGCTAGCAGGGTGCAAGGACCACACTACCTGAATCCTTTGTTACTCAGTGTTAGTATGTTTATTCCCCTTCATTTTCTCTCTCTCTCTCTCTGCCACATCAGTCTTCCACTGATGGTGTGGTTATGAGAACCAGATTTAAGGATGAGCTAGTGAGCAAGGAGGCTCTCAGATAGAAGGTCAGAAGGCACTACAGTCAGCATGCTTACTCTATCAGAAAGGCACATGGGCCTGGCTAATAGCTGTAGCTTGCCAGTTAGCCTGTTGAGCAACAGTGGGTTTTATGTGACTCTCTTGGGCAGAGTACCAAAAAGCAAACCAAACTCATTGCTGTCAAGTCGATTTCCATTCATGGTGACCCCATGTGTTACAGAGTAGACCTGAGCTCCATAGGGTTTTCCTGGCTGTAATCTTCACGGAAGCACATCGCCAGGCCTTTATTTTGTGACTCTGGTGGCTGGATTCAAACTGCCAGCCTTTAATAGTTGAGGTTATTGGTTGAGCACAAACCGTTTGTGCTACCCAGGGACCTTGGGCAGAGAACAGTGGGTCCCCATAATGGGACCATAATAGGTATCACCAGTTGATAGCCAATTTAGGAATAACATAGCTGTCAGTCTGGAGGTGGCATGATCCATTACCACGTGATTTGGTCTTCCCATCCTTTTCTATCCATAAGAAATACTCTTGTTTGTTCTGTCTTTTTAAAAAATCGTATTTATCACAAACCATTTATTCTCTTTAACATGTCTTATGGTTACTGTCTTTTTAACATTCATTCTGTTTGTTTCCTTGTCTTCTATAGCAGAGTTGAATAGTCTTAAGTAATATAACAAGCACATATTACAGTCCTTCTAAAACTTCTTGTTT
The DNA here is from genome assembly GCA_030035585.1 of Dugong dugon. Taxonomy (NCBI): domain Eukaryota; kingdom Metazoa; phylum Chordata; class Mammalia; order Sirenia; family Dugongidae; genus Dugong; species Dugong dugon. Next base: position 13,613,285 of record CM057481.1, on the reverse strand, counting down.
TGTGCCATCATGTCGATTCTGACTCGTAACCACCCTGTGGGACAGAGTAGAACTGCCCCATAGGTTTTCCAAGCCTGTAATCTTTATGGAAGCAGATTACCACATCTTTCTTCTGGAGCAGCTGATGAGTTCCGACCGCTGACCTTTCAATTAGCAGCCAAGTGCTTAACCACTGCACCACCAGAACTTAGAGGGGCATATTTAGCTCCCTACATTGTTTCCCTAAAGCCTCTCTCTTGACTTGAGGTGAAAGTGGTAAAACCCTCCACCCATTATCCTTAGAGTTGGTGAGAGTCACAGAATAATTGTCTCCAAATAAATTCTCTTTAGAAATTCTCTTTATTTTCACTCTTGAATCCTTCTGTATCCCCATGTAAGGAGGAGCTTAAGAGTTAAGGAACTAGTTTCCAGATGCCTACTTTGCAGTTACATCTTGCTCTAGTTACCCTTTTCAAATATTGTAGCTATTTTATCCAGTTGCCTCAGTCAAGACTTGCGTTTTAACATCCTGTTACACATGTATTCTTCCATTGAATCTTCACAGCAACCCTGTGAAGTTGGTACCATTATCATCTCCATTTTATAGATGAGGAAATTGAGGCATAGAGAGATTTTAGTAACTTGTTCACAGCTTGCCACTGGTGGGGCTGGGATTCATACCCATGCAGTCTGGCTGCAGAGTCTCTGCCATTAAGGAACTTTCCTTTTCCATAAGAATGAGGGTGGTTGATAAGTGCACAAATGACTAATATAAAACAGAAGATCAAGTGCCATAAGAAAATCACACACTCAGTACCCACGGAATATGGAGGAGTTAGAGCACGTACTACCTGGATGGAATCAGAAACAGATTCCTAAGAAGTGATAGCTGAAGTGTATCTTATAAGATAGACAGTATTTTGACAAGAGCAATAAGGAGCTAGAAGGGTGTATGATGAGAGTACATCTGTAATCTTTCAGAAATCCTTTCACTTTCAGCCATATTTCCAAATCATCACATACCTTAAACCTAATAAGATTTGTGATGGGATTAACTTGATTTAACTGATTTTTTTTTTTTTTGGCATCCTGTTTCAACAGCTCCTTTTATGAAAGACAGTTGTCATTGACTTATATTTGTTGTTTATGTGTTAAACCCTAGCCTGTAGACTGTCACCTTAGATTTAAATGTTCTAATTGGCATCAAGTCTTGTGTAGGATATTTTTCTGCACAGGGTATTTTGAATGCTGTGTAGATCAGTGAAATGTTATAATTTAAATCAGTTTTGTTGTTCAGCAGTTAGCTGCAGTATACGTTGATTAAACTGAAGTAGACTTTTTTTGTTATTGTTCATTGTCATCGCCTATTGTCAACAAGTCGCTGAAACACAATAAGGCAGGAGCGGCACACTGGGGTGCCTGCAAAGGCCAGGCAGGTGGAAACTGACAAACATGGGTGAGAACTGTGGAAAATAAAGACTGCCTTTTCCCTCTAAAGATGACAAAAACTTATCAGCTCCAGTCATTTGTCACCATGTGAGATGGGGTTCCATTTAACTAGAGCTTCTGACGATTTCAAAAGACAATCAAAAACTGGATGATTTTCTAAAATGTCCATTTTTAAATGCTGTTGATTGATTCAGATAGACTGTAGTAGCCAAACAAAACATGCCTATGGACTGAATACAACCCATAGACCATCAGTTTGCAACCTTTCCTCTATGGCATGCCCACTAGAAATTTTTAAAATCCCTCACAGATCCAGGCTTGAAGGAATATGACATTAAAAAAGAAAATAGTATGAGTAGACATGGCAAGAATGGTAACATAATATGAAGACTGTAACTGATGTCATTGAATTGTACATGTAGAAATTGTTGAATGAGTGTGTTTTTGTGTGTATTTTCACCAGTAAATAATAAAAAATTTTGAAAAAGGAAGGAAGGAAACAAAACAAAAAGCACCAAGTCTTTTATTATGAAAAATTTCAAACATTAAAAATGACAATAGTATAATGAATCCCCTTATACCCACTACCCAGCTTAGACAATTATCAGCTCATAGTCACTCGTTCTTCCATACCCCATCCAGTTTCCCCCATCTACTTAGATTATATTGAGGCAAATCCTAGATATTTTATAGTTTGATCTGTAAATACTTTGGCGTACATGTCTAAAAGAAAAGAACCCTTTGAAAAATTTCTCAATAACATTTTCCAACCAACAAAAACTTAACAGTAGTTCCTAAATATCATTAAATATCCAATGTTCAAAAATCCCCTCCTGATTGTCACCAAAAAAAAAAATTTTTTTTTTTTATTGTACTTCCAGTGAAGGCTTAAAGAACAAATAGTTTCTCATGAAATAGTAGTATACGTATTGTTTTATGACATTCGTTAACCCCACAACATGTCAATCCTCTAACTTCTCAACTTTTTTTTTTTTTTTGGTGAAAATACGCATAGCCAAAGATACGCCATTTCAAAAATTTCTACGTGCACGGTTCAGTGACATTGACTATGCTCTTCCAGTTGTGCTGTTATTCTCACTTAAGATGAAGGCTTACAGAACAAACTAGTTTCTCATTTAACAGTTACTACAAATGTTGCCCTGTGACAATGGTTAACAGTCTCACAACACATCAACAATATCCTTACTCAACCTTGGGTTCCCTATCACCAGCTTCCTTGTCCCCTTCTGCCTTCTGGCCCTTGTCACTGGACTACTCTACCTCATTAGTCTCATTTGGTTTTACGGGGCTGTCCACTCCCAGGCTGAATGGTGAACCTCGGAGATAACATCACCACTGAGCTAAAAAGGTGTCAGGGGGCCATACTCTCGGGGTTTCTCTAGTCTCCTTCAGGCCAGTAAATCTGGTCTTTTTTTGGGGGGGGGGTTAGAATTATGTTCTACATCCTTCTCCAGCTCCATCCAGAACCCTCTGCCGTGATCCTGGTCAGAGCAGCCACTGGTGGTAGCCGGGCACCATCCAGCTGCACTGGACTCAGTCCGGTGGAGGCCTTGGCAGCTGTGGACAATTAGTCCCTTGGACTGATCTTTTCCTTGTATCCTGTTCTCTTCATTCTCCCTTGCTCCCGAAGGGATGAGACCAGTGGCGCATCCTAAATGGCTGCTCACAGGCTTCCAAGAACCCAGACACCACTCACCAAGGTAGAATGTAGTGCATTGTCTTTATAAGCTGTGTCATGCCAATTGAGCTAGACGTTCCCTGAGACCATGGTCCCCACAGCCCTCCGCCCAGTAACTCAGTCCCTCAGGGAGTTTGGATGTGTCTGTGGAGCATCCATGACCTTTCCTTGTACAAGTTGTGCTAGTTTCCCCTGTATTGTATACCGTCTCACCCTTCACCCAAGATACCACTTATCTATTGCCTATTTAGTATTTCCCCCCTACCCCTCCCATCCCTGGTAACCAACAAAGATTGTTACATTTTGTGTGTGAACCTTTTCATGGGTTTTTACAATAGAGGTCAATATTTGTCCTTTTGTGATGGACTTATTTCACTCAGCATAATGTCCTGCAGTTTCATCCATGTTATGAGATGGTTCACAGATTCATTGTTGTTCTTTCTCGTTGCATAGTACTCCATTGTGTGTATGTACCATAGTTTGTTTATCCATTCATCAGTTGATGGGCATCTAGGTTGTTTCCATCGTTTTGCTATCGTGAACAATACTGCCATGAACATAGGTGTGCATATGTCTGTTCGAGTGACGACTCTTATTTCTCTAGGATATATTCCTAAGAGTGGAATTGTTGGATCGAATGGTATGTCTATTTCTAGCTTCCTGAGGAAGGGCCATATCATTTTCCAAAATGGTTGTATCATTTTGCATTCCCACCAGCAGTGCATAAGAGTTCCGATCTCCCCCGAGCCCTTTCAACATTTGTTATTTCCAGTGTTTTTGATTCCTGCCAGTAATGCCGGGGTGAGATGGTATCTCATTGTGGTTTTAATTTGCATTTCTCTAATGGCTAGTGATCGTGAGCATTTCATCATGTGTCTGTTGGCCATTTGAATGTCTTCTTTGGTGAAGTGTCTGTTCATTTCCTTTGCCCATTTTTTAATAGGATTATTTGTCTTTTTGTTGTAGAGATGTTGGATTTTCTTGTAGATTATGGAGATTAGACCTTTGTCTGACTTGTACTGTCCAAAAATTTTTTCCCAATTTGTAGGTTCTATTTTTACTCTTTTGGTGAAGTCTTTTGAAGAGCATAGATGTTTGATTTTTAGAAGATCCCAGTTATCTAGCTTATCTGTTGAGTTTTGTGCGTTGATGGTTATGGTTTGTATCCTGTTAATGCCATGTATTAAGGCCTGAAGTGTTGGTCCTATATTTTCTTCTATGAACTTTATAGTTTTAGGCTTTATATTCAGGTCTTTGATCCATTTTGAAGTAGTTTTTGTATACGGCGTGAGGTATGGGTCCTGTTTCATTTTTTTGCAGATGGCTATCCAGTTTTGCCAGCACCGTTTGTTAAAAAGACTGTCTTTTCCCTATTTGATGGACTTTGGGCCCTTGTCGAAGATCAGGTGACTGTAGTAGGTGGATGGATTTACATCTGGGTTCTCAATTCTGTTCCATTAGTGAATGTATCTGTCGTTATACCAGTACCAGGCTGTTTTGACTACTGTAGCTGTATAGCAGGTTCTCAAGTCAGGTCGTGTGAGTCCTCCAACTTTATTCTTCTTCTTCAGTAGTACTTTACTTATTTGGGGCTTCTTCCCTTTCCATATAAAGTTAATGATTAGTTTTTCCATCTCTTTGAAGAATGTTGTTGGTATTTGGAGCAGGATTGCATTGTATTTGTAAATTGCTTTGGGTAGAATTGTCATTTTCACAATGTTGAGTCTGCCTATCCATGAGGATGGTATGGTTTTCCATTTATGTAGATCCCTTTGGGTTTCATGCAGTAGTGTTATGTAGTTTTCTTTGTATAGGTCTTTTACATCCCTAGTCAGATTTATTCCTAAGTATTTTATCTTTTTAGGAGCTACTGAAAATGGTATTGTTTTCCTGATTTCCTTTTCATCGTTCTCCTTATTTGTGTATAGGAATCCAGCTGATTTTTGAATGTTTATCTTGTGTCCTGCTACTCTGCTGAATCTTTCTATTAGTTCCAGTAGATTTCTCGTGGAGTCTTTAGGGTTTTCTGTGTATAGTATCATATCATCTGCAAACAGGGACAGTTTAACTTCTTCATTACCAATTTGGATGCCCTTTATTTCTTTTTGTTGCCTTATTGCTCTAGCTAGAACTTCCAGCACAATGTTAAATAGGAGTGGTGTTAAAGGGCATCGTTGTCTTGTTCCTGTTTTCAAGGGGAATGTTTTCAGCCTCTCTCCATTAAGAATGATGTTGGCCGTTGGTTTTGCATAGATGCCCTTTATTATGTTGAGAAATTTCCCTTCTATACCTATTTTCTTGAGAGGTTTTTACCAGGAATGGGTGTTGGACTTTGTCAAATGCCTTTTCTGCGTTAATTGAGTTGATCATGTGATTCTTTTCTTTCCTTTTATTTATGTAGTGGATTACGTTGATTGATTTTCTAATGTTGAACCATCCTTGCATACCTGGTATGAATCCTACTTGGTCGTGGTGTATTATGTTTTTGATATGATGCTGAATTCTATTGGCTAGAATTTTGTTGAGAATTTTTGCATCTATATTCATGAGAGATATTGGTCTGTAATTTTCTTTTTTTGGGACGTCTTTGCCTGGTTTTGGTATCAGCATTATGCTGGCTTCATAGAATGAATTTGGAAGTGTTGCTTCCTCTTCTATGCTCTGAAATAGCTTGAGTAGTACCGGTACAAGCTCTTCTGTAAATGTTTTGTAGAATTCTCCAGTGAAGCCATCTGGGCCAGAGCTTCTTTTGGTTGGGAGTTTTATTATTACCTTTTCAATCTCTTCTCGTTATGGGTCTGTTCAGGTTTTCAACATCACTTTTTTGTAGTTTGGGTAGGCTGTGTATTTCTAGAAATGTATCCATTTCCTCTAGGTTTTAAAATTAGTTGGAGTATAGTTTTTCATAATATTCTGTTATAATCCTTTTTATTTCAGTTGGGTCTGTTGTAATGCCCCCCATTTCATTTCTTATTTGGGTTATTTGTGTCCTCTCCTGTTTTTCTTTTGTCAGTCTGGCCAGTGGTTTGTCGATTTTGTTGGTTCTTTCAAAGAACCAACTTTTGGTTTTGTTGATTCTTTCTATTGTTTTTTTTGTTCTCTGTTTATTTATTTCTGCTCTGGTCTTTACTATTTTCTTTTTTCCGGTGGTTGTGGGCTTGTTTTGCTGTTCTCTTTTTATTTGTTTGAATTCTGTAGTTAATGTTTTGATTTTGTCCCTTTTTTCTTTTTTGATATGTGCATCTATTGCTATAAACTGTCCTCTGAGGACTGCCTTTGCTGTGTTCTAAAGGTGTTGGTATTATGTGTTTTCATTCTCATTTGATTCTAGGAATTTTTTGATTCCATCTCTGATTTCTTCTATTACCCAGTGATGTGTGAGCAGGGTATTATTCAGTTTCCATGTAATTGATTTTCTTCCCTTGCTCTTTCTGTTGTTAATTTCTACCTTGATGGCATTGTGGTCAGAGAAGATACTTTGAATTATCTCAACAATTTGGATCTTATTGAGGATTTCTCTGTGGCCTAAGATGTGGTCTATTTTGGAGAACATTCCATGTGCATTGGAAAAGAATGTGTACATTGCAGCGGCTGGATGGAGTGTTCTGTATATGTCTGTGAGGTCAAGTTGGCTGATTGTGCCCTTTAGGTCTTTTGTATCTTTGCTGAGTTTTTTCTTAGTTGTTCTGTCATTTACTGAGAGTGGTGTGTTGAAGTCTTTTACTATTATTGTGGAACTGTCAATTTCTCTTCTCATTGTTGTCAGAGTTAGTTTTATGTATTTTGGAGCCCTGTCATTGGGTGCGTAGATGTTTATTATGGCTATGTCTTCATGCTGGGTCATCCCCTTAATCATTATATAGTGTCCTTCTTTGTCTTTTATGGTAGATTTTGTTTTAAAGTCTATTTTTTCTGAGATTAGCATTGCCACCCCTCATCTTTTTTGGTAGTTGTTAGCTTGATATATTTTTTTCCAACCTTTGACTTTTAATAAATTCACATCTTTGTTTCTAAGGTGTGTCTCTTGTAGACAGTATATTGATGGATCCTGTTTTCTTATCTATTCTGTCACTCTCCATCTCTTTTGGGTGGATTGAGTCCATTTACATTCAGTGTAATTGTTGATAGGTGTGAGTTTGTTGCTGTCATTTTGTAGTGCTGAAGTTTTCTTTGTTGTTCTTACTCTCTTGTGCTGAGTTACTTTTGTTTGTGGATTTTTTTTAATTTCTTTTGTTTTTGTAGGTTTTGTTTTTGCTGAGACTTTTATGTTTTTCCTCTGTTTTTTTATTAGTCTGTTTGTTAACTTTCTTTGTGGTTACCATAAATTTTACCTTTATCTTTCTAAGTTTGAAGCAGTCTACCATTACTTGGTATCGCTTTGCCTTCCTCTCCATTAGAAGATCCTATACCTATGCCGTTTATTCCCTCTTTTATTTTTTTGATGTTGTTGTCATTTACTGATTAACTGCTCTGATTCCCTGTTGTATTTCTTTTGGTTTTGGATAGTCCTCGAGAGTTCATTTCCTAGATTGGTTTCTGGCTGGTACGATCCTGCGTCCTAGATTCTGCCTGTGAGATGAAGTGGTTTGTCCTCAGATCGAAGAACTCCCTTTAATAATTCTTGTATGTTTGGTTTGACTTTGACATATTCCCTTAGTTTCTGTTTATCTGGAAATGACCTAATTTCACCATCAAATTTGAACGAGAGTTTTGCAGGATATATCATTCTTGTCTGGCAGTTTTTTCTTACAAGATTTTATATATGTCATCCATTGCCTTCTTGCCTGCAAGGTTTCTGCTGAATAATCTGAGCTTCGTCTTATTATTTCTCCTCTGTATGTGATTTCTTGTTTTTCACTAGCTGCTCTCAGAATTCTTTGTTTGTCTTTGGTTTTGGCGAGTGTGAATATGATATGCCTTGGTGATTTTCTTTTGGGGTCTCTCCTATATGGGGTTCGTTGAGCTTCTTGGATGGCCAGCTTTTCATCTTTCCTGATATTGGGGAAGTTTTCTGTCAGCAGTTCTTCAGTGATCCTCTCTGTGTTTTCTGTTTTCTCCCCCTGTTCTGGAATTCCAATCACTCGCAAGTTTTTGCCTTTGATTGTATCCTGCCTAACTCTGAGGGTCTCTTCATTTTTCTTTGTTCTTTTTTCTGAGTTTCCCTGAAACAGAGTTGTATCCAAGTGTTTGTCTTCAGTTCCACTGATCCTGTCTTCCACCGTTTCAAATCTGCTTCTCAGCCCTTACATGACACCGTCCATTTCTGAAATCTTGTTGTTTATTTTTTGGATTTCTAATTGTTGTCTTTGTATAATTTCTAGTTGTGAATTTATTTTGGCATTTTGTTCCTGCATTATTTTCCTAAATTCTTCCAGTTTTTTGTTTGTATTTTCCATGAATTTGTCTATTTTTTCTTCATGTTTGTCAGCTTTTTGCCTCAGCTCTTGGAGAATTCTGAGTATTAGAGATTTGAATTCCGTATCAGGTAGTTCTAGTGCATTTTCTTCCACTGAAGAGTCATCTCTTGTTTTATTTTGGACACCTACTGGAACCATCCTGTCCTGTTTTTGTAAATGGTTTGATATTGTCTGCTGTCATCGGGGCATTCAGTAGTTATTTTTCTCATTTATTGATTGTAGATTTGTTTGTTTCATCCCCCTTTTTTTTTTTTTTTAATAATTGGACTGTGTCTGAGCAGGCAGACTGTGTGTTCTTTGTTGTTTGCTCATCTGTGGGCATAGTAATTTTTGCCTCCTTCTCCAGTTGTCAGGGTCAGTCACTCAGATATGGTACGGCAGGGCAGGTCTAGCTGAAGAGGAGTTACTGGGACGGGTTGTTTGTGGCATTCACTACAGCCACCAGAGCGGGTCAGTAATCAGTGCAGGGCAGGTTCCAGTAGGCCGTGGCCGTGCTGCTTGGTGGTGTGATGTTAAGCGCACGGTGCAGCTAGGCAGGATGCAGCGGGGAGATTGTTATGTGTGGAGCTAAGATGGATATGGGAGAGAGGAGAGAGGAACAGGAGCCAAAATCATAGAAAAAAACTTTTAAAAAAGAATGCTAGGGCAGCTTGCCGTTGGAGTGGAGAGATGAGAGACTATGAAATGGAGAAAAACAGAAAGGGGAAGAGGAAGAAAAGAAAAGAAAAGAATGAATAAATAAAAATCAGAAAGATTAAAGAACTGCAGAGTTCCCAGGGATCCCTCTGGTGTAGCTGTGAAGTCTAGGGAAGTTGCTCTCAGGTGTTGCAGTACAGCCTGGCTAGAAGGCGTAGAGGTATACAACGCCAGGTATTCACGGAACAGAAAAAGAAGGAAACTATAGAGGGACGAGAAACTGAGCAATGAAGAAGAACAAAAAGGGAAAAAGAGGGAAAACAAAACAAAACAAATTAAATTAAAAAACAAACAAACAAGAAAGGTCCCCCCAATAACAGAAAAAAAAAGACCAACCAAGAAAAAAATGCCTTCAGGGATCCCTCTGCACATCTGTGCAAACCGAGGGGGAAGTCTCCTTGCTATGTAGCACCGCCTGGCCAGAAAAGGCTCCCAACTCAAGAAAAGGAAGAGGAAACAAACAAACTATTCAAAACAAAGCAACGAACAAAAACCCTTGGATCCCACCAGGGCGGCAGCCCAGACTGGGCAGCAGCTCCACACTCGAACGGAGCTCCACAGCCCCTCAGGAAGAAGCAAAGATGGTGCACGGAGCCAGGTATTTGAGTGAAAGGAGGGGGAGGTGGCGAGAGGTAAGGAAGAAATCAAAAGAAGCAGAAAAAAAGCAACACTAGCAGCCAACAAATGGCACTTAGAGAGGCAGCTAGTGCGGGCTGGTGTTTCTCGGACAAGAGACCGTGTCCACGGGAAGCAGAGGGGGCTGAGTGTGGCTGAAGAAGGGTAGAGAGTGGGAAAGGGTATATCACAAATTACTGGAGCTCTGTAGCCCCTCAGGAAGTAGCAAAGATGGAGCACGGAGCCAGGTATTTGAACAAAAGGAGGTGGAGGTGGTGAGAGGTAAGGAAGAAGTCAAAAGAAGTGGAAAAAAGCAACACCAGCAGCCAACAAATGGCACTCAGAGAACCGGCCCATTTGGGTGTGTGGAATCCAAGCAGCTGGTGTTTCCCGGTCAAGAGATTGTGGCCGTGGAAGGCAGAGGAGGCCGAGTTGGCATGAAGAAGGGTGGGGGGCGGGAAAGCGTATATCACAAATTACCAGTTGTTTTGTCTCCCACTGGAGGCTCCATGAGGCTGCTTTCTCGTACCCCGTTTGCTGGTCTCTGATATGAGTCCAAGATGGCGGATCTGTGCTGTGTTAGCTGGTAGGGGACCTCTGCATGAATCTCTCCTCACTCTTCATTCTCTGTCAGTTTTCTCACTCGATCTGGTGCTTGGCTGAGTTCTTCATCTCTTCATTTGATGTTTTAGGGTTTCAGGATTGTTGTAGTCTCTGTTCGGCTTAGTTTTTTGGATCTTTGCTGTGGAGGGACAGCATGGTGCTTCTGCCTAGAGTGCCATTTTGCCAGAACTGCCCCCCAAATTTTTTTTTATAGTTTTCATGTTTCAAATGAGGATTGAAATTTATTGAAGTTATCTGATATGTCTTGAGAAATCTTTTAAGCTACAGATTAATATAACATTTTAATAAAAGTTTAAAATATTTAGTGAAGAAGAGAAAACCAACAAAACTTCGTGTCCATGTAAGAAAATCCATGGTTGTGGTGATTTAGTGAATGATGTGATGTGTTTTGTGAAATCTGGGAAAATACCAAATAACATGTAGGTACTCTTACCATCATCCTATTACCACAATACTTTTGAAGAAGTAATATTTGTTAATGGTGCTCTGTGGTACAGTGGTCAGGCACTTCGCTACTAACCAGAAGGTTGACGGTTCGAACACACCAGCCACTCCACAGGAAAGATGTGGCAGTCTGCTTCTGTAAATATTACAGCCTTTTCTATTTTTTAAATTAAAAAAAAATCATAAAAAAATACATTAGGAAGACAACAACAAAAATGGCAGAGTAAGGACATCCAAAAAAATTCTTTCCTTAATAAAAGCAACATGAAAACCGGCAAAAATTGTCAGAATCAACTTTTTCAGAAATCTGGAAATTAACCAAAGACCTATAGCAAACCAGAGCACATTCATTCAAGGAAAATGACTGCATCTCAGTAAGAACAGTGATTTTTGTGGTGTTTTATCTTACCCTGTTCCCATTCCCCTCTCTCCAGGCCTACAGGAGCCTTGAAACCAACAGCCTGGCAGTCACAAGAGGGGGCAGAATGGGGCCAGAGCTACTGCAAAGCCTTATTCCCAGAAATTGTCATTATTAGACCTGTCTGGTTGTTCCCTGGAAGACTCTACTTGCAGGGCTGTCTTTGTTTGATCTGGCTTGGAGCTTACCCATTGTGGAAAAGACTTTTCTCTGGGATGTTTGTAAAAAACAGTTAGGGGCAATTGATTAACTTTTTGGCAACCTGAGGTGATGAATAACAGTTGGGGAAAACAATAGGATAACCAAAAAACTTAAAAGGAAAAGCTGGAGAATGAGATGTCCATAGGGACTTTGAAAAACTGCAATATATTCTTCAGGATCTAGAAGGCCCCTTAAATGAGCAGGGTTGTGTGAATGCCCAGGGCTGTTTGCATGGTGATGAAAGATCTGAGAAGGCCCTAAGCTCTCACCTCTTCCTGCTCTTGAGGCTCTGCACAAGAAGGAAGTGAAGGCTAAGGCAGAATTGTCAACTGCCTGACTAAACATTGAAGATATGCTGCAACACGCACACAGCGCCCTTCTGCTAAAACTGGGAGACTTGTTGGTTCCACATGTTTAAGGATATCTCTGTCTAGTCATTAGCTAACCACTAAGTTAAGCAGAGACTTCAGTGGCTACACATGACAAAGAATACAGACTTAACAGAATCAGTTCAGAAAACAAACAACAACAACCCTAGGTTGGAGGGGAGACTCTGATTTCCAGAATTGAACTTTATGTTATTGAAAGTGTTCCATTTCACCAAAAAGTATGGTCCATGGATAGGGAAAAACAAAAAAATGACAAACCACAGCAATCAAAAGAAACTGCCCCTGAGAAAGCCCAGCATTGGGCTTACTAGACAAAGACTTTAAATCATATAAAATTAAATATATTTAAAGACCTAAAGGAAACAATGTCTAAATAACAAAGTATCAATATGATGTCTCACCAAATAGAGAATATTAATAAAGGGATAGAAATTATTTTAAAAGAACCAAATAGAAATTCTGGAGTTGAAAAGTAATATAACTGAAATGAAAAACTCACTAGAGAAACTCAGCAGCAGATCTGAGCAGGCAAAAGGAAGAGTCAGTAGACTTGAAAATAGATCAATTGAAATTATCCAGTCTGAGGAACAGAAGTTTAAAAGAATGAAGAAAAACTAACAGAGCTTCATAGACTTGTGGGTCACCATCAAGCATACCAACATACACATAATGAGAGTCCCAGAAAGATACTTAAGAAAGGCAAAAAGAATATTTGATGAAATAATGTCCCCAAACTCCCCACATTTGAAGAAAATGATTTACAAATTCAATGATTAAACAAACTCCAAGTAGGGTAAAATTAAAGGGATCCAAACCTAGATACATAGTAATCAAACGCTTTGTTGAAAGACAAAGACAGAATCTTGAAAGCAGCAGAGAGAAGCAACTCATCATGTACAAGGAATTTTCAATAAGGTCAGCACCTGACTTCTCATCAGAAACCATGGAGACCAGAAGGCAGTGGGGTGACATATTCAAAGTGTTGAAAGAAAAAGATTGAATTGTATAACCAGCAAAACCTATCTTAAAAAAAAAGGAAAAATACATTCTTAGATAAAAATTGAGAGAATTCATTGCTAGAAAACCTTTCCTACAAGAAATACTGAAGGGAGTTGTTTTGGCTAAAATGACGGGACACTAGACAGTAATTTGAATCCACATGTATAAATAAAGATTACTGGTATATTAGTTTCCTAGGGCAGCTGTTACAAATCATCAGAAACTAGGTGACTTAACAGTAATTTATTCTCTCAAAGTTCTGGAGGTTAGAAATAAAAAAGGGCCACACTCCATCTGGGGGCTTTATGGGAGAATCCATTCCTTGCTTCTTCAGCTTCTGGTGGCTGCTACAGTGTTCCTGGGCTTGTGGCTGCAGCATTTCCAATTCTGCCTTTGTCTTTACATCCCCTTCTCTTCTTCTCTGTCTTTTTGTTCTCTTATAAGGACACTTGTCATAGGATTTATGGCCCACCCAGATAAATCCAGGATGATATCATCTTAAGGTCCTTAAGTTAATTACATTTGCAAAGACTCTTTTTCCAAATATGGTAACGTTTATAGGTTCTGGGGATTAGGATGTGGACATGTATTTTTTTGGGGCCACCATTCAGCCCAGTATAACCAGTAAAGGTAACTATATGGATAAATATAAAGACACTATAAATTTAGTTTTGTTTGTAACTTTTTTCTCTTATCTGATTTAAAAGACAACTGCATTAAGCAGTAATTATAAAATCTGTATTAATGGGTAAACCATGTATAAAGGTATAACTTATATGACAAAACAGAACAAGGAGGGGGAAGCGGAATATATAAGAGTACCGTTTTTATATACTGTTGAAATTAAGTTTGTACCAGTCCAGTCTATATTGGTAGAAGCTAAAATGTTACAGAGTAGCAAAAAGATAGAAACAACCTCGATGCTCATGAACAGATGAATGGATAAACTATAGTACATACACACAATGTAGTACTACCCAATGATAAAGAACAATGATGAATATATGAGGCATCTCACAACATGTATGAATCTGGAGGGCATTAAATCACAAAAGGACAAATATTGTATGAGACCACTACTGTGAAAACTCATGAAAATGTTTACATACAAAAAGAATCTTTGATGGTTACGAGGGAGGGGAGGGGTGGGGATGGAAAAACGCTAAATCGATAATAGATAAGTGGTAGTTTTGGTGAAGGGTAAGACAGTACACAACACTGAGGAAGCCAGTGTAAGTTGTACAATGCAAGGTCATGGAAGCTCCATAGACACATCCAAACTTCCTGAGGGACCGAATTACTGGGCTGAGGGCTATAGGGACCATGGTCTCAGGGAACATCTTGCTCAGTTGGCATAATATAGTTTATAAAGAAAATGTTCTACATTCTACTTTGATAGATCTGGAGTCTTAAAAGCTTCTGAGTGGCCATCTAAGATACTCAACTGATCCCACCCCATCTGGAGCAAGGGAGAATGAAGAAAACTAAAGACAAGGGAAAGATTAGTCCAAAGGGCTAATGGACTACAGCTACCACGGCCTCCACCAGACTGAGTCCACTACAGCTAGATGGTGCCCAGCTACCACCACTGACTGCTCTGACAGGGATCACAATAGATGGTCCTGGACAGAGCTGGAGAAAAATGTAGAACAAAATTCTAACTTTTAAAAGAAGACCAGACTTACTGGCCTGAAAGAGAGTGGAGAAACCCCGAGAGTATGGCCCCCGGACACTCCTTCAGCTCAGTAATGAAGTCACTCCTAAGGTTTACCCTTCAGCCAGAGATTAGATAAGCCCATAAAGCAAAATGAGACTAAAGGGGCACACCAGCCTAAGGGCAAGACTGAGAAGGCAGGAGGGGATAGGAAAGCTGGTAATAGGGAACCCAAGGTTGAGAAGGGAGAGTGTTGACATGTTGTGGAGTTGGTAACCAATGTCATAATAGGTGTACTAACTGTTTACTGAGAAGCTAGTTCTGTAAATCTTCATCTAAAGTACAATAAAAACTAAAATGTAAATTTTAATCCAAAGAGCAACCAGTAAGAAAATAACTCAAAAAATAAAATAAATGTCAAATTAAGTAGTGTCACGGTTTGAATTACGTCCCCCCAAAAATGTGTATATCAATTTGGCTGGGCCATGATTCCCAGAATTTTGTGTTGGTCTCCATTTTGTGATTGTAATTTTATGTTAAAGAGGATTAGGGTGGGATTGTAACACCACCTTTACCTGGGTCACATCCCTGATCCAATGTAAAGGGAGTTTCCTTAGGGTGTGGCGTGTACCACCTTTTACCTTACAAGAGATAAAAGGAAAGGGAAGCAGGCAGAGAATTGGGGACCTTATACCATCAGGAAAGCAGTTCCTGGAGCAGAGCACGTCCTTTGGACCAGGGTCCCTGAGCAGAGAAGCTCCTAGTCTGGGGGAACACTAAGGAGATGGCCAAGAGAGAGAGAAAGCCTTTCCCTGGAGCTGACATCCTGAATTTGGACTTTTAGCCTACTTTACTGTAAGGAAATAAACTTGTCTTTTTTAAAACCATCCACTTGTGGTATTTCTGTTATGGCAGCACTAGATAACTAAGACAAACAGTATACTAGAAAATGTCTAACACAAAAGTCAGTAATTGGGGACTACAGGAACAAAAATCACAAGACATATAGAAAACAAATACCGAAATGGTAAACATAAATCCCACTTTTGTAATTACGTTAAGTGAAAATGGATTAAACGCTCCAGTTAAAAGGCAGAAATTAGCGGAATGAATAAAAAAAAAAAACCATGGTCCACTATATGCTGCTGTGATGGTTAATTTTAACATGTTAACTTCGCTAGGCTGTGGTTACCAGTGGTTTGGCCAAACACTAGTCTAGTTGCTGCTCTGTAATGTAGTGTAGTGAAGTGTAGTGTAGTGTAATATAATATAATGTAATCACTTTGTATAATCTAATCTAATATAACCCATTGCTGTTGAGTCAATTCTGACTCATTGCGACCCAGTAAGACAGAGTAGAACTGCCCCATAGAGTTTCCAGGGAGCAGCTGGTGGATTCGAACTGCTGACCTTTTGATTGGCAGCCATAGCTCTTAACCACTGTGCCACCAGGGCTCCAATCTAACATAGTGTATTAAATTAATCAGTTGAATAGGGAGTTTCCTTAGGGTGTGTTCTGCCTCAGACTATTAATAGATATTTTGGCAGAATTCTATTTCTTTTCTCTCTGTTTCCTATGGATTTTGGGATGCAAGCCTGCAAGAGTCTCCAGCCTGCTGCCTGACCTATAGATTTTGGACTTGCCAGCTCCCAGAATCATGTGAGCTAATTAACTTCTTGAAGCAAGTCAATCTATTTCTCTATGTGTATCTGAAATATATTTTTGTTTTTCTACAGATCCTTAAGACAGCTGCCTATAAGTGACACACTTCAAAAACACAAGTTGAAAGTAAAAGGATAGAAAAATACACACCATATAAACAGTAGCCAAAAGAGAGCTGGGGTGACTATACTAATATCAGACATAATAGAATTTAAAGTAAAAATTTGGTACTAGAGACAAAGAAGGACTATATAATGATAAAAATTTCAATCCATCAAAAAAGTGTAACAATTATAAACATATCTATTAGTTGGAATCAACTGGATGGCATAAACGTGCCTAACAACAGGTACCCAAAATACCTGAAGCAGAAACTGACAGAACTGAAGGGAAAAATAGACATTTCTACAATAATAACTGAAGATTCCAATACCCCTTTGTCATTAATGGCTAGAAAAACTAGACAGAAAATCAAAAAGGGAATGGAAGACTTGAAAAACACTACAAGCCAAACAGACCAATGGATATCTTTATTTTTATTTTTTATTGTACTTTAGATGAAAGTTTACAGAACAGACTAGCTTCTCTTTAAACAATTAGTACATATATTGTTTTGTGACATTGGTTACCAACCCCATGACATGTCAACACTCTTCCCTTATCAGCTTTGGGTTCCCTGTTAGCAGCTTTCTGTCTCCTCCTGCCTTCTAGTCCTTGCCCCTGGGCTGGTGTGCCCCTTTAGTCTCATTTTGTTTTTTTGGCCTGTCTAATCTCTGGCTGAAGGGTAAACTTCAGGAGTGACTTCATTACTGAGCTAAAAGAGTCCAGGGACCATACTCTTAGGGTTTCTCCAGTCTCTTTCAGGTCAGTAAGTCTGATCTTTTATTGTGAGTTAGAATTTTGTTCTACATTTCTTTCCAGCTCTGTCCAGGAACCTCTATTGTGATCCCTGTCAGAGCAGTCAGTGGTGGTAGCTGGGCACCATCTAGTTGTAGTTGGACTCAGTCTGGTGGAGGCCATGGTAGTTGTAGTACATTAGTCCTTTGGACTGATCTTTCCCTTGTCTTTAGTTTTTTTCATTCTCCCTTGCTCAAGTGGGGTGAGACCAGCGGAGTGTATTAGATGGTCGCTTAAGCTTTTAAGACCACAGATGCTACTCATCAAAGCAGAATGTAGAAACATTTTCTTTATAAAATATATTATGCCAGTTGAGCTAGATGCTTCCCAAGCTAATGGATATGTTTAGAACATATCACCCAGCAACAGCAAAAATATACATTTTTCTCAAGTTCATGTGGAACATTCTCACAAAACCCAAACCCATTGCTATCAAGTCAATTCCACATTCTCCAGGAAAGATATATATTACATCATAAAACAAGTCTTAATAAATTTAAAGCTTTGAAATCATACAAAGTATGTTCTCTGACCACAATGGAATGAAATTAAAAATGAATAACAGAAAGAAATTTGGGAAATTCACAAGTATGTGGAAATTAAACAACACATTTCTAAATAACAGTAAGTCAAAGAAGGTAATTACAAAGTAAATTGAAAATATTTTGAGGTAAGTGAAATTGAAAACACAACATACCAAAACTTAGCAAATTAAATGAGAGCAATGCTTAGAGGGAAATTTATAGCTCCAATTGCCTATATTAAAAAAGAAGAAAGATCTCAAATCACCTAAACTTCCACCTTAAACTATAAAACGAAGCACAAACTAAGCTCAAAGCAAGCAGAAAGAAGAAAATAAAATTTATCATGGAAACAAATGAAATAGAGAATACAAAAACGATAGAGAAACTTAACTAAGCCAAAAGTTGGTTCTTTGAAAAGATCAACTAAATTGACAAGTCTTTAGCCAGAATAGCCAAGAAAAAAACAAGACTCAAATTGCTAAAATCAGGAATGAAAGAGGGGGAGTTATTATCAACCTTACAGAAATAAAAAGGATTATAAGGAGATACTGTGAACAATTGTATGCCAACAAATTAGCCTAAATGAAATAGACAAGTTCCTAGAAAGACACAAACTACTGAAACTGACTCAAGAAGAAATAGAAAATCTGAATAGACCTATAAAAAGGAGAGAGATTGTAAAAGTAATAAAGTATATTCCATATAAGAGTCCAGAACCAGATGATCTTACTGGTGAATTCTACCAAATGTTTAAGAATTACAACCAATCCTTCACAAATTCTTCCAAAAGATAGAGGGGATAATATTTCACAACTCATTATATGAGGCTAATATTACACTAATGCCCAAACCAGATTAAGACATTAAAATGAAATTAAGGACCAATATTCCTGATAGATTCAGAATATAGATTCAGAAGTTCTAAAAAAAAAAAAAATAAACTGAACCACAAAACTAACAAACTGAACCCAGTAACAAAAGGATTATACACCATGACCAGTTGAGATTTATCTTAAAATGCAAGGCTGGTTTGACATCTAAAATCAATCAATATAATACACCATGTCAATGATACAGAACAAAAACCAGATTGTTCTCTTAATAGTAGGAGAAAATGCTTTCGACAAAGGATGCATCCAACACCCTTTCGTGGTTAAAAAAAAAAACAAACTAGAAATGGAAGTGAAATTCTTCAACTGATAAAGGGCAGCTACTAAAAACCCAGTTAACTACTTAATAGTGAAAGACTGAATGCTTTCCCTCTAAGATCATAAACAAGACAATGATTAATTCTCGCCAACTCTGTTCAACAGCCGGGTAAGTTAGGAAGAAAAATAAAAGACATGCAGGTTGTAAAAAAAAAAAAAAAAAAAGATTTAGAACTGTATCTGCAGATGACATGCTCTTGTATATAGAAAGTACTAGAGAGTACACACACACACAAACTATTAGAACTAATAAGTTCAGCAAGGTTGCAAGATCATTATACAGAGATCAGTTGTATGTCTATACACTAGCAATGAACAATCTAAACATGAAATTAAGAAAACAGTCCCATTTACAATATCATCAAAAAGAGAAATAAACGACAAAAGAAGGGCAAGACTTATACACTGAAAACTGGAAAACATTGAAATAAAGAAGACAGACAAATGGAAAGACATCGTGTGTACATGGATTGGAAGACTTAATACTATTAAGATGGAAATACTGTCCACATTGATTTACAGATTCAATACAATTAATAGCAGGATTTTTTTTTTTTTTTTGCAGTTGACATGCTGATCCTAATACCATATGAAAATTCAAGGGACCCAGAATAGCCAAAACAGTGTTGAAAAAGAAGAATAAGTTTGGATGAGTCACACTTGGCAATTTCAGAACTTTCTACAAAGCGGCAGTAATCAAGATAGTGTAGCACTGGCAAAAATATAGACATATATATCAATGGAATGGAGTTGAGATTCCAGAAATAAACCCATATAACTATGGTCAAGTGACAGGGATGCCAAGATAGTTCAATGGGGGGAAGGAATAGTCTTTTCAACAAATGGTGCTGCATATCTTCATGCAAAAGAATGAAGTTTGACCCCCTACCTCACACCAGTATACACAGATCAACTCAATATGGATCAAATCCCTAAATATAAGAGCTAAAATTATAAAATTAAAAGAAAAAAACATAGGTTTAAATCTTCATGACCTTGGTTTTGACAGTGGTTTCTTAGATATGACACCTAAAGGTAAATTGGAATAGGTAAATTGAACTTTATCAAAATTGAAAACTTTTGTACATCAAAGGACATTACTAAGACTGTGAAGAGACAACCCAAGAAATGGGAGAACATTTTTGCAAATCATATATCTATGTGTATATTTGTATCTCTATCTCTTTATCTTTCCATATAAAGAACTCTTAACAACTCAACAGTAAGAAAAGTAAGCCAGTTTAAAAAATCAGCAAAGAGTAGACATTTCTCCAGAGAAGATATACAAATGGCTAATGAGCACACAATAAGATACTGGACATTATTTGTCACTAGGGAAATTCAAATCAAAACCGCAACGAGATACTACCTCACACCCAGGACACAAGTGTTAATGAGGATCTGCAGAAATTGGAACCCTCATACATTGCTGGTGTCAATGTAAAATGGTGCAGCCACTTTGAAAAACAGTCTGGTAGTTCTTTAAATGGTTAAACATAGAGTTACCAGCAATTCCTCTCCTAGCTATATACCCAAGAGAACTGAAAACATTTGTTCACACAAAAACTTCATAGGAATATTCATAGCAGCATTATTCAGGATAACAAAAAAAACGGAAACAACTCAAATGTCCATCAACTGATGAATAGTTAAACAAAATACAGTTTATCCATACAACAGAATGTCATGTGGCCATAAAAAGGAATGAAGTACTCATACATGCTACATGTGAACCTTGAAAGCATTGTGTAAAGTGAAAGAAGCCGGATACAAAAGACCACTTATTATCTGATTCCGTTAATATGAAATGCCCAGAAAAGGGAAATCCACAGTGACAGAAAGTAGATTAGTGGTTGCTAGGTGCTGGGGGGAAAAGAGGATGGGGAGTGACTTTAATGGGTACAAAGGTTTCTTTATGGGGTGGTGAAAATGTTCTAGAATTAGTAGTGACGGTTGTACAACTTTGTGATTATAGTACACTAGAAACCACTGAATTATACACTTTAAAGGGTTGAATTTTATGGCACATGAATTATTTCTCACTTTTTTTTTAAAGTAATGCATTACACAAGGATACAAAAGTCTTGTCAAGGCAAGGAGTTTCTTGACTTCTTAGGCAGCTTCTGCAGATTATAAATAGGATTTGGCTAATCATGTGACTTCAAAAGACATCAGATGTATTTAATCTAGAATAAGTTTATGCAGTGATTAAAAGAACTAGGAGCCCTGGTGAGAGTGGTTAAGAGCTTGGCGGCTAACCAAAAGATGAGCAGTTTGAATTCACCAGCCACTCCTTGGAAACCCTGTGAGGCAGCTGTACTGTGTCCTGTAGCGTTGCTGTGAGTCAGAATTGACTCAACACAACGGGTTTGGTTTTTGGTTTGGTAAGAGAACTAAACCATATGTTGCAGACCTGTAAGTATTATTCTGCTTTCAGATTAGACTGGAATGCAGAAGGAGTTCCAGTTTTCTTTTTTTTTTTAACAGTAACGATCATTGAAGCATATTTATATAAACGTAATGGATCAGAGATACAGATCAGGAGGATATATACAATTAATTTTCTTGCTGTGATTCAGATATGTAAAATAAAGATTCTATGGCTGAAATGTAAAATAAAAAGTAATACATTGACTAGAAATTTTGAAAAGTACGAAAAGTGTATGTTATTACTTAACATGGCAACATGGTATGGGCAACATACCATTTACTACTAAGGCCATGTCTAGACAACCATTGAATAAAACTCAATTAGTCTCTCCCTTCCTCTCTCCTTACCTCCTTTTCTTGATGGCTGATGGCCAGAAACTCCTTTGTGACCAATTTTATTGCAGGTTTTTATTTTCTTTGGTAGATGCGCTTCAGTTTAATGGCTTAAGTGGCACAATGCATCGTCAATGGGGATTAAAAGAACAAAATGTAGCTCTCATCTGGTCTCATCTAATTGGCTTGGTAGAAAAAATTTTAGTGATTTATGGTCATATTTAACCTTCAAACTGTACAGTGTAAAGAGTCACAGGCCAGTGCATTCAGACTATTTGTGTTGTGTCCGAGCAATTGGAGACATAAAGTATCTTAGGTCCGTAGGAACCTGCCTGGTTCTAAGGGATCCAGTCACTGTTTGGCAGATTCATTGTTAAGGTTCTGACAGGATTAAATTCCAATCAGCACATTTCTTGTGTATCTACTGTATGTGAAGCATTATGAGCTAGCCCAAAATTGTGATGATATTGAATCTGCCAGTAATTGTTTATTAATAGGCTCCAAAGGAAAAAGAGTAAAAGGAAAATCTAGAATGTCTCATCCTGAATCTATTATTTCACTAAAGAATTTCTAAATTACTTTTATGATTTTTTGAAGGCAGCCAACCCTTAAACGAAGCTATAGACGATTATCGAACTGTGAATATTTTTATTTTGTCATTTTTAAAGCTTGCAAGAATTTACAGATTAACTCTATGTCACGCATGTTTTCTTAATGGAGTTCTAATTTCATGCAGTGAGGAAATAAATCTTGCCCTTCCTCATTTCTTTCCATTTTTTAAAATGAGTCCTGTGACGTGTTGCTGCCAGCTGGGTTTGTACTTTCATCTGTCTCACTCAGAGGGAAGCTCACTTTTGATGATGTTCTACTTAGGACTCTTCAGAGGTTTCAGGGCATCTGTACTTCATGGTTCTCGGCAGAACCACCTGCAACATAGCCGAGGTCTGAAAGTCATCTTCTCCACAGCGCCTCGCAGACTGATTTGTAGGTTGCTGAATGTGGCTAAATTGAAAACTGCTATATTTGAAAGAAAATGGATGTCATCTATCCTTTTAGAATATCAGAAGCTACAGGACAGCTCACAAAATATAATGACTGCCTGGAAAACCACCAGTAGAGAGGCAGCAAGTGTAATCTGCTGAATTTTAATCATATACTCGGGATATTTGCTATGAAATAATTTCATTTTGAAAACCTCTTTCTGTATTTCATATCCTGTGTGATTGTTTACATAGACAATGAAAGAGAAGCCTCCCATTTTTATTAAATTGTGGCCCATCTTTTACTACATTGTTAAAGTAGAATAGACAGACAGCAGGCCTAGAAGAAATTAGTCAGTTCCTGATTGCAACACACAGTCAACTGTGGCAGTGAGCTTTCAAGTCCTGTTTCCAGGTTCTTTGATTTTGAGGGACTTGGGTAAGCAAGTGAGTTGGGCCTCCGAAGTGTTTTGGTATATCTAAGTCCTCTGCATTCCTGAATTAACCCAGAGGCACACGACTTGTGGAGATGGCGGTGGGTGGGCTTGTCAAATCTTTCAAATGTATAGAGATTATTATCAAAGCTACTGAGAGCACTTTACTTGTGGGAAGACTTAAGGTTTTTATGCAGTGACTGAGAGAACTAAATCTTACGCTGAAATGCTGATGATGAGGCCAAGCTGCAGTGTGGGGTATGTGGAGTGTGCACACTCTGCTGTTCTATATACACATGAATGAATAGGAAGATCCGATGGAGATCACATCTCTCTGGGAGAAGAACAGGATTAGGAGGCAGAAAGGCGAGCATTCACATTTTCTCCTATATGTTTCAACATAGTTTGAATTAAAAACATGAGAATATTTGTATTATGTAATTTAAAAAATAAAGATAAAAATATTGAGCAAAAATAAAAACAAACCCCAAAATACTTGGGTAATTAACACCAAATATTTTAGTTTTTTTTTTTTAAATAAATGGGAGTAGACCTATTAACCGACAAAATTTTCTTTTTTTTCTCCTTCCTGACCCACATGTGACACTTTTTAAAGTGCTGTCCCCAAAATCCATAAAAAATACCAGCAGCCTGCACCTACTGAGCACTTACCTAATGTGTTGGGCACTGTGCTAAGTGTGTTACAAATATCCTCACCTTTAATTCTCACCGGAATCCTATGGAGGAAAAAAGAATAAATCTTAGGTAACCATGAAGATATCACATGCAGTCACTGCATCAAATGCATTATTCTTAGGAAAGTGTTGTAAATACTGAACTCCACAAAACATTATTCAGAGACAACATTTCTGAATTACTTTTCAATTGTTTGCTCTTGTTGTTTTGTGCTATTGAGTCGATTTAGACTTATAGCAACCCTATAGGACAGAGTAGAACTGCCCCATAGGATTTACTAGGTTATAATCTTTACTGGAGCAGATCACCAGGTCTTTCTTCCACAGAGCAGCTGATGGGTTCAAACCACCGGTATTTCGGTTAGCAGCCAAGCACTTAACCATTGTGCCACCAGGGCTCCTTTGTTTGCTCTTAGTATATAAGAATATACTTGATGTTTGTATATTAACCTGTTTCTATTGGATTTGCTATCAAAATGATGGTCTGTTCAAACAGAAATAAACATAATTACCTTAATAATTGTCATAATTTCTCTTTTAGCCATCCTGTTGCTGCTATAAATCTCCGATGGTCAACATCATGGTGTCTCCCAATATGTCTGCAGAGATAGTTGATGATTTGGAGTCTTAGCTTGAAGATCATATCCCAGGCTAGAAGGAACAAAACATCAAGATGTATCCAGAGGTTAATTTACTAATATATGATACTCTTTTTAAGATAGGCTGAGCTATCCCACAAAGTGAACTCTTTATATAACTGAAGTTTTAAGCATCAAAGCTTGTAAAGATTTGGCCTTTCTAATGGAGGTCTTTCAAAATTACATATTAGGCCTTGTGGTAAACAGTATACTACTTGTAATTTAATTTTGATAATACAGACTTAACATTATGAACATCCATTATTGTTCTGTGCTAGAATGTAAAACTGCAATTAATTTCAAAGGCTCTTGTAACATATTCTTCCAACTGGATATGGTCCTTTTCAAAATCGTTATCTTGTGAGGTTTTATGCTATTCTAAGAATGCTATTACTGTGTACAGCATGTTTGAGACTCTTCTTTAGGAATGTCCTACTTAGCCTTAGTCATATTAGTTCAGATTTCCTTAGTGGCAAGATGATCTCATCTTTTGAGGGTAAATCTGATTTTTGGAAATACCGTGTAGTCACTTCGAATGAAGTCTGATACGCACGCACACGCACGCACGCACGCACGCACAGAGTAAACCTGTGAAAGCTGGGACCTGTATAAGGCGGAAACCTGTCATAGAAGGAAAACTCAAATATTTTTCACTAAATAGGGATAGAAAAGTGGTGACCACACCCTGTCAAAGGCAGAAAACTTGTGAGACCTGGAAAAACAAGGCAGTCTCCTCGAGTTCTGGCTCTCACAGGTTTCACTGTAAGTAAAATGCGTTGGGCACTGTGCTAAGCATGTTACGAATGTCCTCACCTTTAATCCTGCCAGAATCTAGGGAGGAAAAAAGGGTGAATGTTAGAGAGGTAACCACATAGGTATCGTTTGTAGTCCAGGGTATCAGTGTGTTCCAAGTGAAAATGAGTACATGTATATATATCCCTCTAATTTTCAGCTGGGGTCAAAACCAACCTGTGATTATCAAGTAAGGAATGCAGTTTGTCACTTGCCCTAGGCCTTTGTATTTGCACTTGGTTTGCCTTTGATATCTGCAGTTGAGATCACCCTTTTTATTGAAAAAATTAGGTGCGTTTCCTTGCATTCTAGAACGAAGAACACTGGATAGTCATAGTAATAAGCTGTGTGTCGGAACCCTGGTGGCACAGTGGTTAAGAACTCAGCTGCTAACCAAAACGTCATTAGTTCAAATCCCCCAGTTACTTATTGGAAACCCTATGGGGCAGTTCTACTCTGTCCTATAGGGTTGCTATGAGTCTGAACTGACTCGACGGCACCTAACAACAAGAAGCTGGGTGTGGTACTTTGAGAGAATCAGTAAGTAGAGGGTTTGTAGGAGGTTTTGCTGTGTATTGTGTGATATAAGCTGTCCATCCCAAAAGACCTTCGATGAAACTTATACAGGTTTTTTTCCAAACTTGGTATTATGAAAAATTTCAAATGTATAGAACAGTTGAAAGAATTTTGTAGAGAACATGCATATATCCAGCACCTAGTTTCTACTGTCAACATTTTATTGTACTTGCTTTATCACATATCACTCTATCAATTCACCCCTCTATTCACCCATCAGTCATTAATTTTTTACTATATACTGTATTAAACTTGCAACTTTGTTCTTCTTTTTGGGATTTCTTTGGCTATTCTAGTCCTTTGCATTTCTATATATATTTTAGAATTAGTTTATCAATTTCTGCAGAAAATCCTGCTGGGACTCTGATTGAGATTGCTTTGAATTTATAGATCAGTTTCGGGAGAATTCACATCTTAATAATATTGAGTCATCCAACTCATAAACATGGTATATGCCTTCATCTATTTAGGTTGTCTTTAAATTCTCTTAGGATGGTTTATAGTTTTCAGTATAGAGGTGTAACGTGTTTTGTTAAATTTATTCCTGTTTAATTTTTGATGGTAATCATTTGTGGAATTGTTTTTCAATTTTTTCCCAATTATATTCCAATTCCTGTATACTAAGAGTACAGTTGATATTGTATATTAACCTGTATTCTTTGACCTTGCTGAATTTACTTAGTTCTAGCAGTTGTTCTGTAGATTCTTTAGGATGTCCTGCACAAACAAGCATACCAAAACCCACTGCAGTTTTTCCAAGGGTTTCCAAGGCTGTAATCTTTATGGAAGAAGACTGCCACATCTTTCTCCTGCAGTGCAGCTGGTGGGTTTGAACTGCTGACCTTTTGATTAGCAGCTGAGCATATCACCTGTAAATAGAGATAATTTTACTTTTTCTTGCTTCACTGCAGTGACTAGGATCTCCAGTGCATTGGTGAATAGATGAGGTGATGGGGGGTATCCTTACTTTGTTCACAATATTCGGAGGAAAGTGTTAACATTTCACCATTAAGAATGGTGTAGAAAATGTTGAATTGGTTTATGTTTTGCTGTGTATGTTCTCAACAACAACAAAATAAATAAAATTTAGGGGAAAAAAAAAAAGGTGTTTGCTGTAGGTGTTTCATAGATGCCCTTTATCAGACTGAAGAAGTTTCCTTCTATTCCTAATTTTCTGAAAGATTTCTTTTTTATCATGAACTGGATTTTGCTAAATTTGCTGAATTTGATTTGCTATAATATTTTGTTAAGGATTTTCTTACCTACATTCATGAGATTTGTTGGTCTATAGTTTTCTTTTCTTCTTTTTGTTTGTTTGCTTGTTTGGTCAGGGTTCTGAAGGTTGGGAAGTTTTCCTTCTTCCTCTAGTTTCTTCAAGTCTGTGTAACATTCATGTTATTTCTTCCTCAAATGTTTCATACAACTCAGAAATGAAACCAACTAGGACTGGAATTTTCTAAATGGGAAAGTTTTTGATAATGAATTAAACTTCTTTAATAGGTATAGAGCTATTCGTATTTTCTGTTTCATCTCCTGACCAGTTTAGTAAGTTGTGTTTTTTAAGGAATTTTTTATTTCATTTAAGTTGTCAAATTGGCATAAGTTTGTTTACTTGTTCGTATTTGTTCTTAACATTTCTTTGTTATCCTTTTATTTTCTTCCATTTCTGATATTGGTAATATAAATTGTCTCTTTTTCTCTTGATTGGTCTAGCTTTGGGTTTATTCATTTTGTTCGTCTTTTCAAAGAACCAAGTTTTACCTTTGTTAATTTTCTCCATTGTTTGTTGTTATTTTATTGATTTCTGCTCTTTATTGTTTTTGTCCATCAGTTTAGTTTGCTCCTATTTTCTTAGTTCTTAGTTTAAACTTTTGATTTTAGATCTTTTTTCTTTCTAATTATAAGCATTTAAAGCTATAAGTTTCCCCTGTAAGCATTGTTTAACTATATCCCACAACATTGTTTAATTTCTACGTATTTGAGTGTTTTTTAGATTTTTTTATTATTATTGATCTCTAATTTAATTCCATTGGAATTAGAGAATTCTGCATGATTTCAGTTCTTTTACATTTATTGAGACTTCTTTTATGGACCTGCATGTGGTCTATCTTGGTGTACATACCATGTGCACTTATAAAGAATATGTGTACTGAAATCAGTGGTTTAGTGTTCTGTAGGATTAATTAGGTCAAAGTAGAAGACAATATTGATGAGCTCTCCCATGCCTTTACTGATTTTTTTTTTTCCCCTCCAGTTGTTCTTTCAGTTGCTGAGATGGAGGTGTTAAAATCTCCAGCTATGATTGTGGAATTGTATGTTTCCCCCTTTAATTCTGTCAACTTTTGCTTCATGTATTTTGAAACTATTATTAGGCAGATACATATTTATGATTATGTCATGCTGATGAACTGACAATTTTAACATTATAGAACTTTCTGCAGTGATGGAAATGTTCTCTGTCTGCACTGTGCAATATATGGTAGCCACTAGCCACAGGTACCTATTGAGCAGTTAAAATGTGGCTAATGCAACTGAGGAACTGAATTTTTATCTCATTTCATTTTAGTTACTTTACATTAAATAGTCACAAGTGGCTACAATTTTGGATAGTGCAGGTGTAGTTCAGTAACATTTAATGTAATTTTTAATATAGTTGGATTTAGGTCTACAGTTGTGTTGTTTTCTTGTTGTCTTCTCTGTTTTTAATTCCTCTGGTCCTCTTTTCTTAATTTTTTAAAAATATTATTTGAATACTTTTTAGAATCCAACTTTAACTTCTGTTAACTATATAGCTATATCTCTCTCCATTATTATTTTAGTGTTTGTTTTAGGGATTACAATATACACTCCTAACTTTTCAGTCAATTTAAAGTTAATATTTTACCACTTTGCTTAATATGCAGAAACCTTGCAACTGTATAGGTCCACTTAATCTTCCCCACTATCCTTTATGCTATAGTTGTCAGCAGTAGTACATCTATATATATTAAAACTCTATAATACCATTTTATAAGTTTTGCATTAGTTATTTGCATTTTAAGAAATTAAGAGGAAAAACTGTCTTTTATATTTACCTATACATTTACCATATTTGACTCCATTTATTCTTTCTTGGAGATTCCCTTTTCCAAATGGCACTGTTTCTCTCTCTGAAGAATTTCTTTTAACATTTCTTGTAGTACATAGTACAGGTCTGCTAGCAGTGAGTTCTCCTAAGTTTCTTTTATCTGAAAATGTCTTGATTTTATCTTCACTCTTAATGGGTATTTTCACTGGATATAGAATTCTTTGTTGACAGTTTTTTTTTTCTTTCAGCATTTTACTGATGTTATTTTACTGTTTTCTGACTTCCATTGTTAGTGATGAGAGCTCAGCAATCATTTAAATTGTCATTTTTGTATTACTGCTTTAAGATTTTCTCTTTACCTTTGATTTTCAGCATTTTGACTGTTACATACCTTGGTTTAGTCTTTTTTAAAACATTGGACTGGCTTGGAGTTTGTTAAGCTTCTTGAATTTGTAAATTTATTTTTTTCACCAAATTTTGGAAATTTTTGGCTATTTCTTTAAAAAAAATTTTTTTTCCTGCTCCAATCTCTCTCCTCTTCTCCTGGGACTTCAACTGCACCTATGTTAGACCTTCTGATATTGACACAGAGGTCCTTGAGGCTCTGATTTTTTTCCTCAATTTTTGTTTCTCTGTTCTTTAAATTAGATATTTCTTTTGCTGTCTCATCAACTTCATTTCATCTTTCTTTTGTCATCTCCATTCTGCTGCTAAGTCTGGTGAGTTTTTTGTTTCAGATAGTTTGCTCTTCGCTTAATTCTTTTCCATAGTTTTTGTTTCTCTGCTGAGATTTCCCATCTTTTGTTTCATTTGAAGCATATTTTATTTTCTTCATTGAACATAGTTATAATACCAGCTACCAGTTGTCATGGATTCTATTCTAACGATAGTCTCATGCGTGCAGAGTAGAACTAAGCTCCATAGGGTTTTCAAGGCTGTGGCCTTTCAGAAGCAGATCGCCCAGCCGTTCCTCTGACATACCTGTGGGTAAGTTCAAACTACCAACCTTTCGGTTAGTAGTTCAGTACTTAACCATTTGCACTACCCAGGTACTCTGTATATTATAATAAACCCCAAACCAAACCCTCTGCTGTCTAGTTGACTCCAACTCATAGTGACCCTATAGGACAGAGTAGCACTGCCTCATAGGGTTTCCAAGGCTGTAAATTTTTATGAAAGCAGACTGCCACATTTTTCTCCCATGGAGTGGCTGGTGGGTTCAAACTGCTGACCTTGTGGTTAGCAGCTGAGCGCTTCAACCACTGTGCCACCAGGGCTCCTATAGTTATAATAGATGCTTAAAAACGTTTGTTAATTCCAACATCTGGGTCATATCAAGATTAGTCTTTAAAGCTCTCAGTCTAGCTGGACTTGACGCTTCCTTACGGGTTAGCCTCAGACCTGGTACATGTGTGTTCATTCTGAGGCCTAGTATAAAAGGATAGTTACTACCCAGAAAAAGCTCTTTTCATGGCCATGACAAAGACAAAAGATGGTAAGCCCAAGCGTGTAATCACATTTCAAACCCCAGCTTGCTTTAGGTCTGCTAACATTCCATTGGCTAAAGCAAGATAACAGGGCTTAGCCCAAATCAGTGGGCAAAATACATATGCCTCTCATAGAGATTGTGTTGGGATGGTGGACATAGGGAGTGAACTTTTTTGAACGGTGATCTACCGCAAGGAGTATACCATTGGCTAACAGAGACAAATTAACACAGACCAGTGCACTGGCCCTACATTGGATAACCTGAAGTTTCATCGAAGACTTTGACTATCTTTAGGCATAGCAACAAGTGACTTGTTGGTCAGAATATCTCATTTTAAGACCATCTAACTACTCTTTTATTAAAGCCTCTTTCCCTCCACCCTCATGGAATAGACACACATTCAATCCACAAAGCCTACTTTCCTGCAGAAGTATCATATTGACTCAAAGAAACAAAGAAATGGTCAGTCCGAGTTTGTGCAACTCCAGAACACTACACGTCTTGCCCATGGCCTGACCTGGATATTCACCTCCATTTCATAGACTATCACGATGTAGTAGATGGATGAGATAGAAGGAATAAGATCCGGAGTTGAGCTGGGTTATTTGGCTCTAAAATACATGATGCCCTTAGTTCAGACTTCCAAGTCATTCATAGTCTCTGAGAGTATAGCAAAGAGAAATAGACTTAAATTGCTGCATTAGGGGATTTGATTAGACATGTTATTCTCCAGTGTGTAAATTATTCCCCGAAATTATTCACTTTAACCTCCAGGGTGAGTGTGGTAGTCATTTATCTTATATGAACCTACCTCTCTAGCTGCAGTTGACCTGACCAGAGGTGACCATCTGACCCAAATTGGGTCATTCATTTTCTCTCTCAAGCACTGATTTCCTATTGGACAAACGCTAACCTGCAGTCATATTTTCATAAAGCCCTTTGGAACAACAGGTTGGGGTCTCTTGAGACTAGAACTGGTTTTGGTTCACCATCACTTTTCTTGAAACTGGTTTGGGGAAGTTGCTCAATTTTTCCCCTTTAAACTCTTGTTTTCAGATATGTTATTTCAAGTATGTTAGTGCAGATGCTTTTCAGTCCTTGAGTTTTCTGGCTTCCTCTTCAAATATTGTCCTGGACATTTCCTCCATGAAGACTGTAAGACATCTGTTCATGAGGACATAATGGCTATTCTTCAACCTCCTGAGGTAGGACAGGACAGATTTTTCTGATCATTATAAAACACTTAGAGGCTCAGTTGAGTAGTTTGACCGTGGCAAAAGTTAGTGAAGGAGATTAAAAAACAAAACAAAACAAACAAAAAACAACCCTTGGAGTTCTTTTTTTAAATTCTTTCTCATACAAATATTTCTGCATACATTGTTATGTGACTCTAATTACTCTCCCTATACTGTGACAGCACAGTCCTCCTTTCCACCCGATTCCCCGTGTCCATTCAACCAGCTCCTAACCTTCTCTGCCTTCCCATCTCACCTCTAGACAGAAGCTGCTCGTTTAGTCTCTTGTATCTGCTTGAGCTAAGAAGCACACACCTCATGACTATTACTTTATGTCCCACAGTCAAGTCCAATCCCTGTCCGAAGAGTTGGCCTCAGAAATTGTTTATGAGCTCATAGACAATCCAGGGGCCATGCTTTCCAGGGTTTCTCCAGTCTCAGTCAGACCATTAAGTCTGGTCTTCTTACTAGAATTTGAGTTCTGCACCCCACCTTTCTCCTGCTCTATCCAGGATTCTCTGTTGTGTTCCCTGTCAGGGTGGTCATTGGTGGTAGCTGGGCACCATCTAGTTCTTCTGGTCTCAGGCTGATGAAGTATCTGGTTTATGTGGCCCTTTCTGTCTCTTGGGCTGCTACTTTCCTTGTGTCTTTGGTGTTCTTCATTCTGCTTTACTCCAGGTGGTTGGGACCAATTGATGCATCTTAGAAGGCCGCTTGCAAGCTCTTAAGACCCCAGATGCCACTCAACCAAAGAAGGATGCAGAACATTTTCTTAATAAGCTTTGTTATGCCAGTTGACCTAGATGTCCCCTGAAAGCATGGTCCCCAGATCCCTACCCCTGCTACTCTGTCCCTCAAAGTGTTTGATTGTATTCAGGAAACTTCTCAGCTTTGGTTTAGTCCAGTTGTGCTGACTTCATTTGTAGTGTGTGCTGTCCTTCCCTTCACCTAAAATAATTCTTACGTACTATCTAGTTAGTAAATAACCCTCACCCTCCCTCCCCACCCTCGTAACCATCAAAGAATGTTTTCTTCTGTGTTTAAACCTTTTCTTGAGTTCTTATAATAGTGGTCTTATACAGTATTTGCCCTTCTGTGACTGACTAAATTCACTCAACGTAATAAGTTCCAGCTTCCTCCATGTTATACAATGTTTCACGGCTTCATCGTTGTTCTTTATCATTGTGTAGTATTCCATTGTGTGGATATACCATAATTTGTTTATCCATTGGTCCGTTGATGGGCACCTAGGTTGTTTTCATCTTTTTGCTCATGTGAACAGTGCTGCAATGAACATGGGTGTGCATATATCTATTTGTGTGATGGCTCTTATTTCTCTAGGATATATTCCAAACAGTGGGATAGCTGGATCGTATGGTACTTCTATTTCTAGCTTTTTAAGGAAGCGCCAAATCCATTTCCAAAGTGGTTGTACCATTTTACATTCCCACCAACAGTGTGTAAGTGTTCCAGTCTCTCCGCAACCTCTCCACTATTTATTATTTTGTGTTTTTTGGATTAGTGCTAGCCTTGTTGGGGTGAGATGATATCTCACTGGAGTTTTGATCTGCATTTCTCTAATGGCTAATGATCACGCGCATTTCTTCATGTGTCTGTTAGCCACCCGAATATCTTCTTTGGCGAAGTGCCTGTTCATATCCTTTGCCCATTTTTTAATTGGGTTATTCGTCTTTTTGTTGTTGAGGTTTTGCAGTATCTTGTAGATATTAGAGCTTAGACGCTGATCGGATTTGTCATAGCCAAAATTTTTTTCCCAATCTGCAGGTTGTCTTTTCATTCTTTTGGTGAAGTCTTTTGATGAGCATAAGTGTTTGATTTTCAGGAGCTCCCATTGATCTAGTCTCTCTTCTGGTGCTTGTGCATTGTTACTTATTGTGTTTATGCCATGTGTTAGGGCTCCTAGTGTTGTCCCTATTTTTTCTTCCATGAGCTTTATCACTTTTGATTTTCTATTTAAGTCTTTGATCCATTCTGAGTTAGTTTTTGTGCATGATGTGAGGTATGGGTCTTGTTTCAGTTTTTTGCAGATGGATATCCAGTTATGCCATCACCATTTGTTAAAGAGACTGTCTTTTCCCCAATTAATGGACTTTGGGCCTTTGTCAGATATAAGCTGCTCATAGGTGGATGAATTTATGTCTGGATTCTCAATTTTGTTCTATTGGTCTATGTATCTGTTGTTGTGCCAGTACCAGGCTGTTTTGACTACCATGGCAATATAATAGGTTCTAAAATCAGGTAGTGTGAGGCCTCCCATTTTGTTCTTCTTCTTGAGTAATGCTTTACTTATTTGGGGCCTCTTCCCTTTCCATATGAAGTTGGTGATTTGCTTCTCCATCTCATTAAAAAATGCTGGTGGAATTTGGATCAGGATTGCATTGTATCTGTAGATCACTTTGGGTAGAATTGACACTTTCACAATGTTGAGTCTACCTATCCATGAGCAAGGTATGCTTTTCCACTTGTGCAGGTCTCTTGGTTTCTTGCAGTAGTGTCTTCTAGTTTTCATTGTATAGATCTTTTATGTCTCCAGTTAGATTTATTGCTAAGTATTTTATCTTCTTGGGGGCTGTTGTAAATGATACTGATTTGGTGATTTCCTCTTCAAGATTCTCTTTGTTGGTGTAAAGGAATCCAACTGATTTTCTTATGTTTATCTTGTATCCTGAAACTTTGCTGAAATCTTCTATTCATTCCAGCAGTTTTCTTGTGGATTCCTTGGGGTTTTCTGTGTATAAGATCATATCATCTGCAAATAGAGACAGTTTGACTTCTTCCATACCAATTTGGATGCCCTTTATTTCTTTTTCTAGCTTCATTGCTCTGGCTAGAACCTCCAGCACAATGTTGAGTAAGAGTGATGATAAAGGGCATCCTTGTCTGGTTCCCGTTCTCAAGGGGAATGCTTTCAAAGTCTCTCCATTTAGGATGATGTTGGCTGTTGGCTTTGTATAAATGCCCTTCATTATGTTGAGGAATTTCCTTTGTATTCCTTTTTTATTGAGAGTTTTTATCATGAATGGGTGTTGGACTTTGTCAAATGCCTTTTCTGCATCGATTGATGAGATCATGTGGTTCTTGTCTTTTGTTTTATTTATGTGATGGATTACATTGATTGTTTTTCTAATGTTGAACCATCCCTGCATACCTGGTATAAATCCCACTTGATCGTGGTGAATTATTTTTTTGATATGTTGCTGAATTCTGTTGGCTAGAATTTTGTGGAGGATTTTTGCATCAGTGTTCATGAGGGATATTGGTCTGTAATTTTCTTTTTTTGTGGTATGTTTACCTGGTTTTGGTATCAGGGTTAAGCTGGCTTCATAGAATGTGTTTGGGAGTATTCCATCCTTTTCTGTGCTCTGAAATACCTATAGTAGTAGTGGTGTTAACTCTTCTCTGAAAGTTTGGTAGAATTCTCCAGTGAAGCCATCCGGGCTGGGGCTTTTTTTTTCTTGGGAGTTTTTTAATTACCTTTTCAATCTCTTCTTTTGTTATGGATTTATTTATTTGTTCTACTTCTGTTTGTGTTAGTTTAGCTAGGTAGTGAGTTTCTAGAAATTTGTGCATTTCCTCTTAAGTTTTCAAATTTGTTAGAGTGCAATTTTTCATAGTAGTCTGTTATGATTTTTTAATTTCAGTGGGGTGTGTTGTGATATCACCCATCTCATTTCTTATACGGGTTATCTGTTTCCTCTCCTGTTTTTCTTTTGTCAGTTTGGATAATGGTTTATCAATTTTGTTGATCTTTCAAAGAACCAGCTTTTGGTCTTGTTAACTCTTTCAATTGTTTTTCTGTTCTCTTATTTCATCTAATTCTGCTCTAATTCTTATGATTTCCTTTCTTCTGGCACCTGAGGGCTTCTTTTGCTGCTTTCTTTCTACTTGTTCCAGTTGTAGGGTTAATGTTTTGATAATGGCCCTTTCTTCATTTTGGATGTGTGCATTTCTTGCTATAAACTGACCTCTGAGCACTGCTTTTGCTGTGTCCCAAAGGTTCTGGTAGGATGTGTTTTCATTCTGGTTTGATTCTATGAATTTCTTTATTCCATCCTTAATTTCATCTATAACCCAGTAGTTTTTGAGCAAGATGTTGTTCAGTTTCCATGTGTTTGATTTTTTTCCCTTGCTTTTTCTATTGTTGAGTTCTACTTTAATGGCTTTATGGTCAGAAAAGATGCTTTGGATTTTGTTAAGGCTTGCTTTATGGCCTAATATGTGGTCTGTTCTGGAAAATGTTCCATGTGCGTTGGAAAAGAAAGTATACTTGGCTACTGTTGGGTGGAGTGTTTGGTCTATGTCTATGAGATCACGTTGGTTGATTGTAACATTTAGCTCTTCCGTGTCTTTGTTGAGCTTCTTTCTGGATGTTTTGTCCTTCACCGAAGGTGGTGTGTTGAAGTCTCCTACTACTATTGTGGAGCTGTCTCTCTCTCTTTTCAGTGCTGTTAGAGTTTATGTATTTTGTAGTCCTGTCATTGGGTGCGTAGATATTTATTATAGTTATGTCCCCCTGGTGTATTGACCCTTTAATCATTATATAGTGTCCTTCCTTATCCTTTGTGGTGCATTTTACTTTAAAGTCTTATTTTGTCAGAGATTAATATTGCCACTCCTGCTCTTTTTTGAATGTTGTTTGCTTGATATATTTTTTTCCATCCTTTGAGTTTTAGTTTGTTTGTGTCTTTAAGTCTTAAGGTATGTCTCTTATAAGCAGCATATAGACAGATCATGTTTTTTTAATCCAATCTGCCACTCTCTGGCTCTTTATTGGTGCATTTAGTCCATTTACATTCAGCGTAATTATTGATAGGTATGAGTTTAGTGCTGTCATTTGGATGTCTTTTTTTGTGTGTTGTTCACAGTTTCTTTGTTCCACTTAATTTTCTGTGCTGATTCGTTTTTCTTTATGTGTTTTCTTTTCATCTTTTTCATTGTTGTTGATTTTGTGTTTGCTGAGTCTTTGAATTTTTGTAGTTTTTTATTTTGACTTGTAGGATTGTTAGTTTCCTTTGTGGTTACCTTAATATTTACTGCTATTTTCCTAAGTTTATACCAGTCTTTTATTTCTTTGTATTGCCTTGTCTCCCTCTCCATATGAAAAATCAATGTCTACATTTTTTAAGTCCCTCTTTTTTGTTTTAATGTTGTCATCTCGTACATATTGACATCTGTTTCCCTATTCTCAGTGTTTTAGCTTTGATTTACTTTTGTGACTTCCCTGTCTGGGTTGATATCTGGTTGCTCTGTCCTGTGTTCTAGTCTTGGGTTGTTCTCTGATGTTACTTATTTTCTAACCAGACTCCTTTTAGTATTTCTTGTAGTTTTGGTTTGGATTTTGCAAATTCCCTAAACTTCTGTTTATCTGGAAGTTCCCTGAATTCGCCATCATATTTGAGAGACAGTTTTGCTGGATATATAATTCTTGGCTGGCAGTTTTTTTCCTTCAAAGCTTTATATATGTCATCCCATTGCCTTCTTGGTTGCATGGTTTCCGCTGAGTAGTCTGAGCTTATTCTTATTGACTCTCCTTTGTAGATGACTTTTCATTTATCCCCAGCCACTCTTAAAATTCTCCCTTTATCTTTGGTTTTGGCAAGTTTGATTATAATATG
Organism: Dugong dugon; assembly: GCA_030035585.1. Lineage (NCBI taxonomy): Eukaryota > Metazoa > Chordata > Mammalia > Sirenia > Dugongidae > Dugong > Dugong dugon. The sequence goes on along the minus strand of CM057481.1, from coordinate 13,576,104 downwards.
TCTCGGTGGCTTTCTTTTGGGATTTACCTTATGTGGGGTTCAGTGAGCATCTTGGATAGATATCTTGTCATCTTTCACAATATCAGGGAAGTTTTCTGCCAACAAATCTTCAACAATTCTCTTTGTATTTTCTGTTATTCCCCCACCCCCTGCCCTGTTCTGGTACTCCAGTCACTCGAAGGTTATTCCTCTTGATAGAACCCCACATAATTCTTAGGGTTTCTTCATTTTCTTAGATCCTTTTATCTGATTTTTCCTCAAATAAGTTGATGTCAAGTGCTTTATCTTCTATCTCACTGATTCTGACTTCCATTGCCTCAGTTCTGCTCCTGTGACTTTCTATCGAATTGTCTGATTCTGAAGTTTTATTGTTGATCTTCTGGATTTCTGATGGCTGTCTCTATGGATTCTTGCAGCCTGTTAAATTTGTCATTATGCTCTTCTCTAATCTTTTTAATTTCCTCTATTGTGTGTTCTGCGTTTTGATTAATTTCCTTCCTAATTTCTTGAAGAGTTTTGTGTATTAATCTTTTGTATTCTGCCTCCAGTAAGTCCAGGAAATTTTCCTCCTTTGGAGGGATTTGGGAGCTTGCGGAAGCCATCATGGATTTCCTGTTTATATGATTTGCTATTGACTGTTGTGTCCGAGCCATCAATAAGTTATTATGTTTATTTATTTTATGTTTGCTTAGTGTGTCCTAGCTTCTTGTTTTGTTTTAATATGCCCATAGAGGCTGATCATATGAGCTAGTTTGATTATTGGCACCTTTGAAGCTCTAATGTCTTGTCACCAGGTGGTTAGAGCTGTTACTAGGTATGTGAGCTCAGGAGTCTGCCCACTCCTCCTATATGGATTCAGCTCCGGTGCCCAGGTAGATAGTTACCAAGTGTGTGGTGTAGGCTGTCACTTAGTGTCCTAGACGAGCAAGGCAGGGGGCTGACGGCCACCCCCGAGTGTCCAGGAGGAAGGTGTATCCCTGTTCCCTAGAGCACGTAGGTGGGCGGGTTTTGCAGCCAGACTATGAGCGCCTAATTTTGTGGGCTGTAAGGACTAGGGGGCACTTCTTATTCATGGGCCCCTTTTGCAGGTGGCTAGGTGGCGTGTGTGGAGCCACCAGTCCTCAGACCTCTGATGTGGGTAGATGAAGACCCTGCTTAATGGGCAGAGCAGTGTCAAATGTCAAGAACCTGCCACTTCACAGCTGAAACAGTTGAAGTTAGTGTTTCAGTATATACCCTGTTGTACTGTGGTAATGAGGGCCTACACTGTTGAGTGGGGCCCACACAAGTCTATGCAGGGGGAAAGGCACTCAAAGTCTGTGGATCCCTTATGCCTGTGCCTAGGCAAAGGAGCTATGCCTACCCTGGGTTCCTGGCTTATGGGAGCCGGCAGTTTATTTTTTCCCCTTTGTTAATTTGTTCACTCTCCAAGGCAGGGAGAATGGCTTCCGGGTGTGTGACATATCCTACTTCCGGCCCAGGGGACTTGGCATTTGCTGAAGCTGGTCCAGGACCCTGTGCAGAGTAGGGAGTAGGGAGGTAAATGGGAGAGAGGTTTTTCCCTAAGGGGGTTGTTTTTGATCCGCGCGGTAAGCTGTATGCAAGAACTTATCTTTTGCCAGTGAAGGCTGCTTGTCACTGGTTCTGGGTGGCTGTGTAGACTCTCCTGCACTGGGTCTCTCCCGGTGCAGATAACAGGCTTCCCGAGCACCGCTGCTTGCCTGCCTCACCGCTCAGCCCCGAGCTGATCAGGCCTGAATGCCTCAGGCTCTCACTGGGTGAGGTCTGGCAACTCCTTGCTGCTTCCAGACCGTCTCTTCCTCCGCCTGCCACTCAGTCTGGTTCCTCAACTGTGCCTTTGATGTTCAGGGCTCCCATACTGCCATATATAATCGAATCACTTGTTTTTTCCGGTCTTTGTGGTAAGAGGGTCCACCGGAATTGTCTGACTACTCTGCCATCTTGGCCTTGCCTCACCCTTGGAGTTCTTAAAGGCAGAGCTTGAGCAAGATTGTGAGTGTGACAAAGATGTCTTGAGCTCCTTTTACCTTGCCTCCCATTTCAGTCCCATCTCTCCATTTCTGGGCTTTGTCTTCTCCACAACTGCTTTCCCTCTATTTTCATCAGAGTCTAGAGCTCAGCTGGTTACCATAACCAGAAGTCATCTAGTTCAATCCAATATATAAATTCCCCTTTTAGCTTCTTTAATAATTCCCCTTCCTTCCTCAGAATGTTAGTAAGGCTTGAACTGTTACCCATTTCATATTCATGTGTATTTAGTATATATTATTATAGGCTACAGAAGGTCTCCAGGTCCCAAAAGAATGAGTATCAAAATGGTGGAAATTTTGGCCCTGAGATAGGTAAGGATGGAAACATTTGGGGAGTAGAGAAGTCTTTTCAGCTTCCCTAGTGTCTTAGGCTGGGTTCTCTAGAGAAGTAAAACCAGTAAAGTGTCTCACATAGCTGCAGAACTGGTGAACGCAAGATCCAGACTGTGGATGCTGATGAATCCCAGGATTGTCAGGTAAGCTACTAGCTCAAATCCCAAGAACCAGAGGTCAGATGAACAGGAGCCAGCTGCAGAATCCAGAGTGAGCAGAAGCCAGCAAGCCTTACCAGAAAGTCCACATATATTGGATGCAGGCCACACTCCCAGGGAAACTCTCTTTCAACTGATTGGGTACTCAGAGGCGATCACATTATATCAGATCTCAACATGGAGGTGATTACATCATTGTACGACTGCCAGACTACATCGTAACTGCCAAACCACTGAGAATCATGGCTCATCCAAGTTGACACACAACCTTACTATCACACCTAGTATCAGACTAAGTAGGCTGTTTCCTAGTCTGCCCGTTCCTAAAAGCAGCCTGGACAGCCATGGAGTAGGCAAAACCTACTTAGACAAAATTAGCCACTTGCTTTAAGTGATATAGTCATTTTTAAAATGTTCATCTTCAAGCTTCTCTCAGGTCTAAAAAAAGAAGTGACATTTTTATGGAAGAAATGTTTTGGACAGAACAGTTTATTAACTTCTCACCTCTCTGCCTTGATCAGGTCACAGAGATTTTAAAAGGAGTTTAGGCTACACTTGTTATCAACAATGGCAATGGAGGGAACATCATGAGCTTTTAAATTGGAACTGGTATCCCTGCCCACCCAAAAGACAGTCCTAGCCCACCCAAAGGTGCAGTTCTCATAACCTTCATGGTAATTGAATCACCCAAAAGAGAATCTTTTCAGGTCCTTGTTTGGGTGCTACCCTTCTTTCTCCCACTAGGTGTCGCCACACTACACAGTAATGAAAGGAAATTACCTGTAAGTAGAGTGTGAAAGGCTTCTGGACTCTAGCGAAATGGTTGTGTTTAGGTTAGCAGCAAATTGGGCATAATTAGTTTATTTAATAAAGTGTATCTTTAATATATGAAAATCTCACATAATCAGGCGGGAAAGTCCATTACCTTATTCATTCACTGTCTTAAAATGCTGTCAGTCCTGGAAACCCAAGCAGAGAAGTGCTTAAAGTCCTTTGCTGTATCTGTAAACAGCTGGGCTGGATTAAATCAGCTGATGACCCCGTATGGGTGAGTGGATCTCACCCCTCAGGATATTAAATCTCTTTGTTGAGAGGTTGGATTACTGCTAGATCCCTTTATCACCTAAGCTGAGCTCTTGCAGCTGCTGGGGATTAGACATGATCCTTCTCCATCCTCAGAACTCTATCATCATTCTGCCTCCTAGTGCCTCCTTTGTGGTCATTTTTCTGTGAAGGCGAAGCTAAGATGCCAGAGATAAGAAAGGAGGGAATGTGGCTGCCTCTGCAGCATTTCATTTCCAACACCCTGGTTGCCAAGCAGTCCTGCTGGTAGTATAAAAGGTCTTTCCTATCCCTTGACCATCCATCCTCCGAAGGCCAGGCCCATGCATATCAGCTTGGCTCAAATCTAATTTAGGATTTAGGGATGCTTGGTGGAAAGCAAAACCCATTGCTGTTGAACTGATTCAGACTCATAGAGACCCTATAGCACAGAGTAGAACTGCCCCATAGGGTTTCCAAGGTTGTAATCTTTATGGAAGCAGACTGCCACATCTTTCTCACTTGGAACTGCTGGTGGGTTCGAACTGCTCACCTTTCAGTTGGCAGCTGAGCACTTACCCACTGTGCCACCAGGGCTCCCAGTGGTAAGCAAAGCACAGCTAATTCAGCCTATCTTATGGGATGAGTGATAAACATTCCTATTTGGTATCTAAATCTAATGAAACTTACCTCCGCTTGGCTGACCCCTTCCATCTCCAAGACAAATCCTCCTGGGTGCCACTATCTAACTTTCTCTGGATAACAATTTAACATCCAGGGGTCAGGGAGCTGGTTGTTCAGTGGTTAGACTCTTATGCTTCTGTACTTTGCAAAGACAAGGATGCCACTGACAGCTGGCCTTCCTTTTTGTGCCCGGTTTAAAGTTTCATTTTAGGTAGGTCATCTGAGATTGCTGTAAAAATGTCCTGGGAGTTTGTAAGCTCTCAGAGAGAGAATTGGGGTTTAGCCACCATCATCAGGGCAAAGCTGTCTGTGTCCAGAGGAGCCTGAGTGACACAGGTGCTTTGCAGTCAGCTGGTAACCTAAAGGTTGGCGGTTCGAACCTACCCAGAGGTTCTGTAGAAGAAAGGCCTGGCAATATGCTTCCTAAAGATTATAGCGAAGAAAACCCTATGGAGCAGTTCTACTCTGTACTACATGGGATTGCCATATATTGGAATGGACTCGGTGGCGACGGGTATCTGTGTCTAACTTAGGGTGGTGTCAAACCTGTTTTAGTCTAAGTAGAATACCGCCCTGCCACAGACGTTCCCCCCATATGGAATCTTAGGCAAAGCCATGTTGCCGTGTGTAGTTGTGCACAACTCTAGGGGGTGCTGTTTACACTGTTGTCTGCATAACCATTGATGGTGGCCGGGAAGCACCTCGCCGTATAAAGCAGATAAAAGCCGGGTTTTATTAATATAAACATAACTTATATAAATATATATTAAATATAATATAAATACAAATAAAATTTTATTGATATAAATATAATTGTACATCCCAATTTTGAACCTTTATTTAATAGCCGTCACTAGGAAATACCCTTTTGATAAAAATGAAAATTTGAAATCAGGAATTATGATTGAAAGTTTTCAGCATCTCAGATCATACAGGTAAACACTTGGACTATTAAGAACCCTTTAATTAAACAGATCTAGATGCTCCTAAATAAGAGTGGCAGAGATTACACATTGTAAAACTAGGTAATCTCTGTGGAGGGGGGAATAGAGCAACATCCATCAAATGCACATAGTGTTTAACCCTGTAATTCTACTTCTAGGATGTTATCACATCTACTCTCAAATACGAAAAATGATCTGTATACAGAGCTCTTCATTGCTGCATTGCTTGTAACAGCAAAAGACTAAAAACAACCTAAATGTCCAATAGAGGACAGATTACACAATGGAATCCTTAGCAGCTATCCCAATGAGTGAGGAAGCTCTCTATGTACTAATATGTGATGGTTTCCAGTTACAGGGTCCCATGGGAAGAGTAAGGTGCAGAAATGTGTCTAAAATATGTTACTTTTTCTCTGTATGTGTACTTATTTATCTGCCTGCTTGTATATGCATAGGAAATCTCTGAAAAGATACTCAAGAAACCAGTAGCACTGCTTGTCTCCAGGAAGATACTGACTGGTGTGGGCACAAATAGAGGGCATTTGCATTATTGTATAACCTTTTGTACCCTTTGAATTTTGACTCACATGAATGTATAACCTATTCAAATAATAATGATAATATTAATAACAGCCATATCCCCCTCTGAAAAAAAACAAAAACCTCGAACTCATGCTTATTATCGTTGTTAGGTACTGTCGAGTCTGTTCTGACTCATAGTGACTTGTACAAGAGAACAAAACACTGCCTGGTCCTGCACCATCCTCACAATCATTGTTATGCTTGAGCCCAATGCTTTAGTTACTGTGTCAGTCCATCTTGTTGAGGGTCTTCCTCTTTTTTGCTGACTTTCTACTTTACCAAGCATGATTACCTTCTCCAGTGACTGGTCGTTCCTGATAACGTGTCCAGAGTATGTGAGACACAGTCTCACCATCCTCGTTCTAAAGAGCATTCTGGCTGTACTTCTAAGACAAATTTGTTTGTTCTTCTGGCAGTTCATGGTTTATTCAGTATTGTTTGCCAACACCATAATTCAAAGGCATTAGTTCTTCTTCAGTCTTCCTTATTCATTGTCCAGCTTCCACATGCATATGAGGCGACTGAAAATATTATGGCTTGGGTCAGGCACACAGAGTCCTTAAAGTGACATCTTTGCTTTTTAACACTTTAAAGAAGTCTTTTGCAGCAGATTCGCCCAGTGCAATAATACATCATTTGATTTCTTGACTGCTGCTTCCATGGGCATTGATTGTGGATCCAAGTAAAATGAAATCCTTGACAACTTCAATATTTTCTCTGTTTATCATGATGTTGCTTACTGGTCCAATTGTGAGGATTTTTGTTTTCTTTATGTTGAGGTGTAATCCATACTGAAGCCTGTGGTCTTTGATCTTCATCAGTAAGTGCTTCAAGTCCACTTAACTTTCAGCAAGCAAGGTTGTGTCATTTGCATATCGCAGGAGGTTGATGAAAAGAGTCTTCCTCTAATCTTAATGCTGCATTCTTCTTCATATAATCCGGTTTCTTGGATTATTTGCTCAGCATACAGATTGAATAAGTATGGTGAAAGCATACAACCCTGACACACACCTTTCCTTATTTTAAACTACACAGTATCCCCTTGTTCTGTTCGAATGAGTGCCTCTTAATCTATCTACAGGTTTCTAATGAGCACTATTAAGTGTTATGGAATTCCAACTCTTTGCAATGTTATCCATAATTTGTTATGACCCACACAGTTGATTGCCTTTACATAGTCAAAAAAACATAGTTAAACATCTTTCTAGTATTCTCTGCTTTCAGCCATGATTCATCTGACATCAGCAGTGCTATCCCTCATTCCACATCCTCTTCTGAATCCAGCTTGAATTTCTGGCAGTTCCCTGTTGATGTACTGCTGCAGCTGTTTTGGGATTATCTTCAGCAAAATTTTCCTTGTGTGTGATATTAATGATATTGTTTGATAATTGCAGCATTCGGTTGGATCACTTTTCTTTGAAATGGGCACAAATATGGATCTCTTCCAGTCGGTTGGCCAGGTAGCTATCTTCCAAATTTCTTGGCATAGACGAGTGAGCACTTCCAGCATTGCATCCGTTTGCTGAAATATCTCAATAGATGTTCCGTCAATTCCTGGAGCCTTGTTTTTCACCAGTGCCTTCAGTGCACCGTGGACTTCTTCCTTCAGTACCATCAGTTCTTGATTGTATGCTACCTCCTAAAATCTTAACCACTGTAGCTGTCTAAAATAACACTGTTCTCAGTGTAGTCAACCCATCATTAATTCACTTTGGTGGTGTACCTTTAAACCAGGACCAGCTCATCACAGACAAGACAGTGTGATTTAGTGCTTAGGGGTACATTTTCTGCCTCTACTACTTATTAGTTGTGTGACCTAGGGCAAATTTAATGAACTTCTCTGTGCCTCAGATCCCTTTTTAATAAATCATCATAATTCCTACACTGAAGGGTTACTGAGGAAACTAGATGAGTTAGTACATGTTAAGTGTTTGTGAAATGTTTAAAAATAATGCAACCGAACAAATCCCCTACTGTGCCTCGTCCTAGTCATGGTACACATGGGCTACAGTGATATCATTGCTAAGTGAGAGAATATAAGTATAGCCTTTGACACATAGTACTTAATAAACATTATTCCCATCCCCACCCACACTTAAGTGAACTGCCAGGGGCTTTACAGACTCAGTTTCTAAGCATACTAGAAAGTGATTTTCTGGTGGACACATTAACGATTTCTGTATTTTAGGCTGCAGATGGACCCTTTGAGCTGCCTTACTCTGGGTCAGGGTGCTTTTAAAATGAAGAATCTGTTTGGCTCTATTATTTTCATGTCAGTTTCTTATCTAAACAAACGTTTCCATATATATTTTTTGTCCAAGTTTTATATGGATTAAACACATGTAAAAATGCATCATGCTGTGGAATGCAGAAGAACCAGAATTTGTGGCTGTGTGTGACTTCAGGTGTAAGTTAAAGGAAAGGTATGAGGCAATTATATGAATAATTCTTAGAAAAATAGAAACAGGAAATCTCTGAAAATATACTCAAGAAACTATTAGCACTGCTTATCTTCAGAGCAAGATACTGATTGGTGTGGGCACAGAGGGCATTTATTGTATAACCTTTTGTACAAAAATAAAAATAAATAGACAATAATTTTAGAATGTTAAGGATCATGCCAAGCACTTTATAAGCTTTATCTTTAACCCGTTTGAGTTAGTTACTTTGCTCAGTTCTAGTTTACAGTTGAGAAAATGGAGATAACTTGTCCAAGGTTAACCATGATTTCAGGTCCCAAGTTTTCTGTATGCCATTTCCACTGAGATAAATCATCACGAAGCTAGATTTATAAGCCTTAAACAGAAATTGCAAATTGATTTTAGGATATATTTTCTAATCCAGGGAGGGACTATCATTCATTTGATCTTCTTGTGTGCTCGGCTCCTTATAATGCCTTGTCTTTTGTAGTTCTTACATCAACCTTGTGAGTTAGGACTTGTCTTCATCTTCCAGGTAAAGGAACTGAAACTCAGAGAAGTTAGGTAGCTTGGTCACACAGCAGTCAGAGAAGAAGGCGTTTAAACCAAGGGCTTGCATAGCCCTTATGCTTGTAGTTCTGTGGGAAGTTGTAGTCATATGCACAGTTTTGTCTTGTTTTTCTCAACCCCCTGCTTGTCTTGTTTTTCTCATGAGTTCATAGGAAAATGCAAGATCCTCAAAATTGGTCTCATGCAGTTCTGTTTTACCTAGTCAAATACTTGTGCCACTCAAAATAAAAAACAGACTTTCACACTGAGATGAGATACATCTCTTTTCTCTCTTTATCTAAACCCTGTCTACCCTCTCTCTGACAAAATATATCTCATTAGAATATACACATGTGACGTAATTCCTGTGAGAATAGTTTCTGCAGTTCTGCTTTGACAGGGTTGGTTGTCAGGCCCTTAATTATGTGGGACACAGAATTCCTTTTAGATTAGGACTATTTGACAGAGTTTCTTTGGGTTTCCTTGATCTTAGTTGCTTGCAACCAGGATATTCCCTGTCTAGGAGTCACGGGGTGGTACAAACAGAACACTCAGCTGCTAACCAAAAAGTTGGTGGTTCGTATCCACCCAGAGGTGTCTCAGAAGAAAGGCCTGGTAATCTACTTCGGAAAAAATCAGCCTTTGAAAACCGTATGGAGCACAGTTCTACTCTGACACACATGGGGTTGCAATGAGTCGGAACTGACTCAATGAGAACTAGTTTGGTTTTGGTTTATTCCCTGAGTGCACTAACCTGAGGGGACTGACAAATGATGAGGGGAGACCCCCATGCTGAGAATGCTCCCCTTACGGAGAGTGGTTAAGGTGCAGCCACTGTTGGCCTAGACTTGCTGAGAAGTCCCTGGTGGAGACAGAGTGCTGGAGTGCTTGTTGGAGCCCTGGGTTCTAGACTGAGCTTTGCCGTTTGCTGACACTGGGATTCTGGGCAAAACCCATCCCTTCTCTCAGCCTCCATTTCTGTATCTGTGGAATGAGGGAGGTTGGGCTAGGTGGTCTCTAAAGTAGACACAAAACCTAGAAACTGGATTATGGCCTATGGCGGAAGGTGGGTGTATTCTCTACGTACGATACCTGAGTGTTTACTGTGCCAAGCAATATGCCAAGCATGTTTCAGGGATTGTTTGACATAATCCTCACATCAACTCTGTGAGGTGGGTTCTGTTTTTACCCTTATTTCACAGATGAGAAATTGGAGACTCTGAGAGATTCAGTCATCTCCCCCAAGGTCCCACAGCCAGTAAGTGGCAGAGCTGGGATTCAAACCCAGGCCTCCTAGCTCAGAAGCTTGCACATTAACCACTGAGTTCTACTGCCCTGATGCTAAAAGAATTACCCACCATCATACTGCCCAGAGAGAGACCATTGTCTATGCAAATATATTCACATGCATACAGTAAATAAAAATTGGATCTTACTACTTGTACTGTTGTGTAATATTTTTTTACTTAACAATATTCTCTGAAGTTTATCTCCATTTTTAAAGTAACAACCCTCACTTCCCTCTTGGAGCATTCTCCCCCTAGAGCTAGGCGGAGTGAGGGGTGGGGTGCTAAGAAAAGCACAGGGCAGCTTGGGGCTGACTGTTAAGGATATGTCCATGCCAGGGCTTTTAAATAGCCCCCAAACAGCCAGATCCTATTCAGAAAAGAGAGGAAGAAAAAAAGAAAAAAAAAAAAATTTTTCTTGGCTGTGTTTTGTAGCTTCCATTAGCTTAACTGTCATCAAGAACAATGCTGAGTCAGGACCTGAATTATCTTTTTCTCTGGTTGGGTACTTGCCTTTGGCTTGCTGCCATTCTCTGTGTTCTACAGGGTGAAGACAGGTCTCCACCTCATCCATCTCTCAACAAAGTGACTCGCATAGGTGATAGATATCCTATATATATTTTAATGGAGAGTAATATAGCATACGGTTTAGGCGAATGCATTCAAGTCCTGGCTCCGAAACTGATTGTGTCCTTGAGCATGTTATTTAGTTCTGAGCTTTAGTTCATCTGTAAAGTGCAGTTTCTGAGACTACCTCCCGCATAGGGCTGTTGTCAGGGTGAAATGAGATAAGCATGGAAAGTGCTTAGCACAGTGCCAAGACATCTGCCCTATGCTAGGCTGTGCTCTTCAGGGGCACATGGGGTCATGTTGCTGCTCCCAGGCCACTTGGTGGGCTACCTCGGACCTCTCTGTCTAGACCTGTGTCACCATGAAGAACCTGGGGAACTCTGGGACTTGCTACCTTCGAGGCTCCCTGGGAACAGGGTCATAGGTCTCCTCTCAAATCCTCAAAATTATCTGTGGGAGATTTGTCCTCCCGTTCACCCGGAACTTGGCCCCCCGAGAGGCAGGATGCAGAGCCCCTTCTCTGGGATGCACCAGCATGTATAATTTTTTTTTTTTTTTGCTTTCCTTATTATTTCTTCCTTCCCAGAAAGCCTATAGAATTTTTATGTAGCTTGGAGCAGAGGAGGGGGAGTTGTTGGATAAGGAAGCCATCTCCTATCATGCATTCTTGCAAATATTTTAACTAATTTAAAGATAGGCTTTGAAACTCAAAAGCCAAGCATTGACTTCTTTGTGCATTGTGTTCTAATATTTCAAAGTAGTATCCTGCCACGGTAGCTGGGATTTATTTGATGGAGTCTACTGAAGAACTTAATACCTTTGGTTGTCTGCCTAATATCTTATTGGCTATTTTTTAGACTCTCTGTGGGCACCATGAGCCTGTGAGCGCCTCAGTCCTTGGTACCTGGAACAGTGTCTGCCTGACATAGAGTAGGCACCACATACATGCCTACTGAGTGACAGTCTGTTTTCCACAGAGACATTCTGCTCAGCTTGTTAAATATGATTTTTTTTAAAGATCCTCGATGGTAGTTTTGCTGCATAGAAGAGATTATTCAGAAGTTACTTTGATTTTAAATTAGTCTTTGATTTATTAAAGTTAGAATTAAAAAATCCCTTGTATTCCTTAAGCTTTTAAGTTTAGGTTATCAATCTTATTATTTTGTTTATAAGCCCAGCATATTATAACAGTCACTTTAAGGGACCTTTGATTAATATTTGGTTCCATTTACAAACTTAGTTAAACTGCTTTTATAAATTTAATATATTCAATTTCCTTTTAAGTACTGTAATTGTGTGATTTAAGAAAACCTTCCTGAATACTTAAATAACTCTCTTATAAATCTAATACATTAAACTTATAAATATGGTAAACCTTTATTTCTTTTAAACCGTTCAGTTCTGTACATAAACTTTTTATGATTTCAACTTAAAATCACAAGTCTAAATCAATTGCAGATCTAAAATTAGAAACACAAGGATGACCTCTTACTCTAGTAGGCTAAATTCTCTTTAATACTACAAGTACATAAAATACAAAAAAATGCACACACTCTTTAACCTGAAAATATTAATACTGTAGGTCTGAGGTACTTAAATATTTCTCTACTTATTTTTAAATTGTCCCAGAGTTAAAAGATGCTGATGCCTGAAGAAAATAACCATGCCATCCCAATAACCTTCCTTCTCTTTCCTTTTTCTCCCCTATTTGTTTGTTCCCCAACCAACCTGACTACGTGTCAATCAGGCCTTGCCACCAGCTGGCTCTGTGACCTCAGCTAAAGTTACTGCCCTCTTAGGGTTTCCATTTACTTTACCTATAAAAAGATGGATAGGTTAGGTTATATGATCTCCAAGGTCTTGGCCATAAATTCTGGGTTAGGTTATATGATCTCCAAGGCCTTGACCATAAATTCTGGAATTGTGTATTTTCTGTTTACTCACTAGTAAATGGTTTTCCATTTAGGCTAATGGCAGTGAACAAAATTACTGCAAAACAGCATCCACTGCTCATGTAAAGCTGCCATCACAGAGAATGCTTACTATTTCATGTATTATATTTGCAGTCTCTCCTGTTATAATGTTACTCATTTGGTTGCGTGGACCCTAATGATGTTCACAAACTACTCGAAGTTTTTTTTGTCTCAGAGCACAGGCAGTCAAGAAGTCACATCTGGGAACGTCTATGAAGAGTTTTTAAACCAGGAGGCTCCATTTGTAAAGTATATGTTCTAGTTTATTTTGAAAATGTCTCTAATTAATGGTTTATGTCATTGCTACTCCTTCTGAGAACTGGACTGAATTAACCTCTTTATATCTGCCATTTTATGCCTGGTTTCTGAAATAGCAAATAAATAATAAATGAGTGAGTGGAAGGTGGTATATATAACAGTAAAGATTGAGGGCTTTAGATTAGACCTCCTTTGGTTTAAATCCCAGCTCCGCTCCTTAAAAGCATGTGACTTTGATTAATGACTTTATGCCAACAAATTTGACAACTTAGATGAAATGGACAAATTCCTAATCAGATACTAACTACTGAAACCGACTCAAGAAGAAATAGAAAACCTGAACAGACCTATAACAAGTAAATAAATTGAATTTGTAATTAAAAATCTTCTCACAAAGAAAAACCTAGAACCAGATGGCTTCACTGGTGAATTTTATCAAACATTTAAAGAAGAAATAATACCAGTACTACAGAAACTTCTCCAGAAAATCAAGGAGGATGGAGCATTTCCCAACTCGTTCTGTGAGGCCAGTATCACCCTAATACCAAAGCCAGAAACAGATGTTACAAGAAAGGAAAACTACAGACCAGTACCTCACTTGAATATAGATATAAAAATTCTCAACAAATTAGCAAACCAAATCCAACAGTATACCAAAGAGATTATATACCATGACCAAGTAGGATTTATTCCAGGAAGATTGCAAGATTGGCTTAACACCCCAAAATCAACTTATATACTGTATTAACAAAATGAGCAAAAACCACATGGTCATCGTAATAGATGCAGAAAAAGCGTTTGTGATAAAATAACCATTTGTGATAAAACTGTTGACAAACTTGCAGTAGACGGGAACTGCCTCATCCTGGTAACAGGTACCTATGAAAAGCCTAAAGAATATCTGCTTTGGGCATTGTGCTCTTTTAAGAACTATCTTTATGGGATCAAATTGGCAACTCAAAAAATTAGATAGGAAACTTAGGGGTCAGTGAGTTTTTGTTAACGAGTGAGGAACAATTTGGAAAAGGAGAGTGAGAATGGTTGCACAACTTGAAGAATATAATCAATGTCACTGAATTGTACATGCAGAATTGATGACTTCTGCTGTGTATGTTGTCCAGAACAACAGCAACAACAAAAAACAACCTACAGTGAACGTTATACTTAATGATGAAAGGCTGAATGTTTTCCCCCTAACATCGGGAACAAGGCAGGGAGATCCATTGTCATCACCTCTTCTGTTCAGAGTTTTACTGAAGTTCGAGCCAGTAAAGTCAGGTTTAAAAAAAAAAAAAAAAAAAGCATCCAGATTGGAAAGGAAGAAGTAAATATATTTTTATTCACAGATGACATAATACTGTATATCAGAAATTCTAAGGATTCCACCAAAAACTGTTAGGACTGATAAATAAGTACAGCAAGGTCATAGGATATATGATCTATATATAAATATCAATTGTATGTATATATATAAGCAATGAACAATCTGAGATGAAATTAAGGATACAATTACATTCACAGTAGCATAGAAAGTAATAAAATACTTAGGAATAAATTTTTAAAAGAAATGATAAAACTTATACACTGAAAATTACAATATGTTGCTGAGGGAAACTAAAGAAGATTTAAGTAAATGGAGAGACATTCCATGTTTATAAATTGGAAAACTCGATATTGTTAAGTTGGCAGTTCTTCCCAAATTGATCTATAGATGCAGTGCAATCTCTATTAAAATTCTAGCAGGATTTTTTTTTTTTTTGCAGAAAATGACAAGGAGATCCTAAAAATTTATGTGGAAATGCAAAACACTTATTTTCAAATAATTTTGAAAAAGACCAACGAAGTTGGAAGGTTTTTATCTCCCAATTTAAAAATTTACAATAAAGCTATGGTTATCAAAACAGTGTGGTAGTGACATAAGCATAGATATATAAATCAATAGAACAGAATTGAGAGTCTAGAAACAAATCTTTATAGTCAATTGATCTTTGACAAAGGTGCTAAGGCAGTTTTTGAGGGGAAAGGATAGTCTGTTTAACAAATAGTTCTGGGACAATTGGATATTCATAGGCATAAACTCATACCATACACAAAAATTAACTCAAAATGGGTCATAGACTTAAACTGAGAGCTAAAACAACAAAACTTTTAGAAGACAGGTAGATGAGAATCTTTGAGACCATGGGTTAGGTGAAATTTCTTAGATATAGCACCAAAAGCACAGCCAATAAAAAAAAAGTTGATAAATTGGACCTCATCAAAATTCAAAATTTTGCATTTCAAAAGACACAATAAGATAATGAAAAGACAAGACATAGACTGGAGTGGCTGGTGAATTCAAATGGCCGACCTTTTGGTTAGCAGCCATAGCTCAGAACCACTGCACCACCAGGGCTCCAAAAAAAAAAAAAGAAAAAAGCAACAACTATACAACATTGCAACTCTACTCTTAGGTATCTACCCAAGAGAAAATGTAAATTCATATAAAGACTTGCACACAAATATTCATGGTAGCATTATTCATAATAGCCCCAAACTGGAACAACCTAAATATCCATCATCTGGTGAACAGATAGACAAAATGCGGTATGTCCATATAGTGGAATACTATTCAGCTGTAAAAAGCAACGAACCACAGACATAGATACTACATCATGGATGAATCTCAAAGACAGTATGCTAAGTGAAAGAAGTCAGACACAAGAGACCACATATTTTATGATTCAATTTATATGAAACTTCTGGAAGAGGTAAATTCACAGAAACAAAGTGGATTAGTGGTTGCCTGGGACTTGGGACGTGCACAGGGATTAACTATAAATGGACGTGAGGAAATTTATTGGAAGGACAGAAATGTCCTGGACCTGATTTATGGTGATGGTTGCACTGCTTGATAAAGTTACTAAAAATCATTGAGTTGTACACTTGAATTGGGTCAATTTTATGATATGTGAAATATACTTCAAAGTTGTTAAAGAAAAAGTAGGTGACTTTGGATAGGTGACTTTTCTATGTTTTCATTTTCATCTGTAAAATGGGGACAGTGAGAGTATTTACTTCATTGAGTCATTAGCAGATTAGATGTGATAATATATACATAATGTTTAAAATTAGAATGCCTGACATATAGTAAACATTCAATTAAATATTAGTTTATATGATTATTATGAAACATCAGAAAAAAGATCTGAAAGAACAGGTTTTGTGTTTTTTTTTTTTTGTGGAAGATGGTATAATATATTAAAAGCCACTTACCTCTTTTCTAACCCTAAATTCTGTAACGTAGCACTGAAAAACTGATAGGAAAGAAAATTAAACTTGGAGGAAATAGCTAAAATTTGGCCAAATAGGCAAAGAATTCAGTTTAAGGGATAATGAAACTAGGATTATTTCTATTTAGTAAATCCTGATGTTGTACAAGTGAACGATTTTGTTAGCCAAAAGTAAACTTGCAACAAGATGCAGGAAAATTTTTTTTTTTTAATTTAAAATGTAAATTTGAAATAATGTATGTAAAACATTTACAGGGTTCTGAAGTCAAAACTACACAGCAGGGTACCTTCAGAGATGTCTGCCTTCCATCCCTGTTCTCTCTACCTTGTCCCCTCCATCCCTCTATCAGCAACCATTAGTTTTTGGATTATCCTTCCATCTGTCCTTTTTTGAAAATATAAGCAAATAGGTATATTTTATCATATTTCTCCCCCCTTTCTTTCCTCAAAGCACCATACAAGTTATCTGTGCCCAGTAAAGAAAAATTTGGAAGTTCAGACAAACAAAACAAAAATACTCCTAATCCCAAGCCCCAGAGATAACCAATTATAAACCAAATTAGCATTGAGTAGGTATGCTTCTAGACTTTTTCAGTGAACATAAACACCCTCCTCCCCAACACACATGCATATTTAATTTCTTTGTCTCTTAACCCTTCAAAGGAGATTTAATCTTTTCTGTTTTTTAGGTCTTATCTCTTAACTTTGCTGTTTGCCTCTCAGACCATATAGATGTTCTTTTTTTTTCTGTTTCTCCATCAAAATTAGCTTTTTAAAAATTTCTCTCTATAGTGTTTACCTTACAAATAGAAAATCAAGCTTTATTTTAAATAAATATACTAGAAGACCCCCAAATTTGCTTTTCATGATCTTCTAAGCCATTAAACTGTCCTCTATGTGTTTGCCAAGGGGCAGTTTATTGACTCTTAAGGGAAAAAAGTCTACCAGATCAGGTGGAAAATGTTCTTGGGGAGATTGGTTTGGCAGAAATGAAAATTAAGCAGATTCTGTGTGATCACTGTTCTGCTATTCAAAGGGTATATTGGAAAAAAGTAATTTTTAAAAGTGCTTTCTGTGATCTTGGTTGCCTACATCTTATTCTATTACAAATACCAACACAGAATATCTAATTAGAAACTGAAAATTTAAATATCTGAATGTTTCAGCATCACGTACCAAAACATAATGCCTAGTAATTAATGGAATTTAGAATTTTCTGCGTGGAGGAATTTTGACATTTTGCATACTAAAGTTGTGTGACTGGGATGGAGGGGGGGTGGACATTTCTTCCTGCCATGGGTCACTGGAATCTAAGACCATGTGGGAGTAACTTAATTATCTTGTTTTATTTAATTAAAATTTTTTAAGAGAAACATATGAAGGATAAATCTACCTGATTATTAATTTAACAAATGGAAACAGAAAACTTAATTTATAATAAATTAAAATTTAAACTATGCTATTATGTTATCGTCAGTTCAACTAGGTGGTAAAATGGTGGCCTAGAGGTGGTATGCAGTAGAGAGAAGTGAATAATAGACCAGGAAGGAGGGAGGGAGACGGAAGTGAAAGGAAGAAGGAAAAGTGAAGAAGACAGATAAAAAGGCGGAAGGTGGGCAGACATAGTTTAAAGACCATCCCCAGCAGCAGAAGAGGAATAAGTGTAGAAAAAAAGAAGTTTTTTATTGTCTTAGTTTCCTGGTGCTGCTGTAACAGATTTACCTCAAGTGTGTGGTTTGAAGGAACGGAAGTTTATTTTCTCACAGTTTAGGAGGCTAAAAGTCCGAATTCAGGGTACTGGCTCTAGAGGAAGGCTCTCCTTCTGTCGTCTCTGAGGGAAGATCCCTTTCAGTTTCTGTAGAGCTGGCATTCCTTGACTCCTTTGGGGATCTCCACATGGCATGTATCCTCTCCTCCACTTATGCTTGCTTTTCTGTGCCTAACCTGCTGTGCCTAATCAGCCCTGGTGGCACAGTGGTTAAAACACTCGACTGCTAACCAAAAGGTCCGCCATTGGAAACCACCAGTGGCTCCATGGGAGAAAGATGTGGCAGTCTGTTTCTATAGAGAATTATAGCCTTGGAAACCCTGTGGGGTTGCCATGAGTCAAGAGGGACTCCACGACAGTAGGTTTAATCTGATATTTATATATCTCAAAAGTGAGTAGGTTCAAGACAACCCTATACTGATACGGCCTCATTAACATAACAAAGAAAACCCTATTACAAAATGGGATTGTATCCACAGGTAGAAAGGTTAGGATTCCAATACATATTTTGGGGGACACAATTCAATCCATAATAGTTACGAAAATCTTGCAGAGAGCAATTTGACAGTATCATTTTAGAGAGAAAATATCAAAAATTTAAGTTACCTCACTCTTTAACCTAGCGATAGTACCTCTGGGTATCTGTGCTACAGAAATACTCACATGGGCATGCAAGGATGTTTATTGCAGCAAGTTTATATTAGCAAAAACTATAGACAATTTACATGTCTAAGAGTAGAAAAAAGATTGAATAAAGGTATATCCATTCAGTGGAATTCTAGGTAGCCATTAAAAAGAGTAAGTTTGTTATTTTTCCACACCAGTAAACATAAGTAGAGCTATGTTTACTGATGTGGAAAAATAACACATATGTGGTTAAGTGGAAAAAGTATGTGGTGGGACATTATCTATAGTATGGTTTCAATTTTGTAAAAAGGCAGTGTGTGCATATTTATACATAAAAAACAGTTTGAATGAATACACACTAAACTCTTAATACTTTTGGATGGGAATGCTTAAGTTGTCACAACGACATTTATTTGTCTTTGAGAAGATGAAAATGAGAGAATAAGTAATGTGCTTGAATGTATTGGGAAGAGATTTCACAATTGAGATTGAATTGTTCTCTAAATTCTGGTAGAAACCCGGACATAATTCATTTTAGGGCTGTATCAAGCCTGTGGATTTCTGTTTCCCATCCTAGTGGCTACAGACAGAGCCCAAACAAAAAACCAAACCTACTGCTGTTGAGTCGATTCTGACTCAGTGACTCTATAGGACAGAGCAGAACTGCCCCATAGGGTTTCTAAGGCTGTAAATCTTTACAGAAGCAGATTGCCACATCTTTCTCCCATGGAGCGCCTGGTGGGTTTGAACCACCGATCTTTTGGTTAGCAGCTGAATGCTTTAACCACTGTACCACCAGGCCTGCTCCAACAGAGTCCAGACCTATGTAATTCCATTCTTAGCTATTAATAGACAATTTTTATTAAAATAGTGACATTTTTGGGTGAGCCTCTGAAGGACAGGAGATTTCCTCATTGGTAATTTGAAGATAATAATCCTTGCCTGAAAGGATTATTTTGAGTGTTAAATGTAGTGACAATATAAAATGCCTAGTTCAGTGCCTAGCACAAGGTTGGAGTTCCTAAATGGTTAGCTATTATTGTTACTGATATTTTGGAGAAGTTAAAGATCAACTTTTCATTTTTCTAGCTCTTTATTTTCTTTATTTATGTTCCCTACCCTTGTAGCATTGCAAGCAATTTGATATATGGAATTCCCATCCACTACCATCGAGTCAATTTCAACTACTAACGACCCTATAGGTCGGAGTAGAACTGCCCCATAGGGATTCCAAGGCTGTAAATCTTTATAGAAGCCGACTGCCACATCTTTAGAGAGCGGCTGGTAGGTTAGAACTGCTGACCTTTTGGTTAGCAGCCAAGCACTTAACCACTGTGTCACCATGGCTGCTTATATGGGACTAGAAGTAGACAGAAATATGTAAGATTTCATGCTAGACCATCATAGCTCAGGTTCTGTGTCTGTATGGAGAGCAGCCTTTCATTCACTTTGACTCCTCACCACAGCTCACTTATTTACCTGACCATTTGTGTTGGTCATTGAGGCAGCTAAAAAAAAATTTATGTTCATTTCCTGAGTACAGGCTTTTAATTTTAAAATGCCTTATGTAATTTTGGAACATTTTTATTATTTTTAAATGAATCAACTTTAGACACATTAACTTTATTCTGAGAGATGACATTAGGCCATGTTCTTGTGTCTGTTCTCTTGAGTAAATTGAATGTACTTCCACATTCTTAAAATGTCATTATAATAGCTTCATAATTACAAGTGATGCTTTTTAAATGTGTTGATTTCTCAGGAAAGATTGACTCTGACTTTCAGTTTTTATGAGTTTTGCTGGTTTCTTAATGCTTCAGCTTCAGCAGCTTGTAGGGAGAAAAAGGTGGAGTTACCCAAACAGCCAGTTCAGCTGTAGACGTTATAAAAGCCAGGCGGCATTTGCACGTGGTTAGCACTGCATGGCAGGAAAGAGGCTGTTGTGTTCCTTATCGTATTTATTTAATGATTTCATTTAATAATTGAGAAAATGATGTACTTAGAAGAAAATTGCCATTCAGTGGAGAAATCGAAATAGTACCAAGTTAAGGTTCTCTGGAGAAACAGAACCAGTGAGATATATTTGTGTGCGTGTGTGTGCGTGCACATGTGTGCATGTATGGAGAGAGAGATATTGACTGATTTACTTCAAGGGATTGACTCACACAATTGTGGGGGCTGGCAAGTCCAAAATGCATAGGTCAGGTGGCAGGCTGGAGACTTCTGCAGGCTTGCATCTGTAGATCAGGCTATGGGAAGAGTGCAGAATATAGAGAGTGAGACTTCTGCCAAAATATCTACTTACAGTCTGGAGACAGAGCAAACCCTAAAGAAACTCCCTTTTCAACTGGTTGACCAATTATATTTTATTAGATTAAATTATGAAAGGTGATTACATTACATTATGAAACAGCAACTAGACTAGTGTTTGGCCAACGAACTGGGAACCATAGCATAACCAAGCTGACACATAAAATTAACCATCTCAAGTACATTTGCATTTTTTGAAACTTTTTTTTTTTAACAAAGAACCAAGGTTTCCCTTAAATTTAATAATAATTCAGCCCCTCTGTCCAGTATTAGGAACCTCAGATACATTATCATTGGTTCCATGCCTGTAATAGGGAAATAGGATACCATATATGAGATACGTGCTGCTCCTCACTCCAGACCCTTCCCCAATACCCATGGTGGGCATCATTAATCATTTAGCAAATGTTTTTCCACTGAGCCTGGACATGACCACAGAATCCGTTTAAATACTAAGCTGCAGATAGCCACTTTGCGGTCAAGGACTACAGAGGAGGAAACCCATCAAACTTCTAAGATTTATCAATTTATTGACAACCTATCTAGCCACTTTAGCCAAATCCAAATCATTCCTAAATCAGCTAGTTCAGTTTTTAAAAATCAGCCAAATTATGTTTGGACACACTTAAGTAAAAACAGTTAAATCTTGGCAAAGATTTTTACTTTTCAGACCATTGCTTCAGCCCAACATTGGCAAAGTTTGGCCAGTTTGAACAGCTAACTTTATAAGTAAACCCAGGGAACAGGAGCATGACATGAAGTAAAGTTAACTTGTGAAACAGCTGACACTTCTGCAAGATTGTATCAGCTAAGTGTTGTTGTGTCCTCAACTTCTCGTCTTTGAAACATTTCTCTCTGACCTTCATTCTTTGCCGTCCTCCTGGCAGATAGTATACTTGCTGTTTTCCACTCTATGAAAATTCATCACCGTATCCCAGCCTTATGGCAGATGGAGAGATCTGTGGCCTGACATCTTTTTGGAGATTTTTCCCTGCCCGTCACTATTTGTTGAATAGTTTTATAACTTGGGTTAATTTAGTATGGAAGGAAGAATAAATCTAACTCTGATATCATATACCAATTATAGCCCTAAAAATACCTTAGGTTCATCTCTTACACATGGTTAGGGTAAATGGCACATGGGAGCTGTGGAATGTGTGTTCTCCTTTTTTCCTACACTCCGCTTGCTCACATTGTACCACAGTTTGGAATGACTGGAAGGCCCTAGTCTGGACACCCAGGGTTATAGGACCCCCTCTGCCTCCCCTTTGCTGTGTCCTTTCAGTCCCCTTTGTTAGATACAGAAACAGAGCTGGGGTCAGGGGAGCAGAGCATGAGGCTTCTTTCCCCCAAGCACCTGCTCAAAGACTTTTTTTTATTAAAAGTTTTCATAGTAACAGTGCTGACATGTGCTGTTCAGCCTATGAGGAAATGACATTAAGAGAAACAGTATGAAATCAGCACATGAAATGCAGAGATATGGTCAAAAAAGTTTCATTTTTAGATGCTTGCTTCCTTCCCAACAACCAAAGCCTTTTTCCTGTCCCTTCCCCTGTTGGGCCCCACTTCCAGGCCCAGTCACTTTCGTGTTAGCTCCTGGCTCGGCCTCTGATTGGCCTCTTTGTGTGGATATGCGTGCTCTGCCTATTCATGAACTTGAGACATGCTGTAGGTATCAATGTGGCCCGGCAGATGTGCGCATAAGTGCACTCAGTATGCTGTCTGTGTCCTTTATCAAGAGCTGCCAGCTCCTTCTCTCTTGCTCATCATTGCCCGCTAAGGTGCCCTGGCAGCCTGAGGCTTGAAGCAGTGCCCCAATTTGCAGTTTCCAGGACAGCTCAACTCCTCAGGCAGTGAAGGCCATGTAATGACTGACTAATTCATTCCCTTTTATTTTGAAATTCAGAGAAGTTTTTATTAAATTCCTTACAACAGGACTTTTGATCTAAACTGTCTCTTAATCTTGTGTTTGATAAATAATTTTCACCAAAAGTGTTGCATGCACTAGTCAGTGATTACTAATGCCTCATATGCATATGAAATTAATATCCCATATGGTTTGGTCCTATCATTTAGGCCTAAGCCAACAGGAGGAGGCATGCTGATTTGAGCAGAAGTTTGGGTTGCGAATGGAATATACTACTGAGACAGCAAGACACAGTAAAAGGAAGACTTTCAGTACTTGGATGCTGTAAAACAGTGGCGTCACTAGAGGAGTGCAGGGATATGGACCACACGGGGTGACACTGTCAGAGGGGATGACACCAGAATGACCACAGGGTCCATGGTGGTGGTGCGGGTGGGCCAGTGCCGCCAGGGGGAGGGGCCACCAAGGAGATGGTTCATGCGCTTGATGGTTAACTGAAAGGTTGGAGGTTTGCGTTCACCCAGATGTGCCTCAGAAGAAAGGCCTGGCAATCTACTTCTGAAAAATCAGCCATTGAAAAAATGTAAAATACAACAAAGTTTTTATTTAGGATAACCAGAGGCAGAATTTGGCTCAGAACCAAAAAGAACTGTTGTTGACTCTGTTCATTGAGGGGCCTCAGAGTGGACCAGTGGTAGACACCCAACCAGCCTGGTTGCAACATCATTTATGTTTTAGCAAATCCCAGTAGAGAACATCCTTTTCTATTCTACTTGCTAACATTCTGCATTGCACAGAATTAGAAAATACCCCTGAAGATTCTTCCTGTCTCTGCTAACCTATGCCGCTTGTCATCATTCTCTTTACTCTTCCCCATTCCTAATTAGCAGGAGCCATGTTCTGCTTGAGAGTGTTACATATTTTGGTGATTAGTAGCTACTTCACAAGAACGATGGCAAAACATAGCTATTAGTTCTATTATTGATTTATTTCACTCTCACCTTGTTCCAAAAAGGATTTAAGGAGGGTTGCAAAAATACATGCAGCGCAACAAGATGAAACAAAGATTAGTAAGTGGGGAAATTGGAGCAAAGGCAAAATCAGGATGGGATAAATAAACTGGGAGCACAAGATGTACTCTATGAAACTCTGAGCCCTTGCCAGGGCAGGCCACAAATTTGGCCCTCGATTTCTAGCAGCCAGCTCGAAAGGGGGAAATGTTCACTACCATGGGTCACAAGTCAGTTGGTCAGAAACAGCACAGTAATTCCTGAAACCTAGACCAGAGAGAATTTCTCCCATGAGTCTCCAGGAAAAGGATGCATGTGTAATGTATTGAGCAGTATCCTCAGTAGCATCCTCCCAGAAGATGTGACAGGTTCTTCAGGGCAGTGTCTTCTCACATCCTTTTGTACTGGCCTGTGGCATCATACTCCAGTAAAAAACACTCTTCAGGGGATCAAAAAGGTGTATTTCTGGTTGGCTGTGTGTTGCTGGTTTAACCAAGGGATAGATTAAAAGTAGAGGAGGAGATGGACAGGCAATCTTCCATAAACGTTGTTTCCTCTCAGCTGAGCAGAGGCAGACATTAAACTTTAGTTTTTAGTTTAATCCCCGCACCCCACCCCCACCCCACAGCCGCGCCTCTGTGCTTTAGTGAAAAGGTGCCAGAAAGGTCAGGACATTTGTAGAGAGCTTTCAGGTCTGGGAAGGAGCTTCAGTCTCCCTTTTTGTGTTTGGAGCTCTAAAAGGAGAAGCTGGCAGGCTTAGCAGAGAAACTGGCAGGAAGGAAGGGGGCATGGGTATGTGTGATGTGTTGCAAGGGAGTGGTGAGTCTTGGGTTTCTCCAGGGTGGGAATAGTCCTCTCCCGGCAGCAGGAGCAGTTGAGCTCTTCAGTGCTGTTTCTTTCAAGGGTGCCTGGGTCGGGCGGGTCAGTGGGTGGAGGAAGTGCCCCTCCCAGTGCTGAGGGATTCTTGATGGATGCCACATGAGCCATGTTGGCTGGGGCCTCAGTCATCCAGGGGGTTAGCGGTCATCATTTTGGGCTCCCACTCACATGCAGGCCTCCAGCAAGGCCCTGAACGACATGTTGTAAACAAAGGTCACTGATGCTGCCCCCAGCAAGCCAGCACCTGCATCTCAAAAGACTCTGAAGCTTCAGATGGATTTGGGAACCCCTCCAAGCTCCAGCAGTAGGCCACTTTTGTTTTTTCTAGTGGCATTGTCCTAGTGAAGTTTTGGCAGGAAAAGGAGATAATGAACATGTGTTCTTCCAAGAATTCGCCACTTCATTCTCCACATTGCAGTCACAGTGAGCTTTCTGACACATAAATCTCATCATGTCACTTCCTGCTGAAACCCCCTCAGTGGCTTCCCAGGCCACCAGCTTATCTCTGCAGCCTCAGCACTGCCCATAGCCTTCCCCCACCTGCCATTACTCCACACTTTTCAGTTCCTTGAATGTCCCATTTTCTCTTTCTTCCTCAGGCCCAGGCATATGCTATTCCTTCCTTTTGGAAAACTCTTTTTACCCTTTTCATCCATTACACTGCTATATCCCTACTTATATACTGTGTATGCCTGTATAACTTCAAGTTGTTAGGTGCCATCGAGTCAGTTTCAACTCACAGTGACCCCATGTGACAGAGTAGAACTGCCCAATGGCATTTTCTAGGCTATGGTCTTTACAGGAGTAGATCTCCAGGTCTTTCTCCTGCAGAGCTGCTGAGTGGGTTCCAACCACCAACCTTTCGGTTAGCAGTGAAGCACTTAACCACTGTACCACCAGAGCTCTTTAACTTAAAGTTATAGCCCAGAAATTAATTCCTCCAAGGAGTGGTCCTGGACCATCAGACCAGATTAGGTACCTGTGCTAAATGCTCCACAGCATTCTATGCATTCTCCAACTGCAGCACTGTATCAGTTAGGGTAATGCCAGCTGCAAAGACAGGCCCCAACTTTCCCATGGTTTAATGCAGTAGAATTTTATTTCTCACTCACCTAACCATCCAAAGCATGTGCTCCTGGCTGTTAGCCAGTTTTCCCCACAGGATAGTTCAAGGCTGCAAGCTCTGTCCGTATTGTAGCTCTGCCGTCCTTTGGGGCCTCAGAGTGCTCAGCAGCCAGCTGGGGCAGAAGGGGAGTGAGGGGCTGGAAGGCACATCGCCTCTTCCTGCCTTAACACGGAGACATCTTGTGTCTCTTCCATTCCAGTTCCATTGGCATGAGTAAGTGCCACCTAGTTGCCTGGTGATGCAAATGGTTAAATGCTCAGCTGCTAAATGGTTCAAACCCACCCAGCGGCTCCATGGGAGAAAGACCTGGCAATCTTCTCCTGTGAAGATTATAGCCTAGAAAGGCCTATGGGGTAGTTCTAGTCTGTCACATGGGGTCACTATGAGTTGAAATTGAGTGGACAGCATCCAACAGCAACAGCAGTTGCCAAAGGCAGCTGCTCCCCAGTGATAATGTTATAATATAGAAGGGGGAGCTTGGATTTTGGTGAGCACGTAGCTTCTTGTATTTCTTGTTGTAATCGTCTGTGATTCAGCTAGACTTAGCTCTGTGAGAAGAAGGACTGTGACAGCCTGGCTCACTGTTACAGCCCTTTTGCCAACATCATGCCTGGCACATAATAGGCACACGGACTGCCTGATGAGTAAGACCAGTCAGTGCTTGGCTGAGGAGAGAGCGGGCCATGTAGACAATCCATCCTCTTAAAGCTCCACCCCACACTGTGCATGTGTTCTGAAAGAGAAGGAGCCAGCAAGCCGGTTTTCCTTGCTGCTACTGCCCGGCAAGCCCCTCTAAAAAGCACCAATTCCCTTTACAAAGAAAGGCATTCATTGTGAGCAGAGAGGCTCCATAATCACAGGTGCCTGCAAAGGAGCTTGCCTCCTCTTAGGTGATGAGCCCTTCTGATTAAAGACTTGTTATTGGTACTTTATGGGGCAGAGAGAAAATGTGCTGCTGTTAGTACTGGCATTGTATCTCCATTGCACATCTGGCACCTGCCTCTGAGTCCAAGGAGTTGGGTGGTGAATGCATGTTTTTTTTTCTCTTTATGAGCCAGCTACATCTTTAAAATGTCTCTTTACAAGTCATCTATGTTGGTGGAAACATATAATAGTAAGAAGGCAATCATCTCTTAGATTGTCTGGGTAGAAAAGAAGGAATGAATAGACATGATGTATAATTGACATGGGAAATATAATTAACTATCTCAAGCAGTGTGGTTCTGTTTCTGAACACCTCCAGGTAGGATAGTAATGCCTTGACTTTGAAATTGCAGCCTTCTCCTTTACTATCTACCACCTGTTATGAATTGACTTGTGTCACCCTAAAAATATATGTTGAAATCCTAACCCCTGTACCTGTAAATATGACCCTGTTTGGAAAGAGAGGTTTTTATTTTGTTATGTTAATGAGTTCATATCAGTGTAGGGTGGATCCTAAACCTAATCACTTCTGAGTTATAAAAAGAGCAGAATAGATGCAGGGACGTGCACAGGGGAAAGACAGATGATGTGGGAGGACCTGTCTACAAGCAAAGGAATGCCAAGGATCACCAGCAGACACCAGAAAGTAGGAGAGAGGCTCACAAAAGGAATCGGCATAGCCAAGACCCTGATTTGGACTTTTAGCTTCCAGTTCTTTAAATTTCAGTTCTTTAAAGCCACCCACTTGTGATATTTCTGTTAAGACAGCACTTGGTAACTAAGACAAGGCCCAAAAAGTGACCCCAAATAATGTTGCAAACGATGGCACTCAAGCAGCCTATCCCCACCATTTTATATTGGGAAGAAGTCCAGTACCCGTCTCCAAGGCCCCTCTCTTCTAATAAGTCCATGAACCCCAGGACTGACACAGTCCAAGGAGTCAGTATTCATTACTGTCTTCTGTCTGCCACTGTCACTGCCTTTGCATCCCTGCAGAACACAGGGAGTCTGATAGTCCTGGGCAGCCCCCATTCAGTGCAGGGGACATTGCGGAGGCCGAGGCATAAGTCACTGTTTGTAGCCTGGCCCGTTTTGTGAGGGTTTGAGAGAAAAAAGGAAGCCTCCCTCCTTCCTTCCTAGTGGTCCATTCAGTGGTCAAGTTACAGCTCTCTACTGAGATAGTCATATACCCCAGGAGGTAAGATTTCTACCTGCAAGAGAGCCAGGTTAGGGCCGCTTCTATAGTCAGCCCTCAAGGACCCAAAACTGCCTCGCTCTGCTAATGGTCCGAGAGCCAGCCCACTAGACCTGGTGCCGTGCACCCTCAAGGTAAAGTTGAGTATAATCCCACTGTCCTTCCCTTAAGGAGCCCTGGTGGTATAGTGATTAAGCACTTAGCTGCTAACCAAAAGGTCAGTAGTTTGAACCCACTAGCCACTCCACAGGAGAGGGATGTGACAATCTGCTTCCATATAGATTACAGCCTTGAAAACCCTGTGAGGCAGTTCTGCTGCCTTATAGGGTCGCTATGAGTTGGAATTGACTTGACAGCAATGGGTTTTGGGTTTAGTCCCTCCCTCCCCCTCTGCTTTGTTTATGGCCACTCCAGACCTTAACAGGTCCCTGTGACTTTGAACCTCAGAGAGGTCCTTAGTTTTTTTACCCTGGGAAGGCCCAGATTATCCCACCCTTCCCAGGAGCCACCCCTCCGTGAACAATGAGTTCCAACATGCCTTACCGATAATGACAGTAATTAATGTTTATGAGCGCTTACTATGTGCCTGTAGAGTTGCCATTTATGTTGTTGAAAAATGGTATTTGCAATGAATAAGTAATTGATCTTGCAAATTTTTGTCGTAACATGTCCGGTGTTGTTTCTGTCACCAAGGCCATATTTTCCAACTATCAATCCTTTGTTTACAACTTTCACATTCCAATCCCCAGATAATTATCAATGTATCTTGATTGCGTGTTTGATCAATTTCAGATGGTAGAAGTTGGTAAAAATCTTCAATTTTCTCATCTTTGGCATTAGTGGTTGGTGCATAAGTTTGAATAATAGTTGAATTAACTGGTCTTCCTTGAAGGCGTATTAATATTATCCTATCCCTAACAGTGTTGTACTTCAGGATAGATCTTGAAATGTTCTTTTTGATAATGAATGCGACGCCATTCCTCTTCAGTTTGTAATTCCTGCATAGTAGACCATATGACTGTCTGATTCAAAATGGCCAATACCAGTCCATTTCAGCTTACTAATGCCTAGGATATTGATCTTTATGTAGTCCACTTCATTTTTGATGACTTCCAATTTTCCTAAATTCATACTTCAGATATTCCATGGTCTGAGTATTAATGGATGTTTGCAGCTGTTTCTTCTCATTTTGAGTTGTGCTACCTCAGCAAATGAAGGTCCTGAAAGCTTTATACACATGGATCGCACTGGATAGAAAACACAGGAATCAAATCGTCTACATTTGTAGAAGGAGACAGTGGAAAAGCTCAATATTATCTGTCAGAACAAGACCAGGGCTGACTGTGGAACAGACCATCAATTGCTCACATGCAAGTTCAAGTTGAAGCTGAAGAAAATTAGAACAAGTCCACGAGAGCCAAAGTATGAACTTGAGTATATTCCATCTGAATTTGGAGACCATCTCAAGAATAGATTCGATTCATTGAACACTAATGACAGAAGACCAGACTAGTTGTGGGATGACATCAAGGACATCATACATGAAGAAGGAAAAAGGTCATTAAAAAGACAGGGAAGAAAGAAAAGAGCAAAGTGGATGTCAGAAGAGACTCTGAAACTTGTTTTTGAAGGTAGAGTAGCTAAAGCAAGTGGAAGAAATGAAGTAAAAGAGCTGAACAGAAGATTTCAAAGGGCAGCTGGAGAAGATGAACTCAAATATTATAATGCAACGTGCAGACACCTGGAGTTAGAAAACCAAAAGGGAAGAACACACTCGGTATTTCTCAAGCTGGAAGAACTGAAGAAGAAATTCAAGCCTCGAGTTGAAATTTTGGAAGATTGTATGGGCAAAATATTGAACGATGACACAGGAAACATCAAAAGCAGGTGGAAGGAATACACAGAGTCACTGTACCAAAAAGAATTAGTCAGCGTTCAGCCATTTCAGGAAGTAGCATATGATCAAGAACCAGTGGTATTGAAGGAAGAAGTCCAAGCTGCACTGAAACCATTGGCAAAACAGGCTCAAGGAATTGACAGAATACCAATTGAGATGTCTCAACAAAGGGATGCGGCGTTGGAGGTGTTCACTCGTCTGTGCCAAGCAATTTGGATGACAGTGACCTGGCCAACCCACTGGAAGAGATCCATATTTGTGCCCATTTCAAAGAAAGGTGATTTAACAGAATGCGGAAATTATCAAACAATATCATTAATATCACACGCAAGTAAAATTTGCTGAAGATCATTCAAAAGCAGTTGCAACAGTACATTAACAGGGAAGTGCCAGAAATTCAAGCTGAATTCAGAAGAGGATGTGAATGAAGGATATCATTGCTGATGTCGGATGGATCTTGGCTGAAAGCAGAGAGTACCAGAAAGATGTTTACCTGAGTTTTATTGACTACGCAAAGGCATTCAACTGTGTGGATTATAACAAATTATGGATAACATTGCAAAGAATGGGAATTCCAGAACACTTAAGTGTGCTCACATGGAACCTGTACATAGACCAAGAGGCAGTCGTTCCAACAGAGCAAGGGTTTAAAATCAGGACTGGTGTGCATCAGGGTTGTATCCTTTCACCGTACTTATTCAGTCTGTATGCTCAGGAAATAATCAGAGAAACTGGACTATATAAAGAAGAATGTGGCATCAGGACTGGAGGAAGACTCATTAACAGCCTGTGATATGCAGATGACACAACCTTGCTTGCTGAAAGAGAAGAGGGCTGGGAGCACTTACTGATGAAGATCAAAGACTATAGCCTTCAGTATGGATTGTTCCTCAACATAAAGAAAACAAAAATCCTTACAACTGGACCAATAAGCAATATCATTATAAACGGAGAAAAGATTAACGTTAAGGATTTCTTTTTACTGGAATCCACAATCAACACCCATGGAAGCAGCAGTCAGGAAATCAAATGAGGTATTGCATCGGATGAATCTGCTGCAGAAGTCTTCTTTAAAGTGTTAAAAAGCGAAGATGTCACTTTGAGGACTAAGTTGTGCCTTACCCAAGCCATGATATTTTCAGTTACCTCATATGCGTGTGAAAGCTGGACAGTGAATAAGGAAGACTGAAGGAGAATTGATGCCTTTGAATTATGATGTTGTTGAAGAATACTGAACATACCATGGACTGCCAGAAGAACAAACAAGTCTGTCTTGGAAGAAATACAGCTAGAGTGCTCCTTGGAAGTGAGGATGGTGAGATCCTAGGTCACCAGATTTAACTATTGCTACAAAGAGAAAGGGTTATGATCATTATTTTAAAGGTAAACAATGAAGTAATATATAAAATAAGGAATAAACCCTTCCCCCATCATCCCTCATCAGTGGTATGATCACAGCTTGGTATGTATCCTTCCAAACCTTTTTCCATGACTATATACGCATACACATATGTTTCTACAAAATCAGAATCATTTCTACAGAACAAAGAGTGGAATGGCTGGCAGTGTCTTTTGCAGAAAAGTGTTTACAAGAAAGGTAGTCTCCCTAGGCTCCTCTCTGTGCTCATAATTTAGAGAGGTCTTCTTTGACCATCTTAGCTAAAGTTGTACCCGCTTCCATCCTTCACTCTCTGTCAAGACCCTGTTTATTTCTTTCTGTTGTGTTAGATTGGTGGTGTTTTGCTTTGAAATGGATGTGCCAATAAATTAATTCCATTCCACGCCCATAGGGTAGCTAATTAGCATATGAAGAGTCCTAATATGAATCAACACCTTAGGCCTGGTTAATAAGCATAGGAAGATTAGAAGTAATTTTTAACCGGTGAAATTAGTAGTGGTTAGGGTATGCAAAAGGAAGAGCCCTGGTGGCACAGTATTTAAGCAACTTGGCTGCTCACTGAAGGGTTGACAGTTCGAGCCCACCAGCTGCTCCATGGGAGAAAGATGTAACAGTCTGCTTCTGTAAAGATTACAGCTATGGAAACCCTGTGGGGTGGACTGGAAACCCTATGGGGTGGACTCGACCTACAGAAGTGGGTTTGGTTATTTTGGTTTTAGGGTATGCAAGACCAACTATGTAATTTTATGGGTTCACTGCAAAATCAAAATGTGGGGCCTCTTGTTCAGAAACAGGAAGTGTTAAAGATACTAATGTGTAACGCCTTTTCCTTTCTTCCTTCTTCTCTCTGTTGGACTGTCATTGTATGTTTTATTTGATATTTAATGCCATGCTCCTTCAGGCATGGGGATATACATGGGTGAGTACAGATCCTCCTAGCACCTTGGGGAGCACTCTGTGATGTCAATGCCTGCCAGGTTCCCTCCTGCCAGCTACTGGACCAATGCCCGGTGCTCCATCGGTGGTGGAAAAATTGAGTCAGGCATCTCTGCTTTTCATTACCCCACTCCCCCAGCCCATGATGGGTGAGCAGCCCCCAAGAGCACCAGGTACCTGGATTAGGGGTGGATGAGAGGCTTGCCCCTGCTGAGTATACAGTTGAACCCACTGTGGTGCTGCCAGTTTGGGGCAGGGACAGCCACTGCCATGAGTTGCTCAGAAACACTGCAGGGTGCTTGTGCCCGACCTCAACAATCTCCACACTCAGACCCAGGTCCCTAAATAGAGCAGAGGGCAGCAGTGGTGCAGTGATCGTGGGGCTTGGCAGACAGGAGGAGGAGACCAGATGGAACCCAGGGGGTGGAGGAGCAGATGGCTGAGAACCTGTCCCAGGGAGGCAGCATGGCCATGGGTAGGCCAAGTCTCCAAGCTCCCAGGGCATGGTCCTTTGTCCCGTTAGACTTCACTCGTTATACAGTAATTCAAAGGTAAAGTAACAAAAGAATTTAAAGATGGTGACTGCAGAGCATTCAACCCCAAGCCTGGGCCATTCTCTCTTAAGACTGCACTGTTTACATGAAGCTGTCCCTGAGGGTATGTGATCGTTCAGGAGAGGTGTAGCCAGATTCTAACTTGGCAGGATAAGATGTAGGAGATAGGTAGCCCAACAGTTGGCAGTAGTGCAGGGCTCCAGGCCAGCACTCGTGGCCCTGCTGCACGCTCGATCCTATTGCAAAGCTTGTGGATCTTGTCCTAAGAACACTGGGTGTCTGTCTTTCACTGTGAAGTGCTGGCCCGCATACCAGAGGGCAGAGAGGGCCCTCTCCCTGGCTACCGACAGGCTGGGGACTTGACCTGCTTGCTGTTCACATGTTGGAATTTGGTCTAGATTGGCTCTCCCAATGACCTGGCAAGAAGGTTGTAGCAGTAGAGGTGTGCATAGCTCCTACCTGCTTTTAACCACCAAAAGCTACTGATATTCCCAAAAGGAACCTGAAGAAAGGATTGGTTAGGCAGGTTTGCTGCACCTTTCTAGCCCTTCTCCTGATTTGTAATTATGGTAAATATCTCTTTGTTTGGTTATGTCCTGAATACAGTGGCTTTGGCTTATTCACCACTGTTTCCCCAGTGCTCAGCACAGTGCTTGGTCCTGACTGGATGTCCTCTACTATGGAAAAGCAGTTGGTCAGATGCTCCATTTGTCATGGATCAAAAGAAGGGGGAGCAGGTTTCACAGATGTCCCTAAGGACCAACCAGCCCCCCAGTTGTCTGCTTGGTTATGCCTATGAATTCACACCTAGCATTATGTTTAAGTTGCACTAAACTCTTGAGTATTTCATGCAGAGATCAAAAGAATGTTTGCTTCAGTATCTGAAATACATCTGCCTTCATCCCTTTTGCAGACTTAAACTGGTCAGAGATGGGAAGAGAAGGCTGACCAAGTTGTCTGTGCTGCGACGGGCCACAGAGGCAGGGAAAGGGATTTGGTGTCAGGCAGACCTGAGCTTATATTCTAACCTTTCCATTGAAAACACTAACATGTTGGGTAAGTCTTTAGCTTTTTGAACTCAGAATCCTCCCTGTAAAATAGGAATAATGACACTCTCTTTGTCAGGAGATTAAATGAGATCATGTATATTAAGATGCCAGTACAGCTCCTAGCACACACTAGGCAGTCTGTGTGCAGAGTAGCTAATACCATCTTTGGCATGAGAAAAAGTATTAAGTAACATTTGATTTGCAATTTTCCATTAGTTTCTCCCTTGCTCCTTTTTCTTTGATATTAGCACCATAAGCATAGAGTAGACAAAAAACCCTAAAATACTAGTACCTTAAAACAAAATGTTTTTCCTTCCTCATACCCCATGTCCGTGGTACAGCAATTTGGGTTCTCTGCTCCACATCACTTTCGTCCTCAGGTGAGGATATTATAATACATATAATACTTACGTTGTTGTTATTGTTGTTGAGTGCTGTAGCATTGGTTTTCAACTCACAGCAACCCCCTGTGACAGAGTAGAACTGTCCCGTAGGGTTTTCTAGGCTGTAATCTTTACAGGAGCAAATCACCAAGTCTTTATCCCACACAGCTGCTGGATGGATTCAAACCACCAGCCTTTTTGTTAGCAGTCCGGTGCTTAACCACTGTGCCACAAGGAATCCTAAATAATATTTATATAAAATTATATACAATATATATTGTGTCAATGACATCAGCAGTGATATCCTTTGTTCAATGTCCTCTTCTGAATCTGACTTGAATTTCTGGCAGTTTCCTGTCGATGTACTGCTGCAACCGTTCTTGATTTATCTTCAGCCCCTCTCATCGAGGATCTTCCTCTTTTTCGCTGACCCTCTACTTTACTAAGTATGATGTCCTTGTCCAGGGACTGGTCCCTCCTGATAACATGTCCAAAGTATACTAGATGAAGTCTCGCTATCCTCACTTCTAAGGAGCACTCTGGTTGTACTTCTTCCAAGACAGACTTGTTCGTACTTCTGGCAGTTCATGGTATATTCAATATTCTTTGCTGACAGCATAATTCAAATGCATCAGTTTTTCTTCAGTCTTCCTTATTTGTTGTCCAGCTTTCGCATGCATATGAAGCGACTGAAAATACTGTGGCTTGGGTAAGGCGCACCTTAGTCCTCAAAGTGACATCTTTGCTTTTCAACAAGTTAAAGAGGTATCTTGCAGCAGATTTGCCCAGTGGAATACGTTGTTTGATTTCTTGACTGCTGCTTCCGTGGGCATTGATTGTGATCCAAGTAAAATGAAATCCTTGACAACATCAATATGCAACAATGGGCTCAAACACTGCAATGATTGTGAGGATGGTGCAGGTCCGGGCAGTGTTTCGTTGTGTTGTACATCAGGTCACTATGAGTTGGAACCAACTCAATGACACCTACCAACAACAGAACATGTATATGATTATATAATGTAAAATATAATAAAGAATATTATTCTTTGAGAGTCTCGGTGAGACCTAGGCCAATTGAACTTTGCTAGTTGCTGTTGCAGAGAGACCTCTGGAGGGTCTCAAATCATCCACATACATCACTTCAGTGGCATCTCTAGGGAGGTGCGGGGATTGTGGACCATACCCCCTGACACTGGCAGAGGGGGTGACACCAAAATGACCCCAGGGTCCACTGAGGTGGCAGTTGTTGTGGCCGGCAGCCTGTGCTGTTGGAGGAAAGACCACCAAGGCAGTGGCATCATTAGGGTTGGTGTCATCTGTCACCCAGTGCAGTAACTTGTCACCCCCGTCACTTGCCAGTCACTAGGGTTGGTGTCACCCAGTGTGGTAACTCATTACCAACTCCCTGTCACCTACCATTCAGGGTGTGGGTGCATGGTCCATGGTGCCTGCCATTGGGCGGAGTGTATGGGCTTCACTTGGCCAATGGAAGAGAGGAGGACCTTCAGGGGTGGGGCTAGAAGGGGCATGCGGCTAGATACTTGGTCCTGCATGAGGGTGTTCCATGCCTTTCTCCTAGCGTCTGGTGGGTTCCTGCAATCCTTGTCTTTCCTTGGTTTGTAGATGCATCACTCTGATTTCTGCCTTTATCGTCACATGACATTCTTCCCTGTGTATCTGTGTGTCTCTTCTCTGCTGTTTATAAGGACACTAGTCATATTGGACTGGGGCCCACACTACTCTAGTATGACCTCATGTTAACTAATTACATCTACAAAGATACTGTTTCCAAATAAGGTCACATTTAGAAATATTAGGGGTTAGAACTTGAACATATCTTTTTTGGAAGACACAAATTCATCCATAACACCATCCAACCACAGAGGGCCAGGAAGTACAGTCTTGCCATGTGCTCAGAAGGTAGAGAGCCAATAATATCCAGTGAGCAGCATTAATGATAAGTACATAGTAATTGCCACTATTTATTGAGTGCCTACTATGTGTCAGGCACTGTGCTATGTACTTTACAGACACAGAACTACAGTTATATCAATAGGTTTTATTGTCTTCAAGCTGAGGAAACAGACTCAGAGAAGTTAAATAAATTGTACAAGGTCACACAACTAGTAGGTGTCAGAGCTGGGTTTAGAAGCCAGATCTGACTCCAAAACCTGTGCTTTTAAAATATTATTCTTTGAGAAATATTAATGAATATCTCCAAGATTCAGGCCAAACTTTATCTTCACAAATGCATATACAAACTCCAGGGAAACCAGGAGAAACTGTGGTAGATTTCTCTCTATCTCTTCTTTCATACAAACCCTCTGCTGTAGATGAAATATCTGCATGGGATTGCCTGAACACACTGGTCCAACCCCACCTTCACACCTATACTCATGCCACCCCTGAAGTGGAATGTGTCTCCACCCCACCCTACCCCTACTATTAAAGCCTTACTGTCCTTCAAGGCCAAATTTAGGTTTTATCCCCTTTTCCTAGAGAAGTCCAGGCCAGAGACATCTCTTCCTCTTCTGGACTCCTGTAACACTTGTTGTCTTGTACCCTTTTCAGCAGTTGACAAATATAGCTAATTATTAAGATAAGTTGCTGCCAAACATAGATTTTCCTTGACATTGGGAGACATGCTAATCTTATCCTTGGCGGGTAGACTGTGCTATACACAATTTGTGTGAGTGTCCTTCTTTCCAGTAAACTTTCAATCTGGACCATGTGGGACTTGGATTCTGAATTGTAGATTGAGAGACAAGCAATATCTTATGGAAAACACTCCACACAAACAGTGTAGGCGGTAGACATGTGATTCAGGAGAAAGGGCATGCAAACAACATTTCTTCCCCAGATTCTTTGTCAACTTGGGAGTTTTAAAATTGCATTTCAGATAAAACCCTACTGCATAGTATAGGTGTGAAGTTCAAGGTAGTTACACAGGGAACTAGTCTGGGTTAAGCAAAGGTGTCATTGATCCCATTTTGGATAAAGACTGGCACAAGGGCAGGTAGCTGTGAGTACATGACCCAGTTGTTGTCATCCTCAGCCCCACTCACTCCAGGGGTGCTCACATCTGTTCCCTATTTCTCAGTGTCATTCAGGAAAGCAAGAGCTTAAGGATCTGGAGTATACATTGGTAGTCCCTTCCCAGCATCCAGTTCTTTTTGTTCTGGGGCCCACCTGTATCAGATACTTCAGATTGTCCACTTGTGGTGTGATGAGTCACTTTTATATGGCGTTTCTCACCATGGTGGTGTAACTCCCACCAGATGATTGGGTGGGACTATGAAAATAAATGATTTGTGGTCCACCAAGGGGATTGGACAGCTTGTAAATAATTTAAATAAGGTGCATAGCACCTTTTGGGGGGTGGGACTATGTAAATAAGGTGCATGAACCCTAATGAGAGGATTGGTCAGTTTTGCCATCCCACTAGGCTTAAAATGAGCCTAGAGGTGGAAAGTGGGGACCTTGCTACTACCAAGAAGAGGAGCCAGGAGTGGAGTGTGTCCTTTGGACCTGGGGTCCCTGTGCTGTGAACCTCCTAGGCCCAGGAGCCAGAGCTGTAACGCAGAGATGGCATGAGACAGCAAAAAGCAGTGG
The DNA here is from genome assembly GCA_030035585.1 of Dugong dugon. NCBI lineage: Eukaryota > Metazoa > Chordata > Mammalia > Sirenia > Dugongidae > Dugong > Dugong dugon. Next base: position 13,538,444 of record CM057481.1, on the reverse strand, counting down.
CAGAGAAACAGTGACAGCAGAACCAGAAGACCAGTGTGAGACAGTGTGGTGGGCTTCCTGGTCTACGGAGCAAGGTGACTACAGTGGGTTTGCCAACCCATGGAGTGAGAGAGCTGAGTGCCTTCGGGCAAGAGGCTTACTGGCAGAGCGGGATGCCTCTGGGCATTTGATGGAGCTAGGCTTGCTTGACTCACTGAGCAAGAGTGAGCTGAGCGCCTTTGGACTGAAGGTTAGTGGCAGAGTAGGATGCCCCTGGGCGCTTATTGGTGGAGCTAAAGAGTTTTGTAACACTTCCTGGCCAGGGCAAGAGCTGAGGGGTTGAGGGGCCAAGGGCTGAGAGGGAGGCCTGCCTGCGGGCACGGCTGAGAAGAAGCTGTCCTGACCAAAGAACTGTATCCTGAGTCAATCCTGGTCCTGAATTGTAACCTGTCACTTCCCTAATAAACCCGATAATCGTGAATATGGTCTGTGAGTTCTGTGTGGCCATTGCAATGATTATCACACCCAACAGAGAAGTATAGAGTGCCATGGGAGGGCTTGCTGATGTCAGAATTGATTAAAAGTTTGGAGAGAGGAGGTATGTCTGAACTCCACCTCATAGGAATCCACCTTGGGCTGTTGATGCTGATGATTCTCCTCCCTTGTGAAGTTAGACAAAGAGGTCAAATGCTATCGCCACACCATTTTTATTGTTAGCACCATTGTTACACCATTCAATATTCTCTCTTCCTTAGTAACACAGTCCTGCCTTTTATCTGGGCATTTTGCCCCTGGTACAAAGACTGTATTTTCTAGCCTCCCTTGCAGCAAGGAGAGGCCATGTGACTAAGCTTTATTTAATGAGATAAATAAACAGAAGTGTTGGATGACACCCCCAAAAGACAACCTAAAGTAGCTGACTTAGCTGAAAAGTGTACCTCTTTTTACCCTTTCTCCCTGGAAATCAGATGTCATGGCTGGAGCTTTAATAATCATTTTGGGTGGAAACTGCGTATTAGGATGATAGAGCAGGAAATTTAAAAGACCCCTTTAACTATGAAGCTGCCACACCAGCCTTGGACTTTCTACCTTTGGACTTGTCTTAAGTGAGAGAGAAATAAACTTTTATTTTGTTTAAGTCACTTTTATGGTTTTTTTGTTTTTGTTTTTGGACATATGCAGCTGATTCTATCCTGTTACAGCTTTCTTCCCACATTCCCAGTCCGGTAAATCTGCCCCTCCTGTCCCCAGGCTGGAACTGATGACCTTGGCTTAAGCTGATCAGTGCAATGCATCCCTCTGGCCATAAGTTGTGGTTTGATGTGGGCACATGATCAATCAGGATGAATCCTGGACTTAACTTAGGGAGGTTGTGAAGACTGGCGCTCTTGGCATCTATCTAGAGGAGACAGTTTATCTAAGAATAGAGCCAACACAGAAAGAGCGGATCTGGGTGGTAGAGAAAGGGAGACAAAGTCATGGTGACCTTACTTGAACTCTGGATCAAGCTTTACCTGAGATTTGATTCTACACTTTTCATGTAAGTGGGCCAAAATAGTCCCTTTTTGCTTAAGCCAGTTTAGTTTAAATTTTTGATCACTTATAACCAAAAGAGTCTGAATTGATACAGATGCGTAATTGGTCTCTCTACTTCCACACTTGCCCCTGAACTGGTCTTAGTAACTCTAGATGCTTTAACAAACAGATCCCAAAATGTATAATGTCTCAGACAGAGTAGATACATGTTTGTCTTTCATGTGATCAGTTTTCCTCCATGTGGTGATTCAGGGACCCAGGCTCTTTCCATCTGGTTTCTCCTCCATTCGCTAGGGTCCCATCAACATCATTTGCATTGATTGAAATAAGGAAGAAGAGGACAAAGGTAGAGGCACAGCCACTACTAAAAAGCTTCTGGCAGGATCACTTCTGCTCATTTGACATTGGCAAGAAAGGCTAAAAGGCCACAGCTAACTTTACAGGAGCCTGGAAAATGTAGTCTAACTACGTGCCCAGAAGGAAGAAGAGAACAAGATGCCAGGGGGAACTGTTAGCTGTCCCTGCCATACCTTCTTCCAGTTCTTCTATTCCCTGCAGTCAGAGTGGTCCTCTTAACACCCACATTGGCTCCTGTCACTCCCAGCATCAGACTCTTCTGCAGCCTGCTAGTAACTCAGGTTCTATTACATGGCCTGTGAGGTGCTGCATGATCTGGCCCCTGTTGTGTCTGTCTTTAGCCCCATCTCGTCCCAGCCATGCCCTTATTTCTTTAGCACCAGTCATATGGTCTTTTGTCATTTCTTATCGTTTGCTGGGCCTTTCCTGCCTCAGGACTTTCTCCTCCTGGAACACCCTTCTCCCCATTCTTCACAGGGCTGGCTCTATCTTATCCTCTGGAAACCTCCTGAGCGTCACTTCCTCAGAGAGGCATCCCTGACCACCCTATTTAAAGAAGGTCTTCCCTGTTATTCTTTATCGCAGGACTAAAATAGGTACTTATTTATGTATTTGCTCTCCGTTTTTTGTCTGTTTCCCTCTCTAGAATGTAAGCTCTAAGAGAGAGTCTGTGTCTTTCTTCTCTTTCATTCTGTCTCTAGCACCTGACTTGCAGGGTCTGGCATATAGTAACTACTCAAAGAGTTTTATGGAATGCATGAATGAATGGATGAATGGAGTGTCTTTGGTGCCAGGCTGCAGACATTGGACAGCTAAAATGCACTTTCTATTTTTAATGCTGCATACATAACATTAAAGAGGGTTGCCAGGGCCTGCTGTAAAATGTTGGCAATGCTGAGCTTTGCCCCAGCCCTGTGATCCTGGAAAACAGCAATGGTTAAGAAACACCCCCATTCTTTGTGTTCTGGAAACCACCTTATTGCAAAAACCCATCCTTCCTCATATGACTTGGATAAGACTCATGGGTGCCCCCTAGTTTACCTATGATAAAGCCAGACACAGACCCTTCAAATTCCCATTATTCCTTCTAAATGATTAGCTGAGCTGCTGGTCCCCACAATCCATCAGAACAAAATGCTTTTATCCAAACTTTGGTTAAGCTTCTCGCCCTGAATATTGGCTTACGCTCAGCCTGAGCCAGGATACAACCCATCCTAAAGGGGCTCCTCCTGGAGAATAGGCTGGCCTCAGCATAAAACCATTCTCTGTTCTGTCCAGTCTCACCACCCTTTCATCCCACTTCCCTACACCTGCTTCTTTCTAGCCTTGTCTACTCTTCTCTTTTGCCTTACTCTTGAAATACTTGCTGATCTTATGGACAGATCATTCTGTCTGTGGCAATAGTCCCCCACCCCTTATTACAATAATCCCTTTTCCTCCCTTGCAATAACTCTTTTGAATGAAGTCCCTCCCTACTAAGTCTGTATTTGTTTTTTTATTTAACAATGTCTTCCTGAAGGAAGGGATAGGGGTAAATTAGAAGCCATTCAGATTCCCCATGAGTCTCTGAGCAGTGTGCATTAGAGAAGGGTTTTGCTTTTGCTCTATTTCTTGTGCTCTGTCTGCCAGTCTGATGAAGCACAGGGTACCCAGCAGCTGGAGTGCGAGCACATGGAACACAAGGGACTGTATTAAACCAAGATAACCAAGCTGCCTCCTTATGTCACCCAGCTGTCCCTATTGGAAGTAGAGCAGCTTCCTTGCTTGTGTTTGGCCCGAGAGCTTACATATCAAGGGAACTTGTCTCCAGTAGTGTGCTTTCCACTGTGAGATGTTCTAACGAGGTTACATATAGTTACAAGGCTGGAGACCATTTGCTTCCTGGTCAGCAGACCTTAAGACCTCGGAAGGGGTACACCCTGCCTTTGAAAACAGATTTTTGTATTTTACTTTCCCTGAGAGGTGTAATGGGAGAACCCTCTTGAGCTTTTGGAGCACTCCACGGCTGACAGAGCTCTCTCCCAGGCATTGAGGTGTTCCCAGCAGCCCTACAAGGAAAGGGAAGGAGATAGCAATATCAAGAGGGAGTGCCAAGTGCTTTGCCCAAGGAGACTTAACAAGAAGATCCAGAACTGGCAGTAAGAGGGCATGTATTAATGCTGAATTGGCAAATGTTGTGTTATATATTGTGGTGTTATTGTTGTTTGCTGTTGAGTAGATTCTGACCCATAGCGACTCTATATGACAGAGCAGAACTGTCTCATAGAGTTTCCTAGGCTGTAATCTTTACAAGAGGAGCACTGGTGGCACAGTGGTTAAGCACTCAGTTGCTAATCAAAAGGTTGGCAGTTTGAACTCACCAGCCATTCCACGGAAGAAAGATGTGGCAGTCTGCTTCAGTAAAGATTACAGCCTTGGAAACCCTGTAGGGCAGTTCTACTCTGTCCTGTAGGGTTGCCGTGAGTAGTGAGTCAAAATCAACTCTATGGCCGTGGGTTTTTGGGTTGGAATCTTTACGGGAGCAGATCACCAGGTATTTTCTCCCACAGAGCTGCTGCTGTGTTTGAACCGCCAACATTTTGGTTGGCAGCCGCCGAGCGCTTAACCATTGCGCCACCAGGGCTCCTTCTATATGTTTTTACAACAATTAAAAAAACAAAGATTGGTGTTGAGCCTTCAAACTGCCACCCCCTCCCTCCTTCTCCCATGCATGCACCATACAGTCTCTTCTAATAGGGTATTTTATAATGCAGATAAGGAAGCTCCAGAGTGAAAATTCATCCTCTTAAAGTTTACTGTGTTCCCCTGACACATGGTCCTTCTGGCTCCTTAGAATGTAATACAATTGTCATCTGCTTTTCTAAAATAGATTATTCTATTTAAGCGTCAAATTTACAAAAGAATTGTATTAGGAATTGATCTGAAAAAGAGTCACCACAAGGCTTCTCTAAGCAGAGAGGTACCTTGGAGGCATTTCAAATGATTTGATTTACAAACAATTTGCACACAACCGCTCAGGAAAGTATAATGTGTGGAGGAAGGTAGCCGGGTGTGATTTGTGTGTGCATAATGTGTGTGTTGCTCCTAAACCTTGTCTATTTCTGTTACTGGGTTTACTGTGCTCTGTATGTTGTAATCATTTGTTTTCATGTCTCTTATTACCGTTACAGTATGAGTTCCTTGATGGCAGGGAGCAAATCTTAATCAGGTTTCTATCTCCAATATCCAGCAGGGTCCATGTCTTATTTTCTTTCTATCTTTGGCGCCTGGTTTGCAGTATGGCATCTGGGGGCACTCAGAAAATGTTTATTAAATTGAAATAAGTAACTATAACTTTCCCCCTTTGGAAGTAGTATGGATTTTTACACTTGTGAAAACCCTTTCATTTGTGTAGCCCTGTTAATGTTCCAGACCGTATGCCATTAGTAGAAACTCTGGCTTGTAGACGTTCAGCGAAAAAAAGGAAGACCCTGAACCAGATGGACTGACACAGTGGCTGCAACAATGGGCTCAAGCATAAAAACAATTGTGAGGATGGCGTAGGACTGGACAGTGTTTTGTTCTGTTGTACATTGGGTCACTGTGATGTGAGTCGGAACTGACTCGATGGCACCTAACAACAACAGGCTTCCCAGTGATGGGTTCATGTATTGAATGCCTGTCCTGTGCCAGGCACTAAGCGAGTAGCTGGGGGTGCAGCCGTGACCAAGGCAGATGGAGTTTCTGCCCCTGTGGAGCTTACAGTCAAGGGACGAGGCAGAGAAATGAGAAATAATAGTGTGGAAAGTGCCTACCAGGTAGGGAGGACACTGTAGGAACAACTACCCTAGTCTGGCCTTTTGGGGAGGCTTCTCTGAGAAAGTGATTCTTAAGCTAAGACCTGCTGGACTAAGAGTTAGCCAGGCAGTGGGGATGGGAAAGAGGTTCTGTGTGCAAAAAACTGAAAGACATTTGGCATGAACAGAACAGAGAGGGAGGGACAGAGAGGCAAGAGACATGCAGCAGAGGTTGGTCAGGGCGGATTGGGAGAGGCCACGTTGCCTTCGTGGAAGAGTTTGGAGTGGATCTCTAGGGTGAGGAGAAAACATGAAGAGTTTCCCTGAGAGGCCAACGCCTGGGTCAGTTTCGATTTTTAATGTCCAAGGGAGCTTTTCATCATCAGGGAAAACTGTTTACAGTGGTAGGTATTTACATTAGAGTTGCAAAAAAGAGCAATCAATCACTTTCATTAATGCGTATTAAATTCCCCTAAACAATTATCCCTAACTATACAATTAGCCAGTTGGATTACCTTAAACATATTATACTGTGTTTGTGAATTTGTTCAATATATTTGACTTTTTCCAAGCACTCCAGATGCCTGATTGGGAAGACTTAGAAACTTAACAGGCTTACTTCCTAAGCATTGAAGCATTTCTTGTAATAAATAAAAATCTTAAACATCACAATGATATTGTTTTAAAGATTCCGTAACTCTTTACCAATCCTGGTCAAATTTTAGTACATCTTTAAAAACTTTTTTTTTTTTATCACAAATCTAAAATAAATCACACAAAGTCACCACTATGCGATATTAACCACTACACTTTAAATAACAAAGGTACACAGATTGTCCTGAAGATTACAAAATGTGTTCCTCAAATTTGTTGTTATTGTTTTTAACTGCTGTCCATTCAGTTCCGACTGATGGCAACTCTTTGTACAACAGAATGAAAAGGCGTCTGGTTCTGCCTCATCTTCACATCTAGTATGCTTGAGTCTATTGTTTTGGCCTCTGTGTGTTATGAGTGTCTTCCCACCCAGGGGGCTTATCATCCAGAACTGTATTAGACAATATTCTGTTGTGATCCATGGGGTTTTCATTGGCTAATTTTCAGAAGTAGTTCGCCAGGCCTTTCTTCATAGTCTGTCTTAGTCTGGAAGCTCTGCTGAAACCTGTCCACCATGGGTGACCCTGCTGGTATTTGAAATACTGGTGACATAGCTTCCAGCATCACAGCAACATGCAAGCCACCACAGTACAACAAACTGACAGATGGGTGGTGGATTCCTCAAATTAGCCGTATTAAATTATAGGTTTAATGGTCTTATTTTAAAACTGTCTAAGTTTGTAAAGTCTCTTACTTAAGGAAGAGGAGCAGTTATACAACTTCAGGCAGGCTAAGGTACTATTTCTCTTGCAGTCGAGTCAATTCCGACTCATAGTGACTATTAGGACAGAGCGGAACTGCCCCACAGGGTTTCCAAGGAGCGGCTGGTGGATTAGAATTGCCAACCTTTTGGTAAGCAGCTGAGCGTGTAACCACTGTGCCATTAGGGCTCCAAGGATACTACTCGGACTACAATATAGTTACTTACCAATCAGATATTTGGACCTGGTACTACGTGCTTCTTGGATGATTGTTCCCAAGACACTAGCCTCTTTCTTAGAGCCAGGTTCTGCTTCCATTGTTAGTGGGTGTCCTCCATGCCCATGCCTTCCATTGGGATTTACCAGCAATTCATTGGATTCCATTTCTCTTGGAAGTCTTTCACCATTAATAATTTTTTTCCTTTAACCTCCTATAACACTTATACTTGTGTTGTAGCTAATTCCTTCCCCAGTTAATTGGATTTAACTAATCTCTTTACTGTCTAATTTGGGCTCTGAATTCCTTATCTATTTTTCTGGACAACCTCTTCAGAGTCAGATTAGGAGGCTGCTATGTTCTACTCTGTCCTATAGGATCGCTGTGAGTTGGAATCGATTTTTCGGCACACAAAAACAACAGTGTTCAGCGGCAGAGGTGCTGGTGGCCTGGCTGTGAGGAGGGAGACGTATGCATAGATCTTAGAGCTGCTTAGGACAGAAAACAGACAAGAGTTGGTGATTAATTAGATACTGGGGAAGAGGGTATTAGGGAAAGAGTCAGAGATGCTGCCCAGGTTTCTAGCTTGGATAACTGAGTAGAAATATGTTTTACGTAAAAAATCACTGACCATTTATTGAAAAATAATGCTTTATATGTGACCCATCTAATTAGCTAAAGGCAAGGTGATTTGTAAGCAGACAGATGCAGCATGCTAGAGCCATGAGATGGGGTGAAGGGATCCAGAGCTGGGAGTTGGGAAACCAGACTCTTTGCCCTCTCTGCCACTGACTTACTAGCTACCCTTTGTGCAGATTCTGTCTCCTCCCTGGGGCCTCCTTTCCCCATTTGTAAATAAAACTGTACACAGGAAGCCTGAGTTCCATTAGCTCTAAAATGCATGAATCAGTCAAATGAGAGGGTTGGATTAGACAAAGGTTCATAAGCTTCTTTGATAATTTGATGAACACCAAGGACCCTCTTGGTGTTCATTTACATACACTTCCATGGGGTTCACTCCTTCTCCCTTCCATCCACAACATTCATGGATTAGATGGTCTCTAAAGCTCTTTCATGCTCTAAGTTTCTCTGATTTTATGATTCTCTGAACAAAGGCATGCCCTCTTCAGCATTTTAAATCACCTTATGTTTTCCAAAGAAACAAGGATAAAAACGGTTTTGCCTTTCTTAGCTGCTGTGTTCTTTCTTTCCCTTTGAATTTCCCCACCATCTATTTAAAGTATAGTCCCTCTGGGCCAAGGTAGTCTCTTTGTATTTTTCCCAGTGGCTAGAATGCACTTGAATGCTTAACAATGCCTAATTATAATAATATGGATTATGGTATAATGCCATCTGTAAACCTTGATAAGCTTAGGGAAGATTCATAATGTTTTAAAGACCTGTACAAAATAGTAGATGGACAGCATATAAGGGAACAGACAACAGATTTTGTGCTTCCATGTTATAATAGCAGGTGGTTAACTAAACACCTCCCAGAAATTTGTCTCTCAGAACCTGTGTCTCACAGTTAAAAACCAAACCAAACCTACTGCTGACTCATAGCGACCCTATAGGACAGAGTAAAACTGCCCTATGGGATTTCCAAGGCCATAAATCTTTATGGAAGCAGACTGCCACCTCTTTCTCCCACGGAGTGACTGGTGGATTCGAACTGCCGAACTTTCAATTAGCAGCCACTGTGCCACCATAAAAAAAAAAGCAACAACAAAAAACCTGTTGCCGTCGAGTCAATTCTGAGTCATAGCGAGTCACGTGCCACCATACTACATATATATTCACAAATTATTGAACTTGTCAAGATTGCTCATTAAATCTTTCGTGTTCTTAGGTGCCTATCATGGATTGAACTGTGTCCCCCAAAAATATATGTCAACTTGACTAGGCCATGATTCCTAATATTGTGTGATTGTTCACCATTTTGTCATCTGATGTGATTGTCCTATGTGTTGTAAATCCTGTCTCTATGATGTTAATGAGGTGGGATTAGGGGCAGTTATGTTAATGAGGCAGAACTCAAGCTACAAGATTAGATTGTGTCTTAAACCAATCTCTTTTGAGATATAAAAGAGAGAAGCGAGCAGTGAGACAGGGGACCTTACACCACCAAGAAACAAGAGCCAGGAGAATAGTGTATTCTTTGGACTTGGGGTCCCTGCATTGAGAAGCTCAACCACTGGGCAAAGTTGATGACAAGGACCTTCCCCCAGAACCGACAGACAGACAAACCCTTCCCTTGGAGCTGGCACCCTGAATTCAGACTTCTAGCCTCCTAGACTCTGAGAGAATAAATTTCTCTTTCTTAAAGCTACCCACTTGTGGTATTTTTGTTTCAGCAGCACTAGATGACTAAGACAGTGCCCATCAACGGATGAATGGATAAACTAGTACATACACACAATGGAATACTACACAACGAAAAAGAACAATTATGAATCTGCGAAGCATCTCACAACATGGATGAATCTGGGGGAAATTATGCTGAGTGAAATAAGTCAATCACAAAAGGACAAATATTGTATGAGACCACTTCTATAAAAACTCATGAACAGGTTTACACACAAAAAGAAACAATCTTTGGTGGTCACGAGGGAGAGGAGGGGTGGGGATGGAAAAACCCTAAATAGACAATAGATAAGTGGTAACTTTGCTGAAGGGTAAGACAGTATACAATACTGGGGAAGCCAGCACAGCTTGCCCAAGGCAAGGTCATGGAAGCTTCATAGGTACATCCAAACTCGCTGTGATAGTTAAGATTGTGTGTCAACTTGGCTGGGCCATGAATCTCAGTGTTTTGGCAGTTGTATAATGTTGTGATCACTTCCCTGTTGAGATTTGATATGTGATCACCTCCATGATGGGATCTGCTATGGGTAGTACTGGTGTGGGCGGGGCCTGTGGCAGCTCACCACCCCCTCAACCTTCATCTCCCTGCCCTCCACCTAGTCCTTCTTGCTCTCCTTTCTGGCACTTTTGCTTGTTCCAGATCCTGCAGCTGGCTTCTGTTCCTCTGACCTCCAGTTCTTGGGACTTGAGCTAGCAGCTTACCTGTGGTCTTGCCTGCCAATCTTGAGATTCGTTTTTCTTCACAACTTGTGAGCAATAGCCCTGCTCTCAGGCCTGCCGATCTTGAGTTCACCAGCCCCTGCTGCTGCATGAATCAGGAGAAGCCTGCTACAGCCTTGCTTTCCAGCCTGCTGATCTTGGGTTCTCCAGCCCCTGTGGCTATGTGAATCCAGAGAAGCCTCTTTCCTGCCCCACAGACTTGGAACGTTACAGCCTCTAAAAACCACATGAGCCATTCCCTTGATGTAAATCTTTCTCTCTATATATATATTTATATGCTTTACTGGTTTTGCTTCTCTAGAGAACCCAGCCTCAGACACTCCCTGAGGAATTGAATTACTGGGTTGAGAGCTGTGGGGGCCATGGTCTCGGAGAACATCTAGCTCAATTAATATAACATAGTTTATAAAGAAGATGTTCTACATTCTACTTTGATAAGTAGCATCTGGGGTCTTAAAAGCTTGTGAGTGACCATCTGAGATATTCCACTGGTCTCACCCCATCTGTAGCAAGGGAGAATGAAGAAAACCAAAGACACAAGGGAAAGATTAGTCCAAAAGACTAATGGACCACAACTACCATAGCCTCCACCAGACTGAGTCCAGCCCAACTAGATGGTGCCCGGCTACCACCACCAACTGCTCTGACAGGGATCACAATAGAGGGTCCCGGACAGAACTGGAGAAAAATGTAGAACAAAATTCTAACTCAAAAAAAAAAAAAAAAAAAAAGGCCAGAGTTACTGTTCTAACAGAGACTGGAGAAACCCCGAGAGTATAGCCCGCAGCCACACTTTTAGCTCAGTAATGAAGTCACTCCTGAGGTTTACCCTTCAGTCGAATATTAGACAGGCCCATAAAACAAAACGAGACTAAAGGGGCATACCAGCCCAGGGGCAAGGACTAGAAGGCAGGAGAGGACAGGAAAGCTGGTAATGGGGAGCTTAAGGTCAAGAAGGGGAGAATGTTGACATGTTTTGGGGTTGGTTGGCAGGCAGTGTCGCAAAACAGTGTGTGTATTAATTGTTTAAGAGAAGCTAGTTTGCTTTGTAAACCTTCATCTAAAGTAAAATTTTAAAAAAATTTCAGAAGAAGAAAATCTACAGTGTTCCTTAAAACCTTTTATTCAGAATAGTAGCCTGATATTCAATGTTAACTTTGTATACACTGCTACAACCCCGATGGAATGGTTTGGTTTGGGTAACAGTATTTTCTAGTTGGCTGAGGATGCACTCCTTGAAGCCCTAAATTTTTTTTTCTTTAACCATTTTGGAGAGATATCTTTCTGAGATACGCTATGCAGTCAACTGCCGTCTTAAACAGAATATCTAGAACATAGCCCCTTTATGAGCGTTGATTATTATATTGTTACACAGGTAGTCCCGAACTTATTAGTCCATTGCGATGACTCTGTCGTAAGTTGTTTCTGACCTCATTTTTTTTTTTTAATTATTATTGCCTTTTATTATCAGCATCTGTAAATCTGATCCTTATTTGTCTTTGGGGGTTGGCATGAGAATGATAATAACATCAGCAAATTACATGTTGCAACATTGTAGTATGTATTATTAACAGTAAAATATAGTACCAAAAAAATGGACAGTCATAAGTACGGTTTGTTGTAACTCTAATACGTCCTAAGTTGGGGACTACCTGTATAGTAACACAACATTTAATTTTTTAAGTAATCTTTTTAAGAAAACAGTTGCCATTGAGTTGACTGGCTCATGCTACTTCATGTGTGTCAGAGTAGAGCTGTGCTCTATAGGGTTTTCAGTGGCTGATTTTTCAAAAGTAAATTGCTAGGCCTTTCTTGAGGTACCTCTGGGTGAACTTGAACTTCAAACCTTTCAATTATAAGGGGCAGTTCTACCCTGTCCTATAGGGTTGCTATGAGTCAGAATCAACTCAATGGCAGTGGGTTTTTGGATTTAATCTTTAGCCAAGGCACTCTGGTGGCACAATGGTTAAGTGCTCTGCTGCTAACCAAAAGGTTGGCACTTGGAACCCATAGCCGCTTTCCTTCGGAGGGAGAAAAGACCTGGTGGTCTGTTCCTGTAAAGATTACAGCCTAGGAAACCCTGTGGGGCAGTTCTACTCTGTTCTGTAGGGTCGCTATAACTCGGAATCAACTTGACAAGACACAACAACAGCAGCAATCTTACTGCCTTTTGAGGTATTCAGAGTTGTTTACTCTAATACTAATTGGTCCCAGGCTACAGATTTACATATTGTTTGAGTTATCCAGGTACATAGTTTAAAGAGAGAACAAGTTATTCAAGGTTTGTTAAAAACAAAACGGTAGTCTCCAGTCTGCCTTGCTCCTATTTCCCCTTCCCCAGAAGCAACGACTTTTAAGTGTTTTAGTTGACTTTTAAAATTTACTACTATAGCTATAAGTAACATGTTTGTGTTGCTGCTTGTTTATTTTTCTCTTTTAGGCTTTATCTATTGATTTCCCACTATGGAAGATGAGAGCTTAAGTCTTGCCTTTTCTCTACCTCACATGCTCACTTCCCATCCTCCAAAGATAATTTATCATAATTTTAGTTAAATCAATATTCAGTGTTTATATTATTATGACTTAATATGCTATTCAGAGCTCAACCATGTAGAAAACTATAATTACTTTTCCTTCCCTGCACATTTTTTTCTCTCAAGTTAATCATTGTCTTGATTTTTCTTTTTTAATTTGCTTTAGTTTTCCATGGATTTATTTATTTCCTATTCAACCCATTGTCTAAATCAGTGCTTCTCAAACTGTCTCTGATGAAGCACCAATTTTTTTTTCTGATCTGTTACAGATGGATAATTTTATAAAATACAATAAAAATAGATTAGTAGAACAAACAGTTCATGGATAGCAACAGTGTGCCGAGTATATTTTGTTATAGCTGTACTTCATCCGTTTTATCTTCTTGAAGAAGACTCTTTGGAGCCTTCTGACATGCAAATGTGAATTGGCTGCCTTCTGTACTGGGTACATAGTTGTTTTCCTGGGACTGGATTTTCCTTCTGCCTAGGGCTTCTCTTCATTCCCCCTCTTATTTTGGCTCCCCTATTTCCTGTATCCTGTGCCTTCCTCATTCTTGATTTACTCCCTTGTTTTGAGGGGGGTACATCCTCCAATAGCATCCTGAGAAAGGTGTGTGGAAGATACACTTTTTGAGACACTGAATGTCAAAAATGAGGATGTTTTTATTATACTCACATACTTGACTGCTAATCTGGTTGAATAGAGAATTCTTGGTTGGGACTCATTTTTCTTCAGAATGTTCCATTGTTTTTCAGCTTCCAGTGTTGCTGTTGAGAAGTCTAAAGTTATTCCGGTTCTGGAACCTTTATATATGGCCTGTTTTTAAATCTGGAAGCTTATAATATTTTCACTTTGACCCCAGTGTTCTTATATTTCACATGATGTGGATTTATTTTATCCATTATGCTGGGCACTTAGTGAGTCCTTTTAGTTCTGGGAAGTGTTGTTGAATGATTTCTTTGATTCACACCTCTTTGTTTTCCCTTCCTGGAGGTACTATTATCTGGACATTGGACCTCCTAGATTGATCTCTCATATGAGGATTCTTCATATAAATCAATTTAATTTTCTGTTTTTCCCATTGCTGATTTAGGAATCAGTGTCCTTCAGGCTGCTAAATCACCTACCCTTCCAGCTTCCAAATCACCTACCCTTCCAGCTTCCAAATTTATGTGTTAATGCTTCCTTTCCTGTTCTCCCCATTCCTGTGGATTTATGACTTGTTACAGAATTTTTAGTGGGATTTCAGGAGGGAACAAATATAGCCCTGGTGGCACAGTGGTTAAGAGCTCAGCTGCTAACCAAAAGGTCAGCAGCTCAAATCCACCAGATGCTCCTTGAAAACCCTATGGGGGCAGTTCTGCTCTGTCCTATAGGGTCACTGTGAATTGGAATTGACTTGACAAGAGATTTGGTCATTTTCTTTTTGATGTTCAGTCTACAGTCTTTACCCAGTACTTGGTGTCTGCTTTCTATTGTAGTCAAGTTGCCAGCTGTCCCTTCCATTTAGCTGGGTAATATAATGGTTGAGGATGTAACTGTTGTCTTCCAAAGGCTTTTATTCCAGCCCCGTTGACTTAGCTGTGTGACCTTGAGCAAATCACTTCAGCTCTCAGAGATTCAGTTTCCTCTTCTGTCTAATGGGGAGAATAGTAGTACCTACCTCATGTGATTGCAGTGAGAAGATAGTACTTACGACACAGTCACTGTTCCATAAATGGCAGCTACTGTTGCTCCTACTGCTAGAGGTTTGATCTTTCCTTCTTTTCTCCCTTCTATTGCAGATAGTCTATGGAGTAGTAAATTGAATTACTGTGCAAATTAGACTGAAGTAAGATCCCCAGATGTGCTCTCCTAAGGGGTAGTGAATACATATTATTTCATAAACTTTGTGGCTGCTCAGAGACTCAGTTATTGGTTTTAGCTGTTCTCCTCACAGCAGCCAGGGTCCTCTCTCCAAAATGCAGGTCTTATTACTGAATTATGTGAGCCTTCATGATGAAGGCCAAGCGCTTAGCAAGATGTCAATGTGCCTTATTGTATTTCTGGCCACATACCTCACCTCTACTTGTGGCTTACAGACCCCCAACTCTCACTTACTTCCTTCTCCCTCAGACCCTCCTCTGCTTGCCTGGCAGAGCCAAGACCTAGTCGTCCTCTTCCTTCAGGACTCAGTTAAGCTTTCGTCTTTTTCTGGAAGCTTTACCTGACCTCCCCTCAACCCAAACTGGGTTTCTGTATCTTATGTTTCCTGTCACACCCTGTATGTACACACCATTGTCACTCTCCGTAGTAGCTGTTGACTATCTTTTTCATTCACAAAATTGTAAACGCTCTGTGGGTAGAGTGCATGACCTTCTTACTGTCTTTTGCTTAGCACCCAACACGGTTCCTGACATCTTATGTGTGTATAATTTTTGAAATAAAATTTGTTAAGTGAATGAAAAGATCTCATAATATTTTGGTTTGCACGTAATTAAAGAATGAAATCCTCAGATCAAAGAACTTAAAAGTGTAATTCTCATTACAAATCTTAAGAGTTCAAAACCTCCACCTAAATAACAGTATTTACTTGGGTAGAGAAATTATGACTGAGGTGCTATAAGTGCTCCGATCGTCTTCTTCATGCTTAGGAGCTGCTCAGTGCATCCAGCATGGGGACAATCACCCTGTTACAATATCCAAAGCAGGCACAGGGCAGCTTTGTAATTTCTCTAATCAGCTCCGCAGTAGTATTTCAGTCACATTCCTGGGTACTCATTGCCCTTCCTAAAATACAAACTATCTGCATGCTGTTTCCAGCTAAATTAAGACCGGGCGAGCTTTACATGTCTAATGAAGGAACAGCTCAAAAGATTAGGAAAAAAGCTTTTCGGTCACACCAGCATACAGTTCAGACATGTGAGGGCAGGGACTTCTGTTCATCCACCAATAGATTCTGTCAACCCCAGCTTTTATCCTGGTTGCTCCTGAAGGAATCTGGATTAACATAATGAGGGTGCTCAGGAGCCAGCTCATTATCATCTTCTAAAACTTCGGGGCCGAATAAAACACCAGACTTTATGTTCAGGCTGTACAACTGACAGACATTTATTTAATGAACTATTTTCCACTTACAGATGGACGTTGAAGTTGTATTCACATGCTCTGAATGTCAGCCTATATCTTTAGACTTATTGGAAGGATAAAAGGCAAAACATGACGCACCGAACCTTGTTATGGTATCCAAAACATGCATATCAACTACTAGTAGCATACCTTCAGCCTTCTCATGGCCTCGTTGATGGGGAAGTAGTCGAGATAGATATTTTGCACACAGAGAAAGTTACTGAAGCAATTCAGTAATCAGAGTATCTGATTAATGCTATAGTTTTAAATGTAAACAAAATTTCCCTAGGTTACAGGTTGGAATTGGGCTCTTCGAAGATGGTTTCTGTCTGTGGCTATAGTTAGTGTATTGGATACTCTTGAATTACAGTAAGTTTTATATCTATACTTGTTAGGTGCCGTTGAGTCTGTTATATCTATACTTAGAGTACTTAATTAATGTTTAATTTCTCATCTCTTAATATGCATTCATGTTTTACCTAAAGAAAGTGAAGAGCCCTCCATAGCAGTCCTTTAGGAAGGTCAGAGAAAACTGATCAAGTGAGATCAAAATTTCAAAATTGACATTGAGGAGCAAGTAATGGTGTTAAGCAGCCTTATCATTATTAAATAGAATAAAAAACCATTATATGCATATGAACCTAAAGCAAAATCGGTCAGAAGAGTTAATCACCCCCATGAAGTCACATTTCTTGAAGTGCCCCCTGGGTGCAAGTTATTATGCTGTTGGACATGGCTTCTCATCTCTTCAAGGGCAGCAGATTCAGAGCAGGGAGCAGGCTTGGTGTTTGATTGGGGTTGATGGGGAGGAGGATGGAGAGAAAAGGATCCTTGGCCACATAGATTCCATTTATGTTACTCAAGTCATCAGTGATATCACTGACTTCCACTAATTTGGACCCACAGATATATTTAAAAAATCATCTCTGTATTTAAAGGGCTTTCATTCTATTCTGGGGGGATGTAGCATTTCTTTGTACTCCACATAAATTCAATTTAGTTGTTCGGTGCTTTGAGCCACGTGAAGTTAGGAGCTTTATTAAATAATCAGATTGATTGATTCCCGGTCCCTTGGCTGTAAAAATGACAGAAGGGGAGAGCTAATGGTGTCCATTTCACTCATCACTCTGAGGGCAGAAACCTATGGACTATGAATCTCTGTCTCCCAGAGGCATCCAAAGTCCCCAGACACTGACGTGGCTTTGCTTTGCTCATCACCTATAATTCCATCTAAAGAGGTGTTATGTTTTACATATCAAAAATACAGGCTTCTTCTTCTGTTTCATATCATCAAGGAAAGTAGTTACTATTTTCCACTGCTCACTCTGTCCAGGCACGTACTTGTCATGTTCCCCATTTGAACTCCTTACATCTTCAAGGTAGATTTTATTATTCCCATTTTACAAATGAGGAAGCTGAAGCTTAGAGAGGTGAAATGGCTTGTCCGAGATCTAGTAAATGATGTTGTTGTTATTAGGTGCCATCAAGTTGATTCCAGCTCATAGCGACCCCATGCAACAGAGCAGAACTTCTCCAGAGGGTTTTCTTTGCTGTAATCATCTTTATGGAAGCAGATTGCCTGGTCTTTCTCCCACAGACCACTGGGTGGGTTTGAACCAGCAACCTTTCAGTTAGCAGCCAAGCACTTAACTATTGTGCCACGAGGGCTCCTTTCTAGTAAATGGTGCAGCCAGTAATTAAACCCAGATCTATCTGAATCAAACAACATTCTTTTTCCACTCTGAATCAACAGAAGAGTATGTGTGTTTGTGTGTGTGAGATACATGTTTATAACTGTATCTGTATGTCCCTTGGTGGTGCAAATGGTTAATGTGCTTGGCTGATAACCAAAAGGTTGGAGGTTCAAGTGCACCCAGAGCCACCTTGGAAGAAAGGTCTGGCAGTCTACTTCCGAAAAATCAGCTATTGAAAACCCTGTGGAGCACATTTCTACTGTGACACACAGGAGGTTGCCGTGACTCAGAATCGACTCGATTGCAACTGGCACTGGTATATCTGTATAAAATTGGGACCATACTTTGTATATGCAGAGTCTGGTGTGAGGAAAAGGGTGAAGCAGACATAGGTGGGAATCTCATCTCTACCACCTACCACCTGTATGACTTGGCCAAGTGACTTAACATCTCTGAATTTCTGCGATCTCATTTTTAAAATGGAGATGATAATGCCTAACTCACTGGGTTGCTGTAACATGTCAGTGATCTAGCCAGTGCCTCGCACACAATGTAAGCTCTCAATACTTGGTGGGGTGACAGTAGTAGTGGAGCAAAATATTATTATTGTTAGATCTGAAACTCCATACCAGAAAGTTTTAAACACATGGGTAGTGAGTATTTCTCACCACACACCCTGATGAATGGTTAAATGATAACAGATTTTGTTCTTGGAAGAACTTATTTCAACAGAATGCCAATAAAGAACCAGGTGTTTGAAAAATGTGGCTGTGTTAAGTTAAATGAGCCTTTTTTTGGACTCCAGATGGGAACATAAAGCTGTTTGAAACCCCAACGGTCTTTTCTTGTTGATTTTCACATGGTTGAAAAATGATTTGACCATAGCACAGAGGAGCTGCTGAAGTGTTCTTGCTGCTAGCCCCATTGCTACTGTATGGGAAAAGAAGATATGTTAGAGCAAAAACTCATAACCCTTGAAAATAGGAGGCTTGCAGTAAAAGTCTCTGAGGAGGCCTTTAATTATGGCATTGCTGAGGTGACATGCTAATTACTGGGTTCCTTGGACAATTCCCTTCAGCCGAGTGGAGTCATCCGCTGCCTTATGTACCAGGGAATTGAGTTCCATGGTGAGAGAAGTGGAAGATACCTACCAAGTTGAAGAAAACCCACAGAAGGTGTTTAAATACATCCATTAGACTGTTTAGGGAGCCCTACTTGGCTGCTAACCGAAAGGTCGGCAGTTCGAACCCACAAGCAACTCTGTAGGAGAAAGATGTGACAGTCTGCTTCTGTAAAGATTAGTCTTGGAAACCCTGTAGGGCAGTTCTCCTCTGCCCTGTAGGGTCAGAATAGACTGGATTGCAGCGAGTTTGATTGTTTTTTGTTTGTTTGTTTTGCTATTAGACTGTTTAAGAGTCCCTGGGTAGTGCAAATGGTTAAGTGCTCGACTTCTAAGCAAAAGGTTGGTGATGTGAACACACCCAGAGGTGCCTCAGAAGAAAGATCCGGTGATCTTCTTCCAAAAGATCACAGCCATTGAAAACCCTATGGAGTGCAGTTCTGTTCTGAAACACATGGGGTCGCCATGAGTCAGAATTGACTTGATGGCAACTGGAGTGACTTTTTTTTTTAATTAAGCTGATTTCTGTGCTCCATAGAGTGGATGATCACCCCTCAACCCCGCCCCATAGATGTTAAATCTGCTTTCAGTGCATGTTAACATTTTCTCAAATAAGTTATGCCAAATTCTTATGGTTATTGAATATAGACCCCTAATAAACCACAGCTGTAGACCTGGAAACTTGTCCTTTGAACATTTGGAAGCAACTCTGCAGGTTCCTTCCTTTGCTTGAGATACATATGGCCACTGAAAAAAAATGTCTTTTGTATTTAACCCTTCAGTCTTTAAAGGAACTGTTTTAATGGAGTTGAGGTTTAATTTGTTTAATGTCTCCCTAATGATCTGCAAGAGTGAATACACCTCCTAAAAGTTAGCCATGACTCCCTCCATGTCCTCCACATGCCATGTGGCAGCACTGCCTTGAGTAATGACAAAATATTACTTTATTCCCCTTTTCAACTGCAAGTGAATAAGTTTTCAGGTGATAGCCAGTGTCCCACACGTGTCATATGGATAATACACATTCATGGTATGAAATTAATCACTTTGTATAAAAACATAGGCTAGTCTCCATACTCCAACTAATACAATTATTATTACATATTGTTGTGTAATTCTTCAGCCTTTCTTCAATGCATAAATACCAATTTTCATCTTTTGCAAAAATGAGACCATACTTTACACGTTGTTTTTAAACTTGCCTTTAACAAATATCAACATATTGTGAACATCTTTTCATATGTACCATTTTAAATGGCTGCTGAAGTTTCACCGTATAGATTTCACATAATTTAGTTTTCTACTGTTGAACTTTTAGGTTGGTAAGCTTATGTATTAGCTAGAATTAGGTTCAGCTGTATTTACAGAGCACTCCAGATAATAGTGGCTTAAACAAGACGCATGTTTATCCTTAATGTAAAGATAGTCCAGAGGTAGGCAGTCCAGGGCTGGTATGGCAGTCATCAGGGACTCAGCCTCCTTCTACTTTTTTACTCTATTGTTTTTCTGGATGGCTTCCATCCTCAGGGTCACCTCTTGGTCCATAGTGGCTGCAGGAGCTTTAGACATCACATCCAAGTTCTAGGCAGTGGGAGGGGGAGAGGAAGGAAGGGTTCAAAGGGCTCCTCTCCAGCCAAGTAAGCTGCCTTTGAGTAGTCTTCCTGGAAATTCAACATAATACTTCTGCATTTGTTTAGCTGGCCATGTTTTTGTTAGCTGCCATTGAGTCAGCCCCTGACTCATGGCGACCCCATGTGTTACAGAGAAGAACTGCTTGACAGTTTTCTTGGCTGTAATCTCTACAGAAGCAGTTCTCCCCAGGTTAGATGACCATGCTCCTCTGCAA
Organism: Dugong dugon; assembly: GCA_030035585.1. NCBI lineage: Eukaryota > Metazoa > Chordata > Mammalia > Sirenia > Dugongidae > Dugong > Dugong dugon. The sequence continues at coordinate 13,517,837 of CM057481.1, read as the reverse complement.
AGAAGGCTGGGAAGGGAAGTTAGAAGAGTTCTATTGAGAAGGAAAAAGGGGAGAATGGATATTGTGCAGCACAATACGTTCCTGCCCCACCAAGTTTTTGCCCTTATAATCAATACCATCATGTATTTCTTCTAGCTAAATATTTTTACACATCCATGATTATTTCCTTAGAATTTATCCTGAGGAAATAATTGTACCAGGTCAGTGGTGAACACATTTAAAAATATTACCTATTTTTTGTTATTGTGAAAACAATGTATGCTTGTTGAAGAAAAATTCAGACATCATAGAAATGTAAACAGTTTTAATACATACTGCTACTCGGAAATGTGCCAATTCACATAATCACAGTGTATGAAGGTGTCAATTTCCGTAAGTTCTTACCAGTTCCCTCTTGCTCCGTTGTCCTATCAGCCAATCTGATAAGTGAAAATGCATTAATTTGTACTTCTTTGATTACTCACCAGTTGCCTATTGAGGATTTGCCCATTTTTCTTTTGGGATAATCATTAAAGAAAAAAAATTCAAATGATCTCTTTATATATTAATATACAGCTGATGATTATCATATATTCTAATACTTTTCTGAGTGTATCACTTTCCTTTACCTTTATTTACCGTGTTTTTGTCATGCGAAAATTTTATACAGTCAGTTTTCCTTCATGACTTTTCCCTTTGGTGTAAGTGCTAACACTTCAGAGAAGAAACTATATATTTATTTTCTAGGGGGAAATTAAAAAGTTTCCTGTTAAATTTGCAATGAAAGTCTTAGTGCTGAAAGCAAACCATCATAAGTAGGAAGTTTGTCAAACAAGTACATTTCTTCCTTTTCTCTTCACACAAAACCTTGTGCCAGTTATCGGAGGATAAAGTCTGTGTTTCAACAGTGAAAAAGTATAGGTGAACCTTAGTTTATACAATAATTGGGTTTTAAAAAAATATCTAAATGAAGTATTTGTCTTACTAGAATCTTGTTTTTCCTTTAACTTGTATTATGTGTAATTTTATGGAAAATGTTCACAAACCAAATTTAAGTTGAGCCTCTCCGTCCCTGAGAAACTGATATTGTAGGAAGAACATGAGCCTTGAAGTCAAAGTTGAAATCCTACCAGCACTTAGGAGAGTTCAGGCAAGTTATGTGACCTGGATGAATCTTAGTTTATCAGAGTAGTTGCAAGGATTAAAGGAGAAAATGAATGTGAAAGAACCTAGCATCATAATTAGCTCACAGTGATGGAGGCAGTCAACAGATGTTTCCCCAGTCTGTTCACAGACGCAAAAGTTTAAGTGTCCTGGTGCTGATGTTCTCCTTTGTACTAAGAATTCCTTCCTACTACAGATAATCACCCCCTGCTTGTTATGTTTAGTACTTTATGTTTCAGATATTCGTTGTTTCTGTTAACTGCCATCTAGTCGGCTCCTGACTTGTGGCAAGCCCATGCACAACAGAACAAAATGCTGCCTGGTCCTGTGCCATCCCCATGACTGGTTGCGGATCGGACCATGGTGACCCATAGAGTTTTCATTGGCTGATTTTCGGAAGTAGATTGCTGGGACTTCTTTCTATCTTAATCAGGAAGCTCCACTGAAACAAGTTCAGCATCACAGCAACATGCAAGCCTCCACTGACAGATGAGTGACCCATGAGGTGCCTTGGCTGGGAGTCTAACACAGGTCTCCCACACTGAAGGTAAGAATTCTGCCACTGAACCACCATTTCAAATATTAGGGTAGCCTAATATAACAGGACCTCCCAGGCACTTCGGCTCCCACACTTCTGCCTTGAGGTCAGTCTTATATGTCCTGAGCACCCTCTCTCCACCCCCAAAATCAACTCCAAAGCCATTGGTAGATTTTTGTTTTTCCTTTTAGGCTAGAATTTTTCAGTTAATTGAGACAAGGGGGAATGATTGTTTAATAAGTGTTCCCAAAGGCCACACAGCTAACGAGTAGTTCAACCAATAATCAGCCCCAAGTCTGATTCCCTTTCTTGCCTTTGAAGAACTCAAAATTTGTTGTGATCTTTTAGACCACATAGCATCTTAATATCCTTGGGGAGGGGAGTGCGGGAGATTTTGTTTATGCTTTGAACAGAGCTGGAGAAACTAAGTTGCAAAGGAAGAAAGGACCTGCGTAACACAGTTAGTGGAGAGCCAGAACCAGTGGTGCAGCTCTCAGCAACTCTGCTCTTGCTCTAAGTCCTCTCACGTCAATGACCTGACGTGGTTTCGTGGCTCACAAGTTAGAGCGGCCGGAGGTCAAGACATCCGTTGCTTGCAACCTCGAGAAGAGCCATTTAGTATCCAAGGGGAATAATATGCCAGATGAATAGAAACATTAGTGATTTTCATTTACTATGTGCTAGTTTCTCTGGAGAAAGGTGAGCTGATTTCGTTTTTTAGGTTGTAAGCTGGCAGATTTCATTCTGTGCTATTTCTGAGGTCTTGGCAGCAGAGCTGACTCTTCATCCCAGATCTCTGAGAACTCCAAAGACTGGTTCAAGGTGTCCCTGTGAATGAAGATTTTGACAAGCACGAACAGAATCTGGGTGATATAGAATGGAACAGGAACATGTGGTGAACTGCTCAGGCCCTAAAACCCGCTTCCAGACATATGGGTTGTTCAACGCCACACAGCCAAAGAAACCCAGGAAAACCATTTGAGTGGCTCTGACTGCGGAGCTGGGCATGCAGGGAGTGTGCAAGTGGGGCCTGCTACGAGTGGGTGAGTCACCATGTGCCAGCCAGGTTCCCCCAGCTGCGGAGAGTATTGTTTATAAATATCAATTACCAATTATCCATCTGGGCCAGGCAGGTTCCATGAGTTTACAAAGCAAAATAGCTTTAATAATTTCATCTCTGGGATTCACTGATGTAATTCACTTTTGTTTACTCTCCAGGAAGTTCATATAATGCACATTTGTGTGATAAGTGGGTAGGTTGCGGTGCATGATGGGAAACTGTTATTTGACCCAAAAATGTATTAGTAAATTTAGAATTAAAAAAGTTGCTCTGGCACTGGCAAAAATTATTCTGGCTCCGCCAGCCTTTTGGAGTGCCCAAACAGTTTGGTTGATTGAATTTCTCCTGACTGTAAGCCTCACCACTTCTGGTTCCTCTAGCTTCAGGACATATAGGGTAAAAAGCTATTGGTAACAGTCCAGAGTTCGTGTTCACTCTCAGAGAGGGGGCCCCCCTACCCCATGTTTTACCTGAGTACCTAGGTGTTACAGTAATGGTTGTTACCTGAGAAGTCCCAGGCTGGGCCTGTGATTGGGATTTGGTAGATCAGGGTATGTCTGATGAGTCAGTGGGGCAGGTGGCCAGTCTATTTGCAGGAGTTAATTTACATGGGGAAGAGAGACTTGGCCAGAGAGGAAGTTGTACACCTGGGAAGAGGTGGGGACAGGGGAGAAGAGGAAAACAGCATGTTGTATGTTTCAGTTATGGGCCCTCCCACCAGACTCCTGGACCTCATCTGAGCCCTTTGCAGAGGGCTGCTACAGGCACAAGCAGAGCAGTAGCTTTTGTCAGGGACTGTGGTACATGGTAACCCAAGAAGTGCCACTCTAGGACCTAGGAGATGCAGGGAAGGGAAGAGTGGGACAGAGGAGCTGCTTTGATGCTGTGAAGACTCCAGAGATTCTAGCCCTGCTTTGGCATTAGGGAGGTATCACCCTGAGAATGTCCAGCCGGCACTCTGGCACAGACATCAGTGTTCTTATGTCTGATGCCAGCAGCAAAGGTAGAGATGCGTCTCAGCCCTCACTTGGCTCTGTAGAGAGTGAACATCAACTACAGGCCCGAGGTGAAGAACATCAAAGGGCTGTGATTCAGGCAAGAGATCCAGAATCTCTCAGAAGTAAGTGAGTAGGACTTTGAGTGGGACAAGAGCCAATGAAATTGGGGTTCTATTAAGATGACTATACCATGGCTGGGGAAGCTAAGGTTACATTGAATTCTCTCTTTGTTTCTTAACTTGGGGAAGGCAATAGTAATAGTCTCTAGCTTTATGTCCCCACCTGTTATCATCTTTGGAATCCAACATCCTCAAGCCCTGTCCTCCCTCCCCTCCCTTCAGCTTCCCTCCTTTCTTTTCCCAGGATTCTTGAATTCTCTTCAAGTTGTCATTAAAGTTCTCCTGCTGCCCCTTCAGGACTGCTCCCTCTTTCTAACTGCTGTCCCCCCTCCTTTTGTACTGGCTGTTTGTTGCTGCTGAGGTTTCACCATATTGTTCTTTCCCATTGCTCTGACTCCAGTCTCTCACACTGATGCTGGTGCCTCTTCCACCACTGTAGTCCTTGATGCTCAACCCATCCCTGCCAGGTGGTGAGTCCTTTCTCTGTCAGAGTTAAACTTTTATTTGGCTCCTCAAAGTATTTTGCTCCCTAATTTTCTTACAGCCTCTCCATTCAGTGAAACTAAGAGCAAGTTATTGCCAAGTGGGGTTGCAAGACATGTGAACGGCTTTGCCGAGAGTTCTCTTCTTACTGACAGTCAAAGGGGATCATCTGAAATTCCTCCAGCTATGGGAAAATTCTCTGCTCCCTACCCCTCTGCTTATTGTCCATTTTTCACATTCACTTAAAAATTCCGTATTTCTAACTCTTTGAGCATTTCTCCCTCCAGACTAGATTGTCATGAAACGCTCTAACTCTCTTCCAGAAGATGTTTTTAATGAAATATCTAGCAGTTACTTCTGTTTGTTTAAACTTAAAAAAAAAAAAAGATTTCAAATTGCACATTCAGTTAAAATTTACTTTGAGATAATGTTGTAGGATAATATTACCAGAGTTTGGAAGCAGAAAGCAAATGAGGCAGGAAAACAAGATAATCGAGGGGATGGTAGGAGAGGATCTCTGATTAGTGAAGCACAATTACATGGAATAAATACAATATCGATTTTTGTGTAAAAATCACCCACAGAAGGAGAAAAAAAGATGGATGCTTTGTCATTGTTCTTTTTTGTTTCTGTTTTTCAAGATATTTTCATATAATTTGAACTGTATTTTTTTTTTCTTTTAAATACGATTGTGATTTAGATTACTGAGATTGCTTTAAATGCCTCTGGTATTTTGTCTTTGGAAATATGTTTCTTCTGAACCCCCATACATCTGTGTTACGCTTGCTCTTTGGCCATTGGTCACTTTCCACATGGTGTTCCAGGTGTTTGTGTACATGTCTTCACTCCTTTGCTAGATTGTGAATTTATTGAGGGTACATACATACTTGTATCTGTTTTATCAACAGTGAATTCCCCAGTGGCATGAGTAGGCGGAGTTCTTATTTTAAGAATATGATTTTAAGAGCTGAGTTATAAAATAATTTTATAAAGAGAATTTTCACATGGAATGCATGTTTTGATAACTCTGAGATAGAGAATACATGCTCCATTTATATCTTTAATAACTTGTAGGAGGAAAAGATAGATGTTTCAGTTGTAAAACAATTTTTTGGGTTAATTGTTTTGTTTATGGTTGCCAGTGCACATGCAAAATTTAAAGAGCCACATTAAACCACACACACATGCACACGTACTCACAAACCCTTGAAAGGAGTGGAGAGCCCACTGTGACCTTGTGGGAGCAGAGCAGCTGTAGCCTCAATTCCAGCACTGAGTGGAAGGTTTACAATTCCCAGAGGGCTGGGCATCATGATGGCTCTCCGGAGACGAGTTTGTTGACGGGCCTGCTGGTGCTTAGAGGCAGGAACCTCTTGGGAGAAGGAAGGGCTGGCTGTAGCCTTGGTTGACCAGGAAGCCCTTCCAGCTGCACTTCTCTAAACAAAGAACATAAGGGAATGCAGTGATGATTCCTGTTTCCTTTCACCAAATTTATTTTTTGGTGTTTGATGAATTTGACTTTGTCTGAGAACTCTTCACTTGGTTTTTAGCTTACCCCTTTTGGCCCCAAGGATTCCTTGAAAATTTTATATATGTATGTAACTTTACAGAAAGAACCTTGGGTATTCCTTTGGAAGACCATTGTTAGAGGAGGGATGCGTAATTTCTTGAGTTGCACACACTATTTGGTTGATTTCTCAGATAGCCAGAGGTCAGGCGCTCAGGGCTGGGAGCCAAACCAATTTTGGATTAGGGCTCTATCATGCATCACTGTTACCATGAATCTGATGACAATTAAATTGTAGGATCCACCCCTTCCAAGGTCCTGGGAAGGTCCCTACCTAAGTGGTCAGCATGGTCAATCAGTTAAGACTGCTGTCTCTCTTCACTCTGGCTTTTCTTGATCTCCGTTTTCCATGTGTAGGGTGGCATATGAATAGCCAACATCATTTTGGAGATCTGGCCAAGAGGGACTTTGCGGGGTGGGTATGATGTTTTAACTGCAGTTTGGAAAGCCATTTTGGAATGTTTCAATAAAACAAGTGAGAAATTACAGACTCCTGGTTTGGATGTATGTGAATGGTACATTTTTCGGGGTCATCTTTAAACTTATTAAAGAATTGAAAGAAAATTCATATAAAGATAGAAGAGTGAAATTGAAGTGACAAAGATCAGCAATAAAATCAGTAGACATTGAGAATCATATTGTAACAATTTTTTTTTACATCATATCAAACTCATTAACAGAAAGAAAAGTTTTATTAATTCATTTACAGCAAGAGAGAAATACTGACTAGAAATGATGAAGAAGCTCTTGGATTTTTGATAATCCATTTAATGAAGAGAAGTGAATCATATGAGCATATTGGGAAAAGATTTAAATTTCTTAACGATTTGACACAGAACAAAGATAGCATGAAGTTCATAAGTCACTAAAGTGAGGATGTCTGGTGACAGCAAACAGGTTAATGAGTGTTGTCAGTTCAGTGATGTTGATTCAAGGTTAGTCATTGGCAGGGAAACTTGAAATGCCCTGAATCCCTACAGCTGAAATATGAAAGAAATTTGATAGGGCTTTCCCCAAATTTGACGACCCTAAGAATTCATCCAGTATCATCTATAATGAGTCGTGAAGCTGAAAGAAATTTCCTCAGCTATCAATAGTAAAAACAAATTTTGGTCAAGCACACTAGAAGAAAGATATCTGTTCTCTTTATAGAAAAAAATATGCAGCCAACAAATGTTATGTCAGGCATATGGTGAAAGTTACTATGTTATTTTTCTGGATTTATTGATATTTGTAATAGTTTTTTTTCAGATATTTTATTCTCCTTTTTTTGTTTAATCTTTTACTTGTATTTTTTATTGTTGTAAAAATATATGCCCAACACAACACTTGTCAAGTCAACGTTTTTCAGGTGTATAATTTACTGATATGAGTTTCATTAATCGTGTGCAACCATCACCCATAATTGTTGCTAAATTTCCCATCACCATAAACAGAAACTCACTGCCTCCTAAACAGGAAATCCCCCTCTTCCTCTCCCTCCTGCCCCTGGAAACCACTACTGTAATAAACATTGATCTCTATATATTTGCCTATTCTTGTTATGTCATATAAGTAATATCATACAATATTTGTCCTTTTGCAATTAACTTATTTCACTCAGCATAATGTTTTCAGATTCATCCATGCTGTAGCCTGTATTGAGGAGTGCTGGTGGCACAATGGTTAAGTGCTTGGCTGCTAACCAAAAAGTCAGTGGCTGTAACCCACCAGCTGCTCTGTGTGAGAAAAGACCTGGCAATCTGCTCCTGTAAAGATTACAGCCTAGGAAACCCTATGGGGCAGTTATACTTTGTCCCATCAGTAGCTATGAGTTGGAATCAACTCGAAGGCACACAACAACAAAGTAGCATGTATCAGGACTTCATTTCTCTTTATGATTGAGTAGTATTCCATTGTATGCATGTACCATATTTTGTATATCTGTTCATTCGTTAATGGACATTTAGGTTGTTTCCACATTTTGTCTGTTGTGAATAGTGCTGCAGTGAACATTGATATACACATGTATCTGTTTGAGTCACTGCTTTCAAGTCTCTTGGGTACATATCTAGGAGTGGAATTGCTGGGTCATACGGTAGTACTATGTTTAACTTCTTGAAGAACTGCCCAAGTATTTTCCACAGCAGCTGTACCATTTTGCATTCCCACCAGCAATGTATAAGGGTTCCAATTTCACCACATCCTCGCCGACATTTGTTATGTTGCTTTTTTTTAAAATCTTAGCCATCCTAGTGGGAATGAAGTGGTATCTCTTTGTGGTTTTGATTTACATCTCTCTGATGGCTAGTATTGCGCATCTTTTCATGTGCTTTTTGGCTAGCTGAATATCCTTTTTGCTGAAATGTCTGTTCAACTCCTTTGCCCATTTTTGATTGGGTTATTTATCTTTTTCTTGTTAAGTTATATATATATTTTGGATATTAAACCCTTATTGGACATGTTTCCTGAAAATTTTCTCCCAATCTGTAGGTTGTCTTTTTACTTTTTTGATAAAGTCCTTTGATGAACAAAAGTATTTAGTTTTTATAAGCCCCCATTTATCTGTTTTGTCCTTTGTTCTAGTGTTTTTGTTATTATATTTGATAATCCATTGTTAAAAACTAGGCCCTGAAGCTATGCCCCTGTATTTTCTTCTAAGAATTTTACAGTTTCAGTTCTCATGTTTAGGTCTGTGATCCATTTTGAATTGTTTTCTGTGTATGGTGTGAGGCATGGATCTTGATTCATTCTTCTGCATGTCAAAATCCAGTTTTCCCAGCACCATTTATTGCAGAGACTCTTTTTTCCTTATTGAATGGACTTAGCACCCTTGTCGAAAATCGATTGACCATAGATGTATAGGATTTATTTGTAGACACTCTATTCTATTCCATTGGTCTATGTGTCTGTTAGATATTTGTAATACTTTTACATTTATAATCTGTTGTAATTTCTTTTCTTATTATAAATAGGTATTTACTTACATACCTAAATTTACATGTGTAGTTTTGTTTTCTTTTCCTTAAAGTGGGCATCCTCAAATAGTGTAAGTTGAAGACTCCACAAAACCTGCATCTGCCCTGGACTGGGTGACCCTAAGCATCTGATGTTCATGTTCTGAATCTCAATTTCCTCCTAACAAACTGATATTATACAGATTTCTGGTTATTAGGTTGTTTAAATGAGACAATGAGGGTGAATTGCTTAGCACAGAGTCTGGGATATGGTACTCACTCCTTATCAGTATCTTCTATTTATTCATTTAGTGGACGTGTATTAAGCACCTAAATGTTTAGGCACGGTGGAGTCATGGTGGTTTCTGTCCTTAAGAAGCTTATGTTGTGTTTTTGTTAGTTGTCACTGAGTTGGCTCCAACTCATGGCGACCTTATGTATTATAGAACTAGACATTACATGGTCCTGTGCCATCTTCGTGATCATTAGTATATTTGAGTTCATTGTTGTGGCAGTACATCTCATTGAGGGTTTTCTTAGTTTTTGCTAACCTTCTACTTTACCAAACATGATGTACTTTTCTAGTGATTGCTCTTCCTGATGACATGTTTAAAGTAAGTGAGCTGAATCTCACTGTCCTTCCTTCTAAAGAGCATTCTGATATGCTCTAGTTTATTCTAATTATTTACTGTTGTTTATTACTCTTATAAACATGTATAGGGTTTATTACTCTTATAGGGTTTCTTTCCTCCTGAAGGATTTCTGGCTTCTTATTTTTTTCAAATGAAATGAATTAAAGTTAGTTTGTTTTGAAATTATGTGCCTCTTTTTAGCTATGTGGTCATCCCAATGATGTTGCAAAACCGGAGTTGGAAACCGACGACTTAATGTCCATTCTAACCTTGCGGTAGGGTGAGATTGGCTTGTTGTTGTTGTTAGGTGCCATCTAGTCAGTTCCGACTCATAGCAACCCCGTGTACAACAGAACGAAACACTGCCCAGTCCTGCGCCATCCTCATGATCATTGTTATGCTTGAGCTCGTTGTTGTAGCCGCTGTGTCAGTCTGTCTAGTTGAGGGTCTTCCTCTTTATTGCTGACCCTGTACTTTACCAAGCATGATGTTCTTCTCCAGGGACTGATCCCTCCTGATAACATGTCCGAAGTATGTGAAATGAAGTCTCACCATCCTCGCTCCTAAGGAGCATTCTGGTTGTACTTCTTCTAAGACAGATTTATTCGTTCTTTTGGCAGTCCGTGGTATATTCAGTATTCTTCTCCAACACCATAATTCAAACGTGTCAATTCTTCTTCAGTCTTCCTTATTCATTGTCCAGCTTTCACATGTATATGAGGCAATTGAAAACACCATGGCTTGAGTCAGGTGCACCTTAGTCCTTAAAGTAACATCTTTGCTTTTTAACACTTTAAAGAGGTCTTTTGCAGCAGATTTGCCCACTGCAGTGTGTCATTTGATTTCTTGACTGCTGCTTCCATGGGTATTGATTGTGGATCCAAGTAGAATGAAATTCTTGACAACTGCAGTCTTTTCTCTGTTTATCATGATGTTGCTTATTGGTCCAGTCGTGAGGATTTTTGTTTTCTTTATGTTGAGGTGTAATCCATACTGAAGGCTCTGGTCTTTGATCTTCATCAGTAAGTGCTTCAAGTCCTCTTCACTTTCAGCAAGCAAGGTTGTGTCATCTGCATATCGCAGGTTGTTAATGAGTCTTCCTCCAATCCTGATGCCCTGTTCTTTGTACAGTCCAGCTTTTCAGATTATTTACTCAGCATATAGATTGAAGAAGTATGGTTAAAGGATACAACCCTGACACACATCTTTCCTGACTTTAAACCACACAGCATCCCCTTGTTCTGTTCGAATGACTGCCTCTTGATCAATGTACAGGTTCCTCATGAGCACAACTAAGTGTTCTGGAGTTCCCATTCTTCACAGTGTTATCCTTAATTTGTTATGATCAACACAGTTGAATGCCTTTGCGTAGTCGGTAAAACGCAGGTGAATATCTTTCTGGTATTCTTTGCTTTCAGCCAAGATCCACTGACATCAGCAATGATATCCTTGGTTCCACATCCTCTTCTGAATTCGGCTTGAATTTCTGGCGGTTTCCTGTCAATGTACTGCTGCAACCGCTTTTGAATGATCTTCAGCAAAATTTTACTTGCATGTGATACTAATGATATTGTTCGATAATTTCTGCATTCAGTTGGATCACCTTGGCATTAACAGTTGGTAATTTGGCATTCTCAGGGGTCAGTGACAGAGATGGAGCAGCTGAGCAGGGAGCTCACCACAGTGTCTTGAAAGAGGCCTGTCTAGTGGCTCCCTCTTGTTTCTCTCTTCCTTGGAACCTCAGAGTAGTAGCAAAGACCTCTTGGAACACAGTGCTTGCTTACTTCTCTGTGGGGCTACCCATCCTCATAGGGTTTTCTGGGGTAACCCGTCATTTTAGAAACACTGTGTTCAGTACTAATGCTTTCCAAAGCATAGCTTTCTGAAGCTGGAGATAAGTCAGGAGAAGGAGGCTGCACACATGATTCTGAGGACCAGTGGGTTAATTTTCTGCTTGGGCCCTTTGAGTCCAAGCATCTGCTGTAATTTATTTATAGGTTTACAGAAGGGGTCTTGGTTATTCTACAGCAGTAGCCCAGTGTACTGGCGTTGGTCCAGTTTTGGAAAGTTGAAATGTTTGACTCTTCGTTTTATTTTAGGAGTGTGCTGTACTGGTGGAATCAAATGAGGAAGCAGTGAGTTGTGAGCATAATGCTGTTTTACTTTTTGAGTGTGGGTGACTTAGCAGAAATTCCAGTAATCATTTGGTCATTTAGTGACAGCTGCATTTGGTTATTAAGACCCCAGATCTAGAGAATCTGCTTTTTCTCTTCTTGTGCTATGGAGCTGCTGTTGACACCTAAGAGCCCACCAATGACCTGTGAGTTCTGGATGACTCGCCCTGAACAACCCCAGATGCAGACTGTGAGCCTCTTCAGGGCAGGAACCTTGTCTGCTGCATCTTAGGGGTCAGCATGGTACCTGGTATTTAGTAGGTGCTGACTAAGTGTTTGCTGAATGGATTGATGGATGAATGAATGAATGGGGACAATGTAAGTTAACAGTGTTTGCAAGTTGGGGAAGGAGTCCTCCTGTTCTAAAATAAGTTCGTGTGGTATTTATTTAAAGCATGCTAAGGAAGATTCTGTTAAAGTTTATTTCAAAAATAAATGTTGTGTTTTGAGAATAAAACATTTCTTTTGTTGATACAGAGTAAAGTGCTTTGCAGCTCTAAATGCATTTCTCTAAATGGGTAACACTTAAATATGTGTCAAGGGAAGAACTTAGGTTAAGCTGTTTGTTAGGAGTCAGTATAGGCCAATGGGATTTCAGTCAGTGAGTCTGGGCTCTAAATTCAGCTCTGACGCATACCGTCTTGGTGATCTTGGGTAAGCTACTTAAGCTTTCTGAGCATTGGTTTTCTCATCTATAAAATGGAAACAGTAATAATAATAATAATGATGATGATGACTTCATAGGGTTTTGAGAAGATTGAATGAGATCATGCTTAGCACAAAGTAAGTGCTCAGTAGAATTGTACATATAAAAATGTTTAATTGGCAAATGTTGTATTATATGTATATATTTTACCATCACAACAAAAAGTAAGTGCTTAATAAAAATTCCTCCCCCTCCTCTTCCCTTCCTCTTTCTTCTCCTTTCCCTTCACATAATTCTAATTAAGCTGGGTACTGGGCTTTTCTCTTGCTCACTTCCTCAGCCCATCTCCAGGGAGCAAGCTAGAGTCTGGGAATGAATGAGGAAACTCTCTCTGGGCCACGTTCAGTCCAGCCTGGCAGTGACATTCTTGCATAGCCTTTGCATGTTCAGAGAGGATTCATGTCCCCAGATTTTACAAGAGTCTAGCATTTGCGTGTTTGCTCTTTGAATTAATGAACACCCCTCCCCCACCCGCCCTCACCCTAAGCTGGATTTCCCCAGCATTCCAAGTTCTCTAGGACACTCTGCTCCTTTTCCTTCTTCTAATGTGAGCTGACTTTTATTTTCCTTTTCGGAGATTTTACTGAGTGAGAGATTGACACTGAGGACAGCTTCCTAAGGGTTAGGGCCTTCAAGGTGATGGACTATTTACAAAGCTATTAGTGATGTAGAGAAGCCAAGCAAAACCCACCCTTCTGGAGAGAGCCCACAACTCTCTATAGCAGCCCTCTCTCCTAGCTTCTCCATGATAATTCAAGGTCAAGCTCATCCATGGCAGTGGCTCGTCTTTGCTCATTTTGCACATTATTTATGTAACATACGGGTTGTGAAGGAGTGTGGATGTAGATGATTCATAGGCAGAAGCATTGGAAGCAGATTGCAGAAGCCCAGCTCCTCTTGTGTGTCTCCTCCACACCGAGCTGCTTCATACGATGCTCCCTGGATGCCCTGCTGTGGTTGCTCCCACTCAGTGCAGTCCTTGGCCCCAGACAAGGGTGCACTGGCTTTTCAGAGGCCCTAAACCTGCACACAATTCTGGGGGACACACACACCTCTCAAAATGTAATTCTCATCTTAAAAAGAAGAAAAAAAAAAAGAAAAACTAAACCATAAAATAACATAAGGAATTCTAAAAAAGTTATGGTGACCACGTCGTGCTTATTTTTTGAAATATCAAGCTCTTAAAAACAGTTTCTCATTTTGTGTGGCTGTGTCTGCTTTTCTAGGCTGTGCCCGGCACCTGCACTTGGACTGCCTGTTAGGCAGTGTACTAGTGTCTAGGGCTGCTGTAACAAAGAACCACAAACTGAGTGCCTTATAAGAACAGGAATTTAATCTCTCACAGTTCTGGAGCCTAGAAGTCTGAAATCAAGGTGTTGGCCAGGTTCATTCCTTTCCTCCTGAGTCTCTGAGAGATAATCTGTTCCCTGCCTGTCTCCTGGTTTCTGGGCATGTTCCTTGGCTCGTAGATGCATCACTCCAGTCTTCGTCTTCACATGGCCTTCTTGCCTCTGTGCGTCTCCTTGTCTCTTTATCTTTTATAAGGACACCTCTCATATTGATTTAGGACCCACCCTACTCTAGTATAAGGAGCCCTGGTGGCACAGTGGTTAAAGTGCTCAGCTGCTAACTGAAAGGTCAGCAATTTGAACCCACCAGCTGCTCCATGGGAGAAAGATGTGGCAGTCTGCTTCCGTAAAGATTATAGCCTTGGAAACCCTATGGGACAGATCTACTCTGTCTTGTAGGGTCACTATGAGTCGGAATGAACTTGACGGCAATGGGTTTACTCCAGTATGACCTCATGTTAAATTAACTGATAACATCTTCAAAGACTCTTATTTCCAAGCAAGGTCACATTCACAGTTATGGAGGTTGGGACTTCAGTGTATCTTTTCTGGGGACACAATTCAACCCACAGTAGGCAGCCTTGTGACTGGTAGGCATACTCTTCTCTCATGACTCAGCTGCAAAGAATCCTTTTCTCAGCTTTTTAAAAGTTTTGTCACAACCTGGGAGCCTGCCTTAAGGGGGCTTCCAGTACCCTCCAATACATTGGAAAAAGCACAGCCTACAGAGTTACAAAGGCTTGGCTAGGTGACTCATTAGCTCTGCTGATCTTGATATATATTTGGGGTAGCTGACTGTCAGCTGATCTAGGATGATCCAGGATGGCCTCGACTGGAGTGATGGGGTGTCTTGGCTCAGTGCCACATTTCTCCCATCCTCCAGTAGGCTAGCCCAGGCATGTTCTTATGGCAATGGCAGAACCAAGAGCAAGAATAGGCCCAGCTCACAGCACTTTTCAAGTCTCCGCTTGCATCACATTTGGTAACATCTTGTTGGCCAAGGCAAGTTACATGACTGAACCCAGAGTTGGAGTGGAGGGACGCTACAAAGTTTCACTGCAAAGTGTTTGAAAATGGTGAGGTGAAGGATTGGTGTCTTTTTATTACAATCTACTACTGTGTGACCTTGGAAAAGTTAACTGACCTCTCTGAAGCTGACTTTCCCCTAGCTACCAAGCCTGTGTGAGGATTAAATGAGAGGATTTGATTGAGTGGGTGTGACTCATGGCTATTTAAGCCTATAAAAGTGCTGTGAAACTGGTATTAATCATGTTTCTAGGCAAAGAAGGGAAAATGCATATCCCTGTGGCTGGTTTCTCCATTAGCAGATTAGATACTATGAGCTCAGGTCTATAATTAATTATTAATTCAACAAATATTTATTAAGCACTACTGTGGAGCCCTGGTGGCTCAGTGGCTAAGAGCTATGGCTGCTAACCAAAAGGTCTATAGTTCAAATCCACCACCACTCATTGGAAACCCTATGGACAGTTCTACTCTGTCCTATAGGGTTGCTATGAGTCGGAATGAAGTTGACGACAATGGGTCAAACATTGTGCCTGGCAGTCTCCTTATCTATTAGGCTACAGCAGTTGACAAGCTGTAACCCTGCCTTCAAAGCACTTACTTTCCAGTGAGAAAGCATTACAGTTAACAGGCAATGGCAACAAAGCAATGCAAGTGTCGTGAGAGCTACCACTTGGGTACTTATTGAGCTAAGCTTTTTGGATGCATTATCTCATTTCATGCCCACAACAAACCTGTTAGGTAGGTGTCATTATCCCTATTTTATAGATCAGGAAAGTGAGATATGGAGAGGTTAGGTGAGCTATATGGAGATCAAATAGCTAGTAAGTGGAAGAGCCGGGATAGAGTTCATATCTGCCTACCTCTCAAGCTCAGGCTGCTGGTCCCTTCACTGACTCACTTATGCCCCTGTATTGTGGCTTCTCACAGATGGGAGAGAGGGAGGAGGAGGAGGGGTGGGAGCCTGAGGTCGGCCTAGAAGCACTTCTTCGCCCCTGCCAGCTGGTTTGCTTTGCCAGTTCCTGGGCCTCTGGGATGTGGGCGGCACACAGAGGCTACCAAGATTATCCTGGAGTCTGAAAGTCCATCTTGGGAAACAACGCTCTCAGTATCCTCATCTTCTGAAGAGACCAACAAGCGTGTGTGTGTGTGTGTGTGTGTGTGTAGGTAGAGAGAGGGAGGACTTGAGCCCTTTCCAGTAAAGCCACCTCTTTATCCATTCTGCTCAGAGACATGCTCTGGTGAGTGTGTACAGATATACATATGTAATATTTTCAGACTTTATGATACTTCCAAACTGCTTGCGGCAGGGGTGCAGATGGAACTATATGCTAATGGATGTGGAGGTAGCACGCTCCCCTCATAAGGGTTGCTCCTCTGTATGTTTAAAACAAGCCATCTGCCAAGGGGCTTCTCTCCCTAGGAGTTAGCTCTGGGCTGTACCTTGCTACATCCACATTGGCTGTTGGTCTGGTATATGCTGGCCAAAAAGTATGACCTGGCACATAGATGAGAAACCTCTAGGGGTGGGGGAGAAAGGGAATGCTTTATGTAAGTGGTTTTTAGACAGATGGAAAATTCATTTTAATTGCATAAGAGGCAGTCTTTCTTGAGGAGAGATGTAGGTCCCTTTACAAACCTGTGCTAGACAAATCTTTGCTGCTGCCTCTGTGCTTTTCTAAGTGCCCTCTATTTCCATGATAATTGCTTATCAGTGTATCGAGTTTTATCTGGGCCATTTGCTGCTTATACAAAAGGCTCAGCAGTTCTCAGCATTCTCCTCACTCGGGGCAAGTTCAGTCCAGTCTTGACGATGCCACCTGAAAAGCCTGGAGCCAAGAAGTAAGTGAAGCAGTCATGTTGAGAAATGAACAGTTGGATATTCACAACATGGGGCATTGGAAAGACTGAACAAGACAAGTTTAGAGCAGTGGCTTTCAAACTGTGCCTGGATGGATGGTCAAACTTCAGGGAAGTGATAGCGCTGAATCTCTGTCCTGTTAGAGTCCGCCATGGAGAGAACCTCCAAGTTCTCCCAGAATAAGTGCCCTTGAGACTTAGAGAAACTGGGCTTGGCAGCACCACCATCTTCAGAGGTCATGATGGAAACCACCTTTAGAGGCCTTGACTCAGGGACCTGGAGGGGAGGGAGGCTGGCTCCCTGCGTGTGCTCTAGGCTGCAGAATTCTGAGTGTAGCAGAAAAGGCCTGCTTGGGTTGTCTGGTTCTTAGGCAGTTACTACTTATCCTGGCTGTTTATTTTATTAGTGACAAGTGAGTATAACCTGATCCACTCCAGCAGGAAGCAGCTTATGGGAGCCCACTTTCCTGTAGGATGAGTTTCCCCCAAAACAGAACAAAGAGTTTTGATGTACCATGTGTGGAGATCCTCTGCCCAAGCTAGCTACGTGCTAAGTGGAAGGAAGTTAGCTCACCTCAGGGATGGGTTTTTGTAGGCCCTGGGTCAATTTTGTTAATATGGCCAGTGCCTGGCACATGAGAGGAACTCACTAAATATTTGTTAGATGAATGAATGACTATATGGAGGCCAGTCTGGGTGGAGGCACCCTCAACCAGAGGACTCCTTACCAACCGTAAACAGCACAGTAAGTTAAACCAGGTTCTTGTGCAGGTTGCTGAGGGGCAGCCATCCCAGGGAACAAGGAGGGGCGGAGGAGATTCTTGGCCTTTGTCACAGTGCCTACCACGCTGCAACTCACAGAGATTTGAAGAATCTGAGACCCCTTCCCTGGCCCGTCCGTCCTCGTATCTCCCACAGTGTATGTTTTCCTTGGACTCTTGTTGTTGTTAAGCTGCCGTCAGGTTGGTCCCTGATTCAGGGTGACCCCTGCACAATGGAATGAAGCACTACCAGGTCCTGCACCATCCCCATGATCAGACTGTTGTTATTCATAGGGTTTCCATTGGCTGATTTTCGGAAGTGGATCACCAGGCCTTTCCTCCTGGTCCATCTTAGTCTGGAAGCTCCACTGAAACTTGTTCAGCATCAGAGCAACACACAAGCCTCCAGTGACAGGTACGTGCACATGAGGTGCATGGCCAGGAATCAAGCCTGAGTCTCCCGCATGGAAGGTGAGAATTTTACCTTTCCCCATAAGTAGCACATTTTCACCTCTGTGCCTTTGAACCTGTTACTACCTCTTTCCCCACTACCAGCCACCACACCCCCACCACCACCACCACCTGGTGAACTCTCACTTGGCCTTGGGTTACAGGTCTCATTCTTCTGTACAGGCAGTCTGGTGTGGGTTTGGCACTCAGGCTCAGGAACCAGGCTGCCTGGAGTTCCGTTCTGGGGCTGCCGCTTACTACTTGTGACTTTGGCAAGTTACCTAAGTCACCTAATACTCCTGGCCCTTGGTTTTTCATCTAGAAAATGGGGATTATAATAATACCCAAATCAGAGGATTTTTAGAGGTCTCAATTACTGGATACACATAAAAGACATAGAGCCCAGAACACAGCCCTCAGTACATGTCAGCCATCACCTGTATTGTGATTCCCTTCTCTTCTGTACCCCCGCCAGAGGTATTTTTCTCCTCTGTCTTCCCACCACTTTGTTCTTGTCGCTTTCCAACTCAGCACCTTGGCTGGCCCACTCTCCTATTCAAAACTCTCAAGAGTTCCCCAGTATCTACCCAGTCATTTTCAAGCTCTTTAGCATAGTTTGAGGCTTTCTATTTTCTAGGCCAACCAATTTTGACCACATATTTTTCTCACTAGTTCCTGATTCACACCTGATGTACCTGTCTCGGTGTGCTCTATCTTCATCCCTATGCAAGTTACATGCTCTCTCACCCCTTTACTGTGGGTGACTCAGGCCATTTCTTCTGTGGCCCTGTCCTTCCCCGACCTCCACCTGCCTGAACCTTTGCACCTGCATGCCAGGCCTGGCCTTCCTTAACTGAGGGTTTCAGGTACCCTTGGCTTGGTTCTGGAGGTCAGATTTTGCACTCACATTCAGGAAGGCAGTATGCTCCTCAGATCATATTCCAAGGTACATTTGTACATTATAGCAAAGTGAAACCCATCAGCTTTAAAGCTCATCAAAGGTTAATGCTCCATCATCACCCAAAGTGCACTGACTTGCTTGTCTTCTCGTGACATCGGTTTTATTACACCAGAGTTTGGTTGCTTCAAGCGCCAGCAGCAGGCACGTGAAAATGAAAATCTTGAAGGATTTTCGTTTATGTGAATGTGGAAATATGAAGCAGACTGCTCATGTTATAGAGGGGGTCCCTGTATCTTATTGTCCCTGACTACGTGTGGCTTTTAAAGTCACCATTTAATGATTCACGTGTAGCAGGAAATGCTTATCATATAATGTTAGAGAAAAAATTAGAATGCCAAATTGCATTTGCAATATGATTATAACTATATGGTTTTATGTAGAAATCATGCAGGTCAGGAGTATGGGCAAGGACTAGAAGAGGCTGTGGGCAAATTAAAATAGTTTGATTTCTTGGGGGAAATGGGATTGTAGACAATTGTTATTATTCCTGTTACTATGGTTATGTTCATGTTTCTGCTATTATACAAAATAAAAGCATCAATTTAATAATGCTAATGTAGTAGCTATTATTTGTGATACCATATTAATAATATAATAAGCACGTGCTTAATCTGAGCCACTGAGCTCTGCATTATCTCATTTAATCCTCACAGCACATCTGTGAGGTGAGGATGATTATCCCTGGTTTACGGGTGAGAGAGTAAAGGAGTCACTCAAAGTCACACAGCTGCTAAGGGGACGAGCCACATCCCACACTCTGCCTCCTCTCTCTTTAAACCTATTCTCTCAACCACCGTTTCTTCCTTATTAAAACCAAACAACTTTCTATAAATTAGTAGTACAGGTTTATTATAGAAAAATTAGAGCTTACAGAAAAAACAAACATCAAAATAAAAAATAGTCTGTAATTTCAGCACCCAGAGAGAAACTTGTTAACCTTTTGGACATATCTTTAAGAACTTTTCCTCCCACTGCTTTATTTTGTGATACTTTTTGTAGGGACTTTGGACATTTTCTTAGGCCAGGAAGCAGATGAAGATGAGAATTACTTGTTCTTAAGCCTTCAGCTTGAGGTTAGAGTTTAGAAAGGTCATGGAACATCTGCTGGGTGGCAGCATTGCCTCTCTAGAACTCTGAGGTAAGACTGACTGCAGTTTTGAATGGACTGAGTCAGGCAGCCTAAAAGGCAATATTGTACTAAATTGGCTGCTCTAACTTTCATACTTCGATGGCCTAGAGACTAGATATATTCCAGGAACACTTGAAAATCTTTAACTAAAAAGTTGAGCTTTAAACAGTCTCGTGCACATCTAGAATGAAGAATGGAGACCCCCTTCATCATAAATGCTAATAAAATTATAAAGCAATTAGACAGTAAAAGACTCATGATTTTCCTACAAATGTTAATGCTATCAGGAGATAGTCCAGACTTTCCAGATATTTTCCTTTGATTAAAATATTTAATATCTGTCACACATTTTAGGTTTTATTTATAAAATAATTTCTTTATTAGTTTAGCAGCGAGTGTAAGCCACATTGGGCATTTAGTTTTATGTACTGACTCTAAAAACTATGAAAGCTATCTGTGACAAGAATGCAGCTGAGTTGGAAGGGTTTTAACTGTTACTCATTCATTTACTTATTAATTCATCTTGTAAATATTTATTGAAAAACCATATGAAAATCTTTCTTGTGAATTTGTTATAAAATTGTAATCTAGGGCATTGCCTGTTTTGTATATCAATGTTCTGTGTATGAAGTTCATGTGAAAAATTTAGAATTAAGTTCCATAAAAAAAACTTCAGCTCCCTTGAGTTGTACTACATGTCCTAGTTACAACACAAATACCACAAATGGGTGGCTTCAAGGAACAGAAGTTTGTTTTCTCACAGGTCTGGAGGCTGAAAGTCCAAATCAGGGTCTCGGCCTTATTGATTTCTTCCTTGTTGGTAGCCCCAGGCGTTACTTGGTTCCTTAGCATCTGTCTTCCTCTCACGTGTATCTCTCTGTCTATTCTGTTCTTTTAAGACTCAGAAGTGATTAGGTCTATGATCTTACCCTACGCTGGTATGACCTCATTAACGTAACAAAAGGAAACTCCTATTTCCAAACAGAAAACATCCACAGGCACAAGGGCCAAGAATTCAACACATATTTTAGAAGGACACAATTCAACCATAACACCAAGCTGTATCCTTTCTAATAATAGCCACTTACTAACATTGTGTTTCCCATTTTGCCCTAGCTGCCAGGAAGCTCAGACACTCTTGATGGTCAGTCAGAAGCATTGTAATAACCTTCATGGTTGGTGTGTTTATCTCTTTCTTCTTTTATGGCCCTGATTTTCTGCTTTCTTAACCTTATTGTGCCTCAGTTACTTTTAAAAATATAATAGCAAAGAAGCTCATTTCACCGATTAATCTAGAGTTTTTGAAATGTACTTGAGCATGGAATCCTTATTTTCTATGACTCAAAGAACCAAAAGTTTCACAGAAGCTAAGGAGGCTGAGGAATACTTGTTCTTAAGCCCTAGGTCATATTTAGTCTACATAGTTGTACTACATAGACTGCTTGAATTGGTTCTATAATGTAAATAGCTCTTCCTGTCAGTTATATGCTCCTAAAACATAACTTTTGATGACTGCATAGAATTCTGTTATACGGATGTGCCATGACTTGCAGAACCAATACCCTATTGCTAGGAGTTTAGACTTTTTCCACCCTTGGCTCTCATAGGGAGTTCCTGGGTAGTGCAAACAGTTAAGCACTTGACTATAACGGAAAAGTTGGCAGTTTGAACCCCCCCACAAGTGACTTAGAGGAAAGACCTGGTAATCTGCTTCCGAAAGGTCACAGCCTTGAAAACCCTATGGAGCAATTCTACTCTACTCTGCACACATGTGGTCACCATGAGTCTGATCGACCTGACAGCAACTGGTTTGGGTTTTTTTGGTTTGGGCTCTCATAATAAATATTATTATAGCATTGCACACCCCCTACAAGACTCCATCATGTGAAGCTTGATTTTCCTGAGGAGCAGTGTCTGCACAGACTCTTCATGAGCGATCTTCTTCTGATTTAAGGCACCTGGCAGCCAGGGACACTCTGGAGAATGGGGAAGGACAAACAGTAAGGTAGAAAAGAGCAAGGGTTTTGCAGCTAAATTGGATTTTTTTTTTTTTTTTACATCTATGTGTCTATGGCTAGAATTCTGGCCCAGCTTAGACTTTCTGGATTTTTTCAGGCCTGGGGCCTCAAGCAAGGGTTGGAAAACCTGGAATATGGGAGCAATTTCTGAGTAGTTTAGAATCAGAAGTTATGTTGCTCTCAAACAATCTTTCTATGAGCATTTAACTCGTTTCTCAAAGTGTGGAGGAATTTTAGGTAGTTCATGAGATGATTTTTAGATGGTGTTCTATGGGCATGAGGAGTCCCTGAGTGATACAAATGGTTACCATGCTCGGCTGCTAACTGAAAGACTGGAGGATGGAGTTCACCCGGAAGCAACTTGGAAGAAAGCCTTGGCGACCTACGGAAAAACCAGCTGTTGAAAACTCTATGGAGCACCGTTCTACTCTGATACACATAGGGTCATCATGAGTCAGGATCAACTTGATGGCAACTAGTGTTTATTTATTTTTTCATGTGAGCCCTGGTGGCGCAGTGGTTAAGAGCTTGGCTGCTAACCAAAAGGTCAGCAGTTCAAATCCACGAGATGCTCCTTGGAAACCCTATGAAGCAGTTCTACTCTGTCCCGTACAGTCACTATGAGTTGGAATTGACTCGATGGCAACAAGTTTTGGTTATGAGTATGAATCACTTGATGAGAAAGTAATTTCCTTTTCATTTTTTGTGCAGTCCTACTGGTTTTTTCTTTTTCTTTCTTTTTTTTTTTTTAAGAAACCAGTCTTGGTTTAGTGATGGATTATCTTGAATACCTAACATTTACTAACTTCCCATTTTGGCAAGAGGAGAGCAGGCCTCGGGGTGAGAGCCCTGGCAGGATAAAATTCTATCCCATTGTTTTACTTTCGCTGTATTTATGTTTAAAATCATCTGCTTACCTTCTAGTTATGGAAGGAGATCCTGGTAGTGATAAGATTTCTTTAAAAATAAATTTAAGTACAGAAAGTGAGAAAACAAGTAGACTTTAAGAAAAATTGTAAGCAAATAAGAGAACCTGTGATACTCAGGTATGGCAAAAAATAATATATAAGTAAGTGAAATTGGGGGACAAGTGTTAACACAGGTCTCACTTGTCATTGGCCATTGTGAGCTCTTTATAGCTGTGTCTGCATGAGCTTCATTCATAGCTCCATTTTGGTCTTTAGCTTAGTTTTCGTTCTTCTTTCTCATTTGTTTTCAACTGCCTGGGAGAGTCAAGGCAGACTTCACACAGTAGGGACATTAAAAGACAACTGAGCATTTACCATGTCCTATAGAGTGGGAATAGGAGCCCCTCGAGGTGGCTGACCCCTATTGCCGGTCACTGTTAGATTTTCATCATAAGGGAAGTTTCTTGTAACGGGAGGAAATAACACTTGGAACCAAGGGTGGATTTAGTCAGTAAGCAAGGTACACACAGGCTTAATTGTGCTTACTTACAAATCTGTAGTGTACAATTTCACTATAGATTAGTAAGTAAATACAGTTCAGCCCATGGGTACCTTGCTTATTGGGCAGTCTGTCCCTACTTCGAACCAATAAATATAGAAGAAATCATTGAAAAACAGTTTGGGCAATGATACTGTCTAGGAATTGGAGAGAGATTTCTCTTTTCCCTTCTAGTCACTGGGAGAGCAAATATCCCTAACGGAGACCAGTAGATAACAGCAATGAAAACTAAAGCCCGTGCTCAAGACTGAAAGGAGATGTCAGTGCTGAGAGAGGAAGGAGGAGGAACTGGCAGTGGAGTGGAGCAAAGATGTGCAGGTTTAAGCCTAGGCGGCACAGATGGGATTTTTATATTAAGCAAGTGAAAGACTATAGGGGGAGAGTCAGGCCGGCTTTATTTTTTTTATGACAGAATCAATAGAATCTAATCAAGCTTTGAAAGCAATCAGGGTAAGACGAGAAATACTAAGTAAGGCTTCGTTGACAGTAACTACTGCTAGAACATAATTGTGTCCAGAAGGGATTACCAGAATGGTGTTCCACATTTCTCCAAGCCGCACCAGGGATGGAAGCTTTGAAATTAAGGAAGAGTGACCTGGCTGTAGGTTGACATTCCCGAGTTTGGATGCCCTGCTTTGTTCTGATTGTTTTCTTCTCTGTAGAGCTCACTGGGGCTGGGCTTTCAACTAAGAAAGGAAATGGGAGGAAGATGTACTTGTGCAGGAAGGTGGAGAGGAGGTCACAGGTCACTATCTGGGATTCACAGGATCTTGTTGGGTTTTCATAGAACAGACGCTAGGCTGGGAGGTGGTGAGGACTGGGGCCCCAAAGCGGGCTGGGGGCTAAACTTGTTCATGGTCTCCACTCACACCTCTCTCAAGTCCCCCCGTACAAATAATCCAAAAAAAACCCAGAGTGCTTACCATGCAAATACACCTTCAAGCTTCAAGCTCCCCAAAGCAGACTTAGCAGTGCAATCCACATAAAACGAGTGCTGCTCACCACGTGTGCTCTAGCCCCAGCCAGGGGGCCCCTCTTAGGCACCCCACAGAGGACTGTTGGAGCCGCTGCTGGAGAGTGATTATGATTTGAGTTCACTGATTATACTAGGAACATGAGAAAAAGTGGAAAACCACACAGGACACTGGCTGTACAGCTACTTTCATTACACAGACTCTGGTTTATGATGTGCCTGATATGGTGCCAGGGCCTGGGGGTGGGGAAGGAGAGGGCAGCAGAATCCGGTCCTTGAGGAGCCCAGTCAGAGTCCAGGTGGTTGTATTTGTTTCCTAGGGCTGCCATGGCAAAGTGCCACAAGTCTAGTGGCATAAAACAATGGAAATTTATTCTCTCATACTTCTGGAAGCTAGAAGTCCAGATTCAGGGTATGGGCAGGCTGTGCTGTCTCTGAAGTCTCTACAGGAAGATCCTTCCTTGTCTCTTGCAGCTTCTGGTGGCCCCAGGTGTTCTTGGCTTGTGGCAGCATCACTGCAATCTTTGCCTCTGTCTTCACATGACATTCTCTGCGTGTCTGTCTGTGTCTCTTTTTATCAGGACATCAATCATAACGAGATTAGGGTCCACCCTACTGCAGTATGACTTCATGTTAACTCATTACGTCTGCAATGAACCTGTTTCCAAATAAGGCCACATTCTGAGGTTCAGGGGGTTAGGACATCATCATACCTTTTTTGGGGGGACACAATTCAACCCGTAACAGTGAATGACACAATCAAAAAAGACTTCTAATTAAGCTGTGAGGGAGGCCCCCCCCGCCCCGCCTGGTGCTGCCGGACATCAGAGGAGGGTGTTAGCAAATCAGCACACAACTAATTTGCAGTAATATTTGTCTTTAAGAAACAAAACAAAAAAACCATGGTCGTCCACTTCCGCTCTTGGATGTCAACCTGTAGCTCAGGTACTATGGTCGGATTTAGCCCTTTAAAAGTATTGTCTTTTCAGCCCACCTTGTTTGGATCTTTGATTTAGAAACAACTAATGAAGTCCGTTTGCCATATGGGTAAGTGAACTTTTTTAAGTAGGTGTTTTGCATCCCTGCAGCTCCAGGAGCCCAGGTTGTGGCTGCAGGGAGGTGGGCGTGGCACACTGGAGGCGCAACACTGCTTCGGTCCCTGCTGCATGGTAGGAATTGGCACCCTGCAGTCCAGAATCCATTCAGAGTTGGTTCATGGAGGCCCACATCATTTATCAATATGATGAATTTTGATTGCAGGAGACCTCAGCTTTGTATATAACCTGGGACTGTGTTCAAGGAGCTTTCATTCATTCATTCGTGTAGCAAACATTTACTGAGCCTCTTCCTGAGCCAGGTACTATGCTGGCCAGGGCCAGCTTAATGTATGAGTGACCCATGCAGTTGCACAGGCCCTGTGCTCAGAAGGGCCTTGCTCTTGGTGTACTGCTTTGCTGTTGCTGTCTTCAAATTTTTAATAATTTTTCTTTTTTTTTATTATTATACTATAGATGAAGGTTTACAGAACAAACTAGCTTCTCATTAAACAGTACACATATTGTTTTGTAACTTTGGTTACCAACCCTGCAACATGTCAACGCTCTCCCTTCTCAATCTTGGGTTCCCTATTAGCAGCTTTCCTGTCCCCTCCTGCCTTCTAGTCCTTGGCCCTGGACTGGTGTGCCCCTTTAGTCTTGTTTTGTTTTATGGGCTTGTCTAATCTTTGGCTGAAGAGTGAACATCAGGAGTGACTTCATTACTGAGCTAAAAGGGTGTCCAGGGGCCATACTATCGGGATTTCTCCAGTCTCGGTCAGGATAGTAAGTCTGGTCTTTTTTTGTGAGTTAGAATTTTGTTCTACATTTTCCTCCAGCTCTGTCTGGTACCCTCCACTGTGATCCCTGTAGGTAGTGGTAGCCAGGCATCATCTAGTTGTACTGGACTCAGCCTGGTGGAAGCTGTGGTAGTTGTGGTCCATTAGCCCTTTTGGACTAATTTTTCCCTTGTGTCTTCGGTCTTCTTAATTCTCCCTTGTTCCTGAAGGGGTGAGACCAGTGCAGTATCTTAGATGGCCGCTCGCAAGCTTAATTGTTAATAATTTTTCACCAAAGGGCCCCACGTTTCATTTTGTACTGGGTCCCACATAGGGTACAATGTTCAGCAAAGCCAGACACACTGCCTGTCTTCCTGCAACTTATGGTGTAGTGGGAGAGACAGACATGAATCCAGTCATGACACAAACCCATGGGAAATTACAGCTGTAATCTGTGCCATGAAGGAGAGGCAGGCAATGCCAGGAGAGGAGAAAATGGACCATCATTTCATAGCCACATGGCTGGTCCTGACTGCATTCATAATGGTGGAGATGGGTTCAAATTACAATAGAAGGGATTTAAATTAGTGTTCACTGAGAGTGAGTGCGGTGGAAGACCGGTGCTGTCTTCCAAGAGAGGAAGTCAGGTTTTCCCCCTTAATGGTGTAGAGATTAGGAGTTTACTCACCTGTCAGGGGCAGGTGTTTTGGGAGCAAACCTTTTCTTTCTCTTTTTTCTAAGAGTGGTTTCTTTTAACTTTTTACTTTGACATAATTTCAAACTTATATGTAAGTTGCAAAGTAGTACAAAATATTCCCATATAATACCAAGATTCCCCAAATGTTACATTTTACCATATTATTTTATCTATCCCCCTCTCTCTCTCTTTAACATTTGAGCTTAAGTTGCAGATATGGTATGATGCCCCTTTGACACTAAATACTTTAGAGTCTATATCCAAAAAAGATTATTCTCTTACTTAGCCATAGTACAGTTATCAATATCAAGAAATTAACGTTTATACCATATCATGAAATCAAGGAGCCCTGGTGGCGCAACGAATGGTTAAGCCCTCGGCTGCTCATCAAAAGGTTGGCAGTTGGAACCCACCGGCCACTCCAAGGGAAAAAAAGACCTAGCAATCTGCTACCGTAAAGATTATAGCCTAGGAAGCCCTATAGGGAAGTTCTGCCCTGTCTTGTAGGGTAGCTGTGAATCCGAATTGACTCGATGGCACACAACAGCAACAACAACATTGTCAAATCCACAGACCTTATTCCGACTTTACTCATTGTCCCAATGATGTCCTTTATGGCAAAGGGAAATCCTATCACATGTTGCATTCAGTTGTCATGTCTAATTGTCCCCTCTAATTTGTCTCCTCTAATAATAATTCCCAGTCTTCCTTTGATTTATTTTCATTACAT
Source organism: Dugong dugon (assembly GCA_030035585.1). Lineage (NCBI taxonomy): Eukaryota > Metazoa > Chordata > Mammalia > Sirenia > Dugongidae > Dugong > Dugong dugon. Next base: position 13,490,247 of record CM057481.1, on the reverse strand, counting down.
TGATATTTTTAAAGTGTGCAGGCCAGTTATTATTATTTTTTTAATCAGGTTTATTAAGGTAAATCTACATCAGTATAATTTACCCTTTTTAGAGGTACAGTTCTCCGTCCAGTTAGTTAGTAGAATGACCCTCAATTTGGATCTGTCTAATGTTTCCTCATGGTTAGATTCAGGCTATGCTGCTTTGGCAGGACTATGGTAGAAGGGATGTTGTATTCTTCTCAGTGCTTATCAGGGGGCACATGTTATTGAGTTGTCCCATTATTTTTATCTCTTAGGTAGGGTGGTTTCTGCTAGCTTTTTTTCACTGTGATGCCCCCCCGCCCCTTTTTGGTCATTTCCTTGTATGTTGTGTGGACTGACTTTGAGATGTATAAATGTTCTGTTGCTCTTCAAACTTTCACCCACCTGTTTTTTCATCCATTAATGATTCTTGCCTGAAAGTTATTGATATGGTAGTTGCCAAATGGTGATTTTCTAATTTCATCATTCCCTTTACATTTGTTAGTCATTTTTCTGCTGTAAGGAAGATAGCTTCTCATTCAGCTAATTAATTAATTAGCTAATTAATTTATTAAGTATAGACTTATTTTATTCAGCAGGTTATATTCCTTTGCTATCATTCATTATATATTTGGATGTTCAAATTGTCTCATATTTGGCCCCTTCAAGCTGGGCAAATTTTGACGTGTCCCTATCATTCTTTCAGCACTTCTTTACTTTCTGGCACAACAAGATGTTCCAGATTCATCTTGTACTCTCTGTGCACCAGCCCTGGAGTCAACTATTTCTCCAAAGAGGGGTGCAGTTTTCTGAAGGTGGAGAATGAACTACATGTCCCCTGAGGTCATTTCATCTTGAGATTCTTTACAAATTCGCGTGAGTGGAACCAGAAAGTAGAGACTTCAGGTGTAAAATTTTATTCAATGTATTTATTTAGCTCTTTTTTTAAAATTGAATTTGAAGTAATTTACAAAAAAAAAAAAGCCATACAATAAGATTTATGAAATAAGAATTTTCAAAGCAAAAAAAAAAAAAAGATGGAGGGGAGGGATGGGAACAAAGAGGAGTAAAACGGATTTGCTAGCTATAAAAGTTGCTGAACTTACCCAGGAGGACTAGTGTTCTGCATTCTGGAAGCCAAGTTAAAGAAGAAACTGCACAGGGAGAAGATGCCCAGACCTTACAGAGCATCTCAGGAGCTCTGACCTGTGGCAAAGGCAGGCCTGGCAGCAAGGGACGGGGCCAACATTGTATTGTGAGGATAAAGAGCTGCCGGGGCATGGCATTTCCACCAGGCAGAAGTGGACTGAGCTGCAGAGAGGAATTGGCAGGACCAGGATTGTTTTCTTGGAAGCACTTTGGGGTATGGTCTAGCTCTTAGGTCAGTGATCAGAGGAGACCCCACAGTTAGAATGGAACTGGTACTTAAGGATCTCACAGTCATTCCTTAGCTCATTTACTCATTCATTTACCCTCTCACTTGGTGATATTTTATTGAATGCTAGGAGCAGTGCACCCACCAGGCCTAGGAGAGGTAAAGATGATGCAAATCCAGACCCTGACCACCAGGGCCAGTAGTCAGGGAGGCATGAATATGAATAATGGTGTACCAGATAAACCACAGAACTGAGGCCCCATTCATTAGATTATTGAATCTCTTCTACCACTTGTGGGTGAATTGTCTTCTGATAGAAGTAGGGGTCAAGTTAAAATATGCAAATGAAGGAAGTTGTCCATATGTGAGTAAGCATTTATGGTTCCTTTATGTGTTCATTTATTCAACAAATGTATATTGAGACTCTATTGTGTTCTTTCTGGTGGATGCTGGGTGTACAGTGGTGACTATTCCAGGCATAGGGAACAGTGTGTACAAAGCATTGAGGTGCATCTGAGGAGAGACAGACCCATGTGGCTAGAGGACAGAGAGCAGGGAGAATATGGGTGAACATGATGAAACTGGAGAGGTGGGCAGGGGCCAGATGGCATAAGGCCATGGCAAGGGGTCTTGTCCTCTAGAGAGGCAGACAGGAGAGCTGTAGAAGCAGGGGAGAATGGATCTGATTGGATCACTGAAGCAATAATTCTAAGAGATGAAGGAGGCAGGAGGTAAGCTGGGGACAGAATAATGAAACAACAAGAACGCTGGTAATAACAATAAAGACAGCATCTCCTATTGAGTGTCCCATTTGCCTAAGGAGGAAACCTCAGAGATCTTAGTGATAGAAGACAGAGTACAGTGAAAGCGGGGTTAGTATGTTAAACAGAGCTGAAAATACCCTAGGACTTAACAATTCCATTTTTTATATCTACCAGTAGAAACACTGTCTTGTGCATGAGGAGACACATACAAGGATATTCATTGCAGGAATGCTTATAATTGCAAAAAAATTGGGAACAACACAGAGGCCCATCCTTATGGGAATAGGTAAATAATCTATGGTATACCTTTACCATGGAATGCTGTGCAGCAATGGAGGAACAAAACAGATCTCTGTTTGCTGACTTAGAAGCTCCCCAAGACGTACGGCTGGGGAGCAAGCATGAGGCAAGGTAATCCATGCAGAATGGTATCATTGCCGCAAATGGAAAAACTCAGTCCTCAAAAAAATGTTTCCTGTCTGCCCCTTGTGGGTACATATGTAATACCCCCCAAAAAGTGTGGAAGGCTTCAGAGAAAGCTGAAAACAGTAGTTACCTGAGGGGAAGGGTGGGTCCTGGGGTTAGGACTGGGTGAAAAGGGGATTTCCATTTTAATTTTATTATGGAAACTTTCTAATCTATAAAAAGATCGGACGGTGTAATAAACCCCAGGTACCTGTCACTCGCCCAGTCCCTCCTCCTGGGTTATTTTAAACCAAATCCTAGACATTGTATTCCATTCATAAACATTTCAGTAAGTATCTCTAAAAGATAAAGGACTATTAAAACAGCAACAAAAACAACATAACCACAATACCATAATCACACCTAAAAGTTCGAATAATGATTCTTTAGGGTATCAAATACTCAATCAGTGTTCACAGTTCCCTGACTGTTTTATAAATTACAATTGATTTGTTCAAATCTAGATCCAAATAAAGTCCATGCATTGCAACTGGTTATATCTCTTATGTAAAAGACATAAGAGTGTAGTTTTGACAGTGTATCAATTGATTATTAGAAGTGATTTTGTTGAGTCAGAGGATAGGATCATGTGTCGTTTCGCTAGATGTTACCAAATTCCCCTCCATAAAGTTGCATTATTTTGCATTCTCACTGGCAATGAGGGAAAGTGCCCGTCTCCCCAAGGCCTTACCAAGAGACTATAGTGTCAAACTTTTGAATTTTTGCCAATCGGACAGATGAGAAATGGCATCTCATTGTAATTTTCATTTCTTTAAATCAAGTTTAAAAAAAAAAATAAGGTCAGGGAGAATTCAGAGTCTGTAGAAGCAAGAAGCAATTTGCATAAAAATAATAATATTGCCAGCTAACCTTCAGCACATATATTACATCTACTCCTAACTTATTGACATGGTTAGCTTCCAAAGACCAAGTCATTACGTGAAAATTAGTGTTATTCAAAAATGAAGGATGATCACATCAGGACACAAATCGGAGGATGACGACATCATTGCATAGCTGCCAAACCACTGAGAATCATGGCCCAGCCAAGTTGATACATCACCTTAACCATCACAGCTAGTGTTACTCTCACCCCGCACCTGGGCTTTCATTACTGCCAGACATATGTCGTTAATGTGCAAAATAACCAGATGGTAGATTTTTTGCTATTATTGTAAATGTGAAATGTCATATAATGAGATAAGCGAGGAGTGAGTATATTTTATTTTACTTAATTCTCAAACAATCCTACAAGGAAAGTAGTGTTATATACCCTTTAAAGGGAGTAAACTAAGGTACAGAAGTGTGGAGTAAACTTGTATAGGGTTACAGAGCAAGGAAGTGGAGGAGCCAGGATTTGGACCTAGTGGTCTGCGTTCAGAAACTGCTGCTCTGCTAACCTGGACTGCCTAACCTGTAAGACATCACAGAACCAAAATGTGAGCATCCTTCTGGATCCATTTCTTCTTTCCTACTTGGGGCCAACTTACAGAACTTTTGAAAATGGCTGTTGTCTGTCCTAGCAGTTCTGAGGGCCAAGGGAGGGACATCAGATGTCTTTTCTTGACAGCAGCTGGTTCCATGACAGCCTGTGCTAGTGGTTGGGAGGGCCCAGGCCAAGGACAGTGCATCTTGGGAGATGTAAACCAAAGCCCAGTGTTCCCAAGGACCCGTACTTGTACATGGTTCCTGTGCATAATTTGGAACCCCTATTTTTGTGATGGAGGCAGTGGTGGTTCAGTGGAATTGCTAAGTCCTAGGGTATTTTCAGCTCTGTTTAAAAGGTACTAACCCCACCTTCCATGTGCAGCCACCAGACTGTCATTGGAGGCTTGTGTATTGCTATGATGCTCAACAGGTTTCAGCAGAGTTTCCAGACTAGGTGGGACTAGGACGAAAGGCCTAGTGATCGATCTACTTCTGAAAATCAGCCAGTAGAAACCCTATGGATCATAACCGTCAGATCCGTGGGGATGGTACAGGACTGGGGGCTGACTTGATGACAGTTACCAAAAACAACCACATTTTTACGATGTTAGAAAACATGTTTTTCCTCCCTTCCGTTTTTTTGAAGAAGAGATGAAATGAGAAATTGGCTTTAGAAAAGAGGAACCAACTCAGAAACACACACCTGTCAAATTCAGACTTCTAAATGCGCGTCCTTCTGTCAGACACTTTTGATGACTGAAATATCATTTTGGATACTTCCTACATTAAAAAAAAAAAAAATCTAGTTTTAGTCTTACACCATTACTCCAAGGATCTCTCATTCTAGACATTCTTTAGGAGAGTAATCTCAGGCCCTCTCTGAGACCCCACGCCTCCTGAGGAAGAGCCAGACCAAGGCTGCAGTGTGTCCAGTCCCCATTAGGGAATGTTAGCCAGGAAATGGATTGTGGATCTTTCACAAAATGGATTTTGGTCAAAGCTTGATATTAGAGAAAAAAGGTCCTTAAAGGTTGGCTTGCCTTAACACCTTGAGGGCAGGAACGCAGATTTATCTTCTGTCCTCTTCACTCCTCCATGCTAGGCTGGGTATTGGGGATACAATGGGGATCCATTCTCAGGGCCAGCACTCAAGGAGGGGGAGAGTGTTATTGGGTGACTGAAAATGAACAAAAGTCACAAACCAGACTGCCTCCCCATTAACATGTATTTAGGCGAACACCCACACCCACACCACAGAGTGTGAAAACGTTCAGAAGAGGTGGTTCTGAGCTCCGACAGTGTCACTTCAGAGCTCTGTAGTTTGGGGCAAGTTGCTTTACCTCGTTAAGTCTCATTCTCCTCCACTGTAAATTGGGGCCAGTGATCTTTCTGTAAGAGATACTATGAGGATTAAATGAAATGACTATAGAAAGTTAGTGCCATCCCAGCGCGTAGGAGATACTCAGGAAGTGCTGATAGAATTGGATCCAGTGCATTTCATGGAGTGTTAGAGGTGACAGAATCTTGGAGGTCCAGTATTCACTCTACTCATTGTCCTTGGGGCAATGAGGCCCTGGTGGTGCAGTGGTTGAGAGCTCAGCTGCTAACTAAATGGTCGACAGTTCAAATCCACCAGCTGCTCCTTGGAAACCCTATGGGGCAGTTCTGCTCTGTCCTGTAGGGTCGCTATGAGTTAGAATCAGCTTGATGGCAACGGGTTTGGTTTTAGTTTTTATTGTCCTCAGGAGGAGCAGATAAGGAGGAGTACAGTGCCTTTCTATGATTAAGGGCAGGGCTGGCCCGGGAACCCAGCCTTCTGACCCCCATACCAAGCCAAAGTAGCCCCAGGTCCTTCAGACACACGTGGGCTTTAGTACTTGTGTGTTCTCCATCCCTCCCATTTCCTTTCCACAAGCGCCCAGCCCCCATCCCCAACACACATACCTTTTAGAAACAGTACAAAGAACTGCTCCTGTGCCTTTGTCTCTGAAATATGTTTTGCATCATTTACTTTACCTTAGCAGGTGGGTTTTTGGTGTTTTTTTCCATCCCTCCCCCTCACTTTCTACCAATCATGAGTGCCTGTATAAATTCATTTCAGGGTTACAAAGAGAGAAGTCAGTTTAATAGAGAATCCCCAACCTCTCCGCATACCTCCTCCCACAAAAAACCAGCAGCTACAGCAGACCTCCTCTTCCGGATCTAACAACCTGGCCTCTTCCCTTTCCAAGGACTTTGGAAGAAAGAGCTGGAGAGTGATTCTGGGCTTTGGCAGAACTTCAGATTCTTTTTTTTCTGGTAGAAGCTCAGTAATTCTTCAGATCCAAATTTAGAAGCTTGTATGGAGAGCCCGGAGAAATCAGTAGTAAGACAGCCAGGCTTTCTAACTTTTTTTTTCCCCCAAGCAAGCTAATAAAGCTATTGCAGTCATATCCCAAGGTCAAGTTTCAGCTTTTAATAGTTTTAATGAGCTATTTAAACAGCTTCTGAATTTGTGCTCATCCAAGCCAGCACAGGTTTGGGTGCATGGAGGAAAAGGGAGGAAGCAGAGGGGGACAAGGGCGGACCAGAGAGATGGGTTCAGTCCCACTAAGTTGAGCACAGGAAGGTGACCAGCTGAAGGGTTAGCTTCTCTCCAGAATGTCCCAGGGATGCTAATGGGAGCATGGTTTTACCCCCTGAGATCAGATCTAAATAATCTCAGAGATAAGAGAGTCCGTCACTACTTCTACTTCTAACCAGGACCCATAGGTGCCAGGTAAACCTTGGAAGTCTTCAGGAAGGTAAAGAGAAAGCAGAGTTAGAAGGTAATGTTAAAGAAAGACAACGGGAAAATTGAGAGGGTGGTGCCTTGAGTGCTTAGTGCTTACTGACTGTCATGGATTGAATTGTGTCCCCCAAAAATGTGTATCAGTTTGACTTTGCCATGATTCCCAGTATTGTGTGATTGTCCACCATTTTGTCATCTGCTGTGATTTTCCTATGTATTGTAAATCTTATCACTATGATGTTAATGAGATGGATTAGTGGCAGTTATGTTGATGAGCTCTACAAGATTAGATGGTGTCTTAAGCCAATCTTCTTGGAGATGTAACAGAGAGAAGCGAGCAAAGAGACATGGGGACCTCATACCACCAAGAAGGCAGCCCTGGGAGCAGAGCACGTCCTTTAGACCTCAGGTTCCTGCACGGAGAAGCCGCTAGACCAGGGGAAGATTGATGACAAAGACTTCCTCTAGAGCTGACAGAGAGAAAGCCTTTCCCTGGAGCTGACGCCCTAAATTTGGACTTGTAGCCTACTAGACTGTGAGAGAATAAATTTCTCTTTGTTAAACCCTTCCACTTGTGATATTTCTGTTATAGCACCACTAGATGACCAAGACACTGAATAACTGATTTGTTGAAGGGACTGAGGAGAATGAAGGAGTAAGAAGAAAAAGGAGACAGCAGCTTATGGGGAGTGGTGCTCCAAACAACCAGGGTCTGTGTATTAGGTGAATTTATGCTAGTAATCACCATCATAATTATGGTGATGCTAATGATACCCCAGTACTATTCACCATGCAATTACTGTGCACCAGGCTGTATACTAAGTATGTTGTAAGTCTTCGTTCCTTCAGTTCTCACAACTGCCTGATGAGTAGGTTCTGTTATTGTTTTGTTATATAGATGAGGAAAACAGAGGATCAGTGAGCATAGGCCATTGGTTTGAAGTCACTCGGTAAAAATGATTTGCATCCAGCCTGACTCTACTAGCTGTGATTATAGCTACAACTGTTGTTTTGTATACCACTTGAGGGCAACATGAAAATTTCAGGAAAATCCAGATAACTATGTAACAAAGAAAATAAAAATACTCATGAGCCCACTTCACAGACATAGCCACGTGAGCATTTTGGTACATGTGGCACCATATACCAAAAGCCATTCTTTCTTTTTCCATACAAATAGAATTGTAGCCAGGCCATGACTGACCAGCTGGATGGCGTTTCCCAGACTCCCTTGCAGTTAGGTGTGAAAGGGTGACATGCTTCTCACCCGTGGAACTTGAATGGAGCTGATGTGGACCACCCAGGGCCTGGGTCAGAGACAGAAGGGGGTGATCCTGCATATTCCGTTTCCCCTTCCTGCTGGCTGGAACCTACTTATGATGGCCGTGTCAGGAGGTGGTGGACCACATAATGGAAGGAAAGACTGCATGGGACACTCTGGACCACTCACCTTGCAACAGGTATGTGAGAGGAAAATAAAATCCTTTGTTCCTCAGACCACTGGCTGCATCCCTTTGTTACAGCGGCTTTCCCTAACTAAAAGCCATAAAAACTAGTTGCTGCCACATTGATTCTGACTCATGCTGACCCCAAGTGTGTCAGAGTAGAGCCCCGTAGCGTGTTCAGTGGCTGATTTTTTGGAAGTAAATAGCCAAGCCTTTCTTCCAGCGTACGTCCAACCTTTCGGTTAGCAGCCGAGCATGTTGAGCATTTGCACCATGCAGGGACTCCTTTCCCTAACTACATTATTTCTTTCTAGTTTTCTTCCCTGTGTACATGTGTATAGTCATATTCTCACACACACACACCCTCAGGTATTTGTGATTTTCCGTATATTTTATGTTCTTCTTTCAGGATTGGTGAGTCCAGGCTTACCACCTACTTCTAGAGTAATATTAATCTAACATGATGATCAGACTACAAATCACACACTACATAGTTCTTCTTTGTTTGGAGAAGACCTTTGATCACAGGCACTCAGTGGGCAGAACCCAGCTCCTACAGTATAATCACGTATGTCTGAGATTCTCAAGATGGTAGGATAGTACAGTTGTCTCCCCGCTGCCCCTGTGTATAAGCCTTGTCCTTGTATCATGTGCTATGGTATGCAAGGCCCACTCATCTTGGTTTTCTCTTTTTGAACCTTCCTTCAGCATATGTCCTAACTCAGGTCAGTATTTCTACTTTATACGTGAGGATCTGGTTTTCTGGGCAGCACACCTTCCCAGGGGCCCACACCTGGTCACGATGGACTGTGAGGTATGGGGAGGGACAGACTTGCACTCAGTTCCTTTGATTCCAAGACCAATGCCTTTTTAAAAATAGCTTTTATTGTTTTTTTCTTATGTTTTCAAATGTAATATGTGCTCCTCATACACACTAGCTAAACAGCAGTTAGAATGAGCCTTTAAAAACATGTCGTAAAAAGACTAATAACCCAATTTAAAAATGGACAAAGGATTTGAATAGATATTCCTCCAAAGAAGATATAAAAATGGCTAATAAGCACATGAAAAGATGTTTAACATCATTAATCATTAGAGAAATGCAAATCAAAACCACAAGGAGATACCACTTTATGCCCACTAGGATGACTGTAATAAAAAAAGACAGACAATAACAAGCATTGGTGAGGATGTGGAGAACTCAGAATCCTTGTACACTGTTGGTGGGAATGTAAAATGGTACAGCCATTGTGGAAAACCGTTTGGCAGTTCCTCAAAATGTTAAAGATAAGAGTTACCATATGACCCAGCAATTCCACTCTTAGTCATATACCCAAGAGAACTGAAAACATATGTCCGCACAAAAACTTGTACAAGAGTGTTCATAGGAGCATTATAAATAAAAGCAAAAAATGGAAACAACCCAAATATCCATCAACTGATGACTAGATAAACAAAATGTGGTGTATCCATACAATGGAATATTTTCAGCAATAAAGAAAAATGGACTACTCATACATGCCATAACATGGATGAACCTTGAAAACAGTATATAAGTGAAAGAGAGTCACAAATGGCCATATATTGTATGATTCTATTTATATGAAATATCCAGAATAGGCAAATCCATAGAGACAGAAAGTAGCTTAATGGTATCCAGGGACTTGAAGGAAGTACGGAAGGGAGAGAAGGGAGAGTGACTTCTAATAAATGAGTGCAAGGTTTGTTTTTTTTGGGAGGAGAACAAAATGTTCTAAAATTGGATTGTTGTGATGGTTGCACAATCCTATGAATATACTAAAGACCATTGAATTTTGTATTTTAAAGGGGTGAATTGTATGCTATGTGAATTATATCTCATAAAGTTATTAAAAATAACCTATTAAGTCCTGTCACTCCTCTGCTTGAACTCTCCAGAGGCCACCTGATTTCCTTGGAGTGAAACCCATGTCATCATGATGCCCTACAAGATTCTGGGTGGCCTGGCCCTCATTGGATTCTCACTGTGCTCCAGCCTCCTGGAGGTGCTCTTCACTGGTCTCAGGATGTGCCAGGCACACTCCCACTTTAGGGCCTTTGCCCTGGCTGTTCTCTCTGTCACAGAGGCTCCTTCCCCAGGTACCTTCCTGGTGTCCTCCTTTATGTCTGTCAAGTTACCTTGCCATGGAGGCCTCCCCTGGTCATTTTGTTTAAAATGACAATCCCAGACACTCCTCACCACATTTCGCTTTTATTGTTTTACCTATAGTCCTCACTGCCTTCCAACATACTGTGTGATTTACTGTTTAATTGTATTTATTGTCTAGCTCCCTCTACTAGAAGGAGCTCTGGTGGCACAGTGGTTAAGCACTTGACTGATAACCAAAAGGTCAGTGGTTTGAACTCACCAGCCGCTCCACGGGAGAAAGATGTGACAGTCTGTTTCCGTAACGATTTATAGCCTTGGAAACCCTATGGAGCAGTTTTACCCTGTCCTATAGGGTCACTATATAGGGTCACTATGAGTCAGAATCAACTCGATGGCAGTGGGTTTGGTCTCTACTAGAATGTAAGCTCCTTGAGGGCAGGAATTTTGTCTGTCTTAATCACTGAAATATCCTCATCACTCAGAACAGTGTCTGGCACATAGGAGGTACTCCATAAATATTTGATGAATGAATGAGAATATATGAGACAAACTTTGTTGATTATTCCCAACTACTTTCTCCCTTGTTCACCTTCTGTGATGTTGTATAGGTAGCTGCCATCAAGTCAGCCCTCAACTCATGGCAACCCATGCACAACAGAACAAAGTGCTGCACAGTCCTGAGCCATGCCCATGACTGGGCTGTTGTGATCCGTAGGGTTTTCACTGGCTGATTTTCAGAAGTAGATCTCCAGGCCTTTCTTCCTAGTTCATCTTAGTCTGGAAGCTCCACTGGAACCTGTTCAGCATCATGCAGGCACAGAGGCCTCCACTGACAGACAAGTGATGGCTGTGCTGAGGTGCATTGGCCAGAAATTGAAGCCAGGTCTGCTATATGGAAGCTAAGAATTCTACCACTGAAGCACCGATGCCCTTTTGCTTCCTGTGATAGAGGCTGAAAAAGCCACGTCTCAATTTCCCAGTTTACCTTGCAGCTGTGGGGGCCCATAGGACCAATCGGAAGAAGCCTGCCAGGGAGTTTCTGGTGAAGCATTTTCTTCCCCAATAAAAGGAAAGAGACCTAGTAAGAGAGCAAACCTCTCTCTCAGTGTCTTGTCTGTCTCTATCCCCAGCTTCCCACCTATAAATGTTGATGTCTGAGGGCATCGTTCCAGATTTTTTTTCCTTTCATTAACACAAATTTTATAAAATTAAAAATCGGATTATCCTCTCTACACATTGTTTGATAACCTGTGTTTTTCCACTTAATGTGACATGGACATCTTGACATGTCTTTCATTTTCAGTCTCTGTGGAGGAGAGCTCACTTTGCCTGTGTTCATTCATTCAGCGCATATTTATTGATCACCCACTATAATGGCAGATCAGGCAGGACAGATCAAAAACAGCAGTGTGTCCTGCATCCAGAGGGTTGGATGGAGAATGCCAAGAGGCCGGGCTTGGCATCTGGAATCTGACTACGGAACAAGGCAGGGAAGGGATTTCAGGCTGAGGGAACAGCCCAAGGAAGGAGGGGTGGCTCAGTGGGCATGAGGCTGAAGAGACAGGCAGGGGCCCTTTCCGTTTAAAACTCATTGATTTGATTGCAGACATCAGGTCTAGGTTTGCCTCCACCGGGAGCTGTCTTGCTGGTAACAGTATATACCTCTGAATTTGGGAGGGAAGAACCATGGGTGGTTTCATTTCTGTGCTTTCTGTATAATATAAATGTAATTAATCATGTCTTCAATGGTTTATAATTTAGTTTTTTTTTTCATTTTTAGCAGTATAATTCATTTAAGGTTTATAAGTAGTCATTTTAGAATTTTTCTTTGTACCCCCACTGGTATAGTGCTGAAAACTCACAATAAGTATGTCTCAAGGTGGCTACTGCTGTTTTCAAAATTAATCTTAAAGGCTATTCATGTGAAAAGTATTATTGTGTGACTAGGACTTAAATTAGCCATGGAGAAAACTGGAGAAATGTTTCTTGTTTCTCTCTTTTAAAAAGTTTATAATGCTTTAAAACATTAGCATGGTAATTCCTGTGAGCTGGGGAAAAGCAGCTTGATGTGTTTTTCACCCAGGGATGTGACCATGGGGTTTGGCATGGAGGCTGGTTTCCTGGAGGTCAGTGCCTGCTGCTAGGATACAGCTTTGCTTGGGCCTTCAGCTCTCACATTTGGGAAAACAACCACCTAAACCCTTCTCTGTCTCTCAGACAAAAGCTCATTTCCTGAGACATTGTACAGAGCTCATTTTAATGGTGCAGTAATTAAGTCAGAAATATGTGGTGCTTATCCCCTTTATGAATGCCCTACTCACCAAGTTTACAAATCCTCTGGTAAAGTCAAAGAGAAATTATTTAAAATAAAGATTTTAAAAATTCTATTAATAAAGAAATGCAAATTAAAGCAACCACAAGATGACTTTTTTTCCCTTCCAATTGTCAAAAGATTTATATAAATGATTAATACGTGGTGTTGGCAGTGGTGCTGGCAGAAGTTTGCATTGGTACAGTTTCTCTGGAGAATAATTTAACAGTTGGCACTGAGAATCTGTATTTTGGATAACTTTTTGATTTTTTTTTAATGGGGATTTTTGTATAACCTTTGAACCAGAAATCCTACTCTGAGGACTATATCTTAAGGGAGTATGGATCCTAAGCAAATACTTAGATAAGAGGGTTTTCATTCATCTGGTTATTGTTCGATGAAGGAGCTTAAAAAATAAACTTCTTATACATTCTTCTTTTCTGCATTGTTTTGCACATAATCATTCACTTTAATTCCCCAAAAGTAGTCATATTGGAAATACCAAATAAGCACCTTCTTTGAGAAGAACAATGTGGGTGCCCAGAGGTTGACCCCAGGAGTCAGAAAGCCTGAGTCCCAGGCTCAGTCCCACCATTCATTAACTATTACATGATCTTGTACAAGGTTGGACAAGTCTCCTCCACTTGTTTTCCTCATCCTTCTTATTCCTGAAATTATTTATTCTCTTGTTTATTTTTGGCACTCCACCCTAGAACGTTGGCTACTCAAGGGTAGGGTCTTAGTCAGGGCTGTTCACCAGTGTGTTTATAGAGCTCAGACTATTGGCTTCCTGACCTTCCTGGGCCTCAGTTTCCTCAAATACAAATGAGGATAGCAATACCTCCCTCTCTCATGTAAATGAGTTTAATACAGAACAGTGTCTGTCATTTGACAAAAGTTCAATGAACAATGCATAAGGATTTAATTTTGCAATCTTCCCAAATTACTGAAAATAATCTGGTAAGGAATCCAGATTAATGGAGAGAAAAGAAAGGGGATAAGAACATCTCTAAGAAGGTAATCATTTTTGAAGACTTTAACTTTGAATCCTAACAGCCATGTGAAATGGGGAGAAGTGATTTCATTGGTCCAGGAGAGAGCCGCCCATATCAGGCAAGAGTCACTCCTCTTACTGACTGCCCACTGATTACTCAGGTCTTCCACCAACCTGGGTCCTTTAACATTCGACTTAATGTAGAATTAGTACTTTAGGTAAAGGCTTTGAGAAGTCATCAGTGTCTGGTGTGAGTGGTACTGAAGCCTTCACCAGTCTTGCTTAGGAAGATTTTTTTCCCCCCAGAGAATGCATTTTTGGGGCCTGAATAAGGAAGGTCATTGCTTAAGGCCAACGCTGACTCTTTCCATGATTCAAGCACTAAAGGGCCTCTGGCATAACCTATAGGATTAGTCCTTGGCATTGATGCCCAGAGCAGGAAGGAAGGAGGAGGGGTGCTTGGCAGCTCGTTTGGCCTTTCGTTGAGGCTGTCAGAGGACACTGGTTCTGGACAGTACCTCAGAGGTCTTGTCCAGCCCTCCATTACCAGAGCAGGACACTGACCACAGAGGGCAGTGGCTTGTCCAAGCTCATCTGGCTGGTTTGTGGCAGAGAAGGTACTCGATCCTCAGATACCAAGCTAGTCCTCTTCCCATCAAGTCTGGCTTCTCCATTTTATGGGCGAGGGAATGAAAGCAGGTGTAGCAGCCCACTTATACAGTAAGGAGCCTGGCCAGAGAGGAACAGCTAAAATTAGGGGGTTTTCACTGGGCATGTACTGCCTGGCCATGCCTACCTTGTAACACTAGTGCTGGGAATGTTTTTAACAATGGTGATCAGTTTACCAAAATTCCTGCCTTGTCGTGCACTGGGTTACATTCAGTTTTATCTTCATTTTAAAATTTAAATTTCTAGTTATATCTGAGAATAAGAAAATTTCATTTTGATTTCAGGTTTAAGAAGCATCAGAAATTAATTCCAAAATTCAGTGTTATACCTGATGTTGTAGTTGATTCATATTAACTATTCCATTTTCTTCTGTGGAAAAATATATGAATTCATTCATTTATTCATTCAGCAAATCTTTTTTAAACTTAAAACTTTTCCCTTTTCTGTTCCTAGCTATTATGATTTCTGCTATTCTCATTGATGAATCTATTTGTTCATTTTTTTTGTTCAGTAAAATATTAATGGAGAACCTCTTGTGTGTCAGGTACTGTGTAAGGTCCTTTTGATACAGGAAACACATTAATAGGCTTTGCCTTCAAGGAACCTCATTCTAAGGGGAAGACAAACATTAAACAAGTAAACAAAAAAATAACCTTAAAATATCAAGGGCTGTGAAGGAAATGACTATTTCCAACTACCTATAGGACAAGAAGGAGCCCTGGTTGCACAATGGTTAAGCACTTGGCTGCTAACCAAAAGGTCTGTGGTTTAGACCCACCAACCGCTCAGCAGGAGAAAAATGTGGCACTCTGCTTCTGTAAGGATTACAACCTTGGAAACCCTATGGGGCAGTTCTGCTCTGTCCTAAAGGGTCACTATGAGTCAGAATCGACTCAACAGCAATGGGTTTTGTTTTTTGGATGGGACAAGACCACCTAGATGGCCCTCTCTAAGATTATCAGTTAAAAATCAAACTTGTTTTTTCCTCCTAGTCTGATTTCCCTCCCTGACTTCTAGTTCTTTATTAGTAACATTAGCACTTAAGGGTGGTTATTAGTGTTGTTGGGAGCATGAGCTACTTAGAGAATATACTAAGAACTAGGACTGCTCTTTGCTGAGATACAGCCCTTCCAGCATACAATTTCAGGGGGTTTCATGACCCCTGGTTAAGAATTCCTATGCTAGATCATGGAAGCTCCATAGACACATCCAAACTCCCTGAAGGACTGAATTACTGGACTGAGGGCTGTAGGGAACATGGTCTCGGGGAATATGTAGCTCAACTGACATAGTTTATAAAGAAAATTTTCTACATTCTACTTTGGTGAGTAGCATCTGGGGTCTTAAAAGCTTGTGAGCGGCCATCTAAGATACTCTACTGGTCTCACCCCATCGGGAGCAAGGGAGAATGAAGAAAACCAAAGACACACGGGAAAGATTAGTCAAAAGGACTAATGGACCACAACTACCACAGCCTCCACCAGACTAAATCCAGCACAGCTAGATGGTGCCTGGTTACCACCACTGACTGCTCTGACAGGAATCACAATAGAAGGTCCTAGACAGAACTGGAGAAAAATGTAGAACAAGATTCTAACTCACAAAAAAAGACCAGACTTACTGGCCTAACAGAGACTGGAGAAACCCTGAGAGTATGGCCCCTGGACACACTTTTAGCTCAGTAATGAAGTCACTCCTGAGGTTCACCCTTCAGCCACAGATTAGACAGGCCCATAAAACAAAATGAGACTAAAGGGACACACCAACCCAAGGGCAAGGACTAGAAGGCAGGAGGGGACAGGAAAGCTGGTGATTGGCAACCTAAGGTGAAGAAGGGAGAGTGCTGACGTGGGGCTGATAACCAACATTATAAAACAATATGTGTACTAATTGTTTAATGAGAGCTAGTTTGTTCTGTAAATCTTCATCTAAAGTACAATAATAAAAAAATAAAACCCAATACCACTTAAAAAAATAAAAATAAAAAGAATTCCTGTTATTAGAGACATGGGGAAATGGGAGGCAGCTCAGCCAAAGCCTCTAGTTCCCTGTGGATGGAGAATAGAATACTCATGCTGACTTGCCTCTAGAACACTTACGATTTCTTGGACTCTTGGTATTTAAATGTTTTTTTTTTATACATCCCACAGATTTCTTCAGCTCTTCATATTTAAAAAATATACACTCCATATATTATTAATTACAAAGAGAAGAAGGAGCTTTATGATGGAGACAATCTGGCAGACACCACTTTAACCAAATGCTCTAACTTGCCATCACCAAAAATGGGATGAAATGAGAGGTGTCTTCTGATGTCATACACTGAGAAGGACACAACACCACTCATGCCATATTCCTGCCAAAATTCTTTAACCTAAATCTAATGATGAGGAATAAATCAGACAAATACAAGTTGAGGGATTTCTGTAAAACAACTAGCTTGAATTCTAAAATATTGATGTCATGAAAAACAATACAAAACAAAGTGTGAGGGGGTACTATTCCAGACCAAAGAGACAAACGACTAATTGCCATATGTGATCTTTGATTGGATCCTGGATTAGAAAACCAACCAACCAAACAAAAAACAACACAAAACTCCAGCACACTGAGGGAAATAATAACTCACAGCTTCTTTATGGGTAGTATATGATGATATCATGAATATATATTAACTTTGCAACCTTAAACACTATACAAGTATTAGCTATAAGTATAATTTGTATTGTATTTCTGTTGCCCTTAAGAAGAACAGACCAAAATAGGTTCATGTAATATTCATTCATTCATTCATTCAACATGTATTTATTGATCTGAGATGCAAAGAGATAAAGTCACTTGCCCAAGATCGTCATTTCAATTAATTAGCAGAGCCAAAACTATAACCTAGGTCTCCTTGTCCCCTAGAGAACCTGGAGCAATGCTCAAGACAGATAATAAATTCTGTTGATGTGACTGGTGGTAAAATGGAGTGATGGTGTTGAAGATGGCAGTGGCAGTGATGGTGCTGGTGGAGGCAGTGGCAGTGATGCTGTTATTGTTGGTAATAGTGGAGTGATAAGTTTGTTGGTGGTGATAGTGGCAGTAACAATGTTTTTGGTTATGGCAGTGGTATTCATGGTACTGATGGTGGTGGTTGTAGCACTGATGGATTTGGTGGTAGTAGTGGCAGTAAGGGACTTGTTGGTGTTAGTAATTGTAGTAATGGAGTTGGTGGTTGTAGTAGTGGCAGTGATGGGGTTTGTTTTAGGCTGGGTTCTCTAGAGAAGAAAAACCAGTGAAGTGTGTATATATACTGAGAGAGAGGAAAAAAAGGGAGAGAGAGATTTATATCAAGGAAACGGCTCATGCAGTTGAGGAGGCTGAAAAGTCCCAGATCTGTGGGTCAGGGTTGAGGCTTCTCCTGACTGGCATAGCTGCAGGGACTGGCAAACTCAGGACTGGCTCACAGGCTACAGAGGCAGACAAATCCCAAGATCAGAAGGTAAGCTGCTAGCTCAAGTCCCAAGAACCAGAGGTCAGATGAACAGGAGCCACCTGCAGGATCCAGAGCGGGCAAAAGCCAGCGAGCTTTGCCATAAAGTCTATGTATATTAGATACAGGCCACACCCCCAAGGAAACTCTCTTTCAACTGATTGGCTGCTCACAGCAGATCTCATTATGGAAGTGATTACATTATTACATAGCTGCCAAACTACATCATAACTGCCAAACCACTGAGAATCATGGCCCAGTCAAGTTGACACACAACCTTAACCATCCAAGGGTAGTTGTTGGTAGTAGTAGCAGTGATGGGGTTGTTGTTGGTAGTAGTGGGAGTGATAGGGTTGTTGTCAGTAGAAATGGCAGTGATGAGGTTTTTGGTGACAGTGGCAATGGTAGTGGCAGTAGTTGTAGTAGTGGCAGTGATGGTTTTGATGGTGGTGGTGGTAGTGATGAAATTGCCATTGGTGGTGGTAGTTCCAGGGATGGGGTCATTGGTAGTGAAAGTAGTAGTGACAGTGTGAAGAAATGGTGGTAGGTATTGGGGATGAGCCTGAACATGGTGAATAAGACAAAAATCAGGTTTTAGGAAATTCAAAGGCAGTTATTCTGGTTACTTTTCTAGAATTTATTTTCCTTTCCCTGTTCTTTTATTTTTTCTCTCTTTATCCCCTACATTCTTGGTATCGCATCCCTGCTTTCATTTAGGAGTTCTCTTTACTTTGTGTCTGCATATTTTGTCTAGAATGAAAACATATTATTAGGATGGCAGGTCATATATCTTTGCTTTATAAATCATGAGTATGTTCCATTGTTATGGAACAAATGCCTACATCCTATAAAATGCAGTGTTTTCAGAGCAAGGCTCTTAAATCTCTGGGAGTTCTTTGCAACTTGTGTTTTGTTGCACACGACCTAACAAGCTGCAATTATAGGGCACCCAGAATGGAGAGACTGATAACTGCCATAATAATGACCCATAGGATGTGTTGACCTCCCTTCACCGTTTCTTCCTCAGCACCTTTAGCTCCTGTGGGATGAATCCTGCCTTATTCTCCTGCTGGTATTAATACCAGAAACGTTTCCATCCAAATGGATATGAAGTTGGAGTATTTTCGGAGATACTGGTAGGGCTGTTATCATTGTCAGACCAACTGCTAGTATCGTGTTTGAATTTAACCTCTGATTACTGTATTATTCAGTATTGTTATTATTTTCTTTGTTTTTAGAGCTGTGTGGATGAGTACTTTGATGGCATACTGATCATATTTCCAGGCTGCCATGGAGCTGGGAGTGGAGCTGATAGATTGGATGAAAGAATAATGAGCCAAAGCAGTGCTGACAGTCTGGGAATCCAGGTCAAATCAAACAACCTGGACCATAACAGAGATAAATGCCGGGTCCAGCATTTGGTTCCAAACAGCAAGTTGCACAAGGAAAACAAGTAGGAGACTCAGCTGGAGTCCGGGATAGATTCATGAGTTGTAGTAAACTGCAACCTCAAGGTGTGAGATGGCTGCCAAGAAAGCTAGTGAACCTTAGGAAGTTGGTAGAATGAGAAGAAAACATCTTTGTTTGGGGCAGCCCTCATTGGCGGCTTGTGCTGAGTTTTCTTCATCACACTTGACAAACAGGGATTATATTAGCAGGATGGTGGGGCTGAGTTAGGGACTTGAAGTGCCATATGATTCTTAGTGGAGGGAACCTAGAGGCCTGAAGCTCTAGTGAGCCATGTTATTGGTTAAAACATGGCTCAGTTAAAACAACTTTTAGAAGGCTCTACTAGCAGTGGTTAGGTGATAAAAACGTGATTATCTCATAGAACAAGACATCTGGAGTTAGACCATTCCAGACTGAGCATCAGTGGCTTGAGGTATCATCCAGGACCCAGTCTTCTTCTAGATTTATGCTCTGCGTCTGTGATCATTAAGATTGTGTGTCAATTTTGCTAAGCCATGATTCTCGGTGTTTATATGTGATCACTCCCGTGATGGGATCTGCTGTGAGTAGCCAGTCAGTTGAAAGGGAGTTTACTTGGGCATGTGGACTGCGTTCGAATGTAAGTGGATGTTCTGGCTCTTGCCCTCTCTGGATCCTGCAGCTGGCTCCTGTTTGTCTGACCTCCAGTTCTTGGGACTTGAGCTAGCAGCTTATCTGATGGTCTTGGGATTTGTCAGTCTTCACAGCCTGTGAGCAAGAGCCCTGCTCTCTGACCTGCTGATCTTGGGTTTGCCACCTGTTACAGCTACACAAATCAAGAGAAGCCTTGCAGTCTTGCCTGCCGGTCTTGGGATTCGTAGATCTTCACAGCCTGTGAACGAGAACCCTGCTCTCTGACCTGCCGATCTTGGCTTCACTAGCCCCTGTGGCTACGTGAATCAGGAGAAGCCTCTATCCTGATCCACGGAGTTGGGACGTTCCAGCCTCTACAATCCTATGAGCTGTTTCCTTGATATAAATCTCTCTATATATATTTATACACTTCACTGGTTTTTATTCTCTAGAGAACCCAGCCTGAGACCGCATCCTTAGCACGTTGGCTTCTCATTCTTAAGTTTGTCACCTCATGGTACCAAAATATTGTCATGGTTCCAAACATCTCAAACAACTACACTTAAGAAAGAAAGAAATGGGAAGTGGCAGAGCCAGGGAGCTATTCTCAACCATATTTCTCCTTAGTCAGGAAACAAAAACATTGCCAGAAGTTTCTTAGCAAGCTTCCCTTACATCTCATTGGCCAGACTGTGTCATATGGCTATCCCTGTGGCTCTTCGATGTCAAAGACTAACTGGTGTTCTCATCCCTGAGGCTTGGGAAGGGGACTACCCTGAAGCACATTGCTGCCCACTTCATAAGGAAACAAAATCAGCATTCTCTCAATCCAGAAGAAGTGCATGCAAGAAATGGTTGTTGGCTGGGCAACACAGTATGCCTATCACTAGATATAACCTCATCTTTCAAATATGAAACCCTTTCTTACACAGAAGAGGGTTTCTTTATGAGACTCCAGAGGCAAAATTTGGGTAATCATTGGGCCAGTGGGTAAAAAGAGACAAATTTTTAGTCATACTTGAGTCAAGATTTCCTGATAACTGTTAGCCAGAAATGGAAAGTGCTATACTTCAGTGGAGATGTGCAAGCAAATTAGCATCCACCTGGTAGGGTTGTAGTAAAAGGGATTCCTCCATCGTTTAGGCGCTGGGATAGGGGAAGACGGAAGGCATTTATACTTGACCCATGAGGTTCCTTCCAACCCAGAGAGCCTGTGATTCTGGTAATTAGTTTTTCTCTTTGAATGTTCATTAGATAATTATGCTAATTGGAGATAATGTTTCTACTAAGTGAGGTATAATGCAAGTTGAGCAGTATCTTTTATGTTTAGCATCAAAATCTTTAGGGATACAGATTTATCTTGGACCTGGGCCTGTACTTTGTTTATAACTATTACTTTTCTAAGAACAGAGCAAGGATGGGCACATTCTTCTCTACATTATATTATAGACAATGTACACCCACTAACTGGCATCTCAAGTACCAATTCCTGTGGCTCCAGGAATCTTTGTTAGACTTGGCCGCCTGAGTATCGACTGGGCAGAGCCACCCTCTTACACTTTTGGTATTTTATGGCCAATAGGATAGCCGCAACCCACTGTGGATCAAGGAGAAAAGGGTGAATCTAACTGAGTAAAATAACTTGCTTCATTTTTCTCTAAATGAGAGATTTCTAGTGAGTTTCATGTTCATGAGAGACATGATCTTTCATCTGAAATCTGTAAAATCTTCTTGACATTATTCTCATTCTCTTTGTCCTTAGCTTAAAAAGGGGGAGGGAATGGTGAGGAGGGGCCAAGATGGCAGAGTAGTCAGACGCTTCCGGTGGACCCTCTTACAACGAAGACCCCAAAAAACAAGTGAATCAATTATATATGACAATCTGGGAGCCCTGAACATCTAAGGCAAAGTTGAGGAACTGGACTGAGTGGCAGGGGGAGGGAGAGATGGTTCAGAAGCAGCGAGGAGTTGCCAGACCTGACCTGGCAAGAGCCTGAGCCCTTCAGGCCTGATCAGTTCAGGGATGAGCGGTGAGGCAGGCAAGTAGCTGTTCTCAGGAGGCACGTTTTCTACACCAGGAGAGACCCAGTCCCAGAGAGTCTACACGACCAACCAGAACCAATGAGAAGCAGCCCACGACCAACAAAAGATAAGTACGTCTGTACAGCCTACCCGTGCGGATCAAAAACACCCCCCCTTAGGGAAAAACCTCTCTCCCATTTACCTCCCCGCTCCCTGCTCTGCACTGGGTCCTGGACTGGCTTCAGCAATTGCCGAGTCCCCTGGGCCAGAAATAGGATCTGTCACATACCCTGAGCCATTCTCCCAGCCTTAGAGAGTGAACAAATTAACAAACAGAAAAAATAAACTGCCTGCTCCCCTAAGCCAGGAACCCAGGGTAGGCACGGCTCCTTTGCCTCGGCACAGGCATATGAGATCCATGGATTTTGAGTGCCTTAACCCCTGCATAGACTGGTGTGGGCCCATTTCAACAGTGTAGACCCTCATTACCGCAGTACAAGAGGGTATATACCTGAAATCTAACTTGAACTGTTTCAGCTGTGAAGTGGCAGGTTCTTGACTTTTGACACTGCTTAGCCCATTAAATAGGGTCCTCACCTGCCCACATCAGGGGCCTGAGGACTGGTGGCTCCACACACACCACCTAGCCACCTGCGTTAGGGGCCCAAGAAAAAGAGCTTCCCCCCAGTCCTTGCAGCCAACAGAATTGGGTGCTCATAGTCTGGTGACAAAACCCACCCACCTATGCAATCTAGGGAACAGGGACACGCCTTCCTCCTGGACACTCGGGTGGCCTTCAGCCCCCTGCCTTGCTCACAGTGTGTCCCCCTGCTGCAACCAGATGCCTGTGCCTACACCAATCACCCATGCCAATCTAGGACTGTAGGTGAGAGCCTACACCACACACTTGGTGGCTATCTACCTGGGCACCTGAGCTGAATCCATACAGGAGACTGCGAGGACTCCTGAGCTCACATACCTAGTACAGATCTAATCACCTGGTGAAAGGATGTTAGAGCTTCAAAGGTGCCAATAATCATACTAGCTCATACGAGCAGCCTATTTGGGTTTATCAAAACAAAACAAGAAGCTAGGACACAGTAAGCAAACATAAAATAAATAAATATAATAACTTATTAATGGCTTGGAGACAACAGTCAATATCAAATCACATAAAGAGGCAATCCGTGACAGCTTCAGCGATCTCCCAAAATAAAGAATCTAGAAATTTTCCAGAGGAGGAAGATTTCTTGGAATTACCGGAGGCAGAATACAAAAGATTAATATAGAGAACTCTTTAAGAAATTAGGAAGAAAATTAAGCAAAACGCAGAACACACAGTAGAGGAAATTAAAAAGATTAGAGAAAAGCATAATGACAAATTTAACAGGCTGCAAGAATCCATAGAAAGCCAGCAATCAGAAATCCAGAAGATTAACAATAATATTTCAGAATTAGAAACTCAATAGAAAATCATAGGAGCAGAACTGAGGCAATGGAAGTCAGAATGAGTGAGATTGAAGATAAAATACTTGACACCAACTTATATGAGGAATCAGATAAAAGGAAAAAAAATGAAGAAACCCTAAGAATTATGTGGGACTCTATCAAGAGGAATAACCTACTAGTGACTGGAGTACCAGAACGGGGAGATAACAGAAAATACAGAGAGAATTGTTGAAGGTTTTTTGGCAGAAAACTTCCCTGATATCGTGAAACATGAGAAGGTATCTATCCAAGATGCTGATCGAACCCCACATGAGGTATATCCCAAAAGAAAGTCACCAAGAAGTACTGTAATCAACCTTACCAAAACCAAAGATAGAGAATTTTAAGAGCGATTAGGGATAAACAAAAAGTCGTCTACAAAGGAGAGTCAGTAAGAATAAGCTCGGAGTACTCAGCAGAAACCATGCAGGCAAGAAGGCAATGGGATAACATATATACAGCCTTGAAGAAAAAAAACTGGCAGCCAAAAATTACATATCAAGCAAAACTGTCTCTCAAATATGATGGCAAGATTAGGGCATTTCCAGATAAACAGAAGTTTAGGGATTTTGCGAAAACCAAACCAAAATTGCAAGAAATACTAAAGGGAGTCCTCTGGTTAGAAAATCAGTAATATCAGATAGCAACTCAAGACTAGATCACAGAACAGAGCGACCAGTTTTCAACCCAGATAGAGAAGTCACAAAAATAAAGCGAAAACAGAGAAACAGTTGTCAATGTGTATAAGATGACAACATTAAAACAAAAAAGAAGGACTTAAAAAATGTAGACATAGATTTTTCATACGGAGAGGAAGTCAAGATGATATAAAGAAATAAAAGATTGGTATAAACTTAGAAAAATAGGGGTAAATATTAAGGTAACCACAAAGGAAACTAACAATCCTATAAGTCAAAATAAAAAACTAGAAAAATATAAAGACTCAGCAAACACAAAATCAACAACAATGAAAAAGATGAGAAGAAATCACAAAGAAAAATGACTCAGCACAGAAAATTAAGTGGAACAAAGAAGCTGTGAACAACACACAAAAAAGACATCAAAATGACAGCACTAAGTTCATACCTATCAATAATTACACTGACTATAAATGGACTAAATGCACCAATAAAGAGACAGAAAGTGGCAGATTGGATTAAAAAAAACATGATTCATCTATATGCTGCCTACAAGAGACACACCTTAGACTTCAAGACACAAACAAACTAAAACTCAAAGGGTGGAGAAAAATATATCAAGCAAACAACACTCAAAAAAGAGGAAGAGTAGCAATATTAATCTCTGACAAAATAGACTTTAAAGTGAAATCCACCACAGAGGATAAGGAAGGACACTATATAATGATTAAAGGGTCAATACACCAGGAGGACATAACTATAATAAATGTTTATGTGCCCAATGACAGGGCTCCAAAATACATAAAACAAACTCTAGCAGTACTGAAAAGAGAAATAGACAGTTCCACAACAGTAGTAGGAGACTTCAACACATCACTTTTGGTGAAGGACAGAACATCCAGAAAGAAGCTCAACAAAGACACGGAAGAGCTAATGCTACAATCAACCAAGTTGATCTCATGGACATGTACTGAACACCCAACAGCAGCCAAGTATACTTTCTTTTCCAATGCACATGGAACATTCTCTAGAGTAGACCACATATTAGGCCATAAAGCAAGCCTTAACAAAATCCAAAGCATGGAAATATTACAAATCACCTTTTCTGACCATAAAACCATAAAAGTAGAAATCAACAACAGAAAAAGCAAGGAAAAGGAATCAAACACATGGAAACTGAAAAACACCTTGCTCAAAAACTACTGGCTTAAAGACGAAATTAAGAAGGGAATAAAGAAATTCATAGAATCAAATGAGAATGAAAACACATCCTACCAGAACCTTTGGGACACAGCAGTGCTCAGAGGTCAGTTTATAGCAGTAAATGCACATATCCAAAAAGAAGAAAGGGCCATAATCAAAACTTTAACCCTACAACTAGAACAAGTAGAGAACAGCAAAAGAAGCCCTCAAGTGCCAGAAGAAAGGAAATCATAAGAATTAGAGAAGAATTAAATGAAAGAGAGAATAGAAAAACAATTGAAAGAGTTAACAAGACCAAAAGCTGGTTCTTTGAAAAGATCAACAAAATTGATAAACCATTGGCCAAAGTGACAAAAGAAAAACAGGAGAGGAAGCAGATAACCCGTATAAGAAATGAGATAGGTGATATCACAACAGACCCAACTGAAATTAAAAGAATCATAACAGAATACTATAAAAAACTGTAACAAATTTGAAAACCTAGAGGAAATGGACAAATTTCTAGAAAACTCACTACCTACCTAACTAACACAAACAGAGGTAGAACAACTAAATAAACCCATAACAAAAGAAGAGATTGAAAAAGTACTTAAAAAACTCACAACAACAACAAAAAAGCCCTGGCCCAGATGGCTTCAATGGAGAATTCTACAAAACTTTCAGAGAAGAGTTAACACCACTACTACTGAAGGTATTTCAGAGCACAGAAAAGGATAGAATACTCCCAAACTCATTCTATGAAGCCAGCATATACCAAAACTAGGTAAAGACACCACAAAAAAATAAAAGACCAATATCCCTCATGAACATTGATGCAAAAATTCTCAACAAAATTCTAGCCAATAGAATTCAGCAACATATCAAAAAAATAATTCACCATGATCAAGTGGGATTTATACTAATTATGGAGGGATGGTTCAACCTTAGAAAAACAATATAATCCATCACATAAATAAAACAAAGGACAAGAACCACATGATCTTATCAATCGATGCAGAAAAGGCATTTGACAAAGTCCAACACCATTCATGATAAAAACTCTCAACAAAATAGGAATAGAAGGGAAATTCTTCAATATAATTAAGGGCATTTATACAAAGCCAACAGCCAACATCATCCTAAATGGAGAGACTTTGAAAGCTTTCCGCTTGAGAATGGGAACCAGACAAGCCCTTTATCACCACTCTTATTCAACATTGTGCTAGAGGTCCTAGCCAGAGCAGTTAGGCTAGAAAAAGAAATAAAGGGCATCCAAATTGGTATGGAAGAAGTCAAACTGTCTCTATTTGCAGATGATATGATCTTATTTATACACAGAAAACCCCAAGGGATCCACAAGAAAACTGCTGGAATGAATAGAAGATTTCAGCAAAGTTTCAGGATACAAGGTAAACATATGAAAATCAGTTGGATTCCTTTACACCAACAAAGAGAATCTTGAAGAGGAAATCACCAAATCAATATCACTTACAATAGCCCCCAAGAAGATAAAATACTTAGCAATAAATCTAACCGGAGACATAAAAGATCTATACAATGAAAACTACAAGAGACTACTGCAAGAAACCAAAAGAGACCTGCATAAGTGGAAAAACATACCTTGCTCATGGATAGGAAGGCTCAACATTGTGAAAATGTCAATTCTACCCAAAGCAATCTACAGATACAATGCAATCCCACACCAAATTCCAACGGCGTTTTTTAATTAGATGGAGAAACAAATCACCAACTTCATATGGAAAGAGAAGAGGCCCCAAATAAGTAAAGCATTACTGAAGAAGAAGAACAAAGTGGGAGGCCTCACACTACATGATTTTAGAACCTGTTATACTGCTATGGTAGTCAAAACAGCCTGGTACTGTTACAACAACAGATACATAGACCAATGGAACAGATTGAGACTCCAGACATAAATTCTTCCACCTATGAGCAGCTGATATTTGACAAAGGCCCAAAGTCCATTAATTGGGGAAAAGACAGTCTGTTTAACAAATGGTGCTGGCATAACTGGATATCCATCTGCAAAAAACTGAAACAAGACCCATACCTCACACCATGCACAAAAACTAACTCAAAGTGGATCAAAGACTTAAATGTAAAATCAGAAATGATAAAGATCATGGAAGAAAAAATAGGGACAACGGTAGGAGCCCTAATACATGGCATAAACACAATACGAACCATAAGTAGCATTGCCCAAGCACCAGAAGAGAAACTAGATCAATGGGAGCTCCTAAAAATCAAACACTTATGCTCATCAAAAGACTTCACCAAAAGAATAAAAAGACAACCTAAAAACTGGGAAAAAAAATTTTGACTGCGACAAATCCTATCAGCATCTAATCTCTAAAATCTACAAGATACTGCAAAACCTCAACAACAAAAAGACGAATAACCCAATTAAAAAATGGGCAAACGATATGAACAGGCAGTTCGCCAAAGAAGATATTCAGGTGGCTAACAGACACTTGAAGAAATGCTTATGATCATTAGCCATTAGAGAAATGCAGATCAAAGCTATAATGAGGTATCATCTCATCTCAACAAGGCTAGCATTAATCTGGAAAACACAAAATAATAAATGCTGTAGAGGTTGTGGAGAGACTGGAACACTTATACATTGTTGCTGGGAATGTAAAATGGTACAACCACTTTGGAAATCCATTTGGTGCTTCCTTGAAAAGCTAGAAATACAAGTACCGTAGGATCCAGCTATCCCACTCCTTGGAATATAACCTAGAGAAATAAGAGCCATCACACGAGTAGATACATGCACACCCATGTTCATTGCAGGACTGTTCACAATAGCAAAAAGATGGAAACAACCTAGGTGCTCATCAATGGATGAATGGATAAACAAATTATGGTATATCCGCACAATGGAATACTATGGAATGATAAAGAACAACGATGAAGCCATGAAACATAACATGGAGGAATCTGGAGGGCTTTATGCTGAGTGAATTTAGTCAGTCACAGAAGGACAAATATTGTATAAGACCACTATTGTAAGAACTCAAGAAAAGGTTTAAACACAAAAGAAAACATTCTTTGATGGTTACGAGGATGGAGAGAAAGGGGGGGGTTATTCACTAACTAGATAGTAGATAAGTATTATCTTAGGTGAAGGGAAGGACAGCACACACTACAGAAGTCAGCACAACTGGACTAAACCAAAGCTAAGAAGTTTCCTGAATACAATCAAACACTTTCAGGGACAGAGTAGCAGGGGCAGGGGTCGGGGGCCATGCTTTCAACGGACATCTAGGTCAATTGGCTTAACAAAGCTTGTTAAGAAAATGTTCTGCATCCTAGTTGCACGAGTGGCATCTGGGGTCTTAAAAGCTTGCAAGCAGCCATCTAAGATGCATCAATTGGTCCCAACCACCTGGAGTAAAGGAGAATGAAGAACACCAGAGACACAAGGAAAGTAGTAGCCCAAGAGACAGAAAGGGCCACATAAACCAGAGACTTCATCAGCCTGAGACCAGAAGAACTAGATGGTGCCCGGCTACCACCAATGACCGCCCTGACAGGGAACACAACAGAGAGTCCCTGATGGAGCAGGAGAAAGGTGGGGTGCAGAGCTCAAATTCTAGTAAGAAGACCAGGCTTAATGGTCTGACTGAGACTGGGGGAACCCAGGACAGCATGGCCCCCGGATTCCCTATCAGCCCAGAACTAAAACAATTTCCGAGGCCAACTGTTCAGACAGGGATTGGACTGGATTGTGGGACATAAAGTGATACTCGTGAGTAGTGCCTCTTAGCTCAAGTAGATACAAGAGACTAAATGGGCAGCTTCTGTCTGGAGGTGAGATGGGAAGGCAGAGAGGGTTAGGAGCTGGTTGAATGGACATGGGGAATTGGGTGGAAGGGAGGAGTGTGCTGTCACAGTATGGGGAGAGCAGTTAGGGTCACATAACAATGTATGTCTAAATTTTTGTGTGGGAGACTAGCTTGAAATGTAAACCTCATTTAAACTACAAAAATAAAATAAATAAAAGGGGGAATGGGCTTGGAATAGATATCTTTTGTGTATCCCCTCTTTCCTTCTCTTTGCAAGCTGTCCAGCCACTACCTGGGGTAGTCCTAGCAGTCCAGTTTATACTAGGGTACCCTGCCCACCCGCCCCCTCCCCAGCCATTGCTGGTGGGACCACGAGTATTCACCTGACCAATCAGATTCTTTCCTCAGGAATTTGGAATTGGAACATAGAGGAGGGGCTAGTCACTTTCTGCTGTATGTCTGGTTATATTAACAGTGTATGCTGCCATGGGCTCAGAGAGCCCAGAAAGCAGGTAAAGGAGAGGTGCAGAAAAACCATGTGGCCAAAGAGAGAGGCTGGAGTCTTGGCTGCCTGCATCCAGCCACCCTCCCCAGCTCCAGGCCCAGCTCCCTCCTGGACATGCCTTCCTATTCTGTGCCACAACCCAGAGTCTACTGTAACTTTGCCCCATGTCGTTTGAGCTGGTTTGCACGGATTTCTGTTATTTATAGGAAATTGAGATAGATCTCACTCTTCAAAGGGCCTAACAGGAAGCTAATATAAATTTTTAAAGAAATATTTATTGTTTTTTTCCCAAATATAAAATTATAAATGCTCATGGGGGGAGGGAAGCAGTATGGAAATTCATAAGTTAGAAAGTGAAGATTCCCACAATAATACTCCTTAGAATCATTCTCAACAGGTTGGAGGGGAGAGGGAGAAGTGAACACAAGCAGGCCCAGGCCAGCAATCACTAGCCTTTATTGGACTCTGTTATGGATCAAAGTGTGTTCTCTAAAAAATATATTTTGTAATACCTAATTTCTGTAGGGTCACGCTGGTGGTGCAGTGGTTAAGAACTTGACTGCTAACCAGAAGGTTGGTGTTCAAATCTACCGGCCGCTCCTTGGAAACCCTATGGGGCTGTTCTACTCTGCCCTTTAAGGTTGCTGTGAGTTGGCATCGACTTAATGGCAACGGGTTTGGTTTTTGGTTTTATACCCGTGGTTAAAATCCCATTGGGGAATGGGTTTTCTTTGTTATGTTAATGAGGAAATATTAGTATAGGGTCTGTCTTAAATCAGTCTCTTTTGAGATATAAAAGAACTGATTAAGCAAGCAAACACAAATGGGGAAGATAAATGCCATATAATTGCCAAGGAACTTAGAAGCTGAGAAAAAACAAGGACCTTCCCCCATAGTGGACAGAGAGAGAAAGCCTTACCCTTGAGCTGGTACCCTGAATTTGGACTTTTAGCCTCTTAAACTATGAGAAAATAAATTTCTCTTCATTAAATACCACCCACTTGTGGTATTTCTATTATAACAGCTCTACATAACTAAGACTTAACCACAGTCAGGTATTGTTCTAATATCTTACCTTTATTAACTCGTTTAATTCTTACTATGAGGTGGTGAGGTGGGACTAATGCTACTCTCATTCTAAAGATGAGGAAACTGAGACACAAAGAGGTTAAGGGAGGCAGAGTCTGAATCCAAGCAGTCGGGTTCCAGAGCCTGGGCTCTTAACCACAATGCTATACAACTTCTTGTTTTATTACTGTTGCTATTTATGTTTGTTATTTATTGCTGCATAGCAAATTATCACAAACTTAGGGATTTAAAACAATGCACATCTAAACCCACAATGAGATACCACTTCATACCCACCAGAATGGATATTATTTAAAAAATTGGAAAATAATAAGTGTTGGAGAAAATGTGGTGAAATTAGAACCCTTGTGCACTGCTAGAAATGTAAAATGCTGCAGCTGCTGTGGAAAATAGTTGGCAGTTCCTCAAAAAGTTAAATATGGAATTACCATGTGACCCAGTAATTCTACTGCTTGATACATCCAAAAGACTTGAAAGCAAGGACTCAAACAGATACCTGTGGACCAGTATTTATTGCAGCATTATTCACAATAGCGAAAAGGTGGAAAAAACCCAAGTGACCATCAATAGATGAACGAATAAAATGTGATATATACACACAATTGGGTATTATTCAGCCATAAAAAGAAATGAGATTCAAATATATGCTACCATATGGATGAAGCTTGTAAACATTATGCTAAGTGAAATAAACCAGATAACAAAAGGACAAATTTTGAATTATTCCACTTACGTGAAATACCTAGAATAGACAAATTTATAGACACAGAAAGTAGATTCGAGTTTATCGGGGTCTAGGGAGAGAGAGAACAGAGTTATTTCTTAATAGGTACAGAGTTTCTGTTTGAGGTGATGGAAAAGTTTTGGAAATAGATGCTAGTGATTGTTGCACAACACTGTGACTGCCACTCAATTGTACATACATATGTATATGTATTTTACCACAATAAAAAAAAAAAAAAGAACAATAATTACCTAAAATGAATAATGGTTAACTGAGATAACACATGTGCAGGCCTTAAATAAACACACACACACTGCACATTTAATATCTCACAGTTTCTGTGGGTCAGGAATCCAGGTATGATTTAGCTGGGTCCTCTGCCTCAGGGCCTTTCGCAAGTCTATAATCAATGTGTTGACCAGGGCTGGGGCTCTTCTGAGACTTGGCTGGGGAAGGATCTACTTCAAAGCTCTTGTGGTGTTGGCAGGATTTGGTTCCTTGTGGGTTCTTTGACTGAGAGCCTCAGTTCCTTATGGCTGTCAGCCAGAGGCTGTCTGCAGTCCCTTGCCATGTGGCCCTCTCCATAGGGTAATGCACAGCTTGGAAGCTGGCTTCATCAATGCCAGCAAGACAGAGAGTCTGCCACCAAGATGGAAGTTACTGTCTGATGTAACCTAATCATGAAGTGACATCCCACCACCTTTGCCATAATCTCTTGGTTAGAAGCAAGTCTCTAGGCCAGTCTGCACTCAAGGGGAGAGGATTACACAGGAGAGGAATACCAGGAGGCAGGGATCATTGAGGGCCTCTCTTAGAGTCAATCTGCCACACTACTCTGCTTTTTAACTTTTATATTTTTGACAGCTCTCTGGTAGTGGTTGGATTAGAGCACTTTGCTTAGGCTAAGGTCAGAATGGCACCTTGAATTGGAGACAGCCAGGCTCATAGGTCAGGGCAGGGCTGGCCTGACCCCTCCTCCCTCATGCAAGAGGAGCAGCTGGACCAGAGAGAGAGAAGCATGAGTCTGTTCACCTATCCTTGCCTCTGTCCAGCTTGTTTCCCACCTGGGGACAGGAAGCCCAGGACAGGGTCTGAGAGAGGGTATGAGCAGCTGCCTACCCTGGGAGCAGCCAGTCCCAGAACCAGAGGCCTTGGGCAATTCCCCTCATTTCCTTGCCCACTAGGAAACATGGCCCAGGGGATGGCCAGCTCTCCTGGGGAGGAGTGAGTCAGGATGGAGAGAGGGTGGAGGTGTTTGCTGTGGTTCTCCCTCTGTCGGCAGAGTGGAGAGGAGGAGGAGAGGTCAGGTTCTCCCTGACCCATAGTTTGTACCTTGCTTTTGTCGCCAAACAGTATGTTTGGACATCTTTCCATGTCAGAACATAGAGATCCAATTCATCTATTGTTGTGGCTGCTTAGTATTCCACTGTGTGGCTGACCTGATGGATTTTGACCTCTGTGTCTTCTGAGGCATGTCCATCTCCATTTGAAGGGCATCATTTCTGGAGGGTTCTCAGAGCTTTCCCACTTCTGCTGTGTCATAGTGGAAGTGTGTGCTGTAAATATAAGCCTCCCGAAAATAGTCTCAGTTTGGTGTTTGTGTAACCCCCCTCCCACCCCACCCCCGGAATCACTCTACCAATGGGGCCTTTGAGGCCTTCCATTAACAAGGATGGTTCCCAGTGTGTCTCTGAAGAGGTCCCAGGGCCTATGATTGAAGCAAGCGTCTGCCACTGCATTTGAATAGGCAGGTGTGTGAAACCCTGGTTGATATTCCTGTATTAGCTTATCTTCCACCAAATGAAAGGAGATGTTATTTCCTTTCAAGAAGCTTCACCTTTTGCTTCTTTCCCTCACTTCTATTTCACATTTAGCTTGCCCCTTCATGGTGCACACTACAATTAGTGAAGTCTGTTTGATGTGTTCCACTCCAGTAACAGGCTTTAGATATTCTTTCATTCTCCCTTTGCTCATTAAGGGTTTTGATAAATAACCTTTTTCCTGACTTAACTTATTTTCCCTACAAAATCTGAAATCATACAGCATGACTTATATACAGCTCAGCTCCCTTCCACAACTCTCCTGTTTGTTTGAAGTGTCTGTGGTTTTAGCTTAATTGTTAGTAATAATAGTTGTTATTTATTGAGGTTTTAAGAATCCCCGGATTGTACAGTTAAGTGCTTGGCTACTAACTGGAAGGTTGGCTGTTCAAATCCACTTAAAGGCCTTGTGATCTACTTCTGAAAGATCACAGCCATTGAGCACCCTGTGGAGTACAGTTCTTCTCTAGCACACGTGGGGTCATCATGAGTCAGAATTGACTCGCTGACAACCTTTTTTTTCTTCCTTTTTTTAAAAATTGAGATGTTAGTGTATACCAGACCCTGGCTAATTGCTTTGTAGGAGAAAGCTCCCTGAAGTTTTACCACCCAAAAAAAAAAAAAAAAAACCTACCAAACCCGTTGCCGTGGAGTTCATTCCAACTCATAGCAACCCTATAGGACAGAGTAGAACTGCCCCATAGGGTTTCCAAGGAGCAGCTGGTGGATTTGAACTACTGACCTTTTGGTTAGCAGCCAAGCTCGTAACCACTGCACCACCAGGGCTCCAAGTTTTACCACAATCCTATGAATTTTTTTTGTCATCCCTGTTTTACAGAGGAGGAAGGCAAGGCTGAGAAAGTGGCTCACCCAGAGTCACCGAGATAGAAAGTGGATGATCTGAAGCTACCTCTTAACCCTTCTGCCGTGCGGAATTATGGCCCTGCCTCCTCTAAGTTCACAGGGGGTCCAGCTAAGAACAAGATTATTCAGCTTCTCAGGAGGACAGGGAGAAATTGGAGAACCTCCAGGGAAGGTCCCAGGAAGTGAGTAAGAGGATGAGAGTAAGATTAGTGAGAAAGCTCAAAGGAGTAAGAGTAATTTAATCTGGAGAAACAAGTTCTAGGGGCTCAGTTAATGGCATTCGATTGGTATCTTCAGGAGAATCAATTAAAATATTTTTTAAACTGGAGCCAGTCTGGTAGTTTTATTACACAATGTCAGAGGAATGATACAACTGTTATTTTAATTAACAGTTAATTCAACAAATATATATTAAGCTGCTACTTTGGCCAGGATAAGGAGCCCTGGTGGCATAGTGGTTAAGTAGCTTGGCTGCTGACTGAAAGATTGGTGGTTCAAACCCACCAGCCTCTTCGAGGGAGAAAGATGGGGCAGGCTGGTTCCGTAACGATTATGGCTATAACAATTACAGCCTAGGAAACCCTATGGGGCAGTTTTAGTCTGTCCTGTGGGGTTACTATGAGTCGGAATCAACTCGACAGCACACAACAACATGACTAAGATAGAGTGAATGAGACAGGCAAGGTCCCTCTCCCGGGAGAACTTACATTTTGGTGGCGGGGTTGGGGCAAGGAGGGAAGAGAGGCAGACCTTAAACAAGGACTTGATACATGAACAGGATCATTCCAGTCAATGACAAAAGCTGTGAGGACACTAAGAGAGGAGAATAAGGAAGTGAGTGACTGGAGGGGGGCTTCTCTGAGGAGGGGACATTTGAGCTGAGATCTTAAAGCCATGTGAAGCTCTGGGGACAGAGTGGTCCCAGGGAGAGAACTCAAGGTGGGAACCAGTTTGGCAAATGTAAGGAAAAGAAAGGAAGAGGGTGAGGCTGATGGCAGAGTGTGGCAGGTCAGATGGGAGATCTGGCCGGAGCCGCAGCACGCAAAGGAGCGCCCCCTGGAGGTCAGTGGGGAATGGATTGTAGGAGGTCGGAATGAGAGACATCTAGGGGAGAGAGGCTGTGCTAGCTTGGACTAGGTGGTGGCAGTGGAGGTAGGGAGAGAGACACTTTGGATCTATCTTGTGTTGTTTAGTGCTGACAAGAAATCATAATGGATTAGATGTAGGCGTAGGCGAGGTGGAGGTGAGAGAAAGAGAAGACTCAAGGATGACCATTATGTTTTTGGAAAGAAGACAGAAGAATCAGCTGTTTGTTTTGTTGCCAATTTACCATGAAAAGGAAGTTTTGAGGGGGGCTTGCTAGGGAGTTCTTAAGCTGATTCTCTTCGGCCATCAAATTGTATGTAACATTTGAACACTTGCGGGTCTCTGTATATTTTCCTAGGGAGAGGATCCACACCTGTCGTCTACTTCTTGGAAGGCAAAATCTCCCCTTCCTAGCACCCTACTAATGAAAAGATCGAGCCTGATCTAGGCCAAACTCCCTCACTCCATCTCATTTTGCAAGCATGGAACCTGAGGCTTAGAGAGCAATTTGCAGAAGGTCACCACACATCTGGTTCATAGTGGAGTACAAACTTGACCTAGGTGTCCAGGCTTCTCAGCCAGGACTCTCTCTCTGCTATATGAACTGTCTCATGACGCAGGGGGGCAGAGGCTTAAACAAACAGAGGTTCTGTCCCTCATAACTTTGACAAGAATGAGAGCTCTTGCTTTTTAGAGGTCAGTTCTCAGAATTGGCGGTGTCGGGTCCAGTCATATGGGTGCCTTCACTCTGACAGCCTAACTGAAGTTTAAGCAGGTCTGTTTCTAAGTGTCTATTATGAAATACAAGTAAGATCCCAGTGTGTTTGGAACTGAAATTAGGCAGCAGTGAGGTATGTGTGTTGATCTGTTTTGGGGTGTAAATCACCAAGGTTTTGGGCCCGTGGGAGGGTGGTAAGCTCCTTCAGGAAGTGTTCCCTTAGATTTTTTTTTCAGTAAGCCCTGAATTATTGTCTATCAGACAGGATCTTGAACGGAAATCTCCCTGTCATAGTAATACTGCTAAGCATCTTTTAAAAGCATGAGTTAGAGTATTAGGGTAACCCAAGGTGGAATGAATGTATGTTTCTTTTCAGTTTTAGCTTTCTGCACTTCAGGCACACTTTTATGGGTCAGTCTCTGAAGGTCAGTTATAGGGAATAGGAGGGAAAAAAGGAGTTCCTAAAAAAAGTTTATATTAGGAAGGCAAAACAGTAATGTTTCTAAAAGTGTGAGTAGATAAAAGTAAGACTTCCTCTCAGAAATTTTCAAACAAAATAAAAAACTTTACAATGACCTTTTATGTCTCCTGGTGAACAAATGCCCAAAATTATGGAAATATCAGAATGATAATGCCAGTGGGCTTTGCCACTACTCAAAAGCTTAATGCAATGTGGTGGAGACTTAGTATCTGCAGCCACATTCCTTGTGAAATTATTAATTGCCTCAAATCCTGAGGCTGACTGGGAAGATATTCATGATGACCCTTTAAACAAAATTGTATGGCCTTTTGCAAATTTATCCATAGATGCTATACTTTTTGTCAAATCCAAGCTGATAGAATTTTTAGGATAGAGAAGAATCTTCTCAGCCAAACTTAAACTCCACCAGAATTATTAGACATATACTTGTGTTGAGATAGGTATTTTGTCTCAAAATGGCCTCTGTTAAACGAACATATGTTATTTGGGAAATGCTATCATGGGCAACCATGATTCACACTATCAAGGTGGTTGGATGATGGAAGACTTGGCAAAGATCTGGGGGAATGAGCCATGCAACAAATGATGGTTAAGGAAGGGAAGAAAAATCCTGAGGTTAGGGGTGCTGCTTGGGGCGGGAAAGCTTCTGCAGGGAGGGGCACTGGGGTGGCTATTTGGAGTGTTGGAAACCAAGCTGGTTTCCTGGTCTAGCCCTGCTGGGACTGGCCACAGCTGTGTCTTTGCAAACAGCTTAGTTTCCTTTGAAAGGAAAAGAAAGCTTGGAGTTACACAGTTTACATAATGCTTCAGGCACAGCATTTAAGACCCAAAGAGTGAGGGTTTGTGTCTCACTTGTTCAAATGGCGAAGCTGAGGTTTCCCACGAGGTGGCAGTCCATCAGGTGTGGGATGGCAAAGGACCTGGAATTTAGTCATCTCTAAAAATGGAGCTGCTTCCTCCTAGGAGGAGACTGTTATCTTTGTTCGAGACCTGGAGAGAAGCTAGTCTATCTTCATTTTTCCATTTTTAGCTTAGCTAGCCAAGTTTTAGCAAGAGCTGATTAGTGAATCAGCCAAGTACTTTCTGGGAGTAAAGTGTTTACTATTGAAGGTGAATTCACCTCTTTAAAAAGAGACACTTGCTCTCACTCTCAGGGCATATACAGTTTTCAGTGATTTTAGTGCCCTAACCACAAAAAGGAGCCCTGGTGGTGCAGTGGTTAAGAGCTATGGCTGCTAACCAAAAGGTCAGCAGTTCGAATCCACCAGCCACTTCTTGGAAACTCTATGGGGCAGTTCTATTCTGTCCTGTAGGGTCGCTAGGAGTTGGAATTGACTCAATGGCAACAGGCAACCACAAAAAAATCATGAAAATATATTCTTGGGACCCTCAGCTAGTTGATTATCAGTCACTCCTGAAAAACTTTAGGTATCACTGGTATTGCCGTAGGAAATCATGGTAAGAGTGTAGGAATCTAATGCTTGTTGAGTGTTTACTTTAAGCTGGTGGATGAGTAAACTGAGGTTCAAATAGCCGAACTGCTTGCCCAATCCAGAAAGAGATGGCACTAGGATTTGAACTCCGGTCTATCTGACTATAAAACCCACCACATTTCTATTATACCATGCTTGGTGAGGGCAAGTTGGTGGCTATGGTGGGGGCAGAACAAGGAAATATTTCTGGGATCTGAGGAGGAAGAAATTTCTTTTTAAGACATTTGGTAAAATCTGTGGTACACTATATCAGCAGTGAGTGATCTGGGAAAGGCTCTTCCTTTCTCACTTCCCCATCTGTCCAAGTAGGGGGTGGAACCAGATCACCTCTAAGGACCCTGCTGTCTGACTTAATGCTTGTGCTACTAGAGTAGAGCCTGTGTATTAGACATGAGTTGAGGTTTGCCTTTGTATCAGAGATTGGCCAGGTGCCCACTGATCTGTTTCCTCTTCCTAGTCACACAGTTAAGCTGTATTTCCCAGCCCCCTTGCATCTGTGTGGGGCCGTGTGACTAAGTTCTCACCAATGAATGCAAGGACAAATTGATGTGTCATTTTGAAGCCAAGGCAGCTGAGAGCAGTTATGCCTTTTCCAGCCCATTTTTCTCCTTCCACAACAATCTTGGAGACCATGTAATGAGAATAGCAGCATTCCCAAGATGGAAGAAGCCTGGGTTCCTGAGTCAGTGCTTGGTGGAGATCTACAAGGAAGACTTGCCCAAACAGAAACATCTCTGCGTTAAACTTTGCATGAGTGAAAAATGCAATTTATTGTTAAGCCACTAATATATGGGGCTGGTTGATAGCAACTGATGTTAACTAGCCTGATTAAGACTGCCACCCAGTGCCTAGTCCCCTTTTTGAAGGAAACAGCATCATTCTCAGTGCATATGCTCCAGGGGATATGCAAGCAATACAAGCCTGGCCAATCAGAGCATTGCATTCCCCAGCCACAGCAATTGGTTTAGAAATGGGCATTTGAGCCAAGCAGAGCCTTTGGGGAAGGGCCTGCTCACTTTTCTGCTGGATTCGAAGCTGTTGAGAGGCACCACAAAAGGAAAGTGTGCTTGAAGGTGGCTACAGAGGGGAGCAGAGTTGAGATAGTGTGAGGCTGTGATGAATTGATGGTACTGCTTCAAGAGTCTTCAGTCACACTTGAAGCCAGATCTATCCCAGGATATTTTGGTTGCCTGAGCCAATACATTTTCTCACTCTCTTTAGATTAGGTCATTTGTTTTTGGTTTTTTGGTTTTTGGTTTTTGGTGTTTTTTTTTGGTAACTTGTCATGAAAAGAGTATTGACTTATGTAGGAAGTAAAGATGAGAAAGGGGCATTGGTGGTACAGTGGCAGAATTCTCACCTTCCATGCAGGAGACCTAGGTTTGATTCCTGACCTATGCATCTTCTGGGCAGCTACTACCTGTCTGTCGGTAGAGGCTTGTGTGTTGCTATAATGCTGAACAGGTTTCAGCAGAGCTTCTAGACTAAGACAGACTAGGAAGAAAGTTCTGGCAATCTACTTCTGAAAATCAGCCAGTGAAAACGCTGTGGAGCACAACAGTCTGCTCTGCAGTCAAGCAAATGGTGCAGGACCAGGCAGTGTTTTGTTCCATTGTGCATGGGGTTGCCATGATCTGGGGTTGATTCAACAGCGGCTAATGACATAGCAACAATGATGAGAAAGGAATAAATGAAAACAAAACAGAAGCAGATTCAGTGGCATGCTCGGTATCATATGTTTCTTTTACAGTCAATTTTCTACTTTTTTAAAGTCATCCATCTTTATCCACCCAATCTCATAACAAACAAATGAATAAATGCCCACGGAGACCAGAGTCATGGAGAGAGTGAACCATGATTCAGCCAAAATACAATAGCAGTTGGTAAAAGGTCTTAGAATTACATCATCTGAGCTATAGCTACATGTTGTTTTCTATATAGCATTTGCAAATGTGATGTATTAGAATAAATGATTATAACTCTATCTTACATAATGAGTATATATCACAATACAGGATGCACAAAGTAGTGCAATACCTGTAAATTATTTGATGGATTTCTCTGACAATCAGCAGTGGTCTAGCTTGAATTCTTCCTGAATGCTAAGGTGCAACTATCGTTGCAGGAGTGATTGTACCACTATAGTTAGGCTCAGTTTGGAAGCTTTAGAAATTGTGAAAGGAGAAGAAAAGGTCTTCATAAGGCAGAACATAATATGCACATTTTAATAAGTATTTTTAGTATTGTGTTTTCCTTGGTCCATTTTCAAATTCATACAAATTGGTATCCTTCTTTACTCAGCCTAACTCAAAATGAACAAATGAATGTTTGCCTGAGTGAATGGAAAAGTTACACAATTTAGGACTGAAAATTCAGCTCACAATGGGTGAACAACAAGGGAATAATAGCCTCCAAAAACTGAGAAATCCAGAAGACCAGAGGTTCCATCAGTATTGATCCAGATAGTGAGACAAGGCCCTCTAAGATGCATTTCTCCCAGTTCCTCAGACTTTTCTCCATGCAGTGACATCTTCATCTGCAGGCATCACACAGTGGTCCTGGAAGATCAGGTTCTCCCAGCAGCAAAATGGCTCTAGAGTTCCAGACGTTAACATAGTTGCAATGCATGTTCCAGGTTGAAAGAGAGGGTCTCTTATACTAGTTTTTGTGGAGGAAAAGAAACATTCTTTGCCGGAAGAACTCAGCAATGCTTCCTCATCACCTTGTGTTTCACTGGCCGATTACTGTAGCAGGAGGGACAGGATAGAGGGTCCTGGTTTGCCTTAGCCAATCAGGGCCCACACACTGGTGGGGTGGGGGGTATTCCATCTCACCTACATCACATAGCTGGAATGAAGGAGGAGTGGTTTCCCAAAGGAAATATGGGGAGACTGTTCTCCAGAGGAGAGTGATTGAATAACGTGTGGTAGATAACAGATATTTACTACAGATGGGAAGCTTGTTTGCTGCAGTGACTCTGAATATCCCAGTTTCCCCTAGTTCGGTAGTATTTCCTTGAAGAGCCATCTGTTTAATTTTGATGCATCAAACTGATCTCTAAGGGATGTAGAAAATCCACAATAAATATTATTGGAAGAAAGAAAAGAAAGAAAGACTATTAGTAAAAGTAACACTGGTTGCAATAATCCATCCCCATATGTCAATAGCTTAGGCGCCCTGGTGGCGCAGTGGTTAAGTGTTCAGCTGCTAACCAAAGGGTCAGCAGTTCGAATCCACCAGCTGCTTCTTGGAAACCCTATGAGTTCAGTTCTTGCTCCTCTAACAGTGCTGGTTTGGCAGGTGATTTCTCACTCTCTGATTCAGAGACGCAGGCTTCTTCTGCCTTGAGCCTTAGCAAAAGGACTCAGAAGACTTCACTTCCAGACAGTGAACAGGAAAAGAAGTGGAACATAGCCTGTGGGAACTTTTTATGGCCAGCCCTGGAAGTGATGCACATCATTTCTGCTCATGTTCTGTTGGCCAGAACTCAGTCACAAGACCATATCTTAACTGCAAGGGGGACTGGGGAATGTAGTCTAGCTGAGTGTCCAGGAAAAAGTACAAAAGCTAGAAGGAAGAAAATGAAAGAACTTCCATTCATTTAGTACATTTTCTGGTAAAGAAAATTTTTGTCTAAATCAAAATGTACTACTAAGACAATAGGTGAGAATAGCTGCAGATTACATGCCACAAGGTGTTAACATTATTTAAAAACTTTTCAAAGTTGACTTATACAAAATTGACATGCACAAATGACAACTTTGCATGGTTCCACCTAATAACAGTCTGACATGAAATCTAGGAAATAGGGGAGCTGAAAACATATTAGGAGCACCTCTCAGTGAATGTTCTGGGATCTTTATTTTTGAAACAACTTTTTTGTAGTATAATTTATATATGATAAAATTCTCATATTTTATGTGTATAATTTGATGAGTTTGACAGCCCTATTAAACTTTTGTTGGGGAAAATGTGCAGGGAAGTAGGTCTTTACTACTGCTATACAAAGTTGAGAGTTGAGGCAATGTCTGGAAACTTCTGTAAAAAAAAAAAACTGTAGATTAACAGTGAAAAATGAATTTTGTCCAAGTCGATTAGATTATTGCTCAGTTTGCTTAACCAGGACAGAAGTGATTTCAGCCTTTGAGTAGCAAGAGTTCTAGGCCCTAGAATGAATATAAGTAATAGGTTCTTGATAAACCACCTAGCACAGTGGTTAAGAGCTTGGATTCTGGCATCAAATAGATCTAGAGTTGAGTCTGGTTCTTCCACTTTCAACCTGTGTTGATCTTGGGTATTCTGAGCCACAGTTTCCTCTTCTGCAAAATGGGACTAATAATAGCACCTACCTGACAGAGTTAGTATGAAGATTAAAAGAGATAATGCATGAAAGCACTTAGTACAATGACTGGCACATAGCAAGGTTCAGTAGACATTAGCTGCTGTTATTAATTATTTATCACTCATAAGAAAATACCCATTCTTGGAGAATCTCTGATTTTATGCAGCATATGCCCCTGAAAGGCTCCTGAAGAAACCATGTTCTACTTGACTTCTGCATCTTCTTTATTCACCATCTCGTTATTTTTTATAAGGCATTTTGAATTCCCTGTGGAAGCAAGAACCATAGTAACAAGCTTTCAGCTTCATTTTGCTTCTGAGATGATCATTAATGGAGTTATTTTGGTAGTTTTTTTTTTTTACAAAACAGCCTTAAGCTGTAACTACAAATGCCTTTTTCAAAATTCCCCAATTTATTTTTCTTTTCAGCTGAACTCTTGTGTCTTCGTTTTCATATGTTCTTGATGAATGGATAATGTTGACTTTAGATGTTCTCAAACCATCCTGAGCACATGAAAATCCACCCGGTGGCTCTCATCAAGGGAAACAAGCAGGGGGAAGCCAAGGAAAAAGACTGCAGGCTCTGCTTTCTGAGACATGTACGCAACTACCTGTTAAGGGACAAGTATTAGAGAAATTTACAAAGTCAGCTGCTGATTGTAAAAGCTCTTCCTTAAGGAGAAAAAGAAGAAGAAGAAGAAACCACACATTTACTTCAAAGAATTCCTGCCTGATTGAATGGAAAAGAAGTAGTGTCATTGCTTTGATCTTTTCACTGAGAGAAATGAAAAGAAAAGAGAAAACAAAATTCAAGATACGAGCTTTTTGTTGAGAGCTTCATTGTTGTTGTTAGGTGCCATCAAGTCAGTTCCAATTCATAGCGATCTTATGTACAAAAGAACTAAACACTGCTTGCTCCTGCACCATCCTTACAATCATTACTATGTTTGAGCCCATTGTTGCAGCCACTGTGCCGGTCTGTCTCGTTGAGGGTCTTCCTGTTTTTCGCTGACCCCCTACTTTACCAAGCATGATGTCCTTCTCCAGGATCTGGTCCCTCCTGATAACATGTCCAAAGTATGTGAGACTAAGTCTTGCCATCCTCACTTCTAAGCAGGATTCTGGCTGTACTTCTTCCGAGACAGATTTGTTTGTTCTTCTGGCAGTCCATGATATATTAAATATTCTTCACTGACAACATAATTCAAAGGCATCTTTTCTTCAGTTCTTTACTGACTGTCCAGCTTTTGCGTGAATATGAGGTGATTGAAAATACCACGGCTTGCGTCAGGCACACCTTAGTCCTCAAGGTGACATCTTTGCTTTTAATACTTTAAAGAGAGTTTTTGCAGGAGATTTGCTCAATGCAGTATGTCATTTGATTTCTTGACAGCTGCTTCCATGGGCATTGATTGTGGATCGGAGTAAAATGAAATCCTTGACAATTTCACTATTTTCTCCATTTATCATGATGTTGATGGACATTATCCTATCACTGACAGCGTTGTATTTCAGGATAGATCTTGAAACTTTCTTTTTGACGATGAATGCAACACTGTTCCTCTTCAACTTGTCATTCCCGGCATAGTAGGCCATATGACTGTCTGATTCAAAATGGCCAATACCAGTCCATCTC
This sequence comes from Dugong dugon, assembly GCA_030035585.1. NCBI lineage: Eukaryota > Metazoa > Chordata > Mammalia > Sirenia > Dugongidae > Dugong > Dugong dugon. Next base: position 13,446,463 of record CM057481.1, on the reverse strand, counting down.
AGCTCACTAATGCCTAGGATATGAGTCTTCAAGCATTCCATTTCATTTTTGACAACTTCCAATTTTCCTTGATTCATTCTTTGTACATTCCACATTCCGATTATTAATGGATTATTAATGGATGGTAGAGAGAGCATTATTAGGAGTGTTTATTGGCTGCAGCATACACACATTGAAGCTCTGGAGCATTCAGTAAGGTTTGCTCAATGCAAGCTGACCTCACCAGCTTCAGCTTGGAAGACCACCAGTGATTCTCACTCCTTTTCTGAGAGCTGAGCAGGGACCGTAAGTTTCAAACCTCCTCGACCCGACCTCTGGTGAGTTCAAGCTTTAGAAATAAACTTGGATTTTTTTTTTCTAAAGGCTTTAGTTTGTTTACCCTCGACAAACACTGTCTGACTCTTTTTTTCCCCTTGAAGAGAGAAAGCTCTTCAAAAAGCTGATGAAAAGGCTTTTTGCACATCAGCTTTTGCAAAACAACATTGTGATGAGTTAAGTGCAAACAAATCAGGATCAGATGAATTACATTTTCCCTTTAAAATACAGAGTTGAATGGATTTAAGATGCTGGGGGAAGTGTTTTGCAAAAGTGCTTTTCTAATCCAGAATACTGGGTGGCAGTCAGTGAACCTGAGTATGGGCAGAATTTGCCTTCCTATGAGGCCGGTGTGTGTGGTCTCAGTTCTTCACAGGTAACATGTCAAATCTTGAACGAATGAAGTTGATTTGTTTTACAAAGAGGAAATTCCTAACATGGCACGGTGAGTAGACAGAATGTAGAGCTGAGTGGCTTAGCTCCCACCTGCTACAAGAAGGAGGTAAACCGGCACCAAAGAAGTATTGTGTAATTTGGAGAATGTGAGAATTTTGCTTTATGAGCATATAAGAGAGTGTGGTCAGGGCAGGAAGCAGTTCTACTCAAACAGCTCAATTCCAGTGTTTCCTCTGGTACTGGATGCCCATTGTCTAGCACAGGGCTGGCAAAACAACAAATCATTAACTGTTGAATGAATGAAAGAAACAGTCACACAGTGGCAAAAGGGTGACCAAGGGACAGGCCCTGTGGATGAAATCTACTTTTAAACTAAGCCAGAAAACAAAAAGACTGAAAGCCTTTTTCCTGAGCAGGAATAATCCCTATCTCTTCTACAGTCTTATTTGTTGTTGTTGTTAGTTGCCATTGAATCTGCTCCAACTCATGACAACCCCATGTACAACAACAGAACAAAATGTTGCCCAGTCCTATTTCATGATCATTGGTAGTTTGAGTGCCTTCCCCCTAGGGTGCTCGTCTTGCAGCACTGTCGGACAACGTTCTGTTTTGATCCACAGGATTTTCACTGACTGATATTCAGAAGTAGATCATGAGGCCTTTCTTCCTAGTCTGTCTTAGTCTGGATGCTCCACTGAAACCTGTCTACCATGGGTGACCCTGCTGGTATTTGAGATACTGGTGGCATAGCTTCCAGCATCGTAGAAACATGCAAGCCACACAGTATAACAAACTGGCAGACAGGTCGGTTTGTATTTTCTTGCTTTGTCTCTTCTCTTGGCCTGGAAGCTCAGTGAGGGTGGGGCGTATGTCTTGATTGTTTTGTCCCCCTAGAGTGCCTGGTGCATGACGTGATTCTAAATGATTCCAAACCATCATCATCGTCATCTTTTTCCTCCCATATTGATCTCATCTTACGTTGGGATCCTGTTGTGCTAATTTCTAAGGTCTTTCATGGACATGATCCTACTTGAAGCATATATTTCTGCTGTCCATCTGACACGGTTAGGATTTAAAGCAGGGTCCACATTGGCCCTCATCTCTGGCACCTGCCCCAAAGTTACATGTGCCACTGCTACTCTGTTGGTTCACCTGGAACATCTTTAGGCATGGGCAGTTGCAGGTGCAGTGAGGAAACATGTCTTGGGAAATAAAAGCTAGTATTTATTAGAGTAAGGAGCCCTGGTGGCGCAGTGGTTAAGTGCTCATCTGCTAACTGAAAGGTTGGCTGTTCAAACCAGCCAGCCAGAGAACAATGTAGCAATCTGCTTCCATAAAGATTTCCAGCCTTGGAAACCCTATGGGGCAGTTCTACTCCGTCCTATGGGGTCACTATGAGTCAGAATCAACTTGATGGCAAAAGGTTTGGTTTTGGTTTTTTATTATAGTAAAAGAAATTAGTTAAATCACTTATCAAAAGTAATTCAAACAATATCTAATAGTAAAGGACTAAACAGAAAGGATTTCTAAAAGCAAAGTTACAGCATATCTATTTGAAATACTCTGCTTAGGCCCCATTTTGGCCAATGTTTTCAGCAGTGAATGTCCCAGTTCTTAAATATCACATTAATCCCTTACCGCTCTTAACAAGATAACAAAGAGCCATGTATATAAGGATGATGAGAGCAGCCTTTCCCATCCCATTAATGTCAGTGCAGAGAAGGATATTTTGCTGCAACAGGCCCTGCCTTTGAAAAGAGCCACAAATGCCTTTATTTCACCATTTCTGATTCTCTCTTGGTTTTCAGAGCACCGTGTCTCTCTTCTTTCTCTTTCTGGCTTCCTCTATCAGAAGCACAAAGTGGAGATTCATGGAGCCTGAGAGATAGCTCTTTTGTTCTTAGATAATTCTTTTGGATAAGGGTGAACAAATTCAAATAACCCAACAATGTACACATTTAAAGAAACAATTACTTTGAACTTGGTTTGGAATGAACAATGTTTGAGGCCTTTTAAAGGAAAAAATATCTCAGACCCACACCCTCACATCACCAAAGTTTTTTTTTTATTTTTACTGTTTGTATTATAATATTATTTAACATATCTTACAAAAAGATATAGTTCTTATAAAACTATAAAGTAAAAAAGCAAGTTTACAGATTAAAATAAAACCAATAAAATTCAAATTAGCAACATTAGTTTAATGTGAAAAACGATATGGTTTTTAAACTAATCACTGCTCAAAGCAAGGTGCTGACCACCTTGGCTTTTTGTGAGCCCTATGGGGCATTTCTTCTCTGTCCTCTAGGGTCGCTATGAATCAGAACTGACTCGACAGCAGTAGGTTTGGTTTGGTTTTTTAGTTTTGGCACAAATGAAGCATTTTCATGTTACGTCTACCTCGGTCTTTACTCATTAACTCAACAAAGTAGTACCATTTGGTGCCAACATAAACATAAATGCAAATTTGGGCTTTGGTATTGCCTAGTTTAGGATGGTCATCCAGATCATACAGGATATATTCATATTAACATTTTTTATCATCAGCGTGAAAACTCAAAATTAAAATCTCCCCTTAGAGAGGCTGAAGATGCCCATAAATTCATCCCAGTTTTAGTAAATGTGGGTTAGGATTAAACCATTTAACTCAAGCTTATTAATGAAAAGGTTTTGATCATATCACTCAGCCATACTAAACCCATTGCCATTGAGTCAATTCCGATTCATAGAACCCAATACGACAGAGTAGAACTACACTGTAGGGTTTACAAGGCTGTAAATCTTCACGGAAGCAGACTGCCACATCTTTCTCCTGCAGAGTAGCTGGTGGGTTCGAACCACCGACCTTTCTGTTAGCAGCCAAGTGCTTAACCACTGTACCACCAAGGCTCCCTTGATAATATCACAAACATTTTTAGAATGAGTTGGTACTTCTTCTAAGAGTTTATCAAGCTTACTTATATTTTACCAATTTGGGAATGGATGTTTCAACAGGAGCACAGAAGGCCTTTGAAGGAATTCAAGGTCTCCTTTCTTCCCCTGCCCATCTATATAATCAGTATAGGCTTGGTTATGCTGCAGTAACAATCCCCAAATCACAGTGACTTAACCAACAAAAGTGCATTTCTCTAGTGCTGGTTGGGAGGGGAACTCTGGTCATTGTGGTCGTTTAAGAACTCAGGCTGATGATGGCTCAGCCTTGATTTCCGCTTCCACCATTGACCTGGCAGGGGATGGGGACATAGTGACTAATGTCTTGGCTCTCTAAGCTTCAGCCTAGAAGTGACACAGATCACTTCTATATACAAACCATTGGCACAGAAAGTCATATAGCCATCCTAATTTCAAAGGAGATAAGGAAGTGCAATCCTGCCATGTGCCCAAAGCTGGGAGAACTGCATGTTTGTGGACAGCCCTGATGCCCACCACCCCTTCCATTTTACTCCCTCACTATCATTACAGAGGCAGGCTGGGCAGGGGAAGATACTGCCTCTGATGCCTCTTTAGGTGGTCTGGCTTTATTCCGCTCTAAAATTGCCCCTACTGTCTTAAAGACCAAATGTGTAATGAAAATGAGGTTAATTGATAACTTTAAGAAAAAAAGGGAAGGAGTGTGTAATCCAACAGAGACTGAACAAAAACTGTAAACTTTATGTTTAAAGGTAATTATAAAAATGATACCATTTTCATTCCTGGAATGAAGCTTATCTAAAATGGCTGTCATAACAGGAAGATAGCTTTGGAATTTGAATCCTGTGGGAGATCTTAGGCAGCAAACAGGGCCCCCAAATCATTTAGGGGTATTGGTAATTATCATTTTTTTGGTGACTGTAGTTACTAAGGAAAAAAAATCCGTATCTTATACTTTCATTCTGTATTTTATTTTTAAGTGCTAGTGGGGATCAAGGATAATTATGCATGTAGTTTGTATTTAAATAAGGCATGTGAGTGGAAATATCCCTTAATTTGCCTCTCAGAAATCAGTTTTCAATTGCGATGTTGGAATGTGCCATTAGAAGTACCTCATGCTATGATAATTAAATATTATGTTTTCCAGAGATGCTAAATGATATCTCCTGAGGGTCTCAAGATTTGCAAGTGACTCTATTTTATATAATGGGACTTTAAAATGAGCAAGAGCAGCCATTTTATAAACTGAGGATTTAAAATGAAAATTAGACATATTCATGCTCTCAAGATATTTTATTCTATTATATGACTGATGATAAATATTAATGTCTGGATACAGTACATAAAGACTAGAAATGTTTCTGTTACCAACAGGCTATGTTAAATATGCTACTCTTTAGTTTTCTTTTGTGTATTACATTAAAAAATAATAAAGTAGCATTTTGGGGGCATAGATAGTATACATTTAGATGGAAAGCACAGTTATTGCCTCTGATGTCTAATTATGTAAGTAAAGCATAGTCATTGAAGAAAAGTCAGAAAGTGCTAAAGAACAGAAAGAACAAAACCAAACCAATCAACACAGAATAAGAAAAACCTAGGAATAATTTCACTACCTAGTAGCAATCACTTAACAGTATTTTTCTTCCCAATCTTTCTTTAAGAGCGTTTCTTAAAAAACAACAACAACAAAAACACAGTAAGGATATGTATATTCATCATTGTTCATTTAACATTGGAATATTTGGGGTAGTGATAGTGTAGAATGTACCAGGTCCCATTCCATAACCTTTTTTCATGGAATCATGCAATGTGCACCCAAATTCCAGAACATTGTTCTTCTTGGGATAAGGACAACAATCCTTACCCACAGTGATGTATCTAGTGGGATGCTTTTAAAAACAAGTATCAGAAAACCTGGCTCAAACTGGCTTGAAACCTATAAGAAACTTACTACCTCACATTACAAGAAGTCCAGAGGTAATTCAGGTTCAGGGTTCCTTGATTTCGTGATCAAAGTGTCTTCAAGAACCAAGGTTCTTTTCATTTCTCCTCTATGCTGTCCACCCGATTGATTTCATCCTAAGGCTAACAGTAGCAATTAGGTCAACAGGCCTCCTTATCTATGTCTAGAGGGAGAGAGAAAGGTCTCTCCACCATCTATGGAATAAAAGTCCTGCCCATCATTTGAGGGTCCAGTTGGTCCAGTTTAGGTTACATTCCCACCTTGGCACCATTAGCTGTTGTTGACTCCACAAGGATTGACTTAGATCTATTGGAATCCATCCCTGGAGCTAAGGGTGGTGTCAGATTCTCCTACGTCACATAGGCTGTATGGATTAGGGTTGAAAACTTAAACAAAATTGAGATTCTGTTGAGAAAGCTGGGGATGGATGCTGGATAGGCAACCAACATTGTCCAACAAAAAGGTTCCCCATGATGTTACCCCTACCGCCCCATCCACCTCGTCAGTCTCACCTTGCACCATATTCTTCCACCTCTTTCTTGATTCCAGTTTCTGCAGGCCATATTGCCTACCTCAGGGCCGTTGTCTGTGCTGCTTCCTCTTCCTGGGATGCTCTTCCTTCCTCTCCTTTCTTTTCTTAGTTAACACCTACTCATCTTTCAAATGTCAGCTCAGCTCTCACTTCCCCTGATTACAAATCCCTTATTTTTCTAGCACTTCTTATTTATGGTCAGTCTTTATTTACTAGTGTATTTTTAAAATTTTTTTTTCCCACTAACTCTAAGTTGAATGAGGGCAGAGATTAGTTTATCATTTTATTTCCTGGGCCTAGCACAATGATTGGAATGTGCTCAAAAAATAATTTCTAAATAAAAAATGAGTGACTGAAGCTCATTTTAAACAGAAGTTGTTGCTGGTATGTAAGATGAAATTTAATGTTCAAAATCTAAAGTGTGTGCTTATCCATGTTTAAACATTTTCTTGTAGCATAAAAGAGGTGTTATTTTACAGTTGACATCACTAACAGAGGTACTCAGAATGTGGAGCAGGGGGAACATACCAAAAAACCAAACCTATTGTCATTGATTTGATTCTGACGAGTAGAACTGCCCCATAGGGTTCCTAAGGCTGTAATCTTTACAGAAGCAGACTGCCACATGTTTCTTCCACAGAGCAGCCTTTCAGTTAGCAGCCGAGTGCTTAACCACGGCACCGCCAGAGCTCCTCAGAGGGAGCATGTTATTGTTGTTGTGTGCCATCAAGTCGATTCTGACTCATAGCAACCCTATAGGACAGAGTAGAACTGCCTCATAGCGTTTTCAAGGAGTGGCTTGAACTGCCAGCCTTTTGGTTAGCAGCCTGAGCTGTTAACCACTGCACCCCCATGGCTCCTCAGAGGGAGCATAGGATGTGATAATTGTTAGTTTGTGGTACCATGTGGTTAAAGGATAATTTACCACACTACTGTAGCAGATCTTATGGGATTATTTATGGGGACAAGAGGTAACCCTGTGCCCCCTTTCCCACTCTTACTTGGTCCCCTGGTAAAGGTAAATCTCCTTTTCTACGAGAAAAGAGACAACCATGGATATGAGTTATGATGAGGAATGAGAATATAGTCAAGGTGTGGAGTTCCTCATGGATAGTATTTTTCAGTTTCATTTAATAAAAAAATACAGGTGTTATGTTAACAGTTTGAGTATGTATTTTGAACCTCCACTACCTATGGAGAGTATTGTTTATTAAAGTGCTAATAATTCACTGGTTTTCAAAGTATTACTGTCAAGCTTCTATCAATAAAAATACTAATGCAAATGGTTGTTGGGGCGTATATAGAGGAAATCAATCTTCTACAGGAAAATCGTTGGTTAATATTTTCCTATATCCTTAAACACTCTTTTTTTATGTTATTCTAATGTCTGCCTACTATCTGGTCGTCTGGGCATACAGTCTTAAATTGTTAGGACATTTCATTTCCCCTCCATCTCTTACTGTTACATGTAATGCTTGCATGGCCATCTCATACATAAATTTCAGCATAAATCCACATTCCAGGTTATGTCGTCTGGACAGATTCCCAGAAATAGAATTACTGGGATCTCGACTTTTAAAGTCCAGCTGTTGAAAGTCTTCTTTGAGTTCAGTATTCTAAAAGTATGTTGGCTTACTGCAGTTCTGAAATTAAAGAAGGCCAGGCAGAGGTGATGAGGTGTCTAGCTCAGGGCACTGCACTGATTCACCAGAGATACTTGACAAGGGGGTTTCTGCAAATGTGGCTGGGATTGGGGCGTCGTGATCTGCCCAGGTACGCTGTTGGTCAGAGGGGTGGCTGTGCTCATAAAGGCACAGGGAAATTTCTTGTTCAGACCCCAGTGTGTGAGAGACTTGGGAGAAACCCAGGTGAAGTCTGTGTCAGCAGCTCACCTTTAAATATTGGATTTGGAAGGGGATCAGTCAGCAAGCCACAGGAAGAAGTATAAATAAAACATGTCCCTTGCAAAGAGGGCAGACCTGCAATTTGCCAAGTGGACTGTAATTGCTTCTGGTTAATTATCTCAGTGGTGAGCTGGGAACACCAAAGGCACACATTTTCATCCACTGTGGATAGAAATAATGACACTCCTTGGATGATCCCAATTTCATTGTTGGGATATAGAAACGACTTGTCCAATTCCTTTAGGTGGTAAGAGATGGATGATGACTTCAGATAGGTTCTACTTTTTTAAGTCATCAGTTTTTATCATCGTTATAATTGGTTATAATAACTATAGTCATATTTTTATTAATAATAATGACTAATAATTACAGTAATACTGAATGCTGTCGCTGGGCTAAGTAGCTCACATGCATCAGCTCACTGAATGCTCACAACAACCCTAAGAGAGAGTATTATTTTCCTAATTTTCAGATTTGGGAATTTACATTTAGAGAGATAAAGTGACTTGCTCGAGGTTATACATCTGACATTGAATCCCAGTTATGCTGGGATCCAGAGAGTTTTTGTTAACCACTGTAGCAGACACTGTCAGTGCCTCACCCAAATCGCCTGGGATCCTTTTACCATTAAATTCCCCATCCCCTAACTGCTGCAGGTATTGCTGATAATAACTCACACCTGAAACCTTCTTGATACTGTTGCCCTTCAGAGACTAGAGCCACTTCACCTGGAGGTACCTGGGAGTAACAACCCCCACTTTAGAGTAGCCTGTGGCCAATGACTAGCTGGTTCAGAAATATAAAAGCCCAGCTCCCTTATTTTAGGTGGTTCAGGCTCTGTGATACAGTTTATGCTCTAGACCTCTCTGCAGGACCAGGTTAAGGCTAGATTTCACCTAAGCTATATCCTTGCTTAACTTTTTCCCCTTCCTGATCCTTCCCTCCCATAAAGGTTTATCCTCAGATCACTCCTTTAATGAGTGACTTTTGCACAATCCGCTCCAGACTCTGCCTCTAGGGAATTCAACCAAAGACAACCACTATGGTAAGTTAGCTCCCAGTATATCTAATAAGCTCTGATTTGCTGAAACAGCCTTTCCCCCGGCAGCAGTATCACCTTGCCTTGTCTGTAAGTCCCTTACTTCTCAGGGCCTAACATAACTTCTCTGCAAAATGAGATGACCAGATTGTCTGGCCACCAGAGTCTTTTCTAGTCCTGAAAGCCAGCCTCACCACAGGGGACTCCTGAGGAGACTGGGGCCCACTAGGGGCCTGTGAGTGTGACCCTACGGGCCTGAGTATTCAGTTTAAACTGAAATGCCTTTAGGAGGAAATAGTAATCCTAAATTTAGGCAACAAGGACAACATTCTCCAGAGCAGACAAGGGTTATTCGGGGCAGGGTGTAGGGGTTAGACATTCCATGCCTCAAATGGGTACATGAGCACAGCAATAAATAAATAAACCATTGAATTTATCTAGATGGAAGTCAATGGTAACTTTGACAAGGGTGGATTCAGTGCAATTCACCCTGACTGCAGTGAGTTACCTAGAGAATAATAAGAAGTGGGGAAATAGAAATAGTTTATGTAGGAGGAGGGTCAGGTCATCCTTGTAACAGAAGGCAAGGCAGTGTGCATGGGTCCAACGAGCAAGGTTGGTATAGTAGGTATGGGGATGACAGGGTCCTGCTCTTTTAAGTACTCTTATAAACATAGTCATAAGCCGAGAAGGAGAAAGAGAATTGGGATGCTTAAACAGAAAGGAGAATGGTCTGAAAATTGTCTCAAACAGTAGGAAAGAAATTTATTAGGGAAATTGCTACGCAGTTCTAAGATAGGTGTCATATAGTTAAACCGAGTCCTGTTGATATGGTGTGTTTCCCTATAGCCATATTCAGCTACTCAGATGCAGAAGGAGAAGTAGGTTGGGTTTAACTAGGATTGGGGCTTTGCTAAATTGGTTTGATAAAAGGGATAGACAGGGAGGAACTTAGGGATAGAGTGAAGGAATTAATATAGTGATGGGTCATGGTATCTAAGCAGGGAAGTGAAGTCAGAAGGCCATGACAAATAATGAAAAAGCAATAGGGTCAATGGACTAGAGGTTCTAGTGGATTAGAAGGTGATTTTCCTTGAGTAAGTAAGCTGGAAACACTGCAGATGATGTTCAGAAAGTAGGATGGATGAATCTGAGTTGAGGTAGTGCAGACATTGGAAATGACAAGGTCTAGGGTGTGTTGAGGTGCTGGTGGCTAAGATGCAATAGAGCAAAAGGTCAGCAGAAGTGAAGAGGTCAAGGAACTTAGTGGCTGGGATGTCAGATGATCATCTGTGTAAGTACTGAAGTCTCCAAGAATGATGAAAAGAGAGGAAGACAGTGAACAAGGTGTTAAAATCTCTAACAGAGAGTCAAGTGGGGTAGGATGGTCTAGGCTTGATGGGAGCTGGGGTTTTCGAGAGAGAAAGGAGGAAAAGTGGTCTGGAAGTAGCAATGAGGAGCAAGAAGGATACCTATCCCACCTTTGGGAGATAAAGTGGCTCCCACCTGAGCGACCTGCAGGAAAGCTGTGTTCTTGGAGATGGCCAGATTTGAGAAGCAGGTAATACTCTCTGGGCTCCCTGAGCTCCCAAGCAGGCAGTGCTGCCACCAGGGAAAGAGCAAGTATATAAGGAGCCGAGTTTGAGGATTTCTACCAGAAGACCATCGGTCAGGCTGTTGTGGAAATGGAAGATTGATGCTCAGTGTGTTTTCCTGTACTGAAGAGGCTGGAAAGGTGAAGACAACATTTCCCAGACTCCCTTGCAGCTAGGCTGCCAGATGTGCTTCAGTCAAGCACATACACTCAGGTGGGATTTAGGAAGTGGAAAGAAGATGGAGGCCATGTTTCTGCAGCTTCAGTTGACAACAGCAGTCATGGGCTGTGTGTATGTATGTATTGCAGGGGAGGGTGCAAGGTTAGCACTGGCTTTGTGTATACTAAGAGGTAGCGTATAGGGATTCCATTTTGCTGCTGCAGATTGCAGCAGGCAGTGTGTTTATGGAGTTGGCAGCAATAGTGGAGACTTTGTGACTGTGGTGGCTCTAGGTTCATGGTAGTGGTTATGTGGTTACAGAGCTAGCAGTTGTAATGGAGGTTTCCAGATCAGACAGTGCTTTCTTATCATAAAAAAGGCAGCAGTCATTTGGTGGCCCAGTTCTGAGGTATTGCTTTAAGAGGCTGTTCTAGAAAACTTAAGCTAGAGTCATATTTCTCAAGTTGCCAATGATTCCGTAAGCCATCTAATACCCTGAAATAAATCACTTCTTCTTTAACTTGTTACAGTATATTTTATATACGACAACTAAACCCTAATAGGTACATGGACCTAAGTTAGATAATGAAAGTGAAGATACCCTATAAGCATAAAGTAGTGCCCTCAACTTAAACCCCTGGTTTACTAGGAAATACGAATTTACCAAGAGCAGCTGTTCTTAAGCACACACTATTTGCCAGGAATTATCTTGACTCCTCACACCACCCTGCATTGTGTAGATGAGGAAATTAAAGCACAGAGAGTCTCTTTCTTCCTCAAGGTCACACAGCCAGGAAGCGGCAGAGTCAGGTATCAAACCAGTTCTGCTGAATTGTCAGTACATCACACGGCCTCATCGTGTTGGGACAGATCTGTCTTGAACACAAGGACCTAAAGAAGTTCTTGAGTACACAAAAGTGATTTTTGTGTTAAGGAAATATCTCTGACGGCATTTTTCCCTCTTAAAAGTTTTGATAAAATTTGAGTAACTTTATTTTAGGAAAGGCTAGAAATGCTTCTGTTTTGGCTATTGTACTAAATCACAAAGATTCCTAAATGGTAAGGATTTGAAGATGAGAACAGAAGGGCTGTTGGAATCCTGAGCTCCCAATGATGGAGATGAAAGGAGAGGGTCAGTTTAGCTAAAGAAAGAAGGACCTGGGCGCCCGTCAAAGGCACTGAGCTCAGATGTGCAGAGGGTGAGGTGATGGTAGATGTTCAGATCGGGATTTAAGTCTGAGGCAGAAGAACAAAGGAGTCATGGGGTAAGCGAAGAGGTGAGGGACAGAAGGGCAGAGACCCAGCACCTGTGGGAAGGGGTGAGTAATGCACACTTCACAAGAGGCCCCGATTCCAGCACAGGGAGGAGGAGAGTCCATCACATCTCAGGGCTTTGTCATCAGGAGGAGGGGAGGAGAGAAGCCGGGGGAGAACAGCTGATAGGAGAAGAAAGCAAAATAATGAAATAGAGGAGAAAGACACCAAGAAGAAAGGAACTCGAGATGTGGCTGAAATTTAACTGGCTCCTTTCAGCTCTTCTGTGTCAGAGAAAAATGTAATTCTGACCCATCTGGTTTGGCGTGACTGCCTCTTGCTCCTCTGCTGTCCCTGGATCTGAATGTCATTAGCTCAATCCTAACAGCTTCCAAGGCTCCCTGCCTTTCTTGAAGGTGTTGTTGTTAGGTGCTGTTGAGTCGGTTCCAACTCATAGCAACCCTGTGTACAATAGAACAAACCCCTGCAGGGTCCTGTGCCATCCTCACAATCATTGTTGTGTTTGAGCCCATTGTTGCAGCCACTGTGCCAATCCGTCTCATTGAGGGTCTTCCTCCTTTTTGCTGACCCTCTATTTTACCAAGCATGATGTCCTTCTCCAGGGGCTGGTCCTTCCTGATAATATGTCCAAAGTATGTGAGACGAAGTCTTGCCGTCCTCACTTCTAAGGAGCACTCTGGCTGTGCTTCTTCCAAGATAGATTTGTTTGTTCATCTGGCAGTCCATGGTGTATTCTATATTCTTCGTCAGCAACATAATTCAAAGGCATCAATTCTTCTTCGTTTTTCCTTATTCATCGTCCAGCTTTCACATGCACATGAGGCGATTGAAAATACCATGGCTTGGATCAGGCACACCTTAGTCCTCAAGATGACATCTTTGCTTTTTAACACTTTAAAGAGGTCTTTTGCAGCAGATTTACCCAATGCAATACGTCGTTTGATTTCTTGACTGCTGCTTCCATGGATGTTGATCGTGGGTCCAAGTGAAATGAAATCCTTGATACCTTCAGAATTTTCTCCATTTATCATGATGTTGCTTATTGGTACAGTTGTGAGGATTTTTGTTTTCTTTATGATGAGGTGTAATCCTTACTTGAAGGTAGCGCTTCCATATTGCTCAGCTCTGGCCTTTCAGTTTCATTAGCAATTAATAGCACAGGGGCTTTGATCCAGGAGGGACTAGGCCTGGCCAGCCATGCAGCCTTGGGAGAGTTACCCAACCTTTCTGAACCTCAGTTTTCCCATTGATAAAATGAAGATGATAATAATGCCTGTCTCATTGGGTTATTGTGTAGCTTAAATGAAATAATACCAGAGAAAGACCCAGAAAAGGGCTTGATACACAGAAAATTCTCAATAACTGTAACTTTTGTTATCATTATTTGGCTCCGTGTACTTTCTCGCTGCAATCTTTAGCTGATTGTGTAGAAACAATTGAGACTTAAACAACCTGGGTTCCCACTTGGCTCTACCACTTACTCGCTGTGTGATTTGGGAAAGTCCTTAGACCTCTCTGGGCCTCAGTGTTCTCATCTCTGAAATGGTTCACAAATGAGAAGGTTGAAATGAAAGCACTCTGTCCCCTCAACAGGATCATGTTGTTGATATTCTGGCAGAGAAACTCTTAGAAAAACAGAGTTAACCATCTCCTCCATTCTGCACAGGTTGAGCGGTCTTCAGATTGGGCTTCACATGGATCCACTTCAGTTCCACCATCATTCACTGAGGGCTTATTTGTGCCAAGCACTGGGCTAAATGCTGAGGGCAGCAGTAGGAGTGGGCAGGCCAAACCCCTGCCTTTGAGAGGCCCACGTCTAGTGAAAGAGATAGGTGTTTATATGGCTAATTACAGGCCACTGTGGTGCATGTGTCCCCGGGTGGTGCAAATGATTAACATGCTCAGCTGTTAACTGAAAAGCTGGAGATTTGTGTCCACCCAGAGGCGCCTCAGAAGGAAGGCCTGGAGATCTACTTCTGAAAAATCAGCCATTGAAAACCCTATGGAGCACAGTTCTACTCTGACACACGTGGGTTCTCTGTGAGTTGGAATTGGCTCCTGGTTTGGTGGTGGACATACTGTTAGATGGATGCGTGAGATAGAGACAGAATGCAGAGGATGGACAGATTTGCTTTCTTCAGGGAGTGGAGAGTCTTCACAGAGAAAATGAGAAAGAGCATTCAAAATAAGTTTTTTCCCTGTTCATAACATCTTGACCCATGTGTAGTATGTGTGAGTACATATCCAAAATTGAGATTGTGCTTTGAATACTATGTTGTCAGTTGTTTTTAAATTCTAGCAAAATGCCCTAAAAGTGAGTAGGAGTTTGCTTGGAGGCAAGGAGAGAAGGGAGGAGAAGGGGCTGGGGATTGTTTTAGGCAGCAGGGACAGCATGGGAGGTAGCAGGTTTAGATTTTTGCTTGGAAGAGGCTGCATTTCTCCCCTAAAGGCATCCCAGTGGTGATGGGAACCAATGTGTTTACCTCCAGCTGTCTGAATTTCAGGGTGTATTGTGTCCAGCAGCAACTGGCCCTCTCTTTGCTCAGCAATAAAAAAGAACCTAGTTCCAAATCCAAATAAGACAGAATCCTTCAAGTGGGTCCCCGTAGCTCTTCCCTGGTGAGCTGAGATGCAGGAGCCTCTTCTGAGATGCAGAAGAGACGGTGGTGCTGCAGGGGTTGCCGTGCCCACGACATGTTCTGAGGAAAGGGGCCCCAAAAGGCTCTCTCTGCTTCAGGGTGTTAGCGCTTAGGCTGTATACATCCCTGTAACTACAGTTGGACAGGGTAGTATGGCCTGAGCTTCAGACATCCATGTGTGGGCTGGTCCCAAGGGAGGCCAGCTCACCCTTGAGATGTCTTGGTGCAAAACTCTCTAGTAGGGGTGCCCCATACTGTTAGATTCTCAGAGTTGGGTCACTAGGGCTCAGCTGTATCCACAGCCATGCCAGGCTTATCATTCCAGTTCTCCTCCAGGCCTGGTATCCATTCTACTACCAGAAACTACAATAATCGCGTGACCAATGAAGCAGTGTCTGGGACTACTTTGCTTCTGAGCACATCATTATGCCAAACCCCCATCACTAGAATGATCCCTGTCTGACTGTTCTTTGAAATCCGAAAGGCTCAAATACAGTTTCCTTTCCTGACCTGTTTGTGGTGTGCTAGACCAGTTCATACTGGCTCACAAGAGCTGATTGTTAAATTTTCAGGAATTCTGTGATCTGATTTTTAAGAAGAGTCATTACCGAACATTTGGTTATATATACTTACAATTAACTAAATTATATTAAAAACAAAGATAATAAATACTCAAAACTCATCGCTTCCTAGTTATTGTATACATTTTACTGTTATCTGCACTCCCAGATGACTCACATCTGTTGTATCTGTATGGCTGAGATACCACAAAATGGTGTGCTGCTGCACATCACTTCCCAATCCCACCTTCGTGACTTCTCATGGATAGCTTGAAATCAGTTATGGCGAATGAAAGTCTTCAGAGATCAGAAAGTGTTACACATCAAGACTTTTGACCTGCTGAGAGCTGGGTGTTAAACCTTTGCCAGCATAGCACTGCCCTCAGGCACTGGGGGAAGCCGGGCTTTTTGAAGGTGGCGTTTGTCAGAGAACACGTACCCTGTGCTCCATTCTACCAGCAAGTCAGCATGGGCTGCAGGCTGCAAGCTGCTCTGTTTGTCACCCATTTATTAATACTGTGATTCCCTCACAGCAAAGGTTCGCCAGCCTGTTCCTAAGAGGCAAATAGACTCGATTCACCGCCCACAGGCACGTTATCAGGACCGCATTCCTGTTTGACTCTTTATAATTTAATTATAGGATACTCTGTCTCCGTCTCTCTCTCTCTCTCTCTCTCTTTCCTCACTGGCCTGAAGCACTGTTCCGGCAGAAATGAGAGAAGTCTTCACAGCCAGGGCCTCTTGCTGCTAAGTGCACGTGGCCTGGGGATCAAACTGAGCTTCATGGGAACACAGTTCCATACTTCTTCCCAACCCTGCTGAGAAGACAGCACTGAGGCGCCTTCTCTGCCCTGCCAACCGTGAACAGGAGCGATACCAGGCATGCCACCTGCTGACCCCTCTACCCAGAAGGGTAGGATGGAATTACTTGTGATGTCATGGAGAATATTAATTACCTGGCCTCTTCCAATCTCCCATCTCCACACCTGGGATGCCAGAGTGAGTGGAGATAGCTGAGTGCTGGGCAGCCTTTAAGTAAGACCCCAAGTATAATTGTAGACCAGTATCTTCCCCCAAGCCGTGAACAAGGGGAGCCTCAGAATGCAGCTGTGTAGCTCCTGTCCAGAGGTGAGAAGAGAAGGCAGAGAGGGTCAGGAGCTGGTTGAGTGGACACAGGAAATCCAGGGTGGAAGGGAAGAGTGTTCTGTCACAGTATAGGGAGAGCAACTAGGGTCACAAAACAATGTATGTATAAATTTTTGTATGAGAAACAAACTTGAATTGTAAACTTAAAGCACAACAATTAAAAAAAAAAAACAAGAATGCAACTGTGTGTGCAGCCACGCAGAGCTGGCTGCATTGCTGACCTGGGCCAAGGCAGGGTGCAGACATGGCTGCAAGTAAATGGCTGGGGATGGCAGGAAACAGATGGGGTCTTTCTGGTGCTGTGGGAAGCAAGAAGCTTGGGTCAAGGCTTTGGAGCACCTTTTGCAGACAGAATCTGCAGTGGAAAAGTCCTGGCCCGAGTAGGAGGGGCTTCAGCGTACAGATGAGGTGGAAGGCATGAGCTTTGGAGGCCAGCAATTAGGGTTGGCATCCTGGCTCTGTCCTTCCCAGTCACTGGACCTTGGGAAAATTGTTTCATCTTCCTCAGCCTCAATATCATCATCTTCAACAGGGATAATAATAATACTTGCCACATAGGGTTATTCTGAGGATTAAATGAAATGAAAAATGTAAAAAATTTAGCAGAGGGCTCAGCATCTGTCAAGCACTCAGTAACTACTAGGAGTGGGGGAGACATTTCACTCTAAACTCTTGTGTTGTTCGAAATGTTTTAATTATGTATTTATATTACCTATTTTTTAAGGTAAAAAAATAATGCATATGACGTTATGCATTTGTCAAAAACCACAGGACTGTACAACACAGAGAGTGAACCCCAAACTATGGGCTTTAGTTAATAATATTGTATCTATATTGGTTCATCAAGTATAATAAATGTACCACACCAATGCCAGGTGTTAATAGTAGGGAAATTGTGTGTAGGGGGAGAAGGGGTCGACGTGAACTCTCTGTGCTTTCTGCGTAATTTTTCTGTAAATCTAAAACTGCACTATAACATAAAGTGTATTAAAAAAAGAACAATGCTACACAGAATTTTTTATTGTTGTGAAAAATATAGATAACACGTCATGCCAATTCAACAGTTTTCGTTTTTACAGTTTGGTGAAACCAGTTACATCAACTATGTTGGGCAACTATCACTAGTATTTATTGCAATATTTTCCATCTCCACAAACAGACACTCAGTTCTAAAAAAAATTTCCCTCTTTCCCCTTTCCTCCCACCCCTGGTAACTACTGTTAAAATCTGATCTCTATATATTTGCCTGTTCTAAGTGTTTCGTGGAACCCTGGTGGCACAGTGGTTAACAGCTCGGCTGCTAACCAAAAGATCAGCAGTTTGAATCCACCAGCTACTCCTTGGAAACTCTATGGGGCAGTTCTGTAGGGTTGCTATGAGTCAGAATTGACTTGATGGCAACAGGTTTGGCTATGTGTTTCATATTAGTGAAATTATGCAGTATTTGTCCTTTTGTGATTGACCTTATTCACTCACCATAATGTTTTTAAGGTTCATCCACGTCATGCCATGTATCAGGACTTTGTTTTAATGTGTTAAGTTAAAAAAAAAAAAAAAAACCAAACCTTTTGCCGTCGAGTCGATTCCAACTCATAGCGACCCTATAGGACGGAGTAAAACTGCCCCATAGGATTTCCAAGGAGCACCTGGTGGGTTTGAACTGCTGATCTTTTGGTTAGCAGCTGTAGCTCTTAACCACTATGCCACCCGGGTTTCCATGGGTTATTTAGAGGATGAGAAAGGTCTACAAATCTCCCTCCTCTCTGTAAATCTAGTGTCCTCGTCTGTAAAATAGGATAATAATAGTGCCTGCATCATGTGGTCATTGCTCCTTAAATGTAGCTGGCTCTCATTAGTGAAAAGCCCATGGCCTTGAGACGCTCTGTACAGCCTGCTATTCTGACCTTAGGTCTGCCTTCCTCATATCCGGGGGGAGGGGCCAGTCCTTGACAGGAGTACGCCAGCAACTGGCCCCAGCAGGATACTCAGGCTTAGTGCTGAGTCTGAGCCTCTTCTGAGAGGAGAACACACAGATACAGGGTGGGGTGGCCAGAGCCTCCAGTGTTACTAGTTCTTGGAAGGCAGTCAGTGGGGAGGTAAGAGGTGCTGCTGGCTTGTCCTGACCTGGTTACCTGAAAGCAAGGATGAAGGATTTTAGGAGGACAAAGGGAGCTCTGGGATCTTCTGGTGCAGCAGGGATGAGAGGTCTTCCAGGGAACTTAGAACGTACAGACAAATTGTGGGCGGATAGGCTCGGACGGATAAAAGGCTTTCCATCGCAAGTTACAGAAAACCAACCTCAACCCGCCTGAAACGTAAAATGGGATTTATTGCCTGAGGTAACTGAGAAGTC
Organism: Dugong dugon; assembly: GCA_030035585.1. Classification (NCBI taxonomy): domain Eukaryota; kingdom Metazoa; phylum Chordata; class Mammalia; order Sirenia; family Dugongidae; genus Dugong; species Dugong dugon. The sequence goes on along the minus strand of CM057481.1, from coordinate 13,427,674 downwards.
CAGGGGCAGCTCTCTTCAGGCTTAGTTGGATCCAGGGACTCAAACAGTGTTACCATTTCTCAGTTCTTTGTCTGTGTTGGCTTCCTTCTCAGGCAAAATGGCCCATGGCTCCAGGTCTGCACACTGACAAATTCAAGCCCAGTAGGAAAAGGGGTCCACTTCTCTCTCAGTCACCACTGAAGTCTCATCACATCCCTTTGACTTGAATTGGTTGCAAACCCATTCCTGGACCAATCATCCTTGCCAAAGGAATTGGATGCCAGACTTTATCAGGGGTTGATTCAACTCTACCCAAAACACGTGGGCTCCAGTGGGAGAGGGAAGAGTTCACCAGAGGGAAACTGGAAATTAGCAGGAGAAGAATAAAGAGGTGATTGGTGGAAATACACTAGATGTCCACTACACAGGCTCAGAGAGTCACAGATTAATGGCAGGTTTTCAAGTATCAAGTCCTAGAGGCTCCTGGGCTTTCCAGTGTCCTAGAGTTGCCGTGACAAAGTACCACAAAGTGGGTGCCTTATAAGAACAGAAGTGTATTGTCTCACGGTTCTGGAGGCTAGAAGTCTGAGCTCAGGGTGTCGGCAGGGCCACGTTCTTTCTGTTGGCTCTGGCAGAAGTTCCTTCATTGTGTCTCTTCCAGCTTCTGCTGTTCCTTGGCTTGTAGATGCATCCTCACGTGGCTGTCATCCTTCTGTGTACTTCTGTCTTTTCCTCTTTTATCAGAACACCACTAGGATTGGATTGCAGTCCCTGGGTGGCTCAAACAGTTAATTGTTTTACCAGTAGCTAAGAGGTTGGCAATTGAAACCCACCCAGGGGGGCCTTGGAGGATAGGCCTGGCCATCTGCCTCTGAAAGGTCGTAGCCTTGAATACCCTGTGGAGCACAATTCTACTCTGCACCCTTGGGGTCCCCATGAATGGGAAAAGACTTGAAGGCAACTAACAACAACGATTTGGTTAGGACATACCCTACTCTAGTATGACCTCCGATTAACTGATAACATCTTCAAAGACCTTATTTCCAAAGCAAGGTCACGTTCACAGGTAACAGGGTTTAGGACTTCAACAGGGTTTAGGACTTATTTTTGGAGGACACAATTCAATCCATAATACCATCTGTCTGGCTCTTTGATCAGTGGCTTTGGTCTGTCTTCTAGCTTCAGGGTTGACCCCAGGCCATAAGCACCACCCTGCCAAGGCATCTAGGAACTTATTCTTCTCCCCTGTCAGGAATGATGTCTTCACTATTCTTCCTAACTTGTCAGTGGGGGGTGGTGCCCTCCCTATTCTCTCGGGGATGCAGTAGAGGTGACAATGCTGCAGAAGAGAATAGCTTCATAGCTATTCTGGAGGGCTGGACCCCAGGCACTGTGACCTTCCTCTTCATCCAAGATCCCTGAGCCCAGGTCTGACACAGGAGCAGAAGACCCTCTGCTTTCCACAGACCATGCTGACTTGGACCAGAGCATAGCAGTAGTGACCAATGGTAACTGAAGACCAGAAGGCCTTTCCTGAACGTTCCAGACCAGATATATCCTACAACCTTCAAATGGCATTGGTGGATGGCAGAAAGTGCTGGGAGGAAGGCTCAATTATGGCTGAGATGGAATGTACTGTATTTCTCACAATCCCAGTGAGTGGGGACTTGAGTTACATTTAATTTGATTTAGAAAAATACAGCAAGGTGATATTTACATCAGAGTCTTTAAGTGGAATAAAATTCAGACCTAGCAGATAGATATTTATCAAGCACCTTCTTTATAAAGCACAGCACTTGGTCAGGTGCTTTTATATAAAGAATCCCATTTAACCCTTTCAAGACTCAATTATTTTTTGCTTTGAATTAATTTTTTGTTGATACCATGCATTTTCAGTAATGGAATCCATGCTGAGTCATTGAGTGTGTTTAAATTTTTGGCTGGTAATATAGATTTTGAGAGTATTATGTGAAAGTACATGAAAATACATGATTTGTGGGAGCCCGTGCGGTCCACTGGTCTTGAGTAGCAGGCTTTATTGCAGGGTGCCTTCCATTTGGATATATGGGGCACCTCTGGTTTTGCCTAATAACCCTAGCTATTTTGCTTCAATAAACATTACTTTAGCCTTTCCCTGTTACACAAGTTCCCACTGGAGGGAGGCAAATACTTTCATTGGGAAAAATGTACTCCCAAAGAACTCCAGAGGCATAAAAAGTGAGTGGAATACCATATGTTCCATGAGTCACAAAATGGTTAAGGTTTTTAGGGGTGGAGATGCCATTTCTTTTGTTAATGTGTCCACTTGTTTCTCAGCCCTTCTAGAAAGGGAGTTATTCTGCACTACCAACTGAAATCTTTCTCTTCTCTGTTTGCCTGTCCTCCATGGGAATGGAGAATTCTTCGCTTTTATTCATCCTGTTACTTTGTACTCCTTTGTCCTTCCTTTTAGTCTATTAAAGAAGGATCCCCATGTCCTTAAAAATACTTACTCATAGTATACCCGTCTTACTGGTTATTTCTCTATTGGTGACAAAAGATGAAATCCAACTCAAATTAGCATAAGCAAAAAGGGAATTAAGCAATGCCTGTAATTGAAAAGCTCAGGTTACTTTAGGATGTGTCAGCTTCAGGCATGGCTGGATCAAATGCTGTTATCACAGCTCAGCCTCTCTTTACATCTCTTGAACAGGCCCTCCCAATGTGATGGTCATGATGGCTGCTGGTAGCTCACGCCTCATGTCCTATGAACTTAGAAATGATATTGGGAAGAGTTGGTAGGAGAATCTTGGGGAGACTGGCCCTGTTTGGGCCACATGCCCACGATGGGGCATTCTGGTCAGCCCTGTATTGAATGGGTTCCCTCCGACCAGAGGAAGGGTGGTGGGTCACTGGCCACGGAAAACAGGATATCCCACAGTGGTGCTTTTGCCATGGTACACTGGCTAACCATGCAGGCCCTGGAATCAGATGGCCTGGGCATAAAGTTTGGCACCACCACTTACCAGCTGGGCAAAGTTATTTGCCCTCTCTGTACCTCATGCATTTCCTCTGTCAAACAGAAATGGTAGTAGTGCTTACCTTAGAGGGCATCAGGGACATTCACTCTGTAGGTTAATGTAAAGCCCTCAGCGTGCCTGGCACACAGAAAAGCTTTCCTTACGCTAATGTTTTCTCCTCCAATTTCTCTATTGTGTGTCTTCATTTTGGGGCCCTGCATTAGCCCAGGTCCTCTGAGAAGCAGATGCCAAGATAAGATTTACTGTGCGGGGATTTTATTATCGGAAACACATGTGAGAGAAATTGGAGTAGGGAGTTGGGGAGAGGCCAGGTGAGCCTTCAGACCACAATGGCAGTCTGATGCTAAGTGAAGGAGAGAGGGTAAGAGGTTGGGTGGAAACCTTCTAGATCATCATGCAATAGGAGAGTCCTCAAGCCAAAACTGGCCACAGAGAGTCTCTGTTTCCCTGGAATGGGGCTGTGTTAGTGTCCCTGGCCCACTGAGCCACTGACTGGAGCAGCCTGTGGAGGTGTCCTCAGTGCAAACATGTGGGTGGATTTCAGAGGCAGCAACTGGGACCCTCAGTCAGTTGTGCTCCCTGTAGTTGGAGGTCTGCTAGGCTACCGCTCAAGGCCCTCATAGGACCCTCTATACCCTGAGCCCCTTGAGGGCCTTGCTTCATCCTCACTTGTAATCCTGGGGCCCAGCTCAGGCCTGGCCCATGTAAGCATCAGTGTTTGTGGGGTGAACAAACAGAGTGCAATCTGTAACCCCGATGTGGCTGCCTGTACTGTGTTTTTAAGCTGGGTTCCTTGCAGGGGGAAGTGCTCCAAAGAATTCCTCTCAATCCTCTTTCTTTCTAGAAATTAACTGAATGACTGCCTGTGAGCTCATCAGGCTGGTCTGCTTCCTCTGTGAGGCAGAACTCCTTTCATGTGTAAGCTGCTGCAAATGCCTCCCGACTTTGTCCCCCACCACCATCTGAGCAACGCTCCCTACAGTCACTCCCTTGCCAACAACACCACCAAAACCACAACGGAAAATCAAAGAACAGTTTTAATGAAAAAGGCCTTTTGTATCTCTTTTTCTGCAAATCCACTTCAATTATTTTGAGACCATTAGTGACATTTAAACCCTTCTAGATATTCATATGCTAGAGGGAGGCTGTTCTTGCAACACAGACTCTAATAGTAAACTCTCTTTACATTTCACCTGTGACCTTTTGTTTTATATAATGTCAACAATATATAAAACAGATGTTTGAAGTTTCTGAGAGAGGTTTTGGTGCTTGGGTAACCAACATTCTTACCATCGCTCTCATGTATTATTCAGAAAGTGTCTTTGGAGTGCCTTTTTTATAAGGTTAATTTGCCTATGCATGTCTCTTTTGTACTTCATGCTATCTGAGCATGGTACATACTAACTTTAAAAAAAAAACATCCTTTCACATGATGACATTCTTTAGAGGGATTTCTTAAATTAAGCATCCTGACAAACTGCTTTTCCTTGGTGAAGCACGGAATGAGTGGCTGGCATTTGCAAAACAAGTTAGATGGAAACAAAGCAAGGTTTGCTTCTGCATGTCTGAGTCCTAGATGCCCCTTGGCAAGCTTGTTTGGAACCTACATATGAGAATTTTTGAGCACTTACTAGTGCCAGACACTGTACTAGGAATTTTATCTGCCTTATCTCATTTAATCCTCACAGCATCCCTGCAAAGTAGAGTTGTCATTTCCATTTTATAGATGGGGAAAGTGAGGCTCAGAGAGACAGGCTAACTTGCCCATTGTCTCAGGGTTAGTAAGCGGCAGAGCAGGGTCCTCCCTCAGCAGAAGCAGGCTGTCTCCCCTTTGCTGCTGTACACTTCACAGCTGTACACTTCACAGCTGTACACTTCACAGCTGTAAACTTCACAGCAGAGGTGCCTGAGTCACCTGAGGAGTCCCTCCCAGATCTTCTGAGTCAGAATAGGGCAAGGTGTATTTAGGCATCTGCTTTTTAAACACCTTTCCTCCCAGATGATTACAATGTGCAGCTGGGGTTGGTGTAGAACGACTGCTTCAGATACGTTGTTGTTGTTAGTTGTTGTCTAGTCAGCTCCAACTCAGGGCGACCCCATGTACAATGGAATGAAACATTAGCCAGTTCTGTGCCACCTTCACGATTGTTGGTATGGTTGAGTCCATTGTTGTGGACACTGGGTATTTTGAGTACCTTCCAACCCAGAGGGCTTATCTTCCAGCACTGTAGTGGCCAATATTCTATTGTGATCCATAGGATTTTCATTAGCTAATTTTTGGAAGTAGATCACCAGGCCTTTCTTCCTAGTCTGTCTTAGTCTGGAAGCTGTGCTGAAACCTGTCTGCCGTGGGTGCCCCTGGATCCAGATGAAGCTATGTTTATAGTATTTGGAATACTGATGGCATAGCTTCCAGCATCACAGCAGCACGAAAGCCACCACAGTACAACAAATCAATGGACAGGTAGTGGACTTCACTGTAGGCCCTGGGAGACGCAAACACAAATCCACAGGCAGATTTGGCTAAAGCAGGAGGTTTAGTTTGAGATAGTTGTATCTTCCCACATGGACTTGGGTGTAGATCTGCTGCTTGGGCAGAGGGAGAAACCAGAGATGTGTAGGCCAAGGAACTTAGATGAGATATGCTTTCAGGAAGGGAAGCTTAAGAGACATTTTATTCCCCAAATCCGTCCTCTGCTCTTCTGGTAACAGTGCACTGATGGTGTCTGGGGAGCCAGCTGCCTCTCTCTGGCTCACTCATGTAGGAGCTGCTGCAGGCCTGGCCAGTCAGGACATAGTACCCCCAACTCAGTGATTACTTGAGGATGGGCACTTGACCTAGGTAGAGCAATCAGGCCCAATCTGGAGATTTTTGCATTTTTTTTTTCTGCCAAAGCTCTATAGCAGGACCTGTGCCTGAAGACGGCACAGAACCTGGCTGTGTTTCATTCTGTTGTACATAGAGTTGCTATGTGTCGGAACCGACTCGACAGTACCTAACAACAACAATACTTGGATATAGGGAGCACTGGTGGTGCAGTGGTTAAAGTGCTCTGCTGCTAATGGAAAGTGGTTCCAACCCACCAACCACTTCACAGGAAAAAGATGTGGCAGTCTGCTTCCATAAAGGTTACACAGCCTTGGAAACCCTATGGGGCAGTTCTACTCTGGTATCGCTATGAGTCAGAATCAACTCGATTGCAGTGGGTTTGGTTTTCTTGTTACACTTGGATATATGAAAGCCTGGAGCAGCTGGAGGCCATCTTGGTATCAGGAGGGAAGAGCTTGTCTGAGAAGGGAGCCAACATGGATACGGGGCTGAGAGGTAGAGAAAGGCCAAGTCCCGCATCATTGGAACCCATGGATCTAGAAGAAGCTATGGTTATAGGCTTTATCATTATGGCAGACAGTAAATTCCCCTTTGTGCTTCAGATGGTTTCAGTTGTGTTTTCTGTCAGTTGAGTTCTAACTGACATATACAGGATATCAGACATCAGACTCATATAACTCTAAATAAAGGAAATGAAATATGTGTTTCTGGTACTAATTACATTTAGTCATTCATTCCATAAATATTGATTGAGCTTCTCTATGTGCCGTTCACTCTGCTACATGCTGAGAAGATCCAGAAGCAACCTTCAAGGGACAGAGGGCCTGACTGGAAGAGGATTTGAAGAAGACAGGGGTAAAATAAGGCAGGAAGGGAAGGTGCCCTAAGAGATGTAGATCATATGCTAGAGGGATCCCAGGGAGGGAACACTCACTCCAAGAAGAGGGCTTGGGGAAGGCTTCTCTGATCATGGGTCCACATCGTCTTGTCCTCTGAATCCCAGGTGCTCAGCTCAGCACCTGACACTGGGCAAGTGCTCAGTAAATCCTTGAAGGATGAATGGCTTTGTGGAAGCTGTGACACTGAGGCATGGAACAGCTCAACCTCTGAGCCGAGCCTCCAGGCAAAAAGGTGGGAAATCACAGACCCCTGCCTGTAACTCATGCTGGCTGTACAGCCTGGTGGAAGAGGGGATGCTTTACTGCTGTAAGAGTGGATGGGTGAACTCAGTTGCAACTGAATGTTTGACAATGATCTGATTTCTGCCTTTTGGTGTGTGAAATCTCAAGTTTAAGATGCGACAGACTTTCCTTGTATAGTAACCTCCTGGGGTTGGTCTTTGTCCTTGGGTTTCTTCCTAAATCGCCTTTTAAAAAGAAATAGAAATAACATTATTGATTTTTTTACCTGATTATAATTCTTCCATGCTTACAAAATTTTCATGAAATACATAAAAGTATAACAAAGAAACAAAAACTCTCATAATCCTACCACCAAGAAATAATGACTGTTACGGTGTGCACAAACATGGAGCCATACTGATTTAATCCACTTTAACATTATGTCATATCTTTCCATGTCAACAATCAGAAGTGTGTTATTGTTTTAATGGCTGCTGAGTATTCCATTGTAGGCATGGACCAAAATCAATTGAACCAGTTTTCTCTTGTTGGACATTTAGGTTGTTTCCAGGTTTACGCTATTATAAAAACACTACTGTGAATAAACATCCTTATGGCTAAACTCTTGCACATTCTAAATCATTTCCTTCTGATAAATTCTTAAAAGTAGAATTGCTGGGCCAAATGAAATGTATGTTTTTAACACTTTGTGACATAGGTCACTAGCCTGACTTCCGGTATTTACTCTCAAGAGGGCCCACCCGTCTACACTCTCTCCAACACGGGACATTGTTATTGTCTCTCTTTCTGCCCATCTGAAGGGCAGGAAGGTGCAGCCTTGCCCACAGGTCAAGCAAGGAGTCATGTTTATCTTTCCTGCCCCCTTCCATAGAGGCTCCCTTGCAAGGAAATCCACCCCTGGACATGGGCCTGACCAGACAGCAGGTGCCCCCCATCAGAAACCCAGCCCCGGTGTTTGGAGGGGCCAGGAACCTGATTTTTCCAGTCTCAGGTTCCAGGCCAGTTACCTCCTCCTCCCTTTAGTGCCAGGCCAGTGTTCCTCTGAGTGCTTAGCATGCCAGCTTCCTGATGGCACGGAAACAGAGGGAAAGCGAGATTACAGGTCCTAGGACGTGACTTTGGAGAAGACTGACAGCCCCCAAGTCTCTCAAGATCAGAGGGGTGTTTTCAACATGCCACAGTCCAACCCACTTTGAAGTGACCTCACTAAATCAGGGATGATGCTTGCCTGAGTTTTGTTAGGAAATAAGCCTAGTTTATTTTAGTCACGGTTGCTATTCTCCCTTTCTTTTCCCCGTGAAAATTTAATTGATGGGCACACCCTCTACTGAACGATCTCAGGGAATGCCCATTGATAAACAAAACAAGGCCCAGTGTGAGGAATAAGCCTCCTTAACCATGGGTAGGGCTCCTGGGAGTCTCTGCAAAAAGAATCCAGAATGAGTGTTCTCTTTACTCAAACCGGTGTCCTTCATCTGTTGGACGACTAATTACTAAGGGCCTGTGCTGAGACATGCCTTGAGCTAACTCAGGGCTAGTTCAGGAAGATGATTGCTCATGGTCTTCTAAGGGGATCTTCCTGAAATTCCAGGAGCTCAGTCATCCTGAAGCCCTATGGTGGAGTGAAAATTGACAGGTCTTGGAGTTGTGGGGACCTGGGTTCCATCCTTGTTTGGAATGCTGCCAACCTGTTATCCCACTTCTCTGATCCTTGGTTTCCTCACTTGTGAAATGGGAATTGTCCCAACCTCACAGAGTTGTGAGGATTCAATGAGGTGGTCCATGCAGTGTGCTCAGCACAGAGCTTAATGCATAGTAAGCACTCAAGAAACCTTAGCTGTATTATAATTATCATTTATAAAACCAAGAGGACAATGCCAATCATATAGAGCTGTTTGAGTGATTAGCTGAGATATGGCTTGTTAAGTGCCTGGCACCTAGAAAGTTTTAATAAATGACAGTTTTACAGTCATTCCTCTATGTTAGAAATATCGTTCTCAAGGCGAGATAAGTGTGGAGGGACAGGAAGACTCTGAGGTCTTAGGAGACACGAATTTTTGAAACAGAAGTTGTAGGTTTTGACTTTTCAAGGCAGACTCTTCTTGAAGGGTCTTCAGTAAATGTGTAACAGGGAAGAAATAATTGCTGTTTGATGAAATGAAATGTCTCTAGCTGCTTTCTGAGTTATAGGGGGACAGCAGAATTCATCCAGAGAAAAAGATAGAGGGGAGAAAATTGCCTGGGAGGTGAGAGAAACAGGCTCCATGACCCACGGGCCCAATCAGTAAGAGATTCTTGGTCAGGGGATGGTGGATGAATTTTCAGCAACTATCATCATCAAGAATTCAGTTTGAATTTTTTTCCCCTTTATGTGCTGTGATCACGCTCTCTTCACTCCAGATTTTGTAAAGGTCTGTTATACCTAGAGCTTTGGGTTGAGGGCACTTGGGAAAAGAAAGAGAGGCAGCTTTGCTCATGCTTGAGAAGGAAGGGCTAGAGACTTGAGCTCTGAGCAGGAACTCAAAGCAAAACGGAACAGGAGACTGTGTTCTTGACCTCTTAGGAAACTTTTGGACTTGCCATCATCTCTGGGATGATATAGATCATCTTAGCTGGGTATTAAAGCAAAAGGTGACTGTCCCAGAATGCTGAGGAACTTGGGCAATTCAGTTCTTACAAGTAAACCTTCAGGATGAGTTGCTTATTAAATAAATTGCTAGGAAGGTCTCCTAAATCCAAAGATCTTGGAAAAGAAAAATAAAAAGAAGAATGCAACATATGCATGAGTGTCTGGAGAGTATGTGGTGGCAATTGTTTTTGACAATTCAAGGCTATTGGCGATTTCTGCCATGGTAGAGAGATGAGCTTTCATGGCTCAAAATTGTGTGCATATCAGCCTGGAACATGGCTTCCAAATGCTTTTCCAGTCCCAGTGGGATCAGTTTGGCACTTGGGGCACACAGCATTTTCTGTGTGCCACTTCAAGCTTTGGCATCATAATCAATGAAGAGCAGCTTAATGATGTATTAGAACACTCCATTTGAATATAAATTACCTGTCACTTAAAGCCCAAACTGCACCATCCTCCTAATTTTGCCAGTTGGTTGTGTAAATACCCACCAGCCCTGCACAATTTTGAGCCACCCTGGGGTGAGTGGGTGTTTAAGATACAAGAGTGTCCTGGTTTGTTGTTTTTTGTTTTCCCTTCAATAATCTGGCTGGGTGATTTCTGCCTTCTGTTTGGCACTGCAAGAATTGTTAAATACATTATAATGCCAAAACAGGTGGAATATGTAAGGGAGAGAGAAATTTCATGACTATGTAAACTTCAAGTCAGGAAGAGGAAAATGGGGGAAACAGGAGGGAGATTTAGCTGGGCAGGTGGAATGATAGCAAGGGGGATTATTATGCGTGAGGAACTGTGGCAACAATGTAGAAATAGCTGCTGTTTAGTGAGAACCTACTGTGTGCTAGTGCTGAGAATACTTGCAAGGAGAAGCAGACATTGGTTCCTGTCTTCATAGAGCTTAGCCTCTGTGGTCTGTACTACCAGAGAAGGTTCCTGTGGCACAGGTCCACTGGTAGACAGGCAGGACATCTCCAGCCTCACCTGGCACCAATTTCTCCCCATCTTTCCCCTTCAGTCATTCTAGGATCTTCTCAGTTCCTTCAGCCCTCCAGGCTCTCCTCCTGCCTTCTGCTCTTTGCCCACACTGTTGCTTGGAGGGCTCTTTGCCCTTCTTTTATCCCGCCTTCTCCTTTTTATCTCAGCTGAGGCTTTTCCCTCTTCTGGAAACTTCCCTGACCCCAGACTGGGTTAGATCCTCCTGTTATCTCTTCCCAGTTCCCTGTATTATTTACTTAGTAATTCGTAAGTATTGGCTTCTAGCCTGTGCTCCCCACTACTCTGTGAGTCCATGAAGGCACAGTATGTTTTGTTCACCAGTGCATGATAACTAAACCTACTGCCACTCAGTCGATTCCGACTCATTGTGACTCCATGGGTAACAGAATACAACCGTGCTCCATAATGTTTTCAGTGGCTGATTTTTTGGAAGTAGATTGCCAGGCCTTTCTTCTGAGGCACCTGTGAGTGGACTTGAATCTCTGCCTTTTAGTTAGTATCCAACTGTGTTAACTCTTCGCACAACCCAGGCACATAATGTTGTTTTTGTGTGCTAGAGAGTTGATTTTCAACTCATCGTGACCCCATGTGACAGAGTAGACCTGCCCCACGAAGCTTTCTAGGCTGTCATCTTTACGTGAGCAGATAGCTGGGTCTTTTTCCTGCAGAACCGCTGGGTGGGTTTCAACTGCCAGCCTTTTGGTTAGCAGCTGAGCACTTAACCGTTGCATCACCAGGGCTCCTTAGGCATGTGATAAATACTCATTAAACACGAAGGAGGTGAAAGTCTTGTGCTTTACAGACTAGAAGTTATGGTCTGAAATTAATTTAATTTTTTACCTTAAATTGTCAGTCCTTTTTTTTCTGCTTCTATGACATCTAGATATTTCTCTATTTAGTACATTTAGTTTCTACCCACATCATTAAGGCAAAACAAAGGAGACGTACGGCTAAAGAAATAGGCAGTCTTTTTTTTCTGACATATTAAGCAGGTCTTGTGTGAATGGAAAATTTTCTTCAAGGGGGAAACTGGAGAATCAGTAAAGAGATTCTAAGTCTCAGATTTGGACAGATGCTCCATTTTAAACTCCATTGTTACTGTGACTTTAGATTGCAATGCTTTATGAAGGCTTTAAGCCCAAAGACATTCAAAAAGAGAAAATCCACACCAGAAAATGTAAGCCAGGAAATGTGCTTTCATGATTCTAAACTTTTCTGAGGTGTTGATCTCAGTGTGGGCTGATGTGTTTCTGTGTAAAATGCACACGCAGATAACACCCAGATTTATTAGCCAGCGGGAAAGCTTAGCAATGCTGTAGCCTCTACCACAGGGAGTCAAATAAATGAAATACAAATGTGGCCTTCCAGAAACTGCAACTGCCTGCAAGTGGCCTACAGAGGGTGAATAATTAACACAGCCACTGACTGAAAATAATAGTCATTCTGTTTGTAGCTGATTTCATTAAACTGAGTTGTGATTAAAATCACTGATAACCCAGTGAGAATCTGAGGCATGGGAAGAGGTATAAGGGCATTTGGAGACCCACAGATGGGGGTTCCAGACCTAGGACTCTACAGCTTACAAAGGAGGGGGCCTTTGGCAAGTCACTAACTCCCATGAGCCTCAGTTCCTTTCTGGAAAATGGGCTTGATAACCAGGCTTCCAACTGGTTCCCTCAAGAATTCTTTATTTCCACCCAAGATACACTGAATCAGAATCTACAGTTTAACAAAATCCCCAGGTGATTCTTATGTATAATAGATTTTGAGAACCACTTCTCTGCTAGAGGTTCTCAGACTTGGTCCCTAACTAGCAGCATTAGCATCCCCTGGAAAGTCATTAGAAATGCACATTCTTGGTGGGGGGTGGTTTCCAACTGGAAGGAACTGGTTGGAAGCCCTGCTTAATAATAGTCCCTAGGCACATGGCGCCCTGGTGGCTCAGTGGTTAAGAGCTCGGCCACTAACCATAAATGTTGGTAGTTCCAATCCACCAGCCGCTCCTTGGAAGCCCTCTGGGGCAGTTCTGCTCTGTCCTATAGGGTCGCTATGAGTCAGAATCGATCAGTGGAAACAGTTTAGTAGTTTAGTGTTAGGCACAGGATTGCTGTGTAGAACAGACTGCACACACCTGGCCCTGGTAAAAGTTCAGCTGGTGGAAGCTGGTTTCACCCCTGTTCCCTCAGCTAGGGCTGTTGAGGGCTCACGGGTACTTGACCTGGTCTGCTCAGCACAGCTGTGAGTCAGTCAGTCCATGTCCCCTTCTAGTTGAGTCTCAGTTTTGAAAGGGTTAGCAGGGTCAGAAGACTAAAAGCTTTCTTCTGAGGTTGGGTTTATTAGAATCAGAGCCCAAGGGTAATTCCTAGGGCCATTAGTAAGCTCAAATGCTGTCGTGGGTACAATGTGAAGAGAGTGCCGTGGGTCAATTTTTCCTCCAACTAAATGCACTTAAGAGAGCGTTGGGGGCAGGGGTACGGGAGACTGCAGTGAGAAAAATATTGAAAAGAAAGGAGAAAAAGTGGTGCGATAGGCTGACCAGCTCTGAATTGCTGAGCTCTTACTGGAAAAAAAAAAAAAAAGCCAGATCCCTAGCCTCTTTGCCTGTGACCACCAGTGTTGGGCTGCTCAGAGCAGAAGTGCAGGCCTGCAGCTGGATTCACGACGTCTACACTCACGGCTCCGAGCCCATGGGAACACAAGGATCAGGGGATCCCTACACAGCCCCCAGATGTCCCTTCTTGTGGCCTCACTCCGTCCGTCCCCTCCCCCCAGCCGGGGCTGGCCTCGAAGGCTGTGTCAGCTGCACCGGCCCTCAATGGCTGCGCACGCTGCTCGCTCGCTTGCGTCCCAGGCCTGCCACTAATTGACCTGCTGTTTTATTTCTTTGTTAATGGCTCTTTCCCCCCCCCCCCCCCCCGCGCCATCTGGGGCCCTGGGAGGAGCGTCGGAATCTCTTCCCCCAGGGCACCTCCTGACTCTCCCTCCATCACTCGGCATCCTGTCCCCAGACGTGGATTTGGAAACCCTACATTTCCATCAAGCGTTCCTAAACGTGGAGAACTGGCTGCAGCCTGGGCCGCCGCAGGCTTGAGATCGTCCTCCATCGCGAAAGACGGGATGCGCAGAGCGACCCCTGATGGCAGCAGGGGGCCTTCCTGTTAGCACGCTCCCTTCCTGCGCCCCCTGGTTCTGGGGCTCTCCCAGCATTTGGTGGGGGGCAAGCTGTGAACACTCCCAGCCACTCTAGGAGGTTTGGAAGTGCCACCCAGCTTTTATCAAATGAAGTAGGCAAAGGGGCCAAGATCCCACAAAATGCCGAGACAGGACTCAGGTGGACTTCAACCAGCCTCAGAGGAGTCATCCGTTCTCTGAACATTCTCTCTTCCCGAGCACGTATTGTGCGCCAGGTTCTTACCAGCTCCAGAGTGCTGAGCTCTTACTCTAGTCGGCCATAAGCGTGTTGACATGCATGTGTCTCATTTAGAGGCCAAGGTGCAGGGAGGTCTGGAGTAGTCCCAGTCTTACATGGAATACATGGTAACTGGTGCCCATCTCTTCCTCAATGACTATCCCCAGGATTTGCCTTCCTAGAATTTGCTTTCCCTACTCCCAGTCGGTGTGGTTTGGGTGGAGGTGACTTCATTCTGATGTGGTGGTGGAGGGGGTCTCAAATGACCTAGGTCCATGAACACACCCCACCCTCACTCTTGGTGATTGGGTCAGGGAAGGCATGTGACCCAGCATGGGCCAGTCAGCACTAGGTCTAGGGTAGCAATAAGTTGGAATGTCTCGACAGCGACGGTTTTTTTGACATCGGGAGTGAGAGACTTTTTTTGGCCGGACTGCATGTGGTGATGAGGAGACTCTGAGGCTGGGGTCTAGGGGAACTGGAGGGAGAACCAGCCCTTTGAGACAGATCCAGGGCTTAATAATTTTATTTAAAGCTACCCACTTTTTAAAAGTTGAAATTGTGTATTCTTACCATAAATGGTGTATTATTGCCCTAGGGCTGCCTTAGCAAATTACCACAAACTGGGTGACTTAAAACAACAGAATTTTATTCTCTCACAGTTCAGACAGCCAGAAGTGTGAAATCAAGGTTATCAGCAGGGTTAGTTTCTTTTGGAGGGTCTGGAGGAGAAACCATCCATGTCTCTCTCCTAGGTTCTGGAGGTTTTAGGGAATCCTTGGCATTCCTTGACTTGTAGCTGCATTGTTCCAGTCTCTGTCTCCATCTTCACATAGTCTTCTTCCTTGTGTATGTGTCTGTCTTCACGTGGTCTTCTTATAAGGACACCAGCCATTAGATGCAGGGGCTACCCTAATCTAGTATGTTCTTAACTGATTACATCTGCAAAGAACTATACTCAAATAAGGTCACATTCTAAGGTTCTGTGTGGACATGAATTTTGAGGACACGATTCAACCTAGAACAAATGGCAAAATAGTATCACCATAAATGAGTTTATTGAAAATAAAACAATATTATTGAATTCTGGTTAGATCCTGCTGCCAGCTACATTTGTTACTCTCCTCAAATGATACTTTCTCCTTGAGTAATATGAAGGACTGAAAGAGAATTGATTTAATAGCATGTCCACTTTCCACTAAGGTTATTTCACAAACCTCCCTTGGTATGTTTCCCACCTGCGGGGCAATGTATCTGTACTTGGTGGAGGTGGTAGAAACATATTAAGCATGGGAGGGTCTAGAAAGATCACTCTATGAAGGATCTATTGCAATAAAAATTTTTGTACCTTTGGCCATTTTGAAATGATGACCCCAAGGCCACACTGTATGCCATTTTTTACATTTGAATGTGAAATAAGTTACTTTGGAAAAAAGGAATTTACATTTGCATAAAGACCAGTTTACATACTTGCATTTTCGATGAATGAACTCATAATTCCATTGTGTCCATTCAATAAGCATAGAAATCAAGACAAGAGAAGGATAAATGACTTCCTAGGATCTCTCACCAGTTGGCTATAGAGCTGACCTCAAATGGTCTCACTCTCAAGGGCTCTGCTGTGGCCCCCTGACTGGGGCAAGAGTGGGTGAAGGTCACGTCTCTTTTAGGCTTAGGTTCTTTCATCTGAAGACAAAACCTTGAAGGATAGTTTGTTCTGCTGAAATGAGGGCTCCAAAGGGATAGGCTAAGAGTGCACATTCTTGGGTGATGACCTCTCTGCTCTCCCACTCTCTAGGGCAAGGAGCTAGCTCTGCAGGACCTTCCCTTCCTCCTCATACTGGACATGTCCCTACAGAACAGAGTTGTCACTAGCACTTGGTGAGGTCATCCAGGGGAATCAGGCTGCATAGTGCCTGGCATGTACTAAGGGGTCAGTGAGCATTAGCTATTACTATTATTATTATTTAAACTCATTTTCTCTTGAATTAAAGTAGACTTTTGTGCATGATACTTTTCAGACTCAAAAGCCTAGCTTCTTCAGAACATCTACCTGATAGGTGCAGGGCACGACAGACTATTTCAGTCACCTCATATGTAAACTGGACGATGAATAAGGAAGACCAAATAAGAATTGATGCCTTGGAATTGTGGTATTGGTAAGAATATTGAATATACCATGGACTGCCAAAAGGATGAACAAATCTGTCTTGGAAGAAGGACAACCAGAATGCTCCTTAGAAGTAAGGATGATGAGACTGTCTCATATACTTTGAACATGTTATCAGGAGGGATTGGTCCCTGGAGAAGGACATCATGCTTGGTAAAGTAGAGAGTCAGCAAAAAAGAGGAAGACCCTCAATGAGATGGTTTGACACAGTGGCTGCAACAGGGGGCTTCAGCATAACCACAAACGTGAGGATGGCACAGGACTGGGTAGTGTTTCATTCTGTTGTACATAGAGTTGCTATGAGTTGGAACCAACTCAACGGCACCTAACAACAACATTGTGGATGGTGATTGTATGGTGATTGTGTGGGATGATGATTGTGTGGGATGAAGTGAGCGCCTCGAACCTGTTTTACTCTAGCTAAGAACTGCTGGAGGGTTTACATACATTCTGTCCATGCCCAGGCAAGTGGGACAGCCCTCGGTTGGTTAGCCTTTCAGCATAACAGTCATCACTGGCTGCCAGGCCACACCTGGCTCTCTGGGGGGCTTGACTGTTATTCCTTATCCCTAGTTGGGCCAGTCCAGCCACAGCTCAGGGATCCAGCCTGGCTTCCACCCTGCCCTGCTCCAGCACATCAGTGCTCCCAATCAGGCTCACAGGCTAAAGGCCCTGGAACAGAGACATGAATCCTCTGACTTCCGAGAAAGGGGGCTGTGGAGGTGGAAGTGGGGAGTGGGGGAGTTTTCAATGAGAACATGTGCCTTGCTATAGGGATAGCTAGATTATAACTCTTAAATAAGTAAACATAAAGTGTATGGGCCTCCGTATGTACTCTTGGACCATACTCATAAAATTTAGGGGCAGGCCTGTTAGACTGGTGGTGGGGGTACTATCTTAAGGAAGAAAAGACAAAGAGGTGGCACTTCCACTGTGTATCTATTATGATCCCCATAATGGCATCCCTCCCCACCAGCTCCTGGACTCACCACCATGGTACCTAACAGCCTTGACAGTTTTGACTGGATTAGCATATATATTAATTAGCAGGGAGGACCATAATTCCGAGTTAGCTGCTGCGTAGAGCCCAGGGATTTCAATATGAATGTGTCCATGGGAGAGATGCCCTGCCATGTGTGCATTTATTGGTTAGTGTATTAGTTAGCTATTGCTGTGTAAAAAATTACCCCCAAATTAGTGGTTCATGAATTAACCATTAATCATCTCATATTTTCCATAGGTTAGGAATGTGGGCACAGCTTAACTGGGTCCTCTGCTTTAGAATCTCTCACAGGCTGCAATCAAGGTGTTAGTTGAGGCTGCCACTCACCTCAGGGCTGGACTGGGGAAAGAGTGCAGCTCATGTACATGGTGGTTGGGAGGAGTCAGCTTCCTGTGGGCTATTGGATTAAGGGCTTCTGTTCCTCACTGGCTATTGACCGAAGGACACCTTTTATTCTTTGCCATGTGGCCCTCTCCACAGGGCAGCTCATAACATGGCAGCTGGCTTTATCAGAGCAAGCAAGCAAGAAGACGAGAGGGAATATAAGCAAAATGGAAGTCATAGTCTTTTCTAACCTAATCTCAAAAGTGACATCACTTTTGCTACATTCTATGTATTGAAGTAAGACACTACAGCCAACCCACACTCGAACAGAGGGGATTACAGAGGAATATTAATACCAATAGGCAGAGATCATTGGAAGCCATCGTAGAAGGCTGCCTACCATAGTTCATCCATTAATTCAACTTTGAGCTTTCCAGGAACTGGGGTAGACACTGGCCTCCGCAACTCATAACTCTAGTTTATCTCAGTTATTCAGAAGAAAAGCTCATGCTACATGGGGGATTTTTCAGGATTAGAAATTCAAGTTAGTGTTTTTGCTACTTTTATAACTTACAGATTCCCAGTCTCTTTGAGGGAAGTCACATTAATTTTTATTTTCATGTATTTAGAAAATCCTCTCCCTGATTTAACACAAGAAAGTTTCTCTCATTTACTCTGTGAAGCTAAGACATATACTGAAGGGATAAATAACACAACTGTGTACATGGCAACTGAATAAATAGGAGGGAAATCAGTTTAAATAAATAAGATGATGTAGGTTGATTCATCTAACCAAATTGTAGTTATTTCATTAACTCTCCAATTGAAATTCCAAGTCTTTATTTTATTTGCTGAGGTAAATTTGTTTAACATGAAGCCCTGACATCCTTTAAAATAATTATGCTTCTAAATGAAAGTTTAATTTTTAATAATTTGTTTTGCTAAAATAGAAGCAAATGAGAGGGTAATATGACACTTTAAAGAGTTTGCAATAGTTCCACTAGAGCTTGGGAGACCTGAATTTTCCCTGAGCGCTACTGACTTGTGGAGGAATTTTAAATATGATAATAGAACTACTTCCTCACGACAACGTTGGCTTCTTTGATGGAAAGAAAACCAGAGGGAATTAGAAACCAACAGAGGTGAGGCAGTGTGATGGTTAAGATTGTGTGTCAACTTGGCTGGGCCATGATTCCTCGTGTTTTAATGTAATCACTCCCATGATTGAATATACTGTGAGTAGCCAATCAGATGAAAGGGAGTCTCCTTGGGGGTGTGGCCTGCATTTGTATATAAGCAGACGTTCTGGCTTTTTGCTCTCTCTGGATCCTGTGGCTGCTTCCTGTCATCTTATCTCCCGTTTTTGGAACTTGAGCTGTCAGCTTATCTGCCGAACCTGGGATTTGTCGATCTGCACAGCCCTCCTCTCCAACCTTCCAATCTTGGGCTTGCCAGCTTCTGCAGCTGAGTGACTTGGGAGAGGCCTCTACCCTGATCCACAGACTTGGGACATTCTAGCCTCTACAATCACATGAGCTGTTTCCTTGCTATAACGTCTCTCTATATATGTATTCATACACTTTACTGGTTTTGCTTCTCTAGAGAACCCAGCCTAAGACAGGCAGATCAGTGCTGCCTGATCAGCTGATGACCTTAATGGGGCTGTGATTGTCTCTCTATTCTAATGGGTCCTCTAGTGGATCTCTGGACTTGAGAGTCAGGGCGCCACAGTGCAAGTCCCATTACAAAAAAACAGCTAGTTCCCCGCAAAACAGAAAGAAAACAAATTTCTGATTAGAATGGAAAAGGTAGCAGCTATTGTGTATTTCCAAATAATGAAATCTGTACAAAAAGGGGAACAGGCTATTCTTTTCAGCTTTTGGCTAAGTGGCTTAATTTTTGGTTTGTGCAGTAGTTAAGTGTTTGGCTGCTAACCAAAAGGTCAGCAGTTCGAATCCACCAGCTGCTTCTTGGAAACCCTATGGGGAGGTTCTACTCTGTCCTAGAGGGTCACTATGAGTCGGAATTGACTTGATGGCAACGGTTGTTTTTTACTTTTTAAATCACTTTCCAGTAGTTGAATTTAACATCTACTCAGTCCAGGTTAGGAATGTGAATTTGTTTAAGAGATGTTTTTAACCAGAATTCCCAAATGATGAGTGAAAAAACAAAGCTGCTTTTAATTAATAACTCTAGATGACAAGTCTGATTAAGGAGGCTCTAGTCCCTCTTCTATGAGATGGAATCGACTCAACAGCAACAGGTTTGGGTTTTGGTTTAGTCTGTCTTCATTGTAACACAGTCTTGCAAACAACCAAATTTTCTCTATCTCCAGGAGTTGTGAGTTGTATTGATTCTCTTTACCTCCTGACATTCCTCATTGCTTTCTTTACATGGCAGAGGATACAATTTTCCACAGCACATGTGCTTATTTCCTTGAAATAAAATGCAAAAGGCATAGAAGGGAAAGGTACTTGTGATTTCCTTTTGTCGGGCTGCTTTGAGGCATTGAGCTCAAAGGTGAGGGCTCATTTTACAACAGCCCTGACTTGTAATCTATATTTTGTTTGATTAACTGTCCCTGGTCCTTTTAAAATGAGTAAGAGTGCAGTGACATTCACAGTAGGCAGAGTCTTTAGGAGTTCATATATGATTTTTTTAATGCTTACTATCATTATTTATTGCACACACAACCTCCTAACACTATTAATATAAATCAAAGTGAAAGAAAAAGTTCATCGACAATCCTGTTCAGTCCAATTGTTTTTGCTTTTCAAATTCTCTCCCAAATCTTCCTTATGCACAGAAGTATTTTTTACATGGTTGGGATAGTAGGGTAGATAAGATTTTGTATTTTTACTTTTAAGCTTAAGGTGTCATACACATTTTTTAATACTTCATTATACTCTTCACAATTAAAATGTTTATACCATATTTTTATGTAAATAAGGCATGCCTTCTACGTTTGTTTGCCACCTGTGCCCTCCTCCCTTGGGGTATTTTCATAAGCACTGCTATGCCAATTTTTTTTTTACATGTTACTGTAAAAAAAAATTAGCATAGCACGCTTACAAAAATACCTCGTGGGGGGAAGGCACGGTTGGCAAATGAATGTAGAAGGCACGTGTTATTTGTGTAAAAATACAGTATATGGATAATATTCCATTGGACGGTGGTGTCATAATTTACCTAATCATTTTTTTATTGTTCAATGTTTAGATTAAAACTATTATAGCATACAAATATTGCTGCAAAATGTATTTTCGATGCATATTTTGTTTTTAATTCTTTTGGTCACTTCCTTGGTATAAAGTCCCCAAGTGGAGTCAAAGAGCATGAATATTGTTATCCTTTTTTGCATATTACAAACTTGCATCCTTAATGGGTTGTACTTACTGCCCCTGCAATTTCTGATCACATCAGTTTTACCACCACCTGTTAGTATAGAGAATTATTATTATTTTTTCTTCTACTTGACTGGCTGGTTGGTAGGTACATTTTGATATTATTATATCATCCTTTGTCAGTAGAAAAGAACATCCCTCCCTGGATATTATTTTCAAGTCCTTGCTCTTGCTCTCTGGGGAAAGAATGTGATGGCACTTCCTTAGATCCTTAGCTCATCATTTCTTAAACTAATAATTAGGATGTGACCCATGAAAATATTATTTAGACATCTTAGCATAATTTAATTTCTTATCTTCACTTTCTTTTGTCAGTCCTTAGTGAGGAAGATAGAAGCAGAGAGGGTCCCAGCTGGGACCAAAGGGGGTTACAAGTGTTCCTATTCTCCAAGTTCACCTAATGCTCTGCTTCTCCCCTGCCCCAAGTCTTTTCTTATGCTCTTCAATTAGCCTAGAAAGTTCTTTCTTTCTGTCTCCATTTTAATTACTATGGTAGGCACAATTCCCAAGATTCCACACTCTAGTCCTCAGAACCTGTTGACAGGAAGAGCTATTACTCCCATGGTTGTGCTTTTATTATAGGGTACCCAACCCAAACCAAACCCAGTGCCATTGAGTTAATTCCAACTCATAGAGACCCTGTAGGACAGAGTAGAACTGCCAGGGGTGGATTATCCAATAAGCAATGCAAGCACAGGATTGCTTGTGCTTATTTACTAATCCCTAGTTAACCCATGTGAAACCGTTCACTACAGATTAGTAGGTAAGCACAAGCGAGCCCGTGCTTACCTTGCTTACTAGGTCATCCTCCTCTGACAGGGATTCTAAATTTGAAAAGAGGCTCTGATGCTGTAGGAAGGTGCTCTGGGGTTGGGAGAGAGACAGATGCCAGCCATACCTAGAAGCAGAATCTTTGATGTGGTGAAAAAATGTGAAATTGTTCACTACAGATTAGTAAGCAAGCACAAATAAGCATGTGCTTACTTTGCTTACTGAATAATCTGCCCCTGAGAACTGTCCATAGGGTTTCCAAGGCTATAAATCTTTACAGAAGCAGACTGCCACATCTTTCTCTTGCGACGTCCTGCAGAGCCACTGATGGATTTGAACCGCTAAACTTTCGGTTAGCAGCCGAGTGCTTTTAACCACTGCGCCACCACAGCTCCTGTTATATGGTACAGTTGACCTTAAAATAGAATTTTTCCAGGTGGGCTTGACCTCATCCCTGAGTCCTTTAAAAGCAGATAGTTTTCTTTTCTAGTAGCAGACGGGGAAATCAGATTTGAAACATGAGGGGGATTTGACACACTGTTGCTGGTTTGAAGATGTAGGGGACCACATGCCAAGGAATGTGGGTGGCCTTTTGAAACTGGAAGTGGTTTCCAGCTGACAGCCAGCAAGAAACCAGGGACCTAAATCCTACAAACTCATGGAACTGCATTCAGTCAACAGCCTGAGTGTGCCTGGAAGCAGATTCTTGCCTGGAGCCTTTAGATAAGAGCTCAACTGATTAACACCTTGATTTTGGCCTTGTGAGACCTTAAGCAGAGAACCCAGTTAAGGCCACCTGGAATTCTGACCTACTGAACTGTGAAGTAATAAAATGGCTATAGTTTAAGGCTGCCAACTGTGTGGTAATAGAAAACAAACACAATGACATAGAAAGAGTTTGTCATATATAGTAGAAATTGCTGGAATTGACAGATTTCTTGTATAAAAATTGTTGACTGAAGCTCGTGGCAGCCTGAATAATGTAGCTGCAGGTGACTCTCACTCCTGTGCTCTTCTGCTTTGACTGGTGCTCCCAAACCTGTTGATGGCTCATTGCACTGGTTGTTATAATTGTACATTTATATGTATTTAACTAGAAGCCCTAGTGGTACAGTGGTTAAAGCACTCAGCTGCTAACCAAAAGATCGGCAGTTTGAGCCCACCAAGTTGCTCTGTGGGAGAAAGATGTGGCAGTCTGCTTCTGTAAGGATTTACAGCTTTGAAAACCCTATGGGGCAGTTCTACTCTGTCCTATAGGGTCGCTATGAGTTGGAATCAACTCAAGAGCAATAGGTTTGGTTTTTTTAATTTATGTATTTAAATATTATGTAAACTAGGGGAGTAACAAGGTGAAAATGAAGAGAGCCCATCTGTCTACAAAAGTGATGTTGAATGCTTTGCAAAGACCAAATAAACAGTTGTAGTTGTTAGTTGCCATTGGGTCAGCTCTGACTTATGGTGACCTTACGTATAACAGAACAAATGTTGCCCGGTCCTGTGCCGTCTTCAAGATCATTGGTGTGTTTGAGTCCATTGTTGTGGCTGTTGGGTCAATCCGTTTCATTGACAGTTTCTCTCATTTTTGCTGACCTTCTGCTTTAGTCATTAAAAAGTGCTATGGAATTAGGTAGGTGAGGCACCTGAAAGACCAGAAAAGAATTATAAAGATCTAGAAGATCTTTTCATTCACATTGCCTGCAACTGTCTCTAAGTCTTTCCTTCATGCTAAGAAATTTAGAAACTAGATTGTACATAATGCATTAGGAGAATACTGACGTGGAGTACCCCCAGCAGTGCCACACCCAAAGAAAAGGCCTTAGCCCATATCAGAAGAGTGACGAGTGGAGGCACATTGTTTTGTTTTAAGTTAAAATAAGAGGTTTCAGGCATTGGTTTTACCATATTTGATGATTCCTCACATTAACTGATTTTTCCTTTCTTTTCTTACTGACTGTCTAGTATCCCTGATTATGTTGGAGAGACCGCATCTGTTGTAATGCTAGGTGCACAGACGTGGATACACATGCACATACATACACACAAACGTGGGTTAAGCAAGTTAGAAATCAAATCATGAACTATGATCCCATTTTTGTGAAAAACACATTCCTAGGAAAAAGATGGGAATCCCAATGGTAGTTATGCTTGAGTGGTAGGTTAATGAAGCTTTTGCTTATGTGTATTTTCTACAATACAAATGTATTACTTTTGGAATAAGAAGACAACAAATACAAAATAACAACAGCAATAACAATAACTCCTAGCCATATTTCAAGGTCATGCTCTAAAATCTTCCTCCCTGAAGTTTTCTGGACTGACACAAAGCTTCATAAATCATTTATTTCTTTCTGCTTCCATAACTCCTTACTTATACTTCTGGTTTTGCACTTAATTAATTCTGATATTTATTATGACCAATTGTTTGTGTTTTTCCTTCTCATGTGAGAGCAGGGATCTTGACATACAAATATTCATATTTCATAACACCGAGCACATTTCCCACCATTTTGGAGGTACTCATCAAATGAGTGAATGAATGAATTGTGGTTGATGTGCTCACAAATATCTTACAGACTGAAAAAAGAGAGAGAGAGAGAGAGAAAAGAGCCAGGAAGATTTCTCTCTTTGTGTCCTTTAGGAAACAGTTTTAAAACCATACTCTGGCCTATGTGACCCAGATCATGTGTTTAGCACCTTATATAATCTATGAGCAAAGGCCATACACCCAGCCCTCAAGCAGAGCCTTTCTGGGCAACATGAGATCAGCTTTATGAAAAACAAAGGCAAACTCGGCACTCAGTGTACAGACACCACACAGATGTTGGCCAGGCTCTGGAAGAATCGCATGTCAGATGTTTCCTTGACATTTCCCCTCCTGTTCTGCATCTAGACTACCTGTGAGCAAGTGCCCTGTGTGTGTAGGAGAGCATTTGTGAAGCCTTTGCGAGTTTGCATCTACTGCAAGCAGACTGGGCTGCATTCTGATATGTTAGAGTGATTGCTGAAAATGGAGTGGTCTATTAAAAAGTAATGGTCGCCGCCTGATGGATTTGCTTCTTGCAACATTAGTGTCATGGTGATGGATTAGCAGAAGCTCCAAAGTGGAAAGGCATGTTTCCACAGATATTTTGCATAAACATAAATTTACTTGCAAACGTTACTCATTTTCTTTTTTATTATTTGCCCAGCATATTTCAGCACACATTTGGTCCTCACTAGAAGGTGGTAGGTGACTTTGGGAGGGTCAAAGGAACCTTGGTGTTGTCTTATGCCCACATTTACAGAGTTTTTCCTGTGCTTCTGAGCTGCTTGCAGGAGAGGAAGAGAAGGCAAGAACCACTCACAGGACCAGGTAACCTTATCAGGCTAGGAAAGCTCTGAGAAGGATCTCTTTTTGCTAGAAAGGCAAGTCTGTTTAGTGATTTGAAAACTTGCAGCCTCTGTTTGACCTTTTGCTGGAAAATCAAATGACTGCTTCTTATGTTGCTTCCTGACATCTTGAATGACCATATCAAGAAATGAATGATTTCTCCCACTAAGGCTAGACTCAACAGCCTAGTTGGCTGGCTGTGATGTGTTTCCAGGGATTGGGACCAAAAAACTCTTTCCATTAAGGTTATTCCATTAAGGACCTTATAAAAGGTATTTAGTTGGAAATAAGGATTTTCTGTCTGGGAGAGGAGATGGTTTAGGACGCTTGCCCAATAGGTCAACTAACCTGTTAAACCCAGGGTCCTAAGAGAATGGGACATCATTGGGAGAAGGGCAGAGGCTAGTTAGCTAAAAAGTATTAGGGGCTCAGGTGTTTGAATGGAAATGGGACGCAAACTAATGACGACCCTTTTTTCTGTTTGTGGAGCCGTTTTCACTTAGGAATCCCTGGGTGGCTCAAAAGTTAAGCACTCAGCTACCAACCGAAAGGTTGGCAGTTCGAACCCATCCAAAGGTGCCTCAGAAGAAAGACCTGGCAATCTCCTTCCGAAAGTTCACAGCCATGAGAACCCTATGGAGTGCAGTTCTACTCTGCAACACGTGGGGTTGCCATGAATCAGAATCCACTCCATGGCAGCTGGTGGTTTTCACTTAGTGCTGGCTCTGTGGATGCCAGGGTTGCGTCAGAGTTGTATCCTTTCACCTTACCTATTCAATCTGTGCGCTGAGCAAATAATCTGAGAAACTGTACTATGTGAAGAAGAACAGAGCATCAGGATTGGAGGAAGACTCATTAACAACCTTCGTTATGTAAATGGTACAACCTTGCTCGCTGAAAGTGAAGAGGGCTTGAAGCACTTACTGATGAAGATCAACGACCACACACAGCCTTCAGTATGGATTATACGTCAACATGAAGAAAACAAAAATCCTCACAACTGGATCAATAAGCAACATTGTGATAAATGGAGAAGAGATTGAAGTTGTCAAGGATTT
Source organism: Dugong dugon (assembly GCA_030035585.1). Classification (NCBI taxonomy): domain Eukaryota; kingdom Metazoa; phylum Chordata; class Mammalia; order Sirenia; family Dugongidae; genus Dugong; species Dugong dugon. The sequence continues at coordinate 13,401,569 of CM057481.1, read as the reverse complement.
CATTTTAATTGGATCCACAATCAACACCCATGGAAGCAGCAGTCAAGAAATCAAAAGACACATTGCATCGGGCAAATCTGCTGCAAAATACCTCTTTAAAGTGTTGAAAAGCAAAGATATCCCCTTGAAGACTAAGGTGCGCCTAACCCAAGCCATAGTGTTTTCAGTTGCCTCAAATGCATGCGAAAGCTGGATGATGAATAAGGAAGGCCAAAGAAGAATTGACACTTTTGAATTGTGGTGTTGGCAAAGAATATTGAATATACCACGGACTGCCAAAAGAAGTACAACCAGAATCCTCCTTAGAAGCAAAGATGGTGAGACTGTGTCTTACATACTTTGGACACGTTATCAGGAGGGATCAGTCCCTGAAGAAGGACATCATGCTTTGTAAAGTAGAGGGTCAGTGAAAAAGAGGAAGACCCTCAATGAGATGGATTGACACAGTGACTGTAACAATGGGCTCAAGCATAGCAATGATTATGAGGATGGCACAGGATTGGGCAGTGTTTTGTTCTGTTGTACTAAGGACTTTATAAAAGGTATTTAGTTGGAGATAAAGACTAAATGGCATCTAACAACAACTATGGATGCCCAACTATCGGTCTTGCCTGCCCAGGACCCATTCCCCCTTCTGCTGGTAGCTGCTCTCTAGGACTTTCCTTGGGGAACATTCAATCCACCACTCTCAGCATTAGGTTTGCATGAAATTGACTCCACCTTTAGCCTCAGATATGGGCGTGTGACCCAGGTCTGGCAATAAAAGCTTCCTTCTCTAATAGGCCCCTGTGACTGATTTAGAGAGGGATACACGACCCACTCAGCAGATGCTCAATAGTTGCACTTCAGATGATTTAAGAATTCTTCCTTCTGTACGTGGAGGACGTTTTTGGTTGCCTCATATAAATATATACCCAGTAATATTCTTTCCATTGTGTTTAATATTTTTGTCTTTTTTTGTTGTTCTTGTTTTGTTTTGTTGTTGTTCAATACTAGAGAATTTGCAATGCAATTGATGCACACAATATTGTAGCAGCCTGGGGGGTTAAAGACAGTTAACCAGCTGGGAAAAGAGTTCATTTTCTAGCTTAACACTCAGGGAAATGTGAAGGCTGGGTATTTCTGGTGGTTGAGCATTCTAAGATAAATGACCCTCATACAAAATGAGATTTGCAAACCCGGAGTCCAGTGGATTGCTTCATCCCGATCTGGTTAACTGTAAACATCATTAGCTTCAAATGTTTTCTCTTCTCCCTGTTGTCTGTGATAAGATGGGCCTTCTGAAAGGGAAAGTGCTGTTCTTTCACATTTTAACTCCTTCTAGAGGTGTTAAAGCTAGCTAAAGTCATGCTTCCTGCAAGCTACATTAAGCTTGTGTTCCTCCAGGCCAGAAAGGAAATTATGATGTCTCTTCTGGGTTGAGATATTCCAAAGGCAAGGTGATTTTCTTCCTAAAATCAGAGCTTTGATAACAAAAAATAAGAAGATGTACATCAGTCTTCTGACATGCTAGTTTTATGGTGTTTTCTAACATCCCCTCCCAACCTAACTCCCCCACACACTAAAGTCTTGATGTTCAAGATCAAGATTTGCAAGAGTTAGTTGTTAAAATATGTATCTAATGTGTTTAGAGATGACAATTTTGCAATGAGTTCTCTAGTGGTGTTATCAAATCATTCTTTAAATTGCCAGAGAATATTTTATGGAACAACTGATCAAGTTTCTTCAAGTTTATAACATTAAAAAGAAAGAAAGAAAAAAAAAAAAGGGAGAAAGCAAGAAAGAAAGTAAATAAAATAATGGTGAAGGTGGGAACTCTTCTAGATTTAAAAAAGATTAGATTTTAGAACTCCTTAGAAGGAAGGATGGCGAGGCTACTTCTCACATACTTTGAGCATGTTATCAGGAGGGACCAGTCCCTGGTCCCTTGGTAAAGCAGAAGGTCAGCAAAAAAGAGGAAGACCCTCAATGAGATGGATTGACACAGTGGCTGCAACAATGGGCTCAAGCATAGCAATGATTGTGAGGGTGGCGCCGGACCGGGCAGTGTTTCATTCTGTTGTACATAGGGTCGGAACTGACTCGACAGCACCTAACAACAACAAGAACGACAGATTTTAGAAATGAATGGTTTGTTGGACCTTATGTATATCCTGGGTTGAGCAAATAACTACAAAAATACATCTGGGGATAAATGGAGAAAATTAGAATGTGTTCCAAATATTAATGATATTAAGAAACTATTATCAGTTTTGTTAGGTGTTGTTATGTATTGAATTGTGTCCCCCAAAAATATGTCAACTTGGCTGTGCCATGATTCCCAGTATTGTGTGGTTCTCCACCATTTTGTGATCTGCTGTGATTATACTATGTGTTGTAAATCCTAACCTGTATGATGTTAAAGGAGCCCTGGTGGCACAGTGGTTAAAGTGATCGACTGCTAACTGAAAGGTTGGCAGTTGGAAACCACTGGCTTCTTTGAGGGAGGTAGACGTAGTAATCTGCTTCTGTAAAGATTTATAGCTTCTGAAACCCTATGGGGTCACGATGAGTCAGAAGTGACTTAACAGCAGTGGGTTTGTTTTACGTTTTTGTTTTTGATGACATTAATGAGATAGGATTTGAGGCAGTTATGTTAATGAAGCAGGACTCAATCTACAGGATTAGGTTATCTCTTGAGTCAGTCTCTTTTGAGATATAAAAGAGACTCAAGCAGAGAGATGGGGGACCTCCTACACCAAGAATGAAGAACCAGGAAGGGAGCACGTCTTTGGACCTGGGGTCCCTGCACTGAGAAGCTCCTAGACCAGAGGAAGATTGATGACAGGGACCTTCCCCCAGAACCAACAGAGAGAGAAAGCCTTCCCTGGAGCTGGTGCCCTGAATTCAGACTTCTAGCCTCTTAGACTGTGAGAGAATAAATTTCTGTTTGTTAAAGCCATCCACTTGTGATATTTCTGTTACAATAGCACTAGATAACTAAGACAGGTGTGAAAATAAGATGTTCTTATTTTTTAGAAATGCATGCTGAACTATTTAGGGGTGAAATGTCATAATGTCTCTATTTTTTAAAAAGATAAAGCAAATATGACAAAATATTTACTAAGCCTAGGTGATGGTTATGGGGATTCACTAAACAGTTCTTTATTTTTCTAAGTATTTGAAATATTTTATAATACAAAGAATTTTATAAAGGACAATTAAATTGGCAGTGTATTTCTATATATATTTAAAAATAATCAATATAAGCACCATCTCTGGTGAAAAGTATGGGAGAGAAAACCTCCAAATATGAGTTAGCTAGATTTAAATGAACTTTAGAAAATATTCTCTGCTGACTAAATGGGCAGCTTCTGCCCGGAGATGAGATGGGAAGGCAGAGAGGGTTAGGAGGTGGTTGAATGGACATGGGGAATCGGGTGGAAAGGAGGAGTGTGCTGTCACAGTATGGGGAGAGCAATTAGGGTCACATAACAATGTATGTATAAATTTTTGTATGGGAGACTAACTTGAAATATAAACTTCATCTAAACTAAAACAATAAAAAAAACTAAAAAAGAAAATATCCTCTGCTATTAGAATATAAAATTATGCAGCATTTATAAGTAAAAAGTTCATGAAGCTCTCTTAATTCATCTGTGTTCTGTGGGTGGGGAAAATGAACAATAAAAGGATTGCCTGCTGAAAGAATGAAATTTCAACTCATAAATTGAACTCCATGCAAAATATTTAAAGTGCTTGTAGGTATAATAGGCTCACCAGAAATAGTTCTCATTTGCATGATAGCATTTCTTATAAATGAGCAGAAAGTAATACATGTTTATTATAGAAAACACAGATAATCCATACAAAGAAAAAAGCCTGTAATTCCACTCCCTATTACTAGTATTTTGGTATATTTCTATCCAGTACTTTTTCTGAACATATGTGTGTATTTGTCTTTTTTCTTTTCCCCTCTCCCCTTCCGCTCTCCTCTTCCCTCTCTTCCTCTTTCCTTCCCTTTCTTCTCTCCATCTCTTCTTCCTTTTAAGAATTCTTATATATAAGGGCGATTAGTCCTCTGAGAGATGAGTTGTAAATATTTTCCCCAGTGTGTCATTTGTCATTTTAAAAATGTTCTACAACTGTATTATTGCAATAGATCACATTTATGGAGACTTCATAAAGTTACAGTTAAAATACACAAAGGCAATTATCACAGTGCAAGGTAGCCCATCACCACCTCTTGAAGACAAAATTATTGCTGGGCATCAGTATTGTACAGGGAAATCTAATAACCATAAAAGAGACTTTAAAATTGATATATAATTTATATACAATATAGTCTTATGAGTTTTGACCATAGTATTAACCTGTGCAAACATCACCCAAAACGAAACCCCAGAAAGTGTCCTTGTGCCTTTCAGTCAATTACCAATACCCCCCAGCTGAAGTATTTTCTGATTTCTGTCATACAAATTAGTTTTTGCTCATTTTCAGATTTCACGTATTTCAGAATCATGACAGTATGTACCCTTTTGTACCCAACTTTTTCTCCTCAAGCATAATGTTTCTGAGATTCATTCATGTTGTTTGTTATACATGTTAGTAGTTTATTTTTAATGCCGAGTAGTATTCCATCTGCTTGTGAAAGAGTGTTGAAAAACAAAGATGTCACTTTAAGGACTAAGGTGCACCTGACTCAAGCCATGGTGTTTTCAATCACCTCATATGCATGTGAAAGCTGGACAAGGAATAAGGAAGACTAAAAACCAATTGATGCCTTTGAATTATGATGTTGGTGAAAAATATTGAATATAGCATAGACTGCCAGAAGAGCGAACAACTCTGTCTTGGAAGAAGTACGACCAGAATGCTTATTAGAAGCAAGGATGATGAGACTTTGTCTCACATACTTTGGACATGTTATCAGAAGGGACCAGTTCCTGGAGAAGGCATCATGCTTGGTAAAGCAGAGGGTCAGCAAAAAAGAGGAGGACCCTCAACAAGATGGATCCACACAGTGGCTGCAACAATGAGCTCAAGCATAGCAATGATTATGAGGATGGCGCAGGTCCGGGCAATGTTTTGTTCTGTTGTACATAGGGTCACTGTGAGTGGGAATGGACTTGACGGCACCTAACAATAAGCATCCCATTAAGGAAACTGGTAGTACAACGGTTAAGTGCTCTGCTCCTAGCTGAACGGTTGGCAGTTCGAACCCACCAGGGGCTCCTCGGGAAAAAGACTTAGTGAACTGTTTCCATAAAGATTACAACCTAGAAAATACTATGGGATGGTTCTAGTCTGTCACATAGGGTCACTATGAGTTGGTGATTAACTCAACAGCACTTAAAAATGGCAGTATTCTATTAAATGAACATACTGTTATTTGTTTATACAACGACCTTTTCTTTTGAACATTTCATTGTTTTTGGTGAAAATTTACACAGCAAATTCCTTTCCTGTTCAACAGTTCATACGCAAATTGTTCCATGACATTGGATGCTCTCCCTGCATTGTGTTAGCACCCTCCCCCCCCCCCCACCGTTTCCACTCTGCTTTCCCCATTTCCATCCCTCCAGTTTCCCCACCCCTCCTTGCCTTCTCATCTTTGCTTTTGAGTAAATGCTGCCTGTTTGGTCTCGTATGGTTGATTGTTCTAAGGAGCAGATTGATCGTGGGTGTATTGTTTGTTTTATAGGCAGTCTATTATTTGGGTGAAAGGTGACCTCCGAAAGTGGCTTCAGTTCCAGGTAAAAAGGATGTCTTACGGTTTTCTCCAGTGTCTATGAGTCCAGTTAAGTCTGGTCTTTTTTTATGAATTTGAGTTTTGTTCTACATTTTTCTCTTATTTTAACCAGGACCTTGTATTGTGTCCCTGGTCAGAGCTGTCGGTAGTGGTAGCCACTGTGGTAGAGGCTGTGGTTTTTGTGGGCCATTAGTCCCGTGGACTCATTGCTTCTTGAGTCTTTGGTTTCTTTCACTCCTTTGCTCCAGATGGCAGGAGACCAATAGTTGTAATATCCAACGATCTTTTGATGGATACTTGGGCTGCTTTCTACCCAAGTTGAACATTCGTTTATAATTTATGGGCATGCATTTACAGTTTTCTGGAATAAGTATTTAGGAGTGGAAGTGCTGGGTTATAGGGTAGGTCTATATGTATAAGAAATCAGCAAGCTATTTTCCAAAATGGTTGTACTCTTAACATGCCCATCAGTAATGTATGAAAGTTCCAGTTGTTTCACATCCTCATCAATACTTGGTATTATCTGGCTTTTTAATTTCAACTATTCTAGTGGATGTGTAGTGGTACCTCACTGTGATTTTGAATTTGTATTTCCCTTTTGATTAGTAATGATGTCTTTCATGTGCTTATTTGCCATCCATAATCTTCATTTGTAAAGTATCTGATCAAATCTTATGACTATTTTAAGATTATTTTGTTAATATTGAGTTGTAGGAGCTTTTTAATAAACTCTAGATACAAGACCTTTGTCAAATATTGTCTTGATTTTCTTAAGGTGTCTTTCAAATTTTCAAATAAATTTTGATGAAGTATTTCTTTTATGTTTAATATTCATTTATTTTATTAATATTTTTATGACTAATATTTATTGAAATATTTACCTACACCATGATAGTGAAGATTTTTCTCTTATGTTTTCTTCTAGAAGTTTTACAGTTTTAGCTTCTAGGCTTATATCTATAATCGATTTGAATTATTTTTTTTGTACAGTGTGAGAAAAGGATTGAGGTTTATTTTTTTCCATACAGATATCCATTTCTCCATTGAATTACTTTGGAACATTTGTTGAAATCAATGAACCACGTAAGTGTGGGTCTATTTCTGGGGTCTCTATTCATTCTGTTTATCTTTATGTCTATGCCTACACCAGTACACCATTGTCTTGATTATTGTAGCTTTATAGTAAGTTTTAAAGTTAGGTTGTGTAAGGCCTCCAACTTCATTCTTCTTTTTCAAGGTCATTTGGCTATTCTAGGTTCTTTGTATTTCCCTATAAATTTTAGAATCAGCCTATTCTATGAAAATGTCTTCTGGGATTTTGATTGAGCCTATATTGAATTTAGAGATCAGTTTTTGGAAAATGGACATTTAACAATATGAATGTATATCCCTATTTATTAGGTCTTCTTTAATTCTGCTCAAGAATGTTTAGTTGTTTTCAGTAGAGAGGTTTGCATTTTTTTTTTTTAAGATTTATTCCTATTCGATTTTTTTGTTATTGTAAATGTCATTTTTAGTTCATTTTCAATGCTTGTTACTGATATATAAATTTGTCCATTTCCTCTAGGTTTTCAAATTTGTTAGAGTACAATTTTTCATAGTATTCTGTTATGATTCTTTTAATTTCAGTTGGGTCTGTTGTGATAGCACCCATCTCATTTCTTATATGGGTTATCTGCTTCCTCTCCTGTTTTTCTTTTGTCAGTTTGGCCAATGGTTTGTCGATTTTGTTGATCTTTTCAAAGAACCAGCTTTTGGTCTTGTTAACTCTTTCAATTGTTTTTCTATTCTCTATTTCATTTAATTCTGCTCTAACTCTTAGTATTTCCTTTCTTCTGGTGCCTAAGGGCTTCTTTTGCTGCTCTCTTTCTACTTGTCCAGTAGTAGGGTTAATGTTTTGATTATGACCCTTTCTTCTTTTTGGATGTGTGCATTTCTTGCTATAAACTGACCTCTGAGCACTGCTTTTGCTGTGTCCCAAAGGTTCTGGTAGGATGTGTTTTTATTCTCGTTTGAGTCTATGAATTTCTTTATTCCATGCTTAATTTCTTCTATAACCCAGTAGTTTTTGAGCAAGGTGTTGTTCAGTTTCCATGTGTTTGATTTTTTTTCCTTGATTTTTCTGTTGTTGATTTCTACTTTTATGGCCTTTGTAATATTTCAGTGCTTTGGATTTTGTTCAGGCTTGCTTTATGGCCTAATATGTGGTCTATTCTGGAGAATGTTCCATGCGCATTGGAAAAGAAATATACTTGGCTGCTGTTGGGTGGAGTGTTCGGTATATATCCATGAGATCAAGTTGGTTGATTGCAGTCATTGTTGAGCTTCTTTCTGGATGTTCTGTCCTTCACCAGAAGTGGTGTGTTGAAGTCCCCTACTACTATTGTGAAGCTGTATATTTCTCTTTTCAGTGCTGTTAGAGTTTGTTTTATGTATTTTGGAGCCCTGTCATTGGGTGTGTAAATATTTAGTATAGTTATGTCCTCCTGGTGTATTGACCCTTTAATCATTATATAGTGTCCTTCCTTATCCTTTGTGGTGGATTTTACTTTAAAGCCTATTTTGTTAGAGATTAGTTTTGCCACTCCTGCTCTTTTTTGAGTGTTGTTTGCTTGATATATTTTTTCCATCCTTTGAGTTTTAGTTTGTTTGTGTCTTTAAGTCTAAGGTGTGTCTCTTGTAGGCAGCATATAGACGGATCGTGTTTTTCTATCCAATCTGCCACTCTGTCTCTTTGTTGGTGCATTTAGTCCATTTACATTCAGCATAATTATTGATAGGTATGAGTTTAGTGCTGTCATTTGGATGTCTTTTTTTGTGCATTGTTCACAGTTTCTTTGTTCCACTTAATTTTCTGTGCTGAGTCATTTTTCTTTATGTGTTTTCTTTTCATCTTTTTCACTATTGTTGATTTTGTGTTTGCTGAGTCTTTATATTTCTCTAGTTTTGTATTTTGACTTCTAGGATTGTTAGTTTCCTTTGTGGTTACTTAATGTTTACCCCTATTTTTCTAAGTTTATACCAGTCTTTTATTTCTTTGTATCACCTTGACTTCCGCTCCATATGCAAAGTCTATGTCTACATTTTTTAAATCCCTGTTTTTGTGTTAATGTTGTCATCTTTTACATATTGACATCTGTTTCCCTATTTTCAGTGTCTTATCTTTGATTTACTTTTGTGACTTCCCTATCTGGGTTGATATCTGGTTGCTCTGTCCTGTGTTCTAGTCTTGGGTTGTTTTCTGATGTTAATGATTTTCTAACCACAGGAATCCCTTTAGTATTTCTTGTAATTCTGGTTTGGTTTTTGCAAATTCCCTAAACTTCTGTTTATTTGGAAGTGCCCTAATTTTGCCATCATATTTGAGAGACAGTTTTTCTGGATATATAATCCTTGGCTGGCAATTTTTTTCCTCAAGGCTTTATATATGTCATCCCATTGCCTTCTTGCCTTCATGGTTTCTGCTGAGTAGTGCAAACTTATTATTATTGACTTTCGTTTGTAGATAACTTTTTGTTTATCCCTAGCCGCTCTTAAAATTCTCTCTTCATCTTTGGTTTTGGAAAGTTTGATTATGTTATATCTTGGTGACTTTCTTTTGGGATCTACTTTATGTGGGGTTCAGTGAGCATCTTGAATAGATATCTTGTCATCTTTCACAATATCAGGGAAGTTTTCTGCCAACAAATCTTCAACAATTATCTCTGTATTTTCTGTTATCCCCCCCCTTCTGGTACTCCAATCACTTGTATGTTATTCTTCTTCACAGCGTCCCACATAATTCTTAGGGTTTCTTCATTTTTTTTAATCCTTTTATCTGATTTTTCCTCAAATAAGTTGGTGTCAAGTACTTTATCTTCCATCTTACTAATTCTGACTTCCATTGCCTCAATTCTGCTCGTATGACTTTCTATTGAGTTGTCTAATTCTGAAACTTTATTGTTCATCTTCTGAATTTCTGATTGCTGTCTCTCTGTGGATTCTTGCAGCCTGTTAAATTTGTCATTATGCTCTTCTCTAATCTTTTAATTTCCTCTATTACGTGTTCTGCATTTTGCTTAATTTCCTTCCTAATTTCTTGAAGAGTTCTGTATATTAATCTTTTGTATTCTGCCTCCGGTAATTCCAAGAAATTTTCCTCCTGTGGAAGATTTCTAGATTCTATATTTTGGGAGCTTGCTGAAGCTGTCACGGATTGCCTCTTTATGTGATTTGATATTGACTGTTGTCTGCGAGCCATCAATAAGTTATTATATTTATTTATTTTATGTTTGCTTAGTGTGTCCTAGCTTCTTGTTTTGTTTTGGTATGCCCAAATAGGCTGCTTCTATGAGCTAATTTGATTATTGACACCTTTGAAGCTCTAATGTCCTGTCACCAGGTGGTTAGATCTGTTACTAGGTATGTGAGCTCAGGCGTCCGTCCACTCTTCCTGTATGGATTCAGCTCATGTGCCCAGGTAGATAGCCACCAAGTGTGTGGTGTAGGCTCTCACCTACAGTCCTAGACAGGCATGGGTGATTGGTGTAGGCACAGGCATCTGGCTGCAGTAGGGGGACACACTCTGAGCAAGGCAGGGGGCTGATGGCCACCCCCGAGTGTCCAGGAGGAAGGCGTGTCCCTGTTCCCTAGAGCGCATAGGTGGGTGGGTTTTGCAGCCAGACTATGAGCACCCAGTGCTGTTGGCTGTAAGGACTGGGGGGCACCTCTTATTCTTGGGCCCCTTTCGCAGGTGGCTAGGTGGCATGGGTGGAGCCGCCAGTCCCCAGGCCCCTGATGTGGGTAGGTGAAGTCCCTGCTTAATGGGCAGAGCGGTGTCAAATGTAACGTACCTGCCACTTCACAGCTGAAACAGTTGAGGTTAGACTTCAAGGGTATACTCTGTTGTACTGCAGTAATGAGGGCCTATGCTGTTGAGATGGGCCCACACAAGTCTCTGCAGGGGGAAAGACACTCAAAGTCTGTGGATCCCATATGCCTCTGCTAGGAAAAGGAGTTGTGCCTACTCTGGGTTCCTGGCTTAGGGGAGCCGGCAGTTTATTTTTTTCCCTTTTGTTAATTTGTTCACTCTCCAAGGCCGGGAGAATGGCTCAGGGCATGTGACGGATCCTACTTCTGTCCCCAGGGACTCGGCGATTGCTGAAGCTGGTCCAGGACCCAGTGCAGAGCAGGGAGCGGGGAGGTAAATGAGAGAGGTTTTTCCCTAAGGGTTGTGTTTTTAATCTGCATGGTAGGCTGTACACAAGTACTTATCTTTCACCGATCTAGAGCTGCTTCTCACTGGTTCTGGGTGGCCAAGTTGACTCTCTGCAGCTTCAGTCTCTTCTCTTGTTATAGGTCTTTTCAGATTTTCTACCTCAGTTTGTGTTAGTTTAGGTAAGTAGTGTGTTTTTAGAAATCTGTCTATTTCCTCTGTGTTCTCAAATTTGTTGGAGTACAATTTTTTATAATATTCTGCTGTGATCCTTTATAGTTCTGTTGAGTCTGGTGTAATGTCCTACATTTCATTTCTTATTTGGGTTATTTACTTCCTGTTCTGTTTTTCTTTTGCCAGTTTGGCCAATGGTTTGTTGATTTTGTTAATCTTTTCAAATAACCAACTTTTGGTCTTGTTGATTCTTTCTGTTGTTTTTCTGTTCTCTATTTCATTTATTTCTGCTCTAATTTTTATTATTTTCTTTCTTCTGGTGCCTGTCTTTTACTATTCTCTATTTGTTCGAGTTGTTGGGCTGATGTTTTGATTTTGGCCGCTTCTTCTTTTTTGATGTGTGCATTTATTGCTGTATATTGACCTCTGAGCACTGCCTTTGCTGTGTTCCAAAGGTTTTTGTATGATGTGTTTTCATTCTTATTTGATTCTAGGAATTTTTTTATTCCCTCTTGGATTTCTTCTATTATCCAGTTGTTTTCAATCAAGGTGTTATTCAGTTTCCATGTATTTGATTGTTTTCCCTTGTTCTTCTTGTTATTGATCTTTACTTTTATGGCACTTTGATCAGAGAGAATGCTTTGTATTATTTTGATGTTTTGGATTTTATTGAAGGTTGCTTTGTGGCCTAAAATATAGTCTATTCTGGGTAATGTTCCATGTGTTTTGGAAAAAATATATACTTTGCCGCTGTTGGGCGAGGTGTTCTATATATGTCTATGAGGTCAAGTTGGTTGATTGTTGCCTGTGGGTCTTCTGTATCTTTTTTCAGTTTCTTACTAGATATTCTGTCCTTTACCGAGAGTGATGTGTTGAAGTCCCCTACTATTATAGTGGAAATGTCAATTTCTCTTTTCAGTGCCGTTAGAGTTTGTTTTACGTATTTTGGAGCCCTGTCATTGGGTTCATAGATATTTACTAAGGTTATGACTTCTTTGTGGATTGTCCCTTTAATCATTATATAATGTCCTTCCTTGTCTTTTATGGTGGATTTTGTCTTAAAGTCTATTTTATCTGATATTAGTATTGCCACTACTATTCTTTTTGGTTACTGTTTGCTGGATATATTTTTTCCTTTCTTTGATTTTTAATATATTTATGTTTTTGTGTCTAAGATGTGTCTATTGTAGATAGTATATTGATGGGTTGTATTTTTTTAAATTCATTCTGCCACTCTTTGTCTCTTTAGGGTGCATTTAAGCTGTTTATATTCAGTGAGATTATGTATAGGTATGAGTTTATTGCTGTCATCCTGTTGTGATTTTTTTGATAGTACTGATGTTTTCTTTGTTCCTCTTACTTTCCTGTGCTGAGTTCCTTTTGTTTGTGGATTTTCTTTTCATTATTTTAGATTTTGTGTTCACTGAGTCTGTATGGTTTTCTTCCTTTTTATTTTAATGAGGAAGTTTATTGTATTTCTTTGTGGTTACCATGAAATGCACCATTATTTTTCTAAGTTTGAACTAGTCTTTTATTACATGATATCACCTTGACTTCCTTTCTGTTTGAAAGTTCTATACCTACACTGTTCATTCTCCCTTTTATTATTTTGACATCGTCATCATTTACAGATTGATATTTCTGTTTCCCTGTTTTAAGTCTGTTAGCTTTGTTTTATTATTGAGAGTTTTTCACCTAGGTTGATATCTGGCTGATGCTGCCCTGTGTTCTAGACTCCAGTTGTTGTCCGATATTGTTGGTTCTCTAACAGAAAGGCTCCCTTTAATATTTCTTCTAAGTTTGGTTTGGTTTTTATGAATTACCTTAATTTCTGTTTATATGGAAATGTCCTAATTTTGCCATTGTATTTGAGAGTTTTGCAGGATATATTATTCTTGGTAGGCAGTTCTTTTTTCTTTCAAGGTTTTACATATGTCATCCTATTGCCTTCTTGCCTACATAGTTTCTGCCAAGCAATCAGAGATTAGTCTTATTGTTTTCCCTTTGTAGATGACTTTTCATTTTTCTTGAGCTGCTGTCAATATTCGTTCTTTGGCTTTGGTTTTGGCAAGTGTGAGTATGACATGTCTTGGAGACTTTATTTTGGGGTCTATCCTATATGGGGTTCATTGAGCTTCTTGGATGGTCTGCTTTTCATCTTTCATGACATTTGGGAAGTTTCCTTCCAGCAAATCTTCAGCCATCTTCCCTGCATTTTCCATTTTCTTCCCCTATCCTGGAACTCCTATCATATGCAAATTTTTGCTCTTGATTGTGTCCCACATAATTCTTAGGTTTTCTTCATTCTTTTTTTTTTTTGTTTATTGTTGTAGTTTAAGTGAAAGTTTACATTTCAAGTTAATTTCTCATTCAAAAATTTATACATACATTGTCATGTGACCCTAGTTGCTCTCCCTATACTGTGACAGCACACTCCTCCTTTCCACCCCTAATTTCCCATGCCCATTCAACCAGCTCCTAACCCTCTCTGCCTTCTCATCTCACCTCTGGACAAAAGCTACCCATTTAGCCTCATGTATCTACTTGAGCTAAGAAGCACACTCTTCACGAGTATCATTTTATGTCCCACAGTCCAGTCCAATCTTTGAAGAGTTGGCCTCAGGAATTGTTTTAGTTTTGGGTTAACAGATGGTTTTCTTTATTCTTTTCTCTGATTTTTCCTTCAACCAAGTGAGTCCATGGATTTGTCTTCAATCTCACTGATTCTGTCTTCCATTGTTTCATATTTGCTCCTAAAACCTTCTATTGAGTTGTCCATTTCTAAAATTTTTTTGTTTATCTTAGATTTCTAGTTGCTGTTTTTGTAGGGTTTCTAATTGTTTATTTATTTTTACATTTTGTTCTTATATTATTTTATTGAATTCTGCTATTGGTTTGTCTGTGTTTTCCTTGATTTTGGCTACGTGTTTGTTGGTTTTGTCTGTGTTTCCCATGATTTTGTGAATTTTTTCCTTGGTTTTGTCTGTGTTTTCCTTGATCTCTTTCCTAATCTCTTGGAAAGCCCTAAATATTTTGAATTCTATATCAGGTAGTTCCAATGCCTTTTCTTCTACCGAAAGGTTATCTGATTCTTTATTTTCTGGAGCCATCTTGTCCTGCTTTTTTATATGTTTTGATATTGTTTGCTGTCTCCGAGACATTAAGGCATTGTTTTCTTTATTTATTGATTGTATGTTCATTTGTTTCATCCTGCTTTTTTGTTTTGTTTTGATATGTCAGGGCATATGGGCCAGGCGTGCTTTGCTGCTTGCTTGTCTGTGGGCACAATAGTTCTTACCACCTTATCCATGTGGGTAGGGTAGCAGAAGTCAGCGTGAGCCTGCTTCACTGTATGCTGGTTTGGCAAGGAGGCTAAGGGTGGACTGGGCGGGCGCTGTCTGCCTCCTGATGTTGGTTCAGTAGTGTGGGAGCCTTAACAGCTCCTCACCAGATGGGTTGGGGTGTCGGACAGGGAGTGGTATGGACTCACTGCCTACCATTCAGCAGCTGGCAGGTGGGGAGGGGCAGTGCAGGCTTGGTGCAGCAGTGAGCCTGAGAGCCAGGGGTGCTCTAGTCACAGCAGCATGGTTGGGGCCAGTGGGATGGAAGAGGAGGTGGTGTATGAGGCTAGGTGGGAGGTAGAAAAAAGAAAAAAGAGACAGAGAAAGAAAAAATAGTGCGGTGCAGTCTGAGCTGGCATGTGGGGGCAGGGAGAACTCAGGGTCTGGGAGGAAGATGAGGGAAGTGGCATATGGGGCTAGGTAGAGGGAGAAAAGGAAAAGGAAGAAAGAGAAAAAAATGGCAGTGCACTGGGGACCAACAGTTGGGGTGGAGTGTACCTGGGAGCTGATGGGGAGGAGATATGGCATATGGGGCTAGGTAGGGGTGAGAAAGAAAAGAAAAAAAAAATCCACACAGTGGGGCAAGTTGGTGGGGATGGGGGAACTCGTATTGTGAACCCCAGTAGTAGGGGCTTCCAGGATGGGGGTGGTTCTTGCTTCTACTTACCAAAAGGATGAAGGGTGGGAAAGTGTGTCTCTCTGGCTACTAGGTGCTCTGTCTCCTGTTGGGAGCTCCATAAAGTTGCCTTCTCATACTCTCTGTCTGGGGTATTTGCTGACTGTGTTTCAAGATGGCGACACTGTGCTGTGTTAGTTGGCAGGTGACCTCCACTCTGTATCTCTCCTCATTCTCTGTTTTCTGTCAGTTTTTTCTTCCATTCGGTGTTTGATCTAGGTCTTTATCCCTTCATTTGATACTCAGGTTTCCAGGATTGACCTTTGTATCTGTTTTACTTAGTTTTTTGTGTCTTTGCTGCAGGGGGAAGGCATGGTTCATCTGTCTAGGATGCCATGTTGGCTCTGCCTCCTTCATTTTTTTTTTTAATGTTTAAATCATAGCTCCAATTGAAATTTATTCAGATGTGTGGTATGAACCCAAGTTTAATTTCTTTTTCTAGATAGATATACAGTTGTCTCAACATCAACTAGTTGTTCTTTTCTGCTTTCATTTAGATCCTCCTTTATCGTATATTAAATGCTTATATGGTATATATTGGGTTTATTTCAGGATTTTCTATGCTGTTTCTTTGGTCTAATGATCTGTTCATTTGCCAATACCACATGTTTAATCATTGAGGACTTACAATGTATTTTAATATCTAGCGTTCCCTCATTGCTATTCTTTTTAAGATTTTAGCTATGTCTGTTTTTCCATATGCACTTTAAAGTCAGATTGTGTATTAAAACAATTTTATTGGTAATGGTGATAGAATAATTTGGAAAAGGATAGTGAGAATAGCAGCACAACTGGAAGAATGTAATCGATGTCACTGAATTGTACGTGTAGAAATTTTTGAAATGGTGTAAATTTGGCTATGTATATTTTCACCAAAAAAAAAAGGTCCTCCAAGGTCAAGAAGGGAGAGTGTTGACAGGTCGTGGGGTTGTTAACCAATGTCATAAAACAATATGTGTACTGACTGTTTAATGAGAAACTATTTGTTCTATAAGCTTTCATCTAAAGTACAATAAAAAAAATCTTATTGGTAATTTTGTATTAAATCATATTAAATGTATAAATTAATTTGGAGATAACTGATATCATTTAGATATTATCTAAGATGTCTTTTCTTTTATTCAAGTTTTTTTTTTTTTTTCTGGCCTTCAAAGGTGTTTTACAGTTTTCTTACACAATTCCTTTGAGTTTCTATCTAGGTATTTTATCTTTCTTGTTACTATATTATATGGAGTATTTTTTCCCATTATATCTTCTAACTAGTTGTGGTATACATATGTATGTACATATCTATACACATATATACCTGAAAGCTGCACTAAGCGAGGGGCACAGTGGGCAAATACCACCTTCACTACAAACTGTGTGATAAGGATCAACATGAATCCAATTTCCACATGGAGGTGGATCCAGTCCTCACATTCCCACTTCTCTACCCTGACTGTCAGCTGCCCAAGTGGCCCACTTTTTCCCTCTGATTCCAGCCACCCCAAGCTAGGTCAGAACGCACAAGTTAGAAGGACTCAGTCCTTTAGACTGCCAAACTGGCAGATGCCAGGCCCTGCTGGCTCTCACTGCCCCTGTGGGTTCATTAATTCTCTAGAATGACTCACAGAATTCACGTATAGTATCTATACTTACAAGGAGCTCTGATGACCCAATCATTAGGCACTTAGCTGCTAAGCAAAAGGTTGGAGGTTCAAATCCACCAGCTGCTCAGGAGAAAAGACCTGGCAATCTGCTACAATCTAGGAAACTCTAGGGGTTTCCATACTTACAGCTACTGATTTATGAAATATAACTAGAAATGATACAAACAACAAGACACGTAGGGTGAGGTCTGGGAGGGGTCCCAGAGCAGGGCTTCCGTTGTTTCCCGGGGCACTCCACCCTTCTGAGAGCAGATGTTCTCCCCAATCCAGGAAGCTGCAGCTACTTCTGTGTTCAGTGCATTTTATTGCCTTCATTGTATAGTCATGATCGGGGCCTCCTTGCACAGCCATGCTCAAATCAATCATTGGATATGCACGACTGATTGAATTATGCCCCACCTCCCCTCCTGAAATTGACTAAGTGTGCTCTTCATAGCCTCCACTAATTCGCACACATTTTCAAGTTTTGCCTGGCAGTTTTCGATAACAAAGACACAGGCATTACTGTGGAAATTCTAAGAGTTATCCTTTAGAAACCAGACAAGGGCCAAATTGCGTTCTTAGTCTCACAAAGCTGTTGATTTCTGTGTATTAATTTGGTACCCCAATATTTTCTGAATTCTCATAGTAATTTTTCAGTTGATTTACTTTTATTGTCCAGATGTACAATTATATAATCTTAAAATAGTGATCGTTTTACCCCTTCTTTCCAATTTTGATGACTAGGGTTTTTTGTTTTGTTTTGTTTTTTTCCTCCTGTTAAATTGCGTTGGCTAGTACATTAAGTATCGTAATGGTTAAGATTGTGTGCTAACTTGGCGGGCCATGATTCTCAGTGTTTATGTGTAATCACCCCCATGATGGGATATGCGTGAGTAGCCATTCATTTGAAAGGGAATTTCCTTGAGCTTGTAGCCTGCATCCGAATATAAGTGGACGTTGTGGCTTTTGCCTGCTCTGTATCCTTCAGCTGGTCCTGTTTGTCCAACCTCTGGTTCTTAGGACTTGAGCTAGCAGCTTACCTGCCAATTTGGGATTCGCTGATCTTCACAGCCTGTGAGCAAGAGTCCTGCTCTCTGACCTCCTGGTCTTGGGTTCACCAGCCCCTGCAGCTATGTGAATCAGGAGAAGCCTGTATCCTGATCCATGGACTTGGGACCTTCCAGCCTCTGCAGTCATGTGAGCCATTTCCTTGATATAAAACTCTCTCTATGTATATTTATATGCTTTACTGGTTTTCCTTCTCCAGAGAACCCAGGCTACGACCTTGTTAAATGATGTGGGAGCTAGTTAGCATCCTTATCTTGTGACTGATTTTGGTGGGAATGACTCTGGTGTTTCATTATAGAACATGATAATGGCTTTCGGCTGAGACATATTTATATTATTTTAAGAAATTTTTTTTAATATATATTTTTTAAGAATCAAGATTAGTTGTTTAATTTTGATAAATGCTTTTTCAGCATCTATGGAGATGATGTTATGATTCTTCTTTGTTAATCAATTCCTATTAAAATGATGTGTTGTATTAAAAGTCCTCCTATTACTGACCCACTCTTGAATTTTTTGGAATAAATCCTACTTGGTCATGATGAATTATTCTTTTAAGGTTTTGCTAGATTCTGTTTGTTAATATATAATTTGGAGATTCATATCACCATTCATTAAGTGAGATTGACCTGTAGTGTTGTTTAGTGCTTCTTTTGTAAATTTTGTTATAATATTTCTAATCATTAATTTCTGCTTTTAGCTTTACCTATTTCTTTACACTCCTGTGTTGTTGGTTTTCGAAAATTTTGAGTCAGATGTCTATTCATTGGTTGTTATTTCACCATTTTTATCGATATAAGCACTTGAGAGTATGAATTTTCCTTTAAAACTGCTTTAGCTGTATCCCATAGCCTTTTTAATTTTGTAAATCTTTATTTTTTCCCTAGAAAACTTGCAATTTGGGTTTGTATTTCTTCTTTTACCAAAGAGTTGCTTAAGATACTTACATTTTTCAGGTGGAAGAATCTCTTAGGTTTTAAATTTCTGTTTTGTGTTACTATCAGATAATATAGTTTATAGTGTTAACTTTTGGAGCTTTATTAAGGTTTTCTTTATAGTCGATTTCTCTGAATGTTCCGTAAGCATTTGAAAATAAGATATATATTCTCTATTTTTAGGGGACAAAGTTCAAAATATAATCAATTAGACCTATGTCACTGAGTATGCTACTTAGAACTTCTATATCTTTATTTTTTGGTCTATTTGATCTGACGTGGTGATTCAGCATCTCCCACAAATAGTGTATTTCTGTCTATGTCTTCCAATTTTTGTTTTATGTTTGTTGCTGCCATGTTACTTGATGAAATAGATATTTATAAATATTATATCCTCATTGTGAACTGCACCATTTTAGTTTTCTAAAATGCTTTTCTTGGTCTTGTTTAATGTTTTTTGGCAATAATTTTACCTTGGCTGATAATTAAAATTAAAATTCCTGCTTTCTTTTTGTTTGTATTTATTTGGCATTCTTTTGCCCAGCGTTTTTGTTTTTTTAAAACTTTTTGAATAATTTTGTTTAAAGTATGCCCATTGTAATAGAACACAGAATTAGGTTTTGCTTTTTGCTATTCAGTCTTAAAATCTTTTTGAAAAGGAGAATTAAACCCATCAGAATTTACTAATAATTTGAACTTAGTTCTCTTATATTATTTTATGTTATCTTTTTGGTCTACATGGTACTGTTTGGAATCAATCTTTGAGTAAATGGCCTGTTTTTTGGTTTGTTTTCTCTGTGTAGTTCTTTTGATATTTAGGTAGGTTTGTATTTTTGTTCTGGTAGCTTTGTGGTTTTAAATTTGTGTAGTATACCTAGTTCTTTGTTTCTTTGAGCAATCTGTGTTTAATAACATACCATGAGCATTGATAGAATTAACATTGCCTCTCCTCCCCTTCCCTTTATCTTATTCCGCCACCTGATTTTAGGCAATACTATCTTATTTGGTGGTGCAAATAGTTAATACCCTGGGCTGCTAACTGAAAGGTCAGTGGTTTGAATTCATCCAGAGGCACCTTGGAAAAAAGGCCTGATGATCTATTTCTGAAAAATCAGCCACTGAAAACATTTTGGAGCATAGTTCTGCTCTGACGCACATGGGGTCACCATGAATTGGAATTGACTCAATGGGAAATGATTTTCTTTTTTTGTTTTATCTTGTTTGGCGTTTACTCTTGTATTGTTAAATATGCCTATACTTAGTTTACAAGATTTATTACCTTTAAACAATATCTTTTGACCCTTAGCTAGTCCAGATGTGACAATCAACAAATTTCTATATCTCCTCCCTTCCTTCCCCCTTTGCCTTGTCATAGTTTAGGTGCCTCATTTCTACATTGTCAGTACAAATAATATTACATTCTGTTCTGTGGCTCTAACTGTTTGTCCTTAGTTCTACAGTTAAATATATTCAACACTCACCTCCAGTCGTTTGCCATTGTTTTTCCAGGCATCTCTTATTTGGCTGAAATTCGTCTTTTGATAGTTTTTGCAAGAAGATCTTGTGTCTACAGCATTCTTTGAGATTTTCCTTTACACTAGAAAATCAGTTTGGTTGGATATAAAATATTTGACCCACAGCTTTTTCCTTGAGAATCTTGGAGAAATTGCTCCATTATCTTTTGGCCTTAAATGTTGTTTTGGAGATACCTGAGACCAGCCTGATTTCCCCCCTTCTAATCAACTTGACCTTTTTGCTTAGCTATCCAAAGGAGACATTCTCTCTTTGTCTTTAAAGTCCATTTTCTTTTCCAGTATGTGTCTCAGGGCTAACCATTCATGGTAACCTTTCCCTGATATACAGTATGTCCTTTTTATATGTAGGTTCAAGTTTTCCTATATTTCTATAACTTTTCTTGAATTATATCTTTAAATATTTGTTATGTTCCCATTATCTTGATTTCCTTGTTTGAAGACTACAATCATGTATATGTTGGGTCTCCTCTGCCTGTCTTCAACATCTCATTTTCTCACTAATATTTTTAACTCTTTCCTTGTTTTCATTCTGTTTTGTTTACTATTTATAATTTCTATTCCTTAGGTAAGGAGCCCTGGTAACACAATGGTTAAGCACTTGGCTGCTAACAGAAAAGTTGGTGGCT
The DNA here is from genome assembly GCA_030035585.1 of Dugong dugon. Classification (NCBI taxonomy): domain Eukaryota; kingdom Metazoa; phylum Chordata; class Mammalia; order Sirenia; family Dugongidae; genus Dugong; species Dugong dugon. The sequence goes on along the minus strand of CM057481.1, from coordinate 13,380,655 downwards.
CCAACTACCAGCCACTCCGAGGGAGTAAAGACCTGGAAATCTGCTCCCGTAAAGATTACAGCTTTGGAAACCGTATGGGGCAGTTCTACTCTGTCCTATAGGGTCACTATGAATCAGAATTGACTCAATGGCACATAGTAACAACAGCATTCTTTATGTCTTTCCTTACTTTGTTTCCTGAAGTATTGATTATCCCTTTGTCTCTCTCAGTTTTATCTTTGTTTCTTTGGTAGTTTCATCTTTTTCTTCTAATTCTTTCCTGAATTCTGCAAGCTTGTGTTTCATCTCCTCCTGTTGCCTCATTATATTTTCTCTGAGTTCTTGCATTTCTGCACTGTGGTCTTCCATTGCTGAGGGGGATTGCTTTTTATGCTTTTAAAATTCATGGTGAAATATTTGCTTACAATTTTCATCTGCTGTATGGCAACATTTTCCTAATGACTGTTCTTTGTTCTGTGGTAGGTTTTGCTGTTCTTTTTACGTTTTTAAGAATAAATCGTTTGTATTGATATATACAAGTTGTTAATTTTTTCCTTGTCTTCCTTCTGATCCTCCCTTCCCATTTTCCTTCTCCTCTTCCCAGCCTCCTTCTCCTTTCCCCCATTTTCTCCCCTTCCCTGCTCCCTCCTTCTTTCTCTTCCTCTGCCTCTTTCTGTTCTTCTTCTTCTTCTCCTCCACCTCCTCCTCCCCCTGCCCTTCACAAGGGCAAAGACTGTCTCACACACACCCTCACATCCTGAACATCTAGAGCTGCATCGCACATGGTACGGGTGCCATAAAAATGACTAAGTTGATGAGTAAGTACATTAAAAATTAGAAATGTAAATATACTATTTAAAATTATAACAATCACCACAGAAAGAACTGAAAACAGAAATTGTTAACAGTCATTGCCTTTGGAGACAAGGGAGACTTTACATCTCACTGAAAAATTTTTTTGTACTGACTGGACTCTTTTAAAAATTATGTTCATGCATTCTTTCTATAATTTAAAAGAAATGATGGAATAAAAAAGAGAGAAAAACATAGCGATCTCACTGGTAATGAATATGTTTGAGAGATTTTTGTTGTTTATATATTTTGGCTGGTAATAACTATTTTAAAGCATTGAGTTGTTATTTAAATATCTGTTATATATTAATAATCTGTTTTTTATCATTGTGATTTTTGTCATCATCAGCATCATTTTTAATAGCAACATATATTATGTGACTTTACACTGATTTTTTTTTAACCAATACCCCGTTTTTAGGCATTTAAGTTGTCTCTTACTTTTTCTATTATACGCAATAATATTATGATAAATATTCTTATAGCTAAATATTTTTTGTGCTTATGATTATTTGCCCAAGATAAATTTTTAAAATTAAAATTTGCAAAAGATTTGCAAAATTTGGGGTTAAATGAAATTGTCACTTTAATTCATATCCTAAAGAGCATGTTTGTCAAGTGAATTTTAATTATTCAATTAGCTTGCAATTAGGCTCATACTTGTTAGCTTCAAACATTTCTCCTTAAAACTGATTACCAAAGATCTTTTAGAGATCACTATGAGTTGGAATCAACTCAATGGCAACATTACTTTTTAAAAAATTTTATTAGAGGAAAAAGTGATCACGTTTATTTGTCCACTTAGAATATTTGAATAATTAGGCTATTATCATATAATGGGAGCCCTGGTTTCGCAGTGGTTAAGAGCTATGGCTGCTAACCAAAAGTTCAGCAGTTCAAATCCACCAGCTGCTCCTTGGAAACCCTATGGGGCAGTTCTACTCTGTCCTATAAGGGCTCTATGAGTTAGAATTAACTCCATGGCAACTGGGTTTTTTGGTTTGGTTAAGAGTTAAAAACTTACCTCCCCAGACCACGATCTTTTACAAAAATGTTTTAACATGTAACAGATATTTGCAGCATTGCAATTCAGCATTTTAAAAACAGTTGTTACCAGTGAAAACACTTCAAGGAGATGAAAGCTGTGAATGTGGGCTTTGTCAGGGAGGTTGGGCCTGGCCTGTGCCTGCTGATGTGGTTATGTTTCTCAACTTGAAAGACATGCATCACCTCCTCCCAACTGGACATCCATTCCAGCCCTGAGGTCTCCTTCCCCTGCCCGTGCATTAGCATTGATGAGTCTTCCTTTCCTCCCATACTGTGATGACAAAAACAGGTGATCACATACAAATCATCCATTTGGAACAGCTGTGTTGTTTTCTGCGTTCATACCTCCAGACATAACCCTTTTCTACTCTAGATGCTTTTTGAAAAGATTCGAACAATGCCAAAGTGTTGAAAGTAAAAAGTGAAAGCTCCTTGTTAACCTCCTAATCCAGTTTTCCAAAGGTAATTAATCAGCATTAACAGTTTAGTGTGTGACTATCTAGTTTGTTCTATGTTTACACGCTCGCAAGGTATTTAGTGATATATATATAGCTAATCATATATCTGCATATTGCATTGGGCAAATCTGCTGCAAAAGACCTCTTTGAAGTATTAAAAAGCAAAGATGTCATCTTGAGGACTAAGGTGTGCCTGACCCAAGCCATGATATTTTTAATCGCCTCATATGCATGCGAAAGCTGGACAATGAATAAGGAAGAATGAAGAATTGATGCATTTGAATTATGGTGTTGGCTAAGAATATTGAATGTACTGTGGACTGCCAGAAGAATGAAGAAATCTGTCTTGGAAGAAGTACAGCTAGAATGCTCCTCAGAAGCGAGGATGGCAAGACTTTGTCTCACATGCTTTGGACATGTTATCAGGAAGGACCAGTCCCTGGAGAAAGACATCATGCTTGGTAAAGTATAGGGTCAGTGAAAAAGAAGAAGGCTCTCAACGAGGTGGATTGACACAGTGGCTGCAACAATGGGCCCAGGGATAACAATGATTGTGAGGATGGCGCAGGACTGGGTAAGGGTTTGTTCCGTTATACCTAGAGTCGCTATGAGTCGGAACCGACTCGAAGCACCTAAAAACGACAACAATCTTATGTCTATACCTGTACTTGTACCTATATCTATATCTATTTTTTAAAAAACAGAAATGAGTTCCTACTACATATGTTGTTCTATAACTTCTTTTTTTCCCCCACTTACCACTTTCACTTGTCATGGGCAGCTGGCACGTGGGCATGTCAATGCATCAAGTTTGTCTTGTCGTTTTTAACAGCTACATGAAGAAATTTTATTATATGGTAAACTGTGATTAATTAACCAGTCTCCAGTTGATGGACACTTAGAAACGTTGTTATTTCTTAAACTATTCCCAAAGAAACGGGTCCAATCCTGGAAAGACATTTTCTTACATCCCTAACCTCCGGAAGGCTGCCTGCCCCCTATGAAAACAGGCAACTTTAGGCTCAGATCATGAGAAGGTGTGTTATTCATGGATGCTTTCTTCTTTTTCTCCATTTGGCTCGATGTTTTGAGTGTAAAACAATACCAGAATAGGAGCCCTGCATATGTTGCAGCTATTCATTTAAGGGCTCCACATTTTACACAGTCTTTTCTTGTCCACAGAGAAGTTTGTTGACTAAGAAACTGCAGCACTGTGAGTTTGATTGTGACCATGTGAGTGTATGGCCACTGTTCTCCAGGGACAGCGGTGGTGAGTAGAAGGGGGTTTAAAGGAATCGCCACTGTTGAATTCTAGGCTTGCCTTACCCTAGGACAGATTGCCTTTTGCAGACAAGAAAACCATAATTTTATAGGTTTTCACACACACCACACACACACACACACACTCACAGTCACACACATGCACTTACACACGTACTCACATATACTCACACACAGTCACACACACAGACTCACTCACACACCCACACACTCACATTACATTCTCATACCGAGACACATTTTGCCTATACATATGCACACACAATCACTTTATTCAATATAAACTTGTGTGTGCTCACGGTGGGCCAGACCTTGTACTAGGGTGTAGGGTTGGGAGTGGGCAGGGTAGGCTGGAGGATCACATAGCCTTGGGAGCCATAGTCCCAGCCCTTGAGCAAGAGGAGCGGGCAAGCTGGATCTGTCACCTCTGAGCCAACCAATCTCCAGGCTTTGGTGAGCTGCTCCATGCTCAGCGCGTCCTTCCAGGTCGTCTCTCTGGGATGGGCTTGTGCCACTGCCCAGGACAGCCCTCTCAGAGCTGGGGATAGCTCCTCAATATAGGGGACATATCTGGTGCACAGTGCCCACATTTCCACCCATCACCTTTTTGTATGTTGGGGACCCAAGGGCCTGCTTTGCTCAGGTCAGTGGAAGACCTGAGGCATTTTTTAAAGGATCATCCAGTTTGGTTGGATTCAACTGAAGTTGCCTTACTGACGGCTACATGCAAGGAGCTGTGGCAGATGATCTGCACTATCTTCAGGGCTGTATTTCCTAGGAGTGGGTTTCAGACAGAGCCAGATAGCTCCTGAGAGCAGAACGCTCTTCAATAGCACCACAGTGATGTTCTCAGCACATACCTGGAGCCGAGCATCAAGGAGGAGCTAGAAATAACATTTCTATTGTACAGTAAATATGATTTTGAAGATGGCAAGTAAGCGTCTTACCTCCCATAGCTTAAAACACAGCGTTCGCTACAGTGTTTTCACAGTGCTTTTGAACTTTCAAGTAATCTCTTTCCTTATCTCTCCTTCTCTTCTTCCTCCAACTGGCATCCCCCCCACAGAGATGTAATTAAGGATTTCTCTTCAGAGAAACAGTTACCTCTTTTCTCTCCTTCTTGGAAAATCTAGTGCTTTTCAAAAGGCTCCTTGTCTTGAGTGAGGTGGTTGCTGGAGCATGGTGAAAAATAGAAACATGCAGGGACATTCGCAAAAACCCACCGCCGTAGGGTCGATTCTGACTCATAGCGACCCTATAGGACAGAGTAGAACTGCCCCATAGTGTGTCTGTCATGGATTGAATTGTGTCCCCACCAAATATCGGTCAACTTGGCTAGACTGTGATTCCTAGTATTGTGTGATTGTCCACCATTTTGTCATCTGATGTGATTTCCCTATGTGTTATAAATCTTCTCTCTATGAAGTTAATGAGATGGGATTAGTGGCAGTTATGTTAATGAGGCAAGACTCAATCTACAAAATCAGATTATGTTTTAAGCCAATCCCTTTTGAGATATAGAAGAGAGAAGCCAGCAGGGAGATATGAGGGACCTTATACCACCAAAAAAAATAGTGCCAGGAGCAGAGCGCATCCTTTGGACCCGGAATTCCTGCACTGAGAAGCTCTTATTCCAGGGGAATATTGATGACAAGGACCTTCCTCCAAAGCTGAAAGAAAGAGAAAGCTTCCCTCTGGAGCTGCTGCCCTGAATTCAGACTTCTAGCCTCCTAAACTGTGAGAGAAGAAATTTCTCTTTGTTAAAGCCATCCACCTGTGGTATTTTTGTTACAGCGGTGCTAGATAACTAAGACAGTTTCCAAGGCTGTAAATCTTTATAGAAGCAGACTGCCATATCTTTCTCCTGCAGAGCAGGCTGGTTGGTTTGAACCACTGACCTTTTGGTTAGCAGCCAAGCGCTTAACCACTGCACTACGAGAGCTCCTGCAGGGACATTAGGAGAAAGGAATTTCAAGCTATCATCCGTTCCATAAATTCACTGGATGTGTACTCAGCCCCCACAATGTTGAGGGCCTTGCTGAAGGCATTATGGTCATGATAATGAAGAAGATGGACATATTCCAGTCAGGGAGACACACTGTAAACAAATAAATCACTCTATCAGAAGTGATAACTAGGAAGAAAAATGAACCAAGGTAAGAGCCCTTACCTTGTATGCGTGTGATGTTGTTAGCTGCCCCCCGTTCATGGTTGCCTCGTGCACAAAGAATGAAATGCTGCCTGGTCCTGCACCATCCCCATGAATGGTTGTGGATTGGACTGTTGTGATCCACTGGGTGTTCATTGGCTAATTTTTCTGGAAGTCAATTGCCACATATTTCTTCCTAATCCATCTTAGTCTGGGAGCTCTGCTGAAACCTGTTCGGCATCATAGCAACACAGGGGCATCTATTTTACCTGGAGTGTTCAGGGAAATTCTCTCCACGGAGGTGGCATTTGAATGTGAGCAGAGATATGAATTCAGTGAGAAATAGCCATGGGAAAATCTGGAGGAAGAATGTTCCAGGCAGAGGGCACAGCTCATGCAAAGACCCTGAGGTGGGAGCAAGCTTAGCTTACTCTGGGAATTTCAAGGAGACCAGTGTGGCTGGAGCACAGTGAGCAAGGGAAAGAGGGATCAAAAGTGAGGCTGGAGGGCTGGCCTGTGTGCTCTGGTAAGGAATTGGCATTTTATTTTAAAACAAAAGCCATTCTGAGCAGGGTCTTATGGTCTGATTTTTTATCTTAGAAAGATGGTTCTGGCAACCATAGAAAATAAGAATGAATTTGAAGGGGGCCGGAGGAGAAAGAATGACCCAGATGGAGGCAGTCGTAGGAATTTAGGCAAGAAATGATAGAGGTCTGGGCAGGCAGTGGTGGTGATAGGGATGGAGAGATGGGTTCCGTGTGCTTGTATATGTGTGCATTTGTGTGTTATGTGTGTCTCTGTGTGTGCCTGTGTGTGATGTGTCTTTGGGTGGTGTGTGTGTCTTTGTGTGGGTGGTGTGGTGTATGTGTGGTGCATGTGTGTGTGCTGTGTGTGTGTATGGTGCATGTGTGTGTGTTGTGTGTGTTGTGTGTGTGTATGGTGTGTGTGTGGTATATGTGTATTATAGGTATGTATGTGTGTGTGGTGCATGTGTGTGTTATATGTGTGTGTGGTGTAAGTGTGTTATACGTATGGCATGTGTGTGGTGCATGTGTGTGTGCGATATGTGTGTATGGTGCATGTGTGTGTGGTCTGCGTGTGTTACGTGTGTGTATGTGTGTGTGGTGGTGGTGGAGCAGGAAGCTGGGCTTCAGCCGATGGTCACATGGCCTTGGCACTCCAAGGCAGAGCACAGAGCCAGAGCAGCAGCCCAGGTGTGGAAATGTTTGCTGTATTTGCAGAACGAAAGTGGTAACTAATGTTTTTTGAATGCTTAGCTGTATTATTCCATTTCATCCTCCTATATCCACGTCAGGTTGGCTTTGTTGTTATCCATCTTTTGAAGTTGAGAAAAGCATGACCCAGAGAGGTTAGGTAACCAGCCCAATGTCACATAGCTAGTAAGAGAGTGAGTCAGGACTTGAACTTAGGTTTGTTTGACCTCAGAGTCCCTATGACACCAAGCTCTCTACTACACTACCTGTAAGAGGAGACTTGTACTCACAAAAAGTGGTCCACTGCCACCGGCACCAAAATCCCCTGAAGAGTGTATTAGAAATATAGATTCCCTGAACCCGCCCCCTCGCCCCCTTCTACTGACTGAATCAGAACCTCCAAGGGTTTTTAAACCACCTCTGTAGGGAATCAAAGATTTAAAGTGTTTCTCATATTTTATCCTGATGTCCACTCCCTCCACTCTAGCCCAAGCCCCTGAATGGTTACTGTAGCTATTGAATTTTTTATTGTTATTGTTTTGAATAAGTAATACATTCACATGGCTGAAAAAATCAAAATTATTTTTTTCTGGAAGCTATTCCATACACGAGGGCCCCGTGAACGTTTCTAAAACATTCACCTCTGCTTTATCATATTTCATCATGTTTCACTTCTCTTCAAACGCCTTCAGCAGCTCCTCATTGTCACGGGACAAAGTGCAACATCCTTAATGATGGGAGAGACGGTACAGGTCTGTCCATGAAAATTTCAGTTGACTAGATTCAGTGCTTCACCTGAAAGTTGTTATTTGCTGTGGAGTTGGCGCAGACTCATGGTGACCCCGTGCAAAACGGAACGAAAGGTTGCCTTGTCCTGTGCCATCTGCCATCTCCATGATCACTGGTCTGCTCGAGTCCATTGTTGCGGCCGTTGTGTATTTCGAGTGCCTTCCCACCTACAGGGCTGATCTTCCAGCACTGTATTGGCCAATATTCTGTTGTGATCCATATGGTTTTCATTGGCTGATTTTCAGAAGTAGATTGCCAGGCCTTTCTTCCTAATCTGTCTTAGTCTGGAAGTGCCATTGACACCTGTCCACCCTGGGTGACTCTGCTGGTACAGTGGCATAGCTTCCAGCATCATTACAACATGCAAGCCCCCACAGTACAAGAGAGTGACAGATAAGTGGCAGCCACCTGAAAATAGGGTGTTGAAACATAGGCCTTTATGTGAAAATGGCAGGCAGGATCCAGTGCCCTGGTGCTGTACTGGGCCTGTTGGAAGGGGCTTTTTGTCCCTTGGCTTGGTGTGGCTGCACCAGCCTCCTGGACCAAAGCCAGGAGACCCTCCTTGAAGTGGTTCTACTTTTTTGGACAACTTGCTAAACTCTTCTGGGCCTCATGTCCTCTTCTGTTGAATAAGAGTGTGGGACTAGATAGTTTAGATATCCCTTTCATTGAATTTTGTGTTTCTGGGAAGATTGACAGAGTGTATAACTGGTAGTTCCCCAAATCTTTTTGACACTGCTGAGTTCTGAATTTATTAATAGCAGATAGTTTAAATATTTTTCATTTGAGAGAATAGGGAAATATTGAGTGGGACCCGTCTTAAATGCAGTGTGCATAGTGTTCTCTTTAAGATGACCTGTGTGTATAGTAAAGTAACAGATGCTCAAGAAGTCCCTCCTGGAACTGTGACTCTCTAGTTGCCTTGAAACACCTGGAGAGTTTACCTGTGTCAGGCTGACACAGCATAATGACTTCATTATAAAACACCTTCGTGATTTTGGTACCCAAGTGGTTCTCCATTTGCCAGTGTAATATAGCCCACACATCAAGCAGTTGTGTAAATCCTGTTAAGTTGTATTATTTGCTGCACCTCAATTTTCTCATCAGTTAATAGAGATAACAATAGTATGGATGTTATGGATACTCTATTCTTCAAACGCTGTCATTGATCCCTTGTCAAAGAGTATAATTATGCATCTGCCATTATGATTCTTGGTTAAAGCTCATCTTCCTCCTAGCATATAAGCTCCATGAAGGCAGGTGGCCTGATCCGTTCACCACTGGATCCCCAGCATGTCCTACTGTGCCTGCCACATAGAAAATGCTCAACAATTATGTACCGAATGTACGAGTGAATACATGAAGGGCTGTTACCATATAGATACCATATAGATTGAAGCCTTACTAATAAGGGTTAGTATGCATTCACTCATTAGCTCATTTATTCATTCATTCGCTTAGAAAGGAGGCCCCTCTGTTTTGACAACCAGGGAAATTAATTTTCTTGCAGCTCCCGAGTCTGAGGGGCCGGGGGTCAGGCCATGCTTTGCTCGGTTTGGGAAAGGCTGGCACGCTTCCATAGGTGGGAGGTGTTCACAGAAGCGAAGAAGTCATTGTAACTGGTTAGTCATCCGTGGAGATTGTAGACGCTGTCTGTGGGCGGGGCGCACCTGACGCTCCCGGGGGCAGGGCCTATTCCCTGCGCTGCGGGGGGTGGGAGCGCGGCCTGCGGAACCCGCAGAAGCCGGGGGTGGGGGGTGGGTGGGAAGGATCTCCCCGCGCTCAGAAGAAGTAGCAAATGGGCCCTCTTTAGTCCACTTCCCCGCACAGCCAAGTCTGAGATCAAGCCCAACATCTGCTGGGGTAACTTTTCCCAGTGACTACTGGGCAAGAGAGCCGGCTTGGATCCGCGCCCGACACCACCAGGAGGAAGCTGAAGCCCACCCTTACCCACTTCCCAGGAACCTGAGGGTGCTGAGGCAGAGGGCGCGTGACAGGGACGAATGCAAAGCCCTTGTTGCAGAAAGTCATACAAATAAAGCAAACACTGACGACGGGCGCGCTGGGAGATCCCGCGGCGCGACATTAAGTGTGCACAGCCCCGCGAGGTCACCTGAGTTGTATTTAGCCCAGCAAAGATGACTCAGCCTCACTTGGATCGGTCTTCACTGCCCGCCCGCGCGAGGCTCCACAAAGTTCCCAGTCACACTCCAGACCTTGTATGGGGCGAGGGGCTCCGAAAACCGGGTCCCTAGGTGAGGGCACCGGCGAGAGTGGCTGCGGGAAAAGCCTAGCTCCCCAGACACCAAGGAGTTCCCCTGACTTCATCTCTCCGGTTCCTTTTGCAGGCCCGCAGAATGCGTCCCTGCCTGCTCTCAGGGGGCTACCGCCCAGTGGAGTGGGGTCGGAGGACTCTTTTATTCCCGAAATCCGGGGAGTCCGCCGGTCAGGATCCACTTGGCGCCGCATTTGCTTCCTTTCCCGTCTCTGACATCCCAGCTACCACCACTCGCCGCAGCGGCGCGAACCCGGGGCCTCACCCTGCTGGAGCGCGAGCTGCTCGAAAGCCCTCGGGCCAGGTTCAGGCGCGTCAGGGACGCTCCCGCTGCGGGCCGATGCGGGGACCCCACGCGCTCGCGCGTCCGCGCTGCGGCCACAGCGCCGCCCTCCGTGCCTTTCTTTGCAGGGCGCCGCAACCGGAGGAGCAGCTGCGGGCGCAGCAGTGCCCTCGCCGGAATCGGCAGAGCCCCCGTCCCATCCCCACACTGCGCGTCCCCGCTTGCGACCCCGTCTGCCGCCGCGAGCCCCAGCTCCTTCCTCAGACTTCTGTCTCTTCCCCGGCACCGTTCAGAAAATCAGGCGGCGGCGGTAGGGGCCTCGCCACCTCTAGGCTCGGCAGGACCTAACCCCGCTGCCACCGACCCGGCCGGGCCCAGGGGCGAACTGGGCGTGCGGCGCCGGCTCGAAGCTGCCGCTAGCAAAGTGCGGGGCGCCGCGCCCGACCCTTCGCCTCCTTCCTGCGCTCCCACTCCCACCCCGGTTCGGGTCTCCAGGACCCGGGGGCGGCCCGGGCCAGCCCGAGAGTCGCGTCCGCGGCGGCGGACTGCGGAGTTGTAGAGAACTCGGCGGCCGCAGTGGGCCGAGCGAGGTGAGGCGGGGCGCGCTCCGCCGCGACCAAGGACACTGGAGTTTGCGAGTCCCTGCCCGCACGGCGCCTCCTGCCCTCCCACGGCGGACAGCCGGACTCCCTGGGGCCGCCGAGGCGGGGCCAGGCGGCCGCCGCTGCGGGAGACGCGTCTGCCTCCCTCCTCCGGTACCCGCCTCCCTCCCCAGCTCTCTCCCCTCCCTCCTCCTCTCCGCCCTCCCCCCGCTCCTTTTTCTGCTCCCTAAGTGAGCCCGGCGCGCGAGAGGCAGGCGGGGCGGCGCGGAGAAGGCAGCCTTGAGCGCTCGCTCGCCGCCCGCTCCGCTCAGTTCACCGCGGCCGCTCTCGTTGCCGCCGCCTGCGCGCCGGAGGGAGCCCAGCATGGCCGGGCCAGGCTCGCAGTGCGGCGCGTCCCGGGGGGCCTCGGCGCTTCTCGCCACCGCGCTTCTCTACGTCGCCCTGGGGGACGTGGTGCGCTCCGAGCAGCAGATCCCGCTCTCCGTGTAAGTGCTGGGTCCTGCGCCGCCGGAGGAGGGGACCCTGCGGCCCCCAACCCGCTGTGCCCAAGTTTGGGAGCCTGCAGGTGCGGCTGGGAAGGACCTGCCGCGGGCGCCGGCCTCGCCTTTCGCACCTGCCTTTCAAGACCGGCGTCGGGCGACAAGGCTGGGGTGGGATCCTCTTGCTCCCTCCCTGGGGTTGGCGAGTGAGAACTGGAGATGCTCACCTCAAGTGTGTCACCAACTTTGGAGCTTGTTTACCTAATCCAACTTCCACGGGTCTTTAATTACCCCCTCTTTGCTATTTTACCATCTCGCTTCTTTTTTGGGAGTGGGGGAGGGTGGGTTTCATAGTATTTGCCAGAGGATGCTAGTTTGGGTGGCTGAGTCCTCAGGCAGTAATTAAAATAAAACCCAGTGGTCTTTTTAGAGAGCCTGCGAGACTTTGCACGTTTTGAACTATGAGACCCTCTTCGGGCCCCCTCCCGCGCTGCGCTCTGCAGTTCGATGCTGGCAGTTTCTACCAAGGCGCTTTTTCTTCTTTTTTCTAAAATGTGATACCGCTCTGCTCCTTCAACCCCACCCAGCCCCATGTGTGCATGTGCGTGCGTGTTGACTATGACACGGGTGTTACATTTCTTCCTGTGCCCTTTCTCCCTGCAGGGTGAAGCTGTGGGCCTCCGCTTTTGGTGGGGAGATAAAATCCATTGCTGCTAAGTACTCGGGCTCTCAGCTACTGCAAAAGGTAAGATTTCAGTGGTGGCAGGAAGTGATGATTTTTCCAGCACAGAAAATGGAGGCAGATTTAGTTTTCCAAACAAACGTGAGCCCAGAGCATCATCAGTTATCAGAGGTGTCTCTGATCCCTGGGTTCTTGACATTGTACTGTGCAGTGACTTCTCCTTACCAACCGGTTATTTTTAGATGACACTTGATTCTAAACACAAAGAAAAGCAGGATACTCACTCGCACTGTCCTGGCTGGGCTCGGAAACTGAGTGTTTCTGCATGGGGCTCTCCTCTCAGTGTTGGTATTGCTGTTTCCGTGTGAAAGCAGATGCTCTTCTGGCCAAAAAATGCTAACTTCATCCAAGGGGCAAAATGAGTGCCTATTTTGTGATGCCTTTCACCTTGAGACGGAGGCGTGAGGTTTAGTGCATCAGAGAGACATGCTGCACTATTGTTTGTCATCCCTGCGGTTGTACGATCCCATTATTCCCCAGTCATCTAGACCCAGGGCTGGGGTGCATTACATCATTACAGATAAGGAGAATGAATGTGGTTATCTCTCCACTCAGCTGCACTGCCGGGTAATAACCTATGAGAGTAGTCTACAAACTTAAGAAATTGGTCTGCGTCCATATAATTCTGGAGAGTAATGAGAATGGAGAATGGATTATTGGGCTGTTATCAGAAGCTGCATCAATTTTAATTCAAACCGGCAGCATTATGTTTAAAATTACATGGTGAGATATATGGTCTTCTCTCCTCCCCTCCAAGAAATAGAAAAAAGGGGCTGGAGAGACGAGATTAGAGTGGTTAAAAGAATTTCAAGTTAGCAAATCGACAGGATTAACCCAAGTATTCTCTCAGTGATAAAAAATAAATTGGCCTTTAGGGGATAATTCTCTGAAAATGGGTAGAAACAGCTTAAATTGTTAAGTTAACTTTTCAGCATTTTTAAATGTGGTTTTTGGGCCAATGTACCATATGTGTTATGCATGCTGCCTGGTAACCGAGTACGTATTTTATTTATGGCATTCCACTTCTAAGAGTTGCATTTTGGGGCACATTATATGAAACAGTTTGTCACATGAAATCCAAATATCGTAATAAAGTAGCAACCCAAAAAGGAATGACAGAAGTTACTCTGGCTTAAAAATTACCAATAGCCATATTCCGTAAAACCCTGGAAAGATTGTTTGCTCCACTTGGTTATTTGAGAAAGAGTTCATTGAATTATTGTAGGCAGCTGTTAAAAACTTGAAGCTAAGATGTGCCTTTATGGAAGTCGGTAATTTAGGTACCTGTAGCCCACTTGGAAACTGCAGGCGTTGCCTTTCCTTAGTATTCTTTTACTCTGGACAAGTCCCTACCTTGCTTTGGCATTTTGCTCATGTGTCTGATGTCGATGTGCAGAGTTCTGGACTATCACATTGCCTCTGTATTTTCCTTATGCTTTTAAAGAAAGGAACATTTTGAATAACTTTAAAGAAATATTTCTCATCTGCACGTCGTAGTTCAGCTGTAGCCACTCTGAAAAAATGCCTTCAGAGCCTGTGGGTTTTTTTTTTTTTTTTTTTGGGGGGGGGGGTTATGTTTACATATTTTCTATCTTACATTTTGTAGGAACAGATGAAAAAATTTTTTTCATTTTCTCTGAAATGACACACACACACACACACACACACACACACACACACACACACACACACACACACACACACACACACACACGCTGAACAAAACCCCATCAACGCTATTATTGGCTGCTCTATAATCGCAAATGAGAAACAGCTAAAACGCTTCTCTTACCTTCTCATCAGCATCCTTTTCTGATATTGAATTCATAAGCCTAGTTTTGCTTTTGTCACGTGTGCAGCGCGACAATTGTGTAATTGTTTCCAGCTGTTTATGGCTTTGTTGTCATTTCTTGCTGCTGCCTGGCATTTTGTAATCTGATGTGGGGGGAAGGTGTGGTGTGGCTTGGCGCTGGGTTCCAGGGTGGGTATTGGCTCTAGCCTTTGAGTTGCAGTTGTTTGCCATCGGGGTCCTGAAATAGCCATGGCTCTGACCTGCTTGGCGAGGTCTCCATGAATGATGGACGGATTGGGTCAGGCAACTCAGGGAGCATTTTTGCAGGTATCTGTTCGTGGTCTTGGGCCCTTGCTCCCAGATGTGACTGTATTTTAAAAATTAGCATGAGCATTGGTTTAGAGAGTTCAGAGTAGGAATGGGAAAAGACCCGAGGTGCTCAGAGCGTGGCAGGCACGACCTCATGTAGAAAAGCAAGAAGACTGCCTCTCTCTTGCTGATTTTCAGGCTTCTGGCTATTTGCACGAGGCTGCCGGAGAATTACTCCTCTAAGTCCAGATTGTAGCACCCTTCCGTCACATCACTGCATTCTTAACAGTTAAGATGCTCTCAGACTGAGGTAGAAAACTTGGTTGGAAAATGTGTTCGCGCTGTGTCAAGAGGACTCAGAGGTGACAATACCATGTTGTATAAAAACTGTAATTGCACTCTTAAGGCATGGTCCTTTCAACTTGATTTTCAGTTAAGTACACTATATACCACCGTATAATTTCATGTGTTCTATGTAGTTTCTGTCATTGACACTTCATGCTATGAATTGATACAGTATGTTCAGTTTTAGAATGGGAGTTTAGTAATTTTTGCACTAAGGCAAAAACTTTACAAAGTAATCATTCCACATATAAGTTAACTAATAATAGGCCATCTATTTTAAGGTATTTGGAGGCTGGGAAAACTGCCATTTTGGTAACAGTGTTTTTATTAAGTAATATAATTCACAGTAGCATTGTTGTTACTGATTTCATTAATGTAAATACAAACATTTAACAGTGTACCCCATTGTTATGGCTTCAGAAAGAAGAATATTTCATCACTTATTCCTGAATCTAACACCATGGCTCTCACTACTTTGGCTTGTAATAATGCATTAGGTATTCAACGGTAGACTTCCCTGTTTTTTCTTCTTTGTCCTTGCCAAACACAGGAATGGCAACCTATCAGTTGCTTGTAAAGAGGATATTTTTGATTTTACAAAACCTGGAGAGCCACGTTTTTAGCAAAGTTGTGTGTTTTCAGTACAGAATAGAAGCGCCTAGGGCTTGTGTGTTGGAGTTGCAGTTACTCTGCAGAGGGTTTACACTTGTTACAGAATAGCGGGCCGCTGCAAGGGAGGTGCTGGTGTGCTGCTGTATATGTCTCGTGCCTGCCTTAGCTGGCAGGCGCTGCAGGGGTTTTGATTCACTTCAACTTTTAATTAACTTTCCAATTTGACGTATTCATGCCAGTATTCAGTTGCCTCTGTCTTGCTTCATTTTCTCTAAAGAATGAGCTTTGTTTGGATTCTTTTGGGGAGGCATGGTTTCATTACCTCTGTATTTGGGGGTTCAGTGAGAAGCATTTCAGTAGGTCTGGTAACCTATGCTGTTAAACTCATGGCCTCTACACCTCTAACGTTCAAAATAAAAGGCATGATTCTCATTTTATCCTCCTTAGGGAGAATTCTTCAGGAGCTGGGCTTGTCATTCTATTTAGACCTGCATTCAAGGAATGAATGTTCATGGGAATGAAGGGTTCCAATTCCATTTTCCAGAATCGTGATGATAACTACACAGTGCAAGTACAGGTGATGTGTGCCTCTGCCAATGTAGTAAAGAATTGACATTCATCTCGGACGCCTCATACAGCACTTAGCAAGCATGTACTTCCTGGAATGCACAACCGGGCTTTGCATTATCAACTATTTATTGAGAGGGTGGCTTTAATAGATAAACTTGATGTCTCTTTCCACAGGACAGAGTCAGCAAAGTAAAAGGTTGGTTCTTTAAACCATTTTGATAATTATGACTTTTCATCAGTGTGGAAATCGATGGACTTTTAAATAATTAAATAGGAATATTTACTTATCAGGGATTTGGTAGCGGTGCTGTGCCGCCTGTAGGAAGCCTGACACTCTACAGATTGCTTTTATGGCGGAGGCACTCAACTGTTGTTGAAGAAACACGGTTACCTGCCATCCTGCAAGATTAATGCATTCATCCTGTGCTGCTGTTGCTTGAATACATGGCACCACTTCAAATTACTGGACTTTTCCCTCACAGAGTATTTTTAAAAAAGTCTTGAAGCCTCTGAAATGACAGTTTTCAGTCTTTCAGTTTGGTTTCTTGGTCTCATTAGCCCAATCGCAAGGACATTAGCAGAGTAGGATAAACCAGTTAGCATTCAGTCTGTGCTCTTACTCAAGCTTTGTATCAAATTTCACATGTAAATTCATACAGGGTTGCTTGCCGTTCAGATGAAAGTATTTGAGTGTGTGTATGTGTGGATTTGTTATGTTTTTGTCTGAGCTTTTTGTTGTTTGTATATTTCCTTCTTTCCTTTCTCTCTTTTTCTTTAAATTTCTTTTCTCTTGGGTATATTTCTACCTTGATTTTTCTTTGCTTTAGGAACCGCTGCAGCCCGTATTGGTCAGAAGATTTACAGATCCTCGTCAAAATTAAGGGAAATGAAAATAATAGACATGGTTTTCTTGTCAGGGAAGACTTCAGGTTTTTATTCCAGTGTTGACTATTAATTTTGACTGATTAGTATGGTGACCTCAGGCTAGTTTTATTCTATTTATTTTTTCACTATGAAGTTAATACTGTACTTTCAGGTAAAAACACGAACACGAAACCACCTAATAATTATGGAATCTGTCGGACAGGGGCAAGCACAGTTCATGTTTCCGGTTTGTGATGAAGACATAGCTGTGTATTAGGATGATCAAGAGTGATGAAAATGTGAAACCATTCCCCTGAGCACCTGTGGCCCCTCCAGGTGATTGGTTTGCAGCCTCTCTGCACGGAAGTGCAAGTTTGCGATTTTCAGCCATTAACTGATCCTCGTTTGGTATTAGTGCTCCCCCTTACAAGGATTGATAAATGACTCCGCATGTTGGACTTGCTTAAGAAGCCTGCATTCGCACGCGGGGTGCTTTGTTTTAGGGCTATCCTTAACTGAGATTTGCAGTCGTGAATGCCAGCAGGTGGGCTTTTCCTTTACCCAGGTACACATCCTCCATCAGAAGAGAGTGGCCTTTATTTCAGGAGTCCCCCATCTTCTACAGTCACGGTACTTGCTGAAACCGCCTCCTGAGTTGAGACCCATGGCATCTTCTAGACAGAAAATTTTGGCAGATTGTGTGTTCCCTGGGACACTGTGATTTGACTTAGAGGTTTGCTATGACAGAGACTGAGAAAAAAATTAAATGTTGTAAAATGCCAACTATGAATTAGCTTATAAGAGAGATATTCTTTCCTTTTAATGTAATTTCTATACAGGAGACATAACGGACTATGTTTCATCTTGAGTGACTGCAGTGATGCCTTTGGGTATCATTCTGTGAGAAGGATGGTTCCTAATGTCAGCCCTCTGGCTGCGCTGATGTGATCTTCACCAGCCCTCTTTGGTCCATTAGACAAGTCTTAGCCTCCCTTTCAAGGGGAGCAACTGATGTGAGGAGGAGGAGGGTGCTTGATTTCTCTTGACTGTACCTAGTGTTTAGGGAGCAGCCGATTACACCTGACGTTGTTCCTGAAATGTAAAGCCTGGCCCAGAGACCCCTTTACAATGCCGTCCTCTGGCCTGGGCTGCAGCTTGCCCTCGGCATACTGGGCATTTGTATTACTGATGCATTTTAGGGAATGTCTCTGTGCATAGCCAGCCTGTCAGTTTTCAAAAGAAAGTTATTTTACAATCACAACTTTGAAAGGGATCCAGCAAGTTTTTAATAAATGTAAATGTTTCAGTTTCCATTGCTTTGAACAATACTGCTTGGGTGCCCATTCCAAGGCTGTTTAAATAAGGCATTAAATTTACAAATTGTATTTCATTTATACATTGCCTAGCTTCCCATTTACCCCAAATCAAGATTTTGAATATAAACAACTTTGAGGCCAAACTGTTAATGGGCATTTCAAGGCCATATTGGAAAAGAGAGTATTACCTTTTGACAAGAAATAGATGGCCATTTTTTACTTTGTGTACTTCGGATTATTTATCTTGGCACCTGGCATTGACAAACAGTACCCTCCCAAGATTAAAAGAGCCGTTATCTATGTAAATGATCTGGACAGGCAAGTTGGGCAGTGCTGTGAATTACCGTGGATTCACCGAACAGACTTCTGGTTATCCACTTTAGGTGAAGCAACTGCCGGTCGATATTCAGGGCTTGCAACTGTTGTTACCTTGTACTTATGAAGTTTGTGTGTATGTGCATGTGTGCACGCACTAATACAAATGGATGCTGTTCATCCTGTAATGTGCCAGATGCTGCCTGCTGAGGAGGAAGACTGTTCTTGTTCTTCTCTTGGGCTGCTAGAGAGGCTGACTTGAAGGAGTGAGCCAGGGTGGCAGGGCAGAACCGAGTGACCCAGTCCACCAGGCATGGATTTGTCCAACATTAGGGCTTTTGGAAGCAACTAGAATCTGACGACCTGCTAAGACCAGGACCAGCTACGTAATTTGTGGGACCCAGTGTAAAATGAAAATGTGGGGCCCATTGTTAACAATTATTAAGAATTTCAAGATGGTGACTGCAGAGCATTAAGCCCAGTCAGAGCCCATGAAGCTGGCCCTGGCTAAGACCCCTTAAGATCAGACTGTTCTTGTTTTGGCTTTTTCTTTTTCCTACTCAGCAACTTGTTCTCTCAGCCTAATTTGTTGTTACCAGCCCCGTTTAGTCTAGGAGGCTTCCCTTGCCCACTCTAGTTCCTTCTCCAGTGAATCATTTTCTTACTTTATGAACTCTGTAGTAGTAGGTTGAGAATGTGGAGCATCTTCAGAGATGACATCTTTGGAGATGCATTGTCATTAAAGGAAAAGTCACTGGCCTGGGAGTGCTGGCATCTGTCTTCTTATCTTTTCTGTATGCATTTCTTGCATAGCCTTGGGCAAATCACTTAATCAGATAGTAATAATGGGGCCCTGAGTAGCGTTTGCTCTGCAGCTCCTGCATACCAGATACTATGACGAGCACTTTATACATGTCATCTTATTAAATTCTCCCCACAACCCTATGAAGTGGGGATTACTTTTCATCCCATTTTACAGATTCAGAAGGTGAGGCTCACAGAAGTAAAGCAACCTTTCCAAGGTGACCAGCTAATGGGAAGCCAGCTGGGCTTCCAGAGTCCGCACACCTGACCATGATGCTGCATTCCTCTGTCTTTGTGTGATCTTTGTCAACCTCAGTCTCTTTTTGACAAACTGTCCTGTACTTCTCTACCTCATGGGCGTTTGGGAAGAAGAGATGAAATAAGATCTGGAAAATTACTTCGAGACAAAGCCTGGGGTAATAGCTGAGAGGACACAATCTTGGAGTTAGATGGACTTGGATTTGTGTCTCAGATCTGCCATATCCTAGCTCGGTGACCTTGGACATGTACTTTAACGTTTCTGAATCTACACCCTTAACTGTGAAAGGAGACCAGTACCTTCTACTTCACATCCTGTGGTGAGGTTTAAATGAAATAAAACACACAAAGCTCTTATTATGGTACCTGACACATAAAAATTCCCTACCAGCGGGTTATGATCATTATAGTCCCACTGTACAATACAGTGGGGAAAAAATTAGAAAAATGGAGAAAAGATTGAAGTTGTCAAGGATTTCATTTTACTTGGATCCACAATCAACACCCATGGAAGCAGCGGTCAAGAAATCAAATGATGCATTGCATTGGGCAAATCTGCTGCAAAAGACCTCTTTAAAGTATTGAAAAGCAAAGATGTCACCTTGAAGACTAAGTTGTGTCTGACTCAAGCCATGGTATTTTCAGTCACATCATATGCATGTGAAAGCTGGACAATGAATAAGGAGGACTGAAGAAGAATTGATGCCTTTGAATTGGGGTGTTGGTGAAGAATATTCAGTATATCATGGACTTCCAAAAGAACGAACAAATCTGTCTTGGAAGAAGTACAGCCAGAATGCTTCGTAGACGCAAGGATGGTAAGACTACATCTTCCATACTTTGGACATGTTGTCAGGAGGGATCAGTCCCTGGAGAAGGGCATAATGCATGGTAAAGCAGACGGTCAGCAAAAAAGAGGAAGACCCTCAATGAGATGGATTGACACAGTGGCTGCAACAATGGGCTCGAGCATAGAAACTATCGTGGGCATGGCGTGGGACTGGGCAGTGTTTCGTTCTGTTGTACCTAGGGTTGCTACGAGTTGGAACCCACTCAATGGCACCTAACAGCAACAACAACATACATAACCTGTGGAGCATAACCTATATGGGATCCATAGATATGTGTTGACTAAGTAAATAAACAAGTGAATGAATGAGTGAGTGCCAGGTATTTGGATGTAGGAAGGTAATTCCCAACTTAGTACCTGATGGGGAGAATCTCATGGAATGAGGAACTTCAGAGAAGAAGGAGGATTCAGCTAAAGAAGCTTCAGCCAGGGCCTGCCGCTGTGGTCAGCTCCCTTCTCCTTGAGGGCAGGAGAGATGCCCAGTCCAACCGAGTCTCCCTGCTGCTTTCCCTGCCTCCTCACTTGCTCAGCCCTGCTGTCTAGTTAATGGGTCAGACTGAGGAAAATGGCTGTGTCTGCATCACAGCCCAGAGTGAGACCCAGTGCACGCAGCCATTCCCCCCACTGTGGAAACTCATCCAGAAGCCAGTGTGGACACTCATAAATCCAGATGCCCTCTTGGACAGCATTCCAGGCATTACCTTCTGTGGAATTCTTCCTGTTTGGCCTTGGAGAACTCTAGACTTCCCCCAGTGACATTCCGAGGAACAGTGCTGGAGAACAGTCAGGGGACCGTGTGTCTTGTTGGGGGATGGTGGCTTTCCTTCACTCAAGGGGCAGGGGGGTGAAGTGATGTGTGGGGCCTGCAGTCTGTCACCACCTCACAGGGGCAACAAAGGGCAGGGAGCTAATGGCCCGTGTTCCCTGGCTCTTTCCACTGGCACTGCCTTCCTCATCTTCAGAGCTTCCTTAAAAAGCCTTCTTTTGCTGCCTTTTGGCCTTTGAGCATCTGCAGTCCAGTGGTGTTCTTCTTAAAGAAGTTGAATGAGTGGAGCTTGCCCCTCCGTTTTGAGCAAATATAGACGCAGACACCTTGAAATCACGGAGGTGGATTTTGTTGTTACAGCAGCATAACTTTTCAAAATTCTTTATGCAGAAGGCCATTATAATCAGCCTGGAAGTCAGAAATCAGTAACGAAATTAAACATGCACAAGTTCTGGTGGCTCTGATTGGACTGAGTGGTTCAGAAAAGCACCCAAGAGCTGCTTGGATCTCCACATGTTTCAGAGCTACAGAGTCTGCAAATCCACCAAGATCATAACTGCTCAGATAAAGAGAGTGTTGCTTGAGGCTGTACCAGAAGGAAATGGACATTTTTCTTGGGGTGCTGAGAAGGAGCAAAATGTTCTCTGTATTAAGCTGGTAATGGAAGACATCTGATCTGATCCTTAGTCCCACTTGGAGGTGGCTCGTGTTATCTACATTTTGTGGGTAGGTCCCGCAGCTCAGGGAGGTGGAAGAGCTGGCCCTTACCTGCTGCCACATGGTAGGGCTGGGACTCAGACTCAGCCTTTTTTGACTCTCAAGCCTGTGCCCTTTCTCTATAGCACGTGCCTCCTATGTGGGCTGATCCCACTGAGCACGGGCTGGAGTTGCATCTGTAGGACCCACTGCAGGACCAGAGGATGTGGTCATTCTCGCCGTTTCTTTTTCCCAGACTTGTTCTCAGGTGGGGTTGCATGACATGTCTCCTCTGGCAGCGAAGACCAGCTTTGTGGGCTGTTGGGCCCCCGCAGGGCTAGGAACAACTCCCCAACTTCCAGTTTGAGCTGAGCAACTCGAACCGTCCCTAAGAGAGTGTGGCAGAGTTGACTGATGGGGCCCTGGCTGGCAGGGGAGAGGCGGTTGTGTTGGGCAGCCCTTCCCACTGTTCTTGGCCTGGAAGGTGGAGCTGGCAGGGAAAGGGATAACTTTACCAGGAATTCAGTCACAGCTCAGACAGGAGGACTTGACTCTTCTGCAGAGACCAAGGAGCATTTTCCTATTGTGTTTTTCCCCAGAGGTCAAACCACAGTTGATGTGTTTTTCTTAGGTCCCTAAGTGTGGTGGGTGTGTGCATCAGCCGCGTAATGATTCGACTTGTTTTCCTGAGACTTTGGTGGCTTGCATGTTGCTATGTTGCTGAGCAGGTTTTAAGCGGAGCTTCCAGACTAAGACAGACTAGGAAGAAAGACCTGGCAATGCACTGCTGAAAATCAGCCAGTGAAAACCCTATGGATTGCCACGGTCCCATCCATAACCAATCCTGGGGATGGCACAGGACCGGGCAGCATTTCTTTCCATTGGCCATGGGGTCACCATGAGTTGGGGGCCGACAACAGTTAACAACAGATTTCTATGGCAATAAACCATGCACAGCTGAAAAGAGATCTTACAAGAAGAACACAGGTTGTGGAATTGAGTTCTGCCCTGCTGCTCACTAGCTCAATCTCCCTGGGCCTTGGTTTGCTCGTTGATAAAAGAGAACTAATAACAGTCACAGGGCTTTGGGGAGGATTCAGCGATGTAATGTGTGAGGAGCTTAGCACAATGCGTGGCACATCAGAAGCCTTAGTTCCCCGGCTACTCTCTCAGTCATACTGCCCTGCTTCCTGATTAGTGAAGAGCAAGAGAGACTTCTGGAATTATTGTCACTGTGACCCCATGATGAGTTCATAAAATTAAGGCAGTGTATGTCATGCGCATTTAATGTGATAGAAGAACAATGGCAAGCAAAAGCATTTATTATGTTCCCGGGGAGGTAGATTTTCTTTTTTTGGTTGCTTTCTTTCCCAAATTCCCCTGATCTTGTCCCTTGCACAGTCAAGGTGGGCAATTGTGGCGTTCAGGTTTGCTCCTGCTGTATCATTGTACCGTAATTTGCAAAGCAAGGTGAAAGTCAGAAGAACAGGAGCAGGCGCGAGGCCTTTTGTACCTGTGCCATCCATATCCCTTTTTCATTGTGCTTTGTTGAGGCAGGGGCAGAGGCAGAAAAATATTGTAAAAAGAACAATACGTGTGGGAAGCAATAAATCCCTTGGATGCCAGTTGTCTTTGGCCTCGGGTCATAACATACAGCTTTGCTCTTAGCCTCCTGCCAGTTTCTATTATCAGTGAAATTTCTGTTAACGTAATATGATCGTATCATGTGCCAGCAGTTCAATGGGCGTAGATTTTGCACCACTGACATAGATGGTAGTCATTTGGCTTCTGGGATGGTAATGCTGAAGTTTGAACATTCTTTCTTCTTGGCTTTGGCCTGGGTCCTGACATAAGGCTATATTTTTGCACACTGGTGCACAGAGTGTGCTTTGAGAGAATCACTATCAGGCAACCTATGAAGGGTGTGTGTGTATGTGTGTTTGTGTGTGTCTGCGTGTGTGGTGTGTATGTGTGCATGCGTGTGTGTGTGTGTGTGTGTGTGTGTGTGTGGTGTGCTAATCTACATGGACTGTTTTCCTTTATTAATAAAAATGAGTAACTAATTTAAAATCCCAGCCCTTGGCCAAACTGCAGTATTTCAGAACATCAGGAGCATCTGGTCACCCTGAAATGAGATGTAATCCTCTCAGGAGAGGGCTCAAAGTTCGCTCATCTATTGAAAAAAGGCAAGGATACACATTTCCCAGGAACAGGATTTTTAGAATTAGGGAGCCATAGCTGGATTTTCTACTTGAACAGCAAGGTTTTCAGATTTTTGCATGAAACAAATGCATTATGAATGATGGGAAAACTATACGGACTTAGAAGGAAATCAGAGGATTGTTGGTTTTTAAAATCTTCTTTTAAGAGGTATGGCTGGTCTTGGGAAGGCAGAATTGGGTAGAGTTGAGAGTTCCAGACTTAGAGTCAGGCCCGTCCAGGTTTGAATCCAGACACTACCACGGACTAGTCATGTAACCCTGACAAATCAGGTGCCGAACCTCAGCCTTCTCATCTATCAAAGGGGCAGGTTAGTACTGACTTCTCGGGTGCAGTTGAGAGGCCCAAACGAGGAGATGCACACACAATGCTCAGCAGTGAGTGGCTCACAGGAAGTGCTTAGGAAAGATGGGCTGTTGTTGTCGTTGTTACTCCTGAGGGATTGCTGCCACGTACTGGGAAGTGTTGGCCGCTGAATATCAGGCCGTCTGGAGCCCTTGCTTGGAGACCTCCAGCAAAGCTGCCCACCACTGAGCCCCACAAGGACTTCGTAGAAAGTAGTAATAAAAACAGTAGCAGGGGCTTTATTTGTATTATTTCATTTAACGCTATCAAAACCACCCCTGAGGCTGGTTCTATCATTCCCATTTTAGAATTGCAGAAACCAAGACAGAGAATGTAACCCTGAAGACTTTGAAGTTGGGTCATGTGAATCTCAGTTTAGAGGCCTGGAGTGGATGGGGCCAGACGAAGGACATTTGGGTATTAGAGCTCAGCTGCTAACAAAAGGGTCAGCAGTTTGAATCCATTAGCCACTCCTTGGAAACTCTGTGAGGCAGTTCTACTCTACCCTGTAGGGTCGCTGTGAGTTCGAATCGACTTGGTGGCAATGGGTTTGGTTTTTTGGTCTCGGCACAGTGTTTGGTCACTTGTGCGGTTGGTGGAAACTTCATCCCTGCCCTAGTTTCTGCAACAGGTCTAGGTGTTGTCTGGATGCATTGTCGTTTGCTTTTGTAATATGGAATTAAAAAGGCATGAGAGCTGAACTCAAGGAGGGCCCAGTAAACCCTCTAACTTTCTGTACTTCTCTCTTCTATTATAATAAACTGATGCTGCTTGTCTTTTGATTTCCTTTGAGGGGCAGCCCTCCGTTCATCAGACCTGAACTTAAGAAGCCTTTCAGAGAGTCTGATTGAATTTGGTGAAGTTTTGCTTTATATATCCCCCACTATGGTAATGGATGATAGTGTTGAAGAATCAGCTTAGGCTCTGGAACCAGACGGATCTGGCTTTGAGTTCCAGCTTGGCCTTTCTTAGCTTGGCTTCCGGCCTTCAGGTTCCTTATCTGCAAAATGGGATCACGGGGAAGATTAGGTGTGTAGGCATGTAACAGTCAGCATAGAGCTGGCTACCCAGGAATTGCCTGGTAGTGTTGACACCTCTGTTTTTGTTATTCCCATTCTTTGGTCATCTTCCTGGATGTTTGTTTCTGCTTGTTTTTTTCCCTGTCTATGAAGCCACAGTTTTGTTTTTCTGCATCTGATTGATGGCTAGCTTGAAGGCCTCAGCCCTTGGACCCACTAGGGTCAGGTTTATTTTGCCTGAAACGAGTCCAGCAGGCCCGTCTGTGCCCCTGACAGGTCTGGGGATGTGAGATATCCTGAGGACCCCTTATCTCCTTCAGGACGGGTGAGAGGAGACTGGCAAGCTAGACCTTAAATTCCCCAGACCAGGCTTACTTTTCTGATCGGGAGAGGGTCCCCCTGTGGCACTTAGCACGGAGCTGTCTGTGGGGTGGGCATCAGTGGTTGTTTGTGGAATAATGAATTAGTAAATGAACAGATAAAGAAGGAGTGATGAGCTGAGCCTTGCCCTTGACACTGTGGTGATGGAGAGAATGCTGTTGATAACAGGCGAAGCACCAGGTCCTTCACATCCCTTACACTGTTTATTCTCAGCACCGGCTTTTATGAACCCCCATGTCAGGCGTGGATGCCTCAGAAAGTGGGGCTTGCCTTCAAGCTCCAGAAGTCCAGCCCTGAGCCCTGCAGACGGTGCCCTCACCCACAACCCCTCAGTGTCAGCAGGGACTGCCAGACAGCCGAGCCAGCTGGTCCTCACTTCTCCCAGCCTGGCACCCCCTCCCTGTCCCTGGGAGTATCTCAGCCCATCTTGGTCAGCCCCCTGAAACACAGCCGAGTCTCCCCTAGAGGCATCCCAGCTGGGCTGAGCTGAGCGGTCCCGGGCACCTCTGCAGTGCCAAGCTGAGCAGCTGTGATGGGAGCACCGCAGTGCCTGGCGGGAGCATTGCAGTGCTGGGCGGGAGCACGAGGAGCGCCAAGCGAGACTGATGGGGCTGCCACAGCTGCCACCATCAACCTGGGGGAGGCAACTCGGCAAAGGCAATTAGGAAGCTGCTGCGGCTAATTCCATAAAGTGCTCGAGTGCCACATTCCCAATGACATTAGGGAGGAATGTGAATTTTAATTTCCATCCCCTTCACCTTCATGTGGGGTCATTACCTGACCTCTGAGGACAAGCCGGCATCAACGTGTGTGCATGTTTGCTGAGCGTGAGTTCACCTTCTCAGTGTGGGGCTTCCTTCTGTCAGCCTGTCAATCTGTCTGTCTCGCTGTGACTGGATTGCTGAGTCTGTGCATTGTGGGCAGTTGGAGGTTGCTTCTCCTCTGCCCACTGCACATACAGGTGGCATCCACAGAGCAGTGCTGCCCACATTGGGGCGACGTCACATGGACACGGTGCATGGGCTGTGTCAGGCACCTTCCCGCGGCAGGGGATCCTTGGCAGAGGCCATGAAGCAAGTTTGCGTTGTTTTTGTTTGCACTGGTGTCCTGCAGGTGCAGCTGACCCCTTCTCCTCCCAGGCGCAGCCGGTGGAGGCACTCAGAGTCTGCCTCGAGTACAGCCCCTGTGAGATGAGGGGGAGCAGCTGGCTGGGAAGCGGGAATTAAATTGTATGGATTTAATAGGGGGCAGTTTTGCTGCAAAATGTTTAGCTCCACCTCTGCTTCTCCCAAATACCAGGACCTGACACAGGATTGCACGGCTGAGTGGCACATCCAACTCCTCCATTCTATGGCAGCCGTGAAGCTTTCTGCTCAGTGCGGCGCCCCATGTCATAGCACACCTGCAATTTCCTGTGTGACCCTGCATCTGATGCCCACTTGCCACCTTCCAGCCTGACCTACTTGCTTAACAAGGGAATGAGCGGACTTAGGGGCTAGGGGAGATCTTGGGAATCAGCCCCTCCAACTGTGGGTGTGCAGGCTAGGTGATGTGTCCTGGGTCTCACAGTGAACCGGGACAGGGCCAGCCTGGAACACTGGTCATCCTGACTCCATTCCTGGGCCCTTGCTACCAGGCGATGCAGGCTCTGGGGCCAAAGAGGGAAGAACGGACCCCACATCCCACAGTGGGCTTCTTGGAGGCAGCCCCTAGTCCATGTCCCATCTGTTCTCAACCCCATGTGCATCCAAACTCCCCGCTAACTCCCCAGAGAACTTACCCTGTCTTCTCTTGCAAAAGGACCTGTTTACTACCTTTCTTCAAATTAAATTTCATTTAAGCCTGAATTTCATCTAAAGAAAATGTTCCCCCAAAGTATCTCTTTTTAACACCCAAAATATTTTGTCCTAATTTGTCTCAGGGAATGTTCCCCTTCTTAACACTATCTACAGAGGCTAGGTGAATTGAGTTGGAGACAGAACAATTAGTCAGGCGTTTATTCACTTCTGATAACCCATCTGGAAACCTGAGGCCACAAACCTCGTTTGAGTAGAAGTTCAAGTGATCAGATGCTTCATTCTTGGGTAGAACATCATGGTTTGGGAACATCTTTAGCTATCTTAATACACTTACAAGAACACATTTGCTTTTAGCCAAATGCTGGAAATGTTTTCTTCCTTCCCTCCCTCCCTTCCTGCTTCAACAAACATCCATTGAATACTCAATGAGGCGTGCAGAGCTGGGTTGGGTGCCAAAATCCCTTCGCTGCTGTGGCCACCTTTCACATCCCCACCCTGACTGCTTTAGCCACAACAGTACTCCTGTTCCCCAGCCACTCCAGGCTGTGTCAGGCCTCTGTGCCTTGGCCCATGCCATTCCCTATGATAACAGAGGTGACCCTGCTGTCCTTGTCTGGCTGCTGGACCCCGACTTAGCATGCAGAAATATCACCCAGGGAGCTTGTTTAAATGCATAGTTCCAGGCTGTCACTCCAAGAGATTCTGACTGAGTTAGTAGGGCCCAGGGCCCAGGAATCTGCATTATAGCAAATGTTGGTGGTCTGGGGACCATGCTCTGAGAAATGATTCTTAGAAGGCTCCTAGGTTCCCCTAAGGAGACCCTCTCTCCCTCCCCCACTTCAGGGCTCTGCATATCCTCCTTCCATGGTGGGCTTGCTCACACACCTGCGTGCCCACACGGAGTCCCGGCTGTTCTGGGCTGGAGGCTGTGGCTACTTCACCTGTGATCCAGCCTGAAGCGCTGCACCAAGTCCAGCCTTCGCCAGTGTGGCTGTCTTGAATGCAGGTTTTCTCTGCTCTAGCAATACGGGCTGGGGAGCAAGTCAGACATTTTATCTTTTAAGTCAGAAGGTACCCAGGTGCACTTCTGATGGTTGAGACAGTGTATTTAGAAATCACTGAGCAGAGTTGAAGTGGCCATTCTCCAATTTGTGAGATGGAGAGAAATTTGTTGACCTGTCACCAACGGCGTTTCTTCTTACCGTATAGGTTACTGGGACCTGTGGTTTACCAGCCCTTTAACAGAAAATTGTTTGGTGAACATCAGCTTGAAAGATGCCATTTGCTTCCCATAAAACGCTGCTTCTAATCTCCCAGGTACAAGGATTGCTCCCCCAGGGGGGATGTTGGGCACAAAATGGCATTTTCTCTAAGTCAGTGGCTTTCAAACTTTTGTGACTGTGGCCCACAGTAAGAAACAACGTTTTTCATTGTAACCCATTATACACAACCTCACGTGTGAAACACAATTTTCATGTAACATTACTTCACCTTCTTATCTGCAGCGCAATCTGGTATTTTCTATTCTGTTCTGTTCTTTTTAGAAGACTGGCTGTGACCAGTAAATTGATTTCACAACCTAATAAATGTGTTTAAAAAATAGTGCTCTAAATGATACCGGGGAAAATTACAGACTAGTTCAATTTTATCCTGGGAAGTGCAGCATTGATCTTTGAGACTAAAGCTGTGTTTTCCCCAGTAATAGTGATAGATGCTGATAGGTAACATTTATCAGCCAGTCATGGTGCTAAGCTCTCTGCATAAATTTCATTTCACCTTCTGAACAGTCCCATGAGATGGTTACTGTGATAGCCCCTTCTTGTAGATGAGGAAATTAAGGTTCAGGAAGTGACTTGCCCAAGATCACAACAGCTAATAAGTGGTGGTGTTGGTTCTTGATCATGAAGCCTCTTCGTGTTGCTGGCAGCCACCTGAGTGTTACCACTGGGCTCTGCACTGTGGGAGACCCAGGTAGAGGCAACCAGAATATGGGAGTGGCACATGAGGAGCAATGGGGAGGAAATGTGAGCGAAAGGGAAGAGAAGGCTGGGAAGGTTGGGTGAGACTTGCTCTGAAGAACATCTGATATTTTGCTTAGCACTTACAGAATTTACAAAGTGATTTTTCATCCATGTTGTATTGGTCACTGCCTCCTTAGAGCATCCACTGCATCTGCTATTTGTCAGTATACCTCTGGGCAATTATTTGGTTTCATATTGCCTTGTCTGAGCAGGGGTCATCTTTCTGTGGCCAGGAATGGTGTCTTGTCCTTCTTTGCATGGCCAGAGGTGATGCTTCTAGAGTGTTTGGTGAATGAGTGAGTGCACAGAAGGATCCTTTCATTTAATCCTCGCAAGAAGCTCATGGACAGTGTTATATCTCATTTTGCATTTGAAGAAACTGGGCCCAAGGTCAGAAGATAGTGATGGAGGAGCCAGGTGGAGAACCACTACCCCCAGATGCAAACGTGACTGTTTTGTTTGAGTTTGTTTGTTTTCTGAAGGTTGACTTGGTTATCCCATTCCTCCCAAGAGTTTATCTTCTTGCCATCTGGATCTGCATTTCCTGAGTTGGTTCCCCTTGCTTTTGGTTGTTTGGTCATGATGTGGCTGGACCAGAGTCTCAGGGCTAGAGAGGGCAGGGCTCTGGGCTGGATGTCTATGGGTCTAGGTTCTGGCTTTGACTGTGACACTGATGAGCTCGGGAACCTGGGGCAGCTCACTGCTTCTCCCTGGGCCTGCATTTGATGGGGTGTGAAGGTCTCTCCATGCTGAGATCAGCATGGTTCCAGAGGGTGGCAGATCAACCTCACTTCCAGTCTGCTCCACCAGGAGATGGGAGGCACTTGTCTCCAGCTTTTTCTTCTTTCTTTTTGTCCCAGTGTCCATCCATTCTACCAACATCTGCTTTCTTCACCAGGCATCTGCTGGAATAGAGGGAGGTATGGAGATGCTACTGGCCCTGGCTCAAGGTGCTTGGAATCTAGAAGGGGCAGCAGACTCAGACCAATGTAAACTCTGTACATGACAAGGAAGACTTAGCCGAGTGGCAGAGAGAAGATAAAGTAGTACTAATGTTAGAGGGTGGGGCCCTGGTGTCACAATGGTTAAGAGCTACGGCCACTAACCAAAAGACCAGGAGTTCAAATCCACCAGCTGTTCCTTGGGAACCCTTTGGAGCAGTTGTACTCTGTCCTGTAGGGTCATTATGAGTTGAAAGCGACTTGATGGCAACAAGTTACTGTTGGAGGAGGCAGAAGTGACATGCCATGTTGGTAAATTCTTCTCTACATTATTGCTAACATTTTCTCCCAGGAACCCTTGTACTACAGACTTGCTCTTAGAGCTATGTGTGGGAATAGAGTCATCTTTGAATGTAAAAGGCAAAAATAGAAGGGCTAAAACATTTGATATATGATGAAGCTCTGTGATATTTTAGATGTGAGTAAACTGATATTTATATAACCTGGTATGTTCATTTCCCCTGATCCACCTCCCTTGAATGTTGACTTAATAACATGCCTGACTAAATGACGTTAATTGCTTTAAACTGCCAAATTAAAAAAAAAAAGAAAGAAAGAAAAGCTAGCATCACCAAGTGGGCCGTGTTCACCACCGAGGCTGGTGCCAGGGAAGAAGAGCTGTGGGCTCTTTGGGTAGGGCAGGCTGAGGTATGACCCGAGCAGCTCAGGGACAGAGACATGCAATCTGAGGAACACTGGCTACTTGGGCCAGACATCAGCAGTGGAGCAGAGAGGTTAAGTTCATGGGCCTGGAAGTTAGCTGTGAGTTCAAATCCTGAGCCTGGAACTCAGCCGTGGGTTCGAATCCTGAGCCTGAATGTCAGCCATAGATTCAAATCCTGGGCCCAGAAGTTGGGCTGTGGGTTCAAATCCTGGCTCCACTTGTGGATAATATGACCTTGAGCAGTTACTTGGCTTCTGTCTTTCCCATTCACCTCCTCTTGAGATTATCTCTAGCTCATTGGCCTTGTTATGAAGGTTAAATCATAGATCATAAAAATGAAATGCTTAGCTCAGTGTCTGGCATGCATAGGAATTCAGTGAATGACGGCAACCATTGTTTTAGTTCTTACCCTCTCTGAGTTGTACAGCCACCCTTCGAGGTCAGTGGTATCCCCCATCCAGAAAATGTTGGCTCCCCAGAGCAAGGGCTTTGTCTGGCTTGTCCGTTGCTGTAGGCTCGGCTCCCCTAACAGTCCCCATCAGTAAATATGCGTGTAATAAATGAATGAATGAGTGTGGGAATGAATGCGTTTTACAGGCTGAGAAAACTGAGGCTCAGGATTGCCAACCACATTGTAGGGACAGAGCAGAGGTTCATGCAGGGTCTGCCTTGTGTTCAGCCACAACCATCAACTCTGGGGGCCCACTGGCTCCTCTTCTTATTGCTACCTAAATACCCAGGAGAAATAAACGTCTCCTGGTGAAGCATGTGTGTGTGCGCAGGCACACGTGCGCTTCCCAGAGTGGTATCTGGAGAAGACTTGTCATATTAGATGTCACCTCATGGTAGTTTAGGAATGAATTATTTGATCAGTTCTCATCCTGTGGTAAAGCGACATACTGGTAACTCATCTCTGTTTGGAGAAAGTAAAACTCTTATATTCTGAATTAACTGCAAAGCCCCACTGTTGTCACTGGGTGCCGTGCCACTGAGTGGAACTCGACTCATAGCGACCCCATGTGACAGAGGAGAACTGCCCCATAGGATTTTCTAGGCTATAATCTTAACGGGAGTAAATCTCCAGGTTTTTTTCTCCTGCAGAGCCGCTGGTAAGTTCAAACCACTGATCTTTTCGGTTAGCATCTGAGTGCTTAACCATTGTGTAACCAGGCCTCCTTTAAAGCCCTCCTAGGGTGCTGGAATAGCCCATATCCATCAAGGCCTGATTCAGGGTTCTTTCTCTGGGGCATGGTAGGGAAAGCCGTTCCCACTGAGCTACATGTGTTTGTATCATCTTTGTGTTGTGTACTGCAACGGTGATTTAAACCTCCCACCCTCTACCTCCCTCCACCACAAAAAACTTCCTCCTTCCATTGCAGTGGGCTGTGATGCTTCACTGTTTATCGTTTTTCTCAGATCTGTTTTTGGGGTAAGACATTTGGGAAGGAGAGGCAGAGGGGCTCAAGTGTGATGAGTCCTACTTTTTGTTCGTTTTAAAAAAGTCCTTGAATTCAGCCCTTGAATAGTGCAGTATAAATTTGAGAGATGATGGCTATTAATACTTTGCTTCTCGTGTAGCAGCTTTTAGTCCAGGATGTCAAAATACATCAATAATAAATTCTTTCTCCGTTTCATGGGTTGGGAGGGCATCACTAGAGAGAACACCACTGCCTCGGACCCTGGCTGGTACCGAGCAGAAGCCCAGGGAAATAGTCGGAATTGATGATTTCTTTCTGCCTTCGTTTCATGTTTCATTCATTCATTCATCCTTCAACAGACGTTTTTACGTGTTGCTGCTCTTTCCAAGGGAGTTCCTGGGTGACGCATATGGTTAAGCGCTCGACTACTAGCCTAAAAGCTGACGGTTTGAGCCCATCCAGAGGTACCTTGGAAAACAGGCCTTGTGATCTGCTTCTAAAAAGTCATAGCCTTGAAAACCTGTCAAGCAGTTCTACTCTGCACACATGGGATCCCTATGAGTTGGAATAGACTCGACAGCAGGTAACATCAACACAATGACAACTCTGTCCCAGGCACTGTGCTGGCATGGGGGTATAGGGACAAGCATAGTAAGGCACAGTTGGTACCCTTGTGGAGATTACAGTCTAGTGTGGGAATCAGGCGTTTTCCAAAGGATAGACTGGTATATGGAAGTCTCCTTGCAGTAAGTGCTGGACCAGAGGACCTGCTCTGGTCAGGGGTCAGGGAGATTTTGCAAAGAGGATGAGTTTTCCTTGAGCCCTGAGGTGGAAGAAGGGACCCTGGACCTTCCCAATGCTTGCCTACACCCCTGGCCCAGTCTCATGCTTCAGCTCCTTGCCTGAGTTCTGGGGCCTAGGAATGCATCCTGTACTTTCTCACTTCTCAGTCTTTGCCTCTCTTGTTCCCACTGCCTCAGACTCCTCTCCCAGAACAGCTGCCTGTTGAATTCTCTCCAGTCTTCACAGCCTAGTTCTTTACTTCAGCGAACAGCTTTGGGCTCCTGTATGTGAGGGACTCAGGGCTGGGCCCTCAGTTGCTGCTACCTTCAGGAGGCCTTTTCTAATCTTCGTCCTCATTTGCCTTTTGTACCTGGCTTGTGGTCATTATACTTGACCTTGGTTTCTAATTACTGCTGGGCTATCCCTACACCCTTCCCTTCAGCCCACAAGCTCTTTGAGGCCCTTTGTCTTTCTCATCTTTGTTTTCCTTGTGTCTCTGTGGCCCAGAGCCTCCTGATGATGATGATGATGACACACTAATACTCACAGAGCCAGACGACATTCAAAACACCTGGTACATATTAACTCATTTACTCCGCTCAACAGCCCTGCAAGCAAGCTACTCTATTAGTCCTGTTTCACCGATGAAAAGACTAAGCCATCCGTTAACCCAGCCAGTTGCTGTTGAGTCAAATCCAACTCATGGCAACCCCATGTGTGTCAGGGTAGGACTGTGCTCCATAGGGTTTTCATTGGCTGGTTTTTCAGAAGTAGATCACAAGGCCTTTCTTTTGCGGTACCTCTGAGTGGATTTGAACTCACAACCTTTTGGTTAGCAGTCGAGTTCATTAATCGTTTGCACCACTCAGGGATTCCAAAATTGAAGCACAGAGAAGGTTAATTAATGTTCCTGAGATCACTTGGCAAGTGATAGAGCTGGGATTCCACTTTAGGCGTTTTGACTGCATTGTCTGTGCCTGTAACCACTACACATATGTCCTTCCCAGCATGGCCTGCCCTTGTGGAGTTGTACATGTGAAAATGATTGTGCCAGTTAGTGACAGGTACACGGTGTCCGCCCTCACAGTGTGCACAGGTACAACCCTGGCTATTAAAGGATGACTAGCTAGTGGTGTTCTTCCAGGTACTATGAGAGGCAGAGGCAGGACTAGATTTCTGTGTTCCAGAATTCATTCCCAGCACAGCAGGTGGTAGGTAGCAAGGTTGACACATACGTGTATAAATATATTGCATATATGAATATTTATTTTACATAAATTGTGTCATATTGTGCTAGCTGTTTTATGATGGCAAGATATTTTAGATTCTTACAGAAGATTCAGGCTAGTTAGGGACCATGGAAAATAATTCTTTTCTCTATGGAAAAGAAAACTCATCTTTGTTTTTCAAAAGATTGGAAAGTACCAAATGGTACAAAAGAAAAGAATTATTCCTAATGCTATGATGGAAGAATAACCACGGTAAAATTTTGCAGCATTTTCTTTCAGGTAGACTGAAATTCCAATCATATTGTAGATAGAAAGTTATTTTGCTTTCTCCCCTAACTTCATCTCATGAACATGTTCTTTTATCATTAAATATTCTTCAAAATGATCTGGTTTCTGAGTACAAAACATTTTATTGCTTGGATGTGAGTAAGTCATGTCACCTTTCTCCCAATATTAGGCTCGGAAATTATTTCCCGGCTTTTCTATAATGTAAACAATGCTTTGCTGAACATCTTCTCTGTCTTTGTCAGTTTCATTCCTTATTATGTCCCTCAGAGTGATCTTAGAAGTGGAGCCACCGTGCCAAAGGGTTGAAATTGATTAGATCTCTTGATTCTTCCTTCCGTGTGTGTGTGTGTGTGTGTGTGTGTGTGTGTGTGTGTGCGCGCGCGCGCGCGCGCATATGTGTGTGTGTGTGCATATATGCACTGGTCCTTTGTTTTTCCTGTAGCATCCAGCTCTGAACCAGACAGGACTGGTTGGACTAAGTGACCTTTACTCTTCGTTACATGTGCAAGAAAATCTACATGGCACTTCAAACAAAGCTTTGGAGTCAGGCATACCTGGGTTCAAATCCTTGCTCTGCCACTAGCCAGCTGTGTGGACTTGAGGAAGTTAATCAACTTCTCTGAACTTTAGTGATCTAAGGGATAAATAATATTCTTACTGGAGTTATTATGAGGATTAAGTGAAATAATATATGTTAGGTGTTTAGCACAGAAATGAATATATAGTAAGGGCTCAATACTGGCAAATGTTGTATTTATTACTTTTACTACTATTCCAACCATCAGGCTTTAAAACTATAGGAATTTGATTCATTTTAAAAACTATTCTTATTCCTACAAACAGACCTTTAAAATATTCTAGACATTGGTTGTGGGTTTGTTTTAGCTACTGTATGTGTGGTTCTGGGAGAGGTGTTGCGGTGTTAAACTTCACCTTAAATATCTGCTTATAGGAGATTTTGAGAGTTTGGATTGGTGCCTGCACTAAAAGACGGGCTTTACAAAGATAGACCATGATCTGAGTGTTAGCTGGATCCTTAATCTCCCAAATGCAGTCATTTTAGCAGTCAAATAAATTAAGGGTAACAGTAATAATAGGCATTAACAACGACTAATTGAAATGAGGTAAGTTGCCAATTAGGTAGCAGTATCTAAACCCCAGAATAAATGGAGATATTTGCAGACACAAACTTGCACTGTGTACAATGTCAGGGGCCAGGACATTGCATTTTCATAATGAAAGCACCCTGGATGTTTGTCCACAGACTTCTGGAGCCTGGATGCCAAAATAGAAGCCCCTTAATGCTAGCTTGAAAACAGGGGCTCTGGAAACCATAAATGAGGCATTGGTGGTTCTGTGTAGAATTCTTGCCTTCCATGCAGGAGACCCGGGTTCGATTCCCAACCAGTCCACCTCATGCGTAGCCACCACCCGTCTGTCAGTGGAGGCTTGTGTGTTGCTATGATGTGGAACAGGTTTCAGCAGAGCTTCCAGACTTAAATGGACTAGGAAGAAAGGCCTGGTGATCTGCTTCCGAAAATCAGCCAATGTAAACCCTATGGATCACAGCAATCCCATGGCCAACTGGTCATGGGGATGGCGCAGGACTAGGCAGTATTTTGTTCTCTTGTGGATGAAGTTGCCATGAGCCAGGCAGCTAAGAACAGCAACAACGGACAGTATAAATAATTGTTTTTTTTCTTTTAGGGAAATGTCCCACTCAGCTACTTAATATCATCAGAACATTTAAGAAATAAGGGCAGTGATTCCAGTGCTTTCTGAATTCCGGGGTGGTCATAAACACCAGAGCCTAGTTCTTCCACTGAATCTCTCCATGTCCCAGGCTCCGGGCTCGGAGGCAAGACTTCTCCATATCCCCTCCACCCAGTGCAGGGCTCGACATCTAGCCCCACTGCCTGGGGTTGATTGAGTGAAACAGACCGACAGTTACTTTTCAACACAAAGACCCAACTCCTATCTGCTTTCAGTATGGAAGACTCTCTGCCTTTATCTTTTGAGTATTGCCTCATCATTTCCTCTGTTTTCTCCTTCTGGATAGACGTTGGAGCTTCTCATTTTGACCTTCTTTCTCTTACTATCTCTTTTATATTTTCTCTTTATCTTTTTGCTACTGGATTTTGGGTAATTTCATCAATTTATCTTCCTTTTCACACATTCTCTCTTTGGCTCTGTCTAATCTCACTATTTAACTTGTTGCTATGTGTATATATATATATATCTCTATATATGTTATTGTGCTTTAAGTGGAAGTTTACAGTTGAAGTTAGTCTCTCATACAAAAATTTATACATACATTATGTCACCCAGGTTGCTCTCCCTGTACTGTGACAGCACACTTCTCCTTTCCACCCCGGATTTTCTGTGTCCATTCAGTGAGGTCCTGTCCCTTTCTGCCTTCTCCTCTCACCTCTGGATGGGAGGTGCCCATTTAGTCTCATGTATCTACTTGAGCTAAGCACACTCTTCACAAGTATCATTTTATGTCTTACAGTCCAGTCTAACCTTTGTCTGAAGAGTTGGCTTCGGGAATGCTTTTAGTTTTGGGCTAACAGAGAGTCCAGGGGCCATGTCTTCTGGGGCCCCTCCAGTCTCAGTCAAACCGTTAAGTCTGGTCTTTTACTAGAATTTGAGTTCTGCACCCCACTTTTCTCCTGCTTCGTCAGGGACTCTGTTGTGTTCCCTGTCAGGGCGGTCATTGGTGGTAGCTGGGCACTATCTAGTTCTTCTGGACTCAGGATGGTAGAGTCTCTGGTTTATGTGGCCCTTTTGTCTCTTGGGCTAATATTTTCCTTGTGTGTTTGGTGTTCTTCATTCTCCTTTGCTCTAGATGAGTTGGGATCAATTGATGCATCTTAGATGGCCACTCACTAGCTTTTAAAACCCTAGACACCGCTCACCAAAGTAGGATGCAGAACATTTTCTTAATAAGCTTTGTTATGCCAGTGGCCCTAGATGTGCCCTAAAAGCATGGTCCCCAGACCCCGGCCCCTGTTACTCTGTCCCTCGAAGTGTTTGGTTATATTCAGGAAACTTCTTAGCTTTCAGTTTAGTCCAGTTGTGCTGACTTTCCCTGTAGTGTGTGTTGTCCTTCTCTTCACCTAAGATAATACTAGTTAGTGAATAGCCGTCTCCCTCCCTCACTACCCTGGTAACCATCAAAAAATGTTTTGTTCTGTATTTAAACCTTTTCTTGAGTTCTTATAATAGTTGTCTTATACAATATTTGTCCTTTTGTGACTGACTAATTTCACTCAGCATAATGCCTTCCAGATTCATCCATGTTATGAGATTTTTCACAGATTCATTTCTGTTCTTTATTGTTGCATAGTATTCCATTGCTGAATATACCATAATTTGTGCATCCATTTATCTGTTGATGGGCACCTAGGTTGTTTCCATCTTTTTGCTATTATGAACAGTGTTACAGTGAATGTGAGGGTGCATATATCTATTCATGTGACAGCTTTTATTTCTCTAGGATATATTCTAAGGAATGGGACTGCTGTATCTTACAGTACTTCTATTTCTAGCTTTTTAAGGAAGTACCAAATTGATTTCCAAAGTGGTTGTACCATTTTGCATTGTCACCAACAGTGTATAAATGTTCCACTCTCTCCATAACCTCTCCAAAATTTATTGTTTTATCTTTTTTGGATTAATGCTGCCTTTGTTGGGGTGAGTTGGTATCTCATTGTAGTTTTGATTTGCGTTTCTCTAATGGCTAATGATCATGAGCATTTCCTCATGTATCTGGTAGCTGGCTGAATATCTTCCTTGGTGAAGTGCCTGTTCATATCCTTTGCCCATTTTTGAACTGGGTTATTTGTCTTTTTGTTGTTGAGGTTTTGCAGTATCTTGTAGATTTTAGAGATTAGACACTGATCAGATTTGTCATAGGCTAAATTTTTCCCAGTCTGTAGGTTGTCTTTTTGCTCGTTTGGTGAAGTCTTTTGCTGAGAATAAGTGTTTGATTTTTAGGAGCTCCGAGTTATCTAGTTTCTCTTCTGATGTTTGTGCATTGTTAGTAATGTTTAATATTCTGTTTATGCCATGTATTAGGACTCCTAGCATTGTCCCTATTTTTTCTTCCATGATCTTTATCATTTTAGATTTTGCATTTAGGTCTTTGATCCATTTTGAGTTACTTTTTGTGCATGGTGTGAGGTATGGGTCTTGTTTCATTTTTTTTGCAGATGGATATCCAGTTATGCCAGCACCATTTATTAGAGAGACTGTCTTCCCCACTGAACGAACTTTGGGCCTTTGTCGAATATCAGCTGCTCATTAGTGGATGAATTTACGTCTGGATTCTCAAGTCTGTTCCATTGCTTTATGTATCTGTTGTTGTACCAGTACCAGGCTGTTTTGACTACTGTGGCAGTATAATAGGTTCTAAAATCAGGTAGTGTGATGCCTCTCACTTTGTTCTTCTTCTTGAGAAAGCTTTACTTATTCAGGGCCTCTTCCCTTTCCATATGAAGTTGGTGATTTGTTTCTCCATCTCATTAAAAAATGTCGTTGGAATTTGGATCGGGATTGTATTTTATCTGTAGATCGCTTTGTGTAGAATAGACATTATAACAATGTTGAGTCTTCCTATCCATGAGCAGGGTACGTTTTTCCACTTATGCAGGTCTCTTTTGGTGTCTTGTAGTTTCCTTTGTATAGGTCTTTTACATCTCTGGTTAGATTTATTCCTAAGTATTTTATCTTATATTGTAAATGGTATTGATTTGGTGATTTCCTCTTGGAAGTTCTCTTTGTTGGTGTAGAGAAATCCAACTGATTTTTGTATGTTTATCTTGTATCCTGATACTCTGCTGAAATCTTCTATTAGTTTCAGTAGTTTACTTGTGGATTCCTTAGGGCTTTCTTTGCATAAGATCATATCATCTGCAAATAGAGATACTTTGACTTCTTCCGTACCAATTTGGATGCCCTTTATTTCTTTTCTAGCCTAATTGCTCTGGCTAGGACCTCCAGCACAACGTTGAATAAGAGTGATGATAAAGGGTATCCTTGTCTGGTTCCCATTCTCAAGGAGAATGCTTTCAAAATCTCTCCATTTAGGATGATGTTGGCTGTTGGCTTTGTATAGATTCCCTTAATTATGTTGTGGAATTTCCCTTCTATTCCTAATTTGCTGAAAGTTTTTATCATGGATGGAAGTTGGACTTTGTCAAATGCCTTTTCTGCTTCAATTGATAAGATAGTGTGGTTCTTGTCTTTTATTTTATTAATGTGATGGATTACATTGATTGTTTTTCTAATGTTGAACCATCCCTGCATACCTGGTATAAATCCCACTTGGTCATGGTGAATTATTTTTTTGATATGTTGCTGAATTTTATTGGCTAGAATTTTGTTGAGGATTTTTGCGTCAATGTTCATGAGGGATATTGGTCTGTAATTTTCTTTTTTTTGTGGTATCTTTACCTGGTTTTGGTATCAGGGTTATGCTGGCTTCATAGAATGAGTTTGGGAGTATTCCTTTCTTTTCCATACTCTGAAATACCTTTAGTAGTAGTGGTGTTAACTCTTCTCTGAAAGTTTGGTAGAATTTTCCAGTGAAACTGTCTAGACCAGGACTTTTTTTTGTTGGCAGTTTTTAAATTACCTTTTCAATCTCTTCTTTTGTTATAGGTTTATTTAGTTGTTCTAACTCTGTTTGTGTTAGTTTAGGTAGGTAGTGAGTTTCTAGAAATGTGTCCATTTCCTCTAGGTTTTCAAATTTGTTAGAGTACAGTTTTTCATAGTATTCTGTTATGATTCTTTTTATTTCAGTTGGGTCTGTTGTGATATCACCCATCTCATTTCTTATACGGATTATCTGCTTTCTCTCCTGTTTTTCTTTTGTCTGTTTGGCCAGTGGCTTATCAATTTTGTTGATCTTTTCAAAGAACCAGCTTTTGGCCTTGTTAACTCTCTCAATTGTTTTTCTATTCTCTGT
Source organism: Dugong dugon (assembly GCA_030035585.1). Taxonomy (NCBI): domain Eukaryota; kingdom Metazoa; phylum Chordata; class Mammalia; order Sirenia; family Dugongidae; genus Dugong; species Dugong dugon. The sequence continues at coordinate 13,339,869 of CM057481.1, read as the reverse complement.
TTCATTTAATTTTGCTCTAATTCTTATTATTTCATTTTTTCTGGTGCCCGAGGGCTTCTTTTGCTGCTGTCTTTCTGTTTGTTCTAGTTGTAGGGTTAATGTTTTAATTTTAGCCCTTTCTTCTTTTTGGATGTGTGTATTTATTGCCTAAAACTGACCTCTGAGCCCTGCTTTTGCTGTGTTTCAAAGGTTCTTGTAGGATGTCTTTTCATTCTCATTTGATTCTGTGGATTTCTTTATTCCATCCTTAATTTCTTCTGTAACCCAGTAGTTTTTGAGCAAGGTGTTGTTCAGTTTCCATGTGTTTGATTTTTTTTTTCCCTTGCTTTTTCTGTTATTGATTTCTAGTTCTACGGCTTTATAGTCAGAAAAGATGCTTTGTAATCTTTTGATGCTTTGGATTCTGTTAAGAATTTCTTTATGACCTAATACGTGGTCTATTCTGGAGAATGTTCCCTGTGCGTTGGAGAAGAAAGTATACTTGGCTGCTGTTGAGTGGAGTGTTCAGTATATGTCTATGATATCAAGTTGGTTGATTGTGGCATTTAGATCTGTGTCTTCATTGAGCTTCTTTCTGGATGTTCTGTCCTTCACTGAAAGTGGTGTGTTGAAGCCTCCTACTATTGTTGTGGAGCTGTCTGTCTATCTTTTCAGTGCTGTTGGAGTTTGTTTTATGTATTTTGAAGCCCTGTCATTGGGTGTGTAAATATTTATTGCGGTTATGTCCTCCTGGTGTATTGACCCTTTAATCATCATATAGTGTCCTTCCTTATCCTTTGTGGTGGATTTTATTTTAAAGTCTATTTTGTGAGAGATTAATATTGCCACTCCTACTCTTTTTTGATTGTTGTTTGCTTGATATATCTTTTACCATCCTTTGAGTTTTAGTTTGTTTGTGTCTTGAACTCTAAGATGTGTCTCTTGTGGGCAGCATATAGATGTATCATGTTTTTTTTAATCCATCCTGCCACTCTCTGTCTCTTTATTGGTGCATTTAGTCCATTTAAATTCAGCATAATTATTGATAGGTATGAGTTTAGTGCTGCCATTTTGATATCTTTTTTTTTTCTTCATTGTTGACAGTTTCTTTGTTCCACTTAATTTTCTGTGCTGAGTTGGTTTTCTTTATGTATTTTCTTTTCATCGCTGTTGATTTTGTATTTGCTGAGTCTTTATTTATTTTCTTGTTTTTTATTTTGATGTGCAGGATTGTTAGTTTCCTTTGTGGTTACCTTAATATTTACACCTGTTTTTCTAAGTTTAAACCAATCTTTTATTTCTTTATATCCCCTTGACTCTTCCTATGAAAAATCTATGACTACATTGTTTAGTCCCTCTTTTTTTGTTTTAGTGTTGTCATCTTTTACATATTGACATCTCTGTTTCCCTATTTTCAGTGTTTTAGCTTTGTCTTATTTTTGCAACTTCCCTATCTGGATTGCTATCTGGTTGCTCTGTCCTGTGTTCTAGTCTTGGGTTGTTATCTGATGTTACTAATTTTCTAAATGGAGGACTTCCTTCAGTATTTCTTGTAATTTTGGTTTGGTTTTTGCAAATTCCCTACACTTCTGTTTATCTGGAAATGCCCTAATTTTGCCATCATATTTGAAAGACAGTTTTGCTGGATATATAATCCTTGGCTGGCAATTTTTTTCCTCAAGGCTTTATATATGTCATCCCATTGCCTTCTTGCCTGCATGTTTCTGCTGAGTAGTCTGAGCTTATTCTTATTGACTGTCCTTTGTAGATGACTTTTCATTTATCCCTAGCCACTCTTAAAATTCTCTCTTTATCTTTAGTTTTGGCAAGTTTGTTTATAATATATCTTGGTGACTTTCTTTTTGCATCTAACTTGTGTGGGGTTCGATGAGTATCTTGGATAGATATCTTCTCATCTTTCATGATATCAGGGAATTTTTCTGCCAACAAATCTTCAACAATTCTCTCTGTATTTTCTGTTATCCACCCCCAGCCCCATCCTGGTGCTCCAATCCCTCGCAGGTTATTCCTCTTGATAGAGTCCCACATAATTCTTAGGTTTTCTTCATTTTTTAAAATTCTTTTATCTGATTTTTCCTCAAGTAAGTTGGTGTCAAGTACTTCTTCAATCTCACTAATTCTGACTTCCATTGCCTCAATTCTGCTCCTATTACTTTCTGTTGAGTTGTCTAATTCTGACATTTTATTGTTAATCTTCTGGATTCCTAATTGCTGTCTGTCTGTGGATTCTTGCAGCCTATTAAATTTGTCGTTAAGCTCTTCTCTAATCTTTTTAATTTTCTTTATTGTGTGTTCTGGGTTTTGCTTAATTTCCTTCATAATTTCTTGACGGGTTCTGTGTATTAATCTTTTGTATTCTGCCTGCAGTAGTTTCAAGAAATTTTCCTCCTCTGGAAAATTTCTAGATTCTTTATTTGGGATCTTGCTGAAGCCATCATGGATTGCCTCTTTACGTGATTTGATATTGACTGTTGTCTCCTAGCCATCAATAATTTATTATATTTATTTATTTTATGTTTGTTTACTGTGTCCTGGCTTCTTGTTTTGTTTTGTTTTGATATGCCCAAATAGTCTGCTCGTATGAGCTAGTATGATTATTGGCACCTTTGAAGCTCTAACATCCTTTCACCAGGTGATTAAATCTGTTACTAGGTATGTGAGCCCAGGAGTCTGTTTACTTTTCTTTATGGATTCAGCTCAGGTGTCCAGGTAGTTGGTCACCAAGTGTGTGGTACAAGCTCTCACCTAAAGCCCTAGATGGGCAGGGGTGATTGGAATGGGCACAGATATCTGGCTGCAGTAGGGGGTCACGTGCTGAGCAAGGCAGGGGGCTGACAACTGTCCCTGAGTATCTAGGAGGAAAGCATGTCCCTGTTCCCTAGAGCACATAGGTCGGTGGGTTTTGCAGTCGAGCTATGGGTACCCAGTGCTGTTGGCTGTACGGACTGGGAGGCACCCCTTATTCTTGGACCCCTGTTGTGGGTGGCTAGGTGGCATGAGTGTAGCCACCAGTCCTCAGGCCCCTGATGTGGATAGGTGAAGACCCTGCTTAATGGGCAGAGTGGTATCAAATGTCATGAACCTGCCACTCCCACATAAAGCTGATATAGTTGAAGTTAGGCTTCAGGTATATACCCTGTTGTACTGTGGTAATGAAGGCCTATGCTGTTGAAATGGGTTCACACAGGTCTATGCAGCGGTGAAAGGCATTCAAAATCCATGAATCCTTTATGCCTGTGCCTAGGCAAAGGAGCCGTGCCTACCCTAAGTTCCTGGCTTAGGGGAGCTGGCAGGTTATTTTCCCCTGTTTGTTATTTTGTTCCCTCTCCAAGGCTGGGAGGATGGCTCAGGGCATGTGATGGGTTCTGCTTCCAGCCCAGGGGAGACGGCAATTGCTGAAACCAGCCCAGGACGTGGTGCAGAGTAGGGAGGTGGCAGGTAAATGGGATAGAGGTTTTTCCCAAAGGGGGTATTTTTTGATCTGCGTGGTAGATTAGACACATGTACTTCCTTTTTGCCGATTGAGCACCACTTTTCACTGGTTTGGGAGGCTTGAGTAGACTCTCCGCCACTCAGTCTCTCCTGATGTGGAAAACGCATCCCGAATGCCACTGCTTGCTTGACTGTGTATACCAGCCAATCCAGACTGCAGGATGCCAGTTCCTGCTGGGTCAGGTCTAGCAACTCCTTGGTGCTTCTGAACTGTCTCTCCCTCTCTGTGCCGCTCAGTCTGATTCCTCAACTTTGCCTTTGATGTTCAGGGCTCCTATATGGTCATATATAATCAATTGACGTGTTTTTTTGGGTCTTTGTTGTAATAAGGATCACAAGAAGCATCTGACTACTCTACCGTCTTGGCCCCATCCCCTCTATTTTATTTTAACTGCAATTACTGTATCTTTTACTTCTAAAATTTCTATTATTGTTATTCTTTTTCATATAGGCCTGGTTTCTCTTGGTCCTCAGTTCTAGACAGATCTTTAGTCCCCACACCTGCATCCCTGACTCTTGCTTTCGACCAGGTGTGAAAAACCCAACTCTGAGCCCAGTACCTACCATTGCTACCCCTTGAACTTTCTTGCCATCTTTGGTCATCAAAGGTAACTATGTTACAGGTTTGCTGGTTACTTCTTTTTGGCCTGTGTCCCCACTATGCTGTAGATGCCCTTGGCCTCTGCTTCCCAAAGCGTAGGGCCTGGTGCAGAGCTTGGCCGGGTACATCCAGTGATCATGGAAACAAAGGCAGGCATTCCTGAGATGATGCCCTTCCTGTTCCCACTACCAGGAGAGCCAGGAAGCTCAGCTGTAGGCAAGCAGTCAGGCCTCCCTGTCCTGGAACCAGCGACAGGGGAGCAGCATCTGTGCCCATGCCCCTATCTCTTCCTCTCTGGGGAGGACAGTGAGTCTGATGCATGCAGTGGTTGGTGCATATTCCCATTCTGCCTGCCGACATGTGAGCTTGGGGAGAGGGAGAGAGTGGCCTGGTATGGCAAGTGATGATGGTTTCCCTTAGGTTTTCCTTTTCGTGACTGAGCTCCGCACAGCACAGCATCCTCCATGCATCTGGCAGGGCCTAAGGGAACAAGCATGGAGTGTGACGTCTGTCTTTACTTTTCCCATCTCGAGAAATAGACACTAGTTGTACCTTCCTGGAGGGAGGTTACTCTGAGGATTAAGTGACTCATGGTGGTGATTTATAAGGTACTCTGGGAGGCTGGGACCTCTGGATTGGTTGTGCAGACTCTGTATCCCCTCTCTTAGAGATTTGAGTAGATGCCATCTCCAGGGAGATGACCCCTGGATACCCCCAGAACATGCTGGAAACCCTAGTTTTCCTAGAGGCAGACTGGGCAGACCCACTCTTCAGAGCACTTGGCTCATTTTCAGACCACCTCCATCCGTCAAGCAGCGGAAATCGGGAGACTAGGAGACCAGTTGTGCAAAAGCCACATGGGCCCTTTAGATTGCTGCCTCTTGGTCCCCTCCAGGTGACTGATGCCCTTTCTGGTTGGATCAGCTTTTGACTCCTGTTTTCCAATGGATGCTCTGTTGTCCTGTTATGTAAATCTCTTCTCTCTTCAGTAAGGAAACATGAAGGAAACATCCGGCTGAGACAGTTTACAGCCTAGCAGGAAGCTGTTCTCCTTTCTCCTGCTGAGGACAAATTGAGGATCCCATTGTTAGCTCAATGGGAGTCCTTTTTGGAGAAAGACAAGGAACTGGAGCCCATTTTCTCTGCAGAGGAATTCAGAGGGGGGTGGTTTGAGGAGGCCTGGCCAGAGGCTCTCCTCCCATTATTTTTGGAGGTCTGCAGCTTGCATCCCCCTCCCTCTCAGGGATCCCTCAGAGTTAAGGTATAGTGAGAGCTTCCATTACACGGGGAGGTGTGCCGTGGGCTCTGCCCTGAACCTGTATTATGTCATGTAATCCTCACCACATTTCTCTGAGATAAGCACACCCTTATTACGCCTCTTTTACAGATGGGGGAAACTGAGGCACAGCAGTCAAGTAACTCACTTGCAATTTGTCAGTTAGTGATAATCTGGAGAGGAGGGGGCACGAAGGTAACTTAATTAGCTTTAAACTTCAGTTTAAATGAGGAATTTGAGTGTGACACAGTAATTATGACAACAGCAAATGATGCTGGAGCCCATAATGGCTCACCAGGAGCTAAGCACTGTGCGGAGATACTCCATATCCTTCTTCTCATTTATTCCTACCAAGGGCCACAGCAGCAGGTATCATAATCCCCATTGTAAAGATGAGAATTGTGCTCACAGCAGTCAGCTGCCTTGCGCAGGGCTGCACCGGGATGAGCCATGGGGCTGGGTTTGTACTTGGACCCATCCATCTCTGAAGGCCTGACTCAGCTCCTAGCTTTCCTGTGCTGGGTCAACACCCAAGACGTCTTCCTGACCTGGAGGGCTCAGGGGTCCCCTCTCTGGCTCCATGGTCTGATTCATCTTGCAGTGAAAAATAAGTCCACATCCCCAAGTATGTTTGGGAAAGAGTACGCCAGGAGAACTTAGCCTCCAAAAAGATACAGGCCCAGCCAGAGGGGTGTCTTCCTTGTACCCATCTGTCCTCCCAGGGTGAAGATAGCCCTCCTCTCTCCCCCAGAGGAAGTGGCAGGGATGGTGGCAGCAGGGTCACCTAGGTCTTGGGGATGGTGTCTGACTGTATCCCCAAGAGCCTGCCAGGAAGTCTTGGGACATCACCCCTCAGAAGACACATAAGCCTGGTACCCCAAAGGAAGCGAGGGCTTCCTTGGGGCCTTTAAAATGCTGCCTGTTACCCTCTGTCTTCCTCAGTCCCAATATCCATTTGGGCGGTGGCTTTCCCACCCACTGCTGGGATCCATCTCTTAGCTCCTAGACATGAGGGCTGGGAAGCTGCTTCCCGGAGACCATGAACATGTCCCCCACACATAGCCTTTCTGTGCTGCCCTGCCTCTGAGTCTCTTGGGGAAATCCTGAGGGATTCTCCGGGACAGTCCTAGGGTTTAGGGACCCCCTCCTTCCCGACTCTGCTTGTCAGCTGGGTGTTTCCGGCCTGCAGTTGCTGTTGTTCGTCACAGGGTGGCAGCAAGACTCAGACACGGAGGCTGCAACTCAGTCTGTGTTCTGAGCCGGGCTGGACACTCCAACTCCTCCCGCTGGGGATGGACAGTCCGGCCGTGGCCAGAGCTCACCAACACTTGTGGTCTTTTCTTGCCTGCACTACGGGTTCAGGGAAGAGTGAAAATTTCCCTTTTTAGTGAATGATGCTAATAATATCCTTTGATTTCAGGTTAGTCTTTTCTCCATCCCAAACCTGCACCTCTCCAGGATAGCCAGTGCACAGCTAACAGAAAAGCTGAAGAGAGCCAGAGGTGAGGATACAGTTGTGAGTCCTCCTATCCTGTCTGTTGGCTCTGTCACCTAGGCACAGAGCTTTGCTCTCCAGTACCTTAGTGTCCCCACGTATAAAATGGGGAGATCCCTACCATCAGTGTCATAAGGCTGTTGTGAGAAGTCCAGACCCCCTGTGCTGAAGGCAGCCTGCATAATGCCGGCACAGGGGAACCTTTAGGTCGTCTGCTTCTTTAAAAGCAGGTATTTGGTGTAAATGGAATTAACATGTGAAAGAAATCAGATGAGCCCTTGCTTGGAGAATTTCTAAGTTCTGGTGGAAGAGGCACCAAAACAGACACCTCCCTTCTTTATCTCTCTTTGCTATTGTTACCGATGTCCCATAGTAGAAAGGACAACAGGCTCTGGGGCCAAACTGCCTGGGTCAACTCCTGACTCTTGCACACTCTGTGTGACTTCAGGCAAGTTACTGAACCTCTTTGTTCCTCATTTCTTCATCTGTAAAGGGGGTAACTGTATAGTATTTGTGAGACTGCAGACTTAACATAGGTAAAGCTTAGCACATGGTAGGCACTTTATTAGGTTTGCTTTTATTGTCCTGCATGGCTGCCTGCTTGAGAGCCAGCTGGGCTTTTTCACAAGTTTTAGAAATATTTTGAGTGGAAATTTCTGTCTGGCTAACTTCCAAGATGGCCCAGCAGTCCTTCTTGATGTATCCTGTGGGTCTCGGCTCTTATTTGGGATGGCTCCCCAGATGTCTCCGTTCTTGCAGCTTCTCCGTGTGCCGTACACGGTGCTAGGTGCAGAGACGAAGCTGTGTTCCCTCCCCTTGAGGGACTCATAGGGTAGTGGGAGAAGCAGGCACCAAATCAGGCTTCAGAATAGTCGGAAAGAAAACGCCTCCCAGTGCAGGCTGGGGCCCAGAGATGGAGCCATTTGGTTCAGTTTTCCCGGAGGTGGAGGAGGTGACTGCATTCGGGACATGGCAGCTAGGACGGACTTGCCACATGGGGAATGCATCCCAGGCTGGGAGCGGCCTGGGCACTGGCATGTTCTGGGGTGGGAGGCGGAGCTGAGCCCTGTGTGTGTAAGAGGAAAAGGAGTGGAGCTGGCAGAGTGGCAGGAGGAGCCAGGGACAGGTGGCCTTGTTTTCGAGCTCAGGAGGTGGCTTTTACCCAAGGTTGGGGAGACAGGGGGTGGTCTGACCAGTGCTGTGCTATAAGAAGACGAGTCAAGCCAACAGCCAGCACAGGAAGAGGCGGGGAGCCTGGGGGAGGCAGAAAGTGCAGTGATGAAGGTTTTACAGGGGCAAGTGATGAGCCTTAACCAAGGCAACGGGAATGGAAGAATGGGCACCTGGAACATGTTTCCGAGGCAGAATCCAGGCTGGTCCCTAACATTTGTGGGCTTAGGGCAGGAGCACAAACGTAAGCCCTCAACTTCCGTCTATTTCTGGCTGTAACTGACCCTGTAATTGACTTGTGCACATGTGTGTGGACACCCCAGCCTGAGCATCTGTGCTGGCTCCACACCCCCTTTCCACAGCCAGCATCTCTTGGCCACCCTGGGGCCTAGGGCTGTATGCAGTAGCAGTGTTGTTGGCCCACACGAGCCCTGGAAACAGGCTCTGAGTTAGCCGTTTGGGCACAGAGTTTTGGGATCCCACATTCCCAGAGTGAGGTATAGAAGGGGAAGATGGTGGGTTCTGGGTGGGCATGTTCCCTTAGGGAGGGCCATGGCTGGAGGAAGGCTAGAGCAGGGTCCTCTGATGCTAGGGGCCCAGAGCAGAGCCTTCAGCTCTCTCGTGAGCCAAGTAAGGAGCAGTTCATAGGGTGAAGATGACAAGCTTGGTTCCAGGTGTGTTGAGTTTGGAGGCCTACCTGGTGCGGTGTACCTCTGGGTTCTCTGGGTTTTACCAGAAGTCCAGTTCAGGGGAAGCTGGATTTGGTGTCTGGTTCTTGAATGGGCATTGTACTTCATATTATTTTAGTCATAGAGCTTTGCTGGAGGAACTTCTCTCTCTACTGTGGACACACACACACACACACACACACACACACACAGAGTAGATGCAGATTTAACCTTCTCTGGGAACTGCAGCTTTGAGGGTCTGCTTCCCTTTGTAGAAAACCAAAAGACTTCTGGAGGTCCCTGGGGGAAAAGAAGAAACAAAACATGCAAAGACAGAAAGCTCCTAGAACTCCAGTGAGTTAAGATGCAGTTTGCCTGCTGCGAACTGAAGTTGTCATTTTCTCGTTTCTCCCTTTCAGTTTTTACTTTAGGTGTTAAAGTTCTAAGCTTTAGGGAAATGCTTTGAGAATTTGAAGGAAAACATAATGAAAAGTATAGGCAGATGGGGTGGTCCTAGTCCAGGGACAGGAAGAGGACAAGGATGCATGAAATCCAGGCACCCCTTCCCCAGCCTCCTTCCCTTTCCCAAGAACATGGACAGAGGGTCAGCAGGCATGGGCACCCCATTCTGGCCTTGTTCCTTGCACACAGTGTGCCTGCAGGGTCTAAGCTGGGGACGATACTGGTGCCTCTGAGAGCTGCTATGAGCGGTCACAAAGTTACCTGACACGTGGTAATTCTCAATAAATGGTAACATCTTTAATATTTCTATTACTATAATTACTGTGGCTTGACTCCCTTATATGTTAGCGTGATGGGCAGATTGCCCTGGGAGTGGTATGAGTCAGTATTAAAACAAAAATATTGCAGAGGAATAAACAAAGTGATAATTCAAATTCAGCCAGGAGGATTGGGAAGTATTCTAAGTGGAGATAACCCTTGAAATAGGAGCAGAATCAGTGTTAATACATGATAGATGGATGGATGAGTGCTTGGACAGATGAATGAATGATGAATAGAGAGATGGATAGAGGAATGGGTGAATGGATGGACGAGTCAATGGAGGGATGAAGGGATAGATGGACAGATGGAGGGATGGGTAAATGGATGGATGAAGGGGTGGATGGACAGATGGAGGGATGGGTAAATGGAGGGATGAAGGGATGGATGGACAGATGGAGGGATGGGTAAATGGATGGATGAAGGGATGGATGGACAGATGGAGGGATGGGTAAATGGATGGATGAAGGGATGGATTAGATGAATGGGTAGATGAATAGAAGGATAGGTGGATAGATGGGTGAACGAATTTCTGAACACAAATAGATCCTTTAAACAACTTTGTGTTCTGTTCTCAAGGGTTTTAGAATTCTTGGTAATTCTCCTAAGTACTTGTTCTTGATTCCATCTCCATCCCTCAGCCCCTTCCTCCTTTCCCCCATGAAGAAACCCTATTCCCCCAAAAGGTCATACACTTCCCCTTCTCCTTATTGTCCATTCTGTTCCCTGACTAACCTTTTTAGAGCTCTTATTATTCCAGACATTTTTGTAGGTTCAACTCAAATGTCACTTCTTCTGTGATCCTTTGCCAAGCTCCTTGAAGGAGTTAGAATTAGGAATGCGTTTATGCTACTGTGATCTTATAGGGCCATTCTCAGTGCCTTGGCTGCTACCTGTTAGAGTGTTGATCCAAGTTTGACTCGTTTATTTTAGGCAGGACACTGAGCTCCTAGAGGGCAGGGACTCTGTTTCACCTCTGTCCCCCACGGGGCCTGGCACCAACTCATAGCAACCCTATAGAACAGAGCAGAGCTGTTCCCTAGAGTTTCCAAGGAGCAGTTGGTGGATTCGAACTCCCGACCTTTTTGTCAGCAGCCAGGCTCTTAACCACTGTACCACCAGGGCTTGGAACGAATGATTCAATGGAACATATTCTCACCTAAGGAGAGGGGCATTGTTCAGTGACTGAATTTGTACTAAATGTCACACTAGGAATGTTTTGGTTATTGAGTTTCCCCTGTTTTGTTAAAAACTGCATTTCTACAGATAGAGCCTCTTATTTGGGTAGGACTTTAGAATGATCACTTAAAAAAAATCCATTATAGAGTTTGGCTTCTTCTCAAAACCTCTGATTAAATGCATGTGAACGCAAGTCTTAAAAAGTCTAGCACATAGTATATGCCTCAAGTATTTTTTTAAGGAATAAATGAGTATTTCTCAGAAGTTGTTCACTTGTCCACACTGTGGCACCGGGAGCCATGGGGTGGGACATGGACACACTGAGTAAGAAGTGAATCACTCAAGGCCCCAGAGGGGGGAGAGGCAATGGCAGAACGAAACCTCAGAATGGAATCATCTGTCTTCCCTTCTTAATTTTTAATAACGTTTATGGAACAAAACACAGGGGAGAACATTTTAAAGAGACATTTATAGATATTTTTATGGGTGACTTATGATTGATATTTTTAATACCAGAAGAATTTTCATCTAAATGTGAGAAAGAAAAAGTGTGCTTGTGTGACTTGATGATTACTGTGAGCAGGTTGCTGACGCAGCCCCTCGTGTTTCATGAACTACTGGAGAGACAGAGAGGTCCCCTGGGAGGGGGCTTTATCTAAACTCTGTATAGGTGACATATAGTGACCCATATAGGTGACATCAGCGGTGCAGCCAAGGAGTCCAGGGCCTTGGGAGAGCTTTATCACACTCGGTTTCCTCATAAGCTCGTTGTGTTATGTGAATGGACCATAGGTCCCCTAAGACCCCGGTCTCCTCTGTATCCATAGACGGCAAGGTGAGGAGTATTGGGTCATAGACCTATACGTGGTAGCTCTGTGACCTCGGGCAGATTAATCCACTATTCTGGGTTCAGTGGCCATGTCTATAAGAAAAGAACAATGTTCTCTTGGGAAAGAGCAAGAGCACATATGTAAGCACTGACCACAGTGCTTGATAGAGCAACCAATCAATGTCAGTGGCTTACCTAAATCCCTTAGTTGAGGACAGTAAAAGGAAACAGTTTGGAAAGAAGAAATGCGTACATATTTATTTTGATGTCAAAATAAATATGCTGAGAAATGGACCCTGGTATGGAGTGCTTGTGAAATAAGTTTCATTTATCTGCTCAATATTTATTCAGGGTCTGCTGTGTGTCAGGCACTGTTCTACTGGCATCGTTCTTGAATGATGAACAGGACACATGTGGCCTCAAGGGATTTAGTCAGGCCAGGGGAGAGGTAGATAGACGCTAAAGAAACAGACTGATTTATAATAACTAATGAAGAAGATCCTTAGAGGGAGGCTGTAGTCCACCTTTTGAACTTTTTAACAGGACCTGCAGTAAGAAGTATAGTTCCATGGCAAACTGGTTGTACGTGTGCGTGAGTGTGTGTGAGAAGCATTTTTTCTTATATGTGCATTGCCTGGTATTTTTATTCTATTTATTTAAAAAATAATGGTAGTTCTAGCCCCCTAAATTAATTTTAATATCTGGTAATGGATTTCCACCTGCAGTCTGAAAATCTTCTAGAGAACAATACTTGGCCTTTTCTGCTAGAATTTGGCTGGTGCATTTCTCATGATAAAGTGAAATATGATAAAAAACCCTTCAGACCCTCCATTTTGGGTAGCGTGGGTGTTCGGTTGGTGAAGAATCAGAGGCTAAGTAACGTGGTAGACTGCAATCAAATCCTGAATTCTAGACCTAGTCCCTGCTTTTTAGCTGCAAAGTACAGGGATTTGTATCAGTAAGTTATAGTGTCAAGACTTGTTTAGATTCCTTAGGGATGAGAACGAGGATCAGCACAAATCTGGTTCCTATAAGGTGAAGGTCAGACATACTGCCCCTCCTCAACTTTTTCACCATTTCTGACACCAGCTGTGCCCCCCACGGCACACTTTACTTCTTTGCTGGGTTTGGTAATTCATTGCATTGGCCGCACAGAACTCACAGACCATACTCACAGTTACGTGGCTTATTGGGGAAGTAACAGGCTACAACTCCGGATCAGGATCAACTTGGAAGTAACAGGAAAAACTCGGGATCAGGATCAGGAAGCATGTAGGCAAGGTGTGGAAGGCTCTGTTGAAGTGGAGAGCACATCCCTGCCTTGTTCAGTGTAGGCCAGCTCTTTCAGCTCCTCTCGGCTGGACAAGCAGGCAGGCCCTGCTCTCTGCCAGGCTAGCCTCCTCTTGGCCATACAGTCCTCCTCTTTGGCCGTGCTAGCAGGCCCTCCTCTCTGCTTCTCCTCTCCTCTTGCCTCTAAAAACTTATGTGGGTTTGGCTGCTTATATAAACAAACTCCTTTATCAGTTTCAAGGCATGGTGCTCCCAGCAGGACCACGAACTGACAAATCTTCTTGGTGGACTGGGAATCATTCAGTTTGCATAGTAGATCTACCTTCTCCTGCATGGTACATGAAATAGACCAGTCACAGGGCAGACCGCGGCCCAGGACTAGACAAAAAGTATCAAACCATCAAGGTGTTCACAGTTTACTGAGGAAATGTCTCTCAATCTGGCCAAAAGTAACAAACCCTCTGGGGTAGAAAACTAGGGCAAAGGTAACTCCTTAGGGCTTAGGGAAAACTCTCTCAAGCTGTTTTTCCAAAGAACCAAGGCAAAAGGCCGCATAAAGGAACTCATCTGACCATACGGTGTTGCTAGTGCATATGTCTATTTTTAAATCTTTAGAATAGATAACAAAATAAGTCTTTTAATTCATCTAGTTAATTTGAATGCTATTTCCTGTTCAAAACATTATTTTCTCTCATTTAAATTCAAACTTTTACTAAATTCCTACTATGTTCTAGGTTAACTGTAAATACACACATATGTGTGTGTGTGTGTGTGTATGTATAAAATGCTTCTCTAGCATTTATGTGCAAGGTACCAGTGTAAATACTTAAATGTAATAACTCATTTAATCCCCACGGTAACCTGATTAGGAAGGTACTGTTATTATCCCCAGAGCCCCTGGGTGGTGCAAATGTTTAACCCACTCATCTGCTAACTGAAAGGTTGGGGGTTCATGTCCACCTAGAAGTGCCTTGGAAGAAAGGCCTGGCAATCCACCTCTGAATAATCAGTCATTGAGGCCTAGGCACACAGTTCTCTTCTGACACACATGGGATTGCCGAGTCAGAATCAACTTGGCAACTTTTATTTTTTTTTTTAATTACTATTATCTCCATTTTACAAATGCGAACCAAGGCTCAGGGAGGTTAAGTAATGGACCCAAGATCAAATGATGGAGTCAAATTCAAATGCAGAACTCTTTCGGATTTAGGAATCTGTATTTTTAACTATCGTGCTTTTTACTCGATGTCGGCTTATACTGTTAGAGCAGTATACTCTCTGCCTCAAAGGCCCCTTACTTCATTGTTTCCTCCAAAATTATTATTGCTTCCCCAGCTGCAGCTGCAAGATGCCTCTTTAATGTTTTCCCTTGCAAGAAGCCTGTCCCAAGGACAGTCGTTGTCCTCTAAGCACCCCTGTCCCCATTCCGCCCCCCCACCGTGGGCTTATTCACCCGGTCTGTCCTGTAATACCTGGCCAAATGAGGTTTTATCTGGCTTGATTTTGAGATAAACTGGTATTATTTGTATGGCCACATAATAACGACATCTATGATCTTGTTGCAGATGTGTCATTCAGTTCAGTGCCATCAGATGAAAGAACATGCCGGCTATGATCACCTGTCCCCCTGTGAGGGCCGTGCCATGTTCCCCACACTGCAGTCGTTTGGTTTCACCTTTATGACTTTTGCTTATATTTACTGCTTTTCTATGAATTGACTTTTTTTTTTAACTTCCATAAAATTATTTAAATGGAAATCTTATATCAGTACTGTAAATAAATATCAAACTAATGTCACCAGCCATGAGGCAGTGGTGGTGCAGGGTAGAATTCTCACCTTCATGCGGGAAACCTGGGTTCATTCCTGGCCAATGCACCACCCATCAGTAGAAGTTTGCATGTTATGATGCTGAACAGGTTTCAAGGGAGCTTTCAGACTAGGATGGACTAGGAAGAAAGGACTAGAGATCTACTTTCGAAAATCAGCCAGTGAAAACCCTATGGATCACAACGGTCCAATCCACAACTGATCATGGGGATGGCACAGGACCAGGCAGCATTTCCTTCCACCGTGCATGGGGTCACCATGAGTTGGGGGCCGATTTGATGGTAGCTAATAAGAACTATCACCTGCCATAGTGAAAGTAGCTGCTATGGAAGCAAAACAATAGTATTAAATTCTAGCTGGATGTTTTTGCCTGCTGAAGGCTTTTGTTTGAAGTAGCTTCTCTCTGAATTTAAAAAGGGACTTTGGAGAGGTGTTTTTATTTTTCAGGGCTATGATAGGCTATGCTGCAGTAGAAGGCACATCTTGAAATCTCAGGGGCTTAACCCAGCGAAGGTTTACCTCTGGCTCATACAAACTCTCCCGAGGTTCATGACTCTCCAGGGTAGTGTCTGTCCTTAGTTTCCACTCAGGCCACTTCCATCCTGACTCCACCATCACATTCCATACCCTCTCTGGCTGCTGCTGAAGGAGAAGAGAGTGTGGAAGATGCCCCCCGGCTCTCCCTGTCTCAGCTTGGAAGGGGCACACATAACTGCTGATCACATCCATTGACCAGAGCTAGTTACATGGCCTCAGTCCTATGGCATGGGACGTTGGGAAATAAAGAACATATGGATATTTTGCTAAAGATCAACTTGAATACAACATTGAGATAGGGTTGCTTGTCATCGACTCAACGGCGGTGGGTTTGGTTTTGGTTTAATGGGAGCAAAATGATTGAAAACAAGTTGCAAAGAGGAAAACTCCCTCATGGTGGTGGTGTTAGTTGCATTGAGTCAATCCTGACTCATGTGACCCCAAATCTCCAGAATAGAACTGCACTCTATCAGGTTTTTAAGGCTGTGATCTCTCAGAAGCAGTTTGCCAGGCCTTACTTCCAAGGTGCCTCTGGGTAGGTTTGAACCACCAACCTTTTGATTAGTAGTCCAGTGCTTAACCATTTATGCCACTGTGGACTTCCCTGATGTGTAAATGAGTATTATTTCATTTTGCTTTGTTAACCCTTTGCCATCACCTCTTGTGTTCAGTGTGCAGGGAACCCTGCATTAGCTGGTCCCAGCACCAATGTCATGATTATCAGTCGATGAAGGTGATTCAGAAGCAGGGCTACTTCCTAGAGCAAATATTCAACATGGACAGCTTTTGTTGTTCATGTTTTGGAAATACATGCCTTTTAGAACTTTTACTTACTGTATTTAAAAAATACATAGAATATCATTTTTATTGTTACCCCACTAATCCTTTATTTTCCAGGTTGCCTTCTTTTGCCATCTGAAGTTTTGCCAAATATAGTCCTTTCTTCAGGAACGTAACTTCTAATGTTAGTTTAGATCTTGCTTTTGGAGGCTTTGCAGCCTGGTTTATGTGCACGTGTTATGTCTCCCCAGCTAGAAGAAAGTTCCATGAGTCCGGGAATCTTTTCAGTCTCTGCATTGCTGTGGACTGGGTCCTCAGCAGCAGCTCCTGAGACAGTGATCTGAGTACAGAGAATTGATCTACGGAGTGAACCCAGGAATCACCAGCAGAGGAGGGGGAAGGAGACAGACAGGGGGGCAGCCAGTAAAGTTGCCAAGCCAGTCACCATTGTGGAGCTTAATTCAGTTGGAGAACCCTAAGAGCCAGTGTAGCACATACACTGTGGAATTAACTCACTCAGCAGGTAAGGAAGTTGGGGCATTTATACACTAATGATCATTAATCATTGGTTGAGGGCTGCTCCCAGGAGGTGTTATTTCTTACCACTTCATGCCCAGTTGAGAGTTGGGTGGGACATCGATTGCCTCTGCTCATCCATCGTGCCTAATGGTCAGTTAGAGGCTCTAAGTAGCCAGATTCCAGTATGGCCCCGTTGTCTCTGGGTCTTCATGCTCTATGTTGTCCCCTCCCACACTGAGTCAGGGCTGGCCCTGTGTGACTGATAGAATATGGCAGAAGTGATGATGTGTGACTTCGGAGGCTTGGTCATAAAGGCATTGAAGCTTCTGCTTCAGTCTCTTAGATCCCTTGTTCTGGGGGAAGCCCTCCACCATGCATCGAGAATTCCTCCTGGAAAGGAACTGAGGCCAACAGCTGACATTAAATTGCTAGCCATGTGAGTGAGCCACTTTGGATGTGAGTCCTCCAACCTTCCTTAGCCTTCAGACGTTGGCAACCCTGGCTGAGATCTGACTGCAGCCACATGAGAGACCTCACATATGAACTGTCCAGCTGAGCCCTTCCCCGATTCCTGACCCACGGAAATCATGAGAGATAAAGGACCATTATTGTTTCAAACCACTAGGTTTGGGGGTGACTCGTTACATAGCAATAGATAACTAATACACTCCCCAAGGTCTTCTAATGCTTTGCAAATCAGTGGAGATCCCCAGCTCCTGTACCCGAGTGGTTTCCTCTTCAGGTGAGGAATGACGTGTTGAACAAAGATGGTGACTTTGGTGGGAACAGAAAGACGAAAGGGGGAGAAATTATCTGTGCGAAGCCTCTTTTCAGTTAGCAGCTTCCTCGTAATCATTCCATTCACAAGTTCTTTGGGGAGAGGGGAGATGCAACATATAATTTAAAAGAAGCTTCACTATTTCAGAAGAAAATTGCCACACAGCGTGGAAGGCATAGCAGCTTCCTGGTGCTGGAAGAGCTAAAGGCTCTGTAATCTTTGTCCTTGGTTCCTGCCGTCTGGCCACTTAGAGCTTTGCGATTATTTGCCAGGGCTGAGGAGATATTAGGAGCCCCCTGGCTTGCTGTTTCTGTGGCCTTTTATTTGGCCTCTCTAGGGGAGTGTATTTTCCAGCAGCAGCTATGAGGTCACCCCAGGAGCAGTCAGAAGATCCCCATACCTGTTAATTGAGCTCCTTTTGTGTGGTATTTTATTTCTGATGCCTTCTGTGGAAATTTTGTCCTGAGCCGACTTGACTATGTTTTCAGTATCGATTGTCTGTTTGAATAATCTACCAGACTTCGCTGCATGTCAGGAAAGAAAAGGTAGGAAAAGGGAGCTTCTCTGAAGCTTTCAGAGTACCATGTGGTGGGCTTCTTGTGTCCCTGGCCCACGCCAGTCAGGGCTGTGTGGTGCGTCTTCTCTCCAGGAGAAACCAACTTTTCCTTTTTATGTAAGATGTCAATTTCTTGACTAACAGGAGTATAGATGTTTGACTTGCTTCTTGGGACCAGATGGTCACACTCAGTTTTTGGGGTTGGCATTTTTTCTGTTGTTCCTTCCGATGGTTTGGTCAGGTTTGCACTTGACGTTCGTTGCCCGCGGGCCTTCTTTCTGTGTTGTTTGAGGCCATGGAGAGAGGGCACACCTCAGGGGAAATGATTTTCATTTGTTCAGCCAGCAAGCACTTCTGTGCATGTGCTGCTTAGAGCATCGTGTCAGACCTCCCCATCTGGTTCCTTCCCCTTCTGGTGGTCATTTGTGATGCTCACAGATACTCCATTTGCCCTCTTTCTGGGCACATGTGAAATTGTACTTCCCATCCCATCGGAGTTAAGTGTGGCTGTCTGACTTCTTCGGGCAGTGCAGTACGAGTGGAGGTGTGTGTGTCACATCCCTGTTCACCTTGCACAGCAACTGGCATTGTTCCACATGGTGGAAGCTCTGTCAGCCTGTGTCCCTGAGTGAAGAGGACATGGCACAGAGCCAGCTTGTGATGGATGTAGTCTTTTAAGTCTCTGAGGTTTGGGGGTTGTTTGTTACCAGATCTATCCTGACTATTACACCGCCCCACCCAGATCAAGTTGTCAATCAAAGCAAACCATCTTAACACCTTTGAGCACATGTACTGGGGCAAGAAACCCACATGACCACAGGGTCCAGGCAGGTCACATAGGACCACGTGTTTACATATCAGTATGTGGAAGTATTCCTCTCTTCTACAAAGGAGTGCTGTTTCCCATTGTTCTGCAAATATCTGACTTAACCTTTCTTTATCCACTTCTTATAGGGACATTGGTACAGAGAAATATTTTTGTTATAAAATGCAATACCAAAAAAACCCATTGTCGTCGAGTCAATTCTGACTCATAGAGACCCTATAGGACAGAGTAGAACTGCCTCATAGGGTTTCCAAGGAGCAGCTGGTGGATTCAGACTGCCAGCTTTTTGGTTAGCAGCTAAACACTCAACCACTGTGCTACTAGCGTCCCCATAAAATCAAACAGGAAAGATAAATGGCAACAGACCCTCACCCTCGGTGTTGGGGAGACAATAGAAAGTGCTGGTTCCAAGAAAGACTGGAGAGCAATTGTTCTGCCTCAGCTCCAGCCAGTTGTTGCCACTGAGTCACCAGATTTTCTGATTGTTATGTGAAATTAAGATATATATATATATATATGACGGTTAATGTTATGTGTCAGCTTGACTAGGCTATGATTCTCAGTGGTTTGGCACACACTGCACTGGTTGCTCTTCCGTAATGCAATATAGTGTAATCATCTTCCAGATGTGATCTGATGTGATTAGCCAGTGAGTTGACAGGGGAGTTTCCTTGGGAGTGTGGCCTGCTCCAGTATATAACTGGATGGTCTGGCAAAGCTGGTTCTTTCTTGACCCTGCACTCTTCTTGTCACCTGACCTCCGGTTTCTGGGATGTAAGCCTGCAGAAGTCTTTGACCTATTGCCCGACCAGCAGATTTTGGATTCACCAGCACTGGCAATCCTGTGAACCAGCAGAGGTCTCCAGCCTGCCATCTGACCTACGGAGTTGGGACTTGCCAGCCTCCACAATTGTGTGAGCCGTACAGCTCACTGGTTTTGATCCACTAGAGAACCCAGACTAACTAACGCAATATATATATACTTAAAATTTTAAAGCAGTGTAGACCAGACAGAACAGATATGTGGGCCTCACAGAGCTGCCAGTTTCTGGGGTGAGAATAGACCTGCCTGGGGGAGAGCCTTGAGTGCTGTCTGTGCTACCACTTTCCTTGCACGTTACCTACCAATGGAAACATTGAACTGTTAGCTCCATCTTTGTGGTCTATATGGATTTTCAAAAGATTCTCATTTTCTTTTGTTGGTTTTCTTTTTTGAGGGGCCGTGGGGCCCCTGCTATCCTTCTCCTTAACTTCTTTGGTTTATATTATAAATCTTGCCTTGGGCTACTTAAAATGAAGAGGTCAAAATAGGGTAATTCTTGGATTATCAAGTAGGGTAGAATGACCTGTGACAGTGTTTTTTTTTTTTGGTGTCATTGTGCTGGAGACCTTCTGTTTGTCCTCTCAGACCCCCCTTCCCTATCCTTTCCCTGGTGTCTGCCCTAGCAGGCTGACCTATAAGGACTGTGTCAACAGGGTTGCCAGGCCTTCTGGATTCCACCTGAGTTTGGCAAATGAGGAACCCAGCATGAGATGGAGGGGAGGGAGGAGAGAAGGGGGTCAAGATATCTGTTCCGCTGGCTCATCCCTGTGAGAGTGACTTGGATTGGTTTTCTTTTCAATGGAAGATCATGACTCTCCCAAGGTGGCGGACTCTGTACGACCTGACTCCTTCAGGGTTCCAGTGACCTCTCTCTCCCCTTGTGCCTTCAGGCCTTGGTCTGGTACAAGCTCTGTTCCTCCTATCCCGAGGGTATTGTACCATTCTTTGTGATTCCCCTACACCCCTTCTGTTCTAAATCATCCCTTTGAACCAAGTCCTCTTCAATTCCAATTATCCTGGTTTGCCTCTGTGATTTATTTCTGGTTGGGGCGCTCACTGATTTAGTTATCTTAAAAGTAGTACATGATCATTCAAGATAATTTGGAAAGTGGGGAAAAGTAGAAAGAAGTAAGAGAAAAAAGAATCCCTAATTTTAATACTCAAATATCAGTACTGTTAACTTGCTGTCATTTTTTTCCCTTCCAGACGCTTTTCTTGTTCAGTACATTTTTTTTTTTTTTTTGCTTAGTTACTGTCCTTTCTCGTGAACATGGCATCATTCATGACGTTATTGTATTCTCTTCATAAGGGTCCCTTTTAATAACTGTAATAAGGGATGCCATTTACATGAGTTTTTTTTTTAACAAACTTCAAAACCATAAAAATTATATTCTGTACAGTTGAAATATATCCAGTAGGGGACAGGAGGGGCTAAGTCAAAAAGAACAAATTTAAGAACCTCTCTCAGGTGCTTCCCATGTATCAGGCTTGTGCTGGGTGCTGGATATGAAGGTGAAAACAACAGCATCCTAAATCTCATGGGCTTGAAGCTGACACATGTTGATTTGATATCAAATCCTTTTGGGACTCATTTGGATTTGTTACCCACTAAGTTTTTTTGGTCTCATTTGACTAATGGAATCTACCTGTTTAGAAAAACAGCACACACAAGTATTGCTCTTTTCCCAGGGGAGGACTTAAGCTTACATGATTTGGCGGAGATCCACGTTATGAAAAAGAATACAAAATTACGAATAGGAAAACAATCACAGCACATTATAAAATGTACAAGTGTCATTTATATAACAAACATATCACAAACAGTATCAAATCCAGAAAATAACATACAGCCATTATTGTTTTAATTAATTGCCTGACATGCTCTATAATCTCTTCTTCCAGTTTTTGGCTGAATGCTCATTGATATGCTCGTCATATGGTGATGATTTTGTAATAACGTTTTCTGTGGAGAGAATGGGAAGATGATTTAGTCTTTTCTGGCAGTGGTTCTCTATGAGGGCTGCACCGAAGACTCATCTGGGGAGCGTTTAACAATCCTGACACTCAAGACGCTCCCTTGACCGATTAAATCAGAATCTCTGGGGCCCAGGCAGCAGTACTTTTGAAAAGCTCCCTGGGTGAGAACCACAACTCTAGAATGGACGATGGAAATTTGGGTTTTATTATTGATGGCTTAGAAAAATTTTCTTTCAGCTTCACTCCTTCTTGTTGGCATTGTCATACATTTTCAGGCTTGTTGTCAAATTTGGAAAAAACTGCTCTCAGAGTTCTTTCATACATGAGCTGTGGGGCTTTAGGGCATTTCAGGTTTTCTGCTCAGTGACTAACTTTAAATGTTCTTTGAATCGAAGGCACTGATTAACCATTCGTATCTGGTCTCCTCATTTTAGAGGCGGTTTTCTGAGTTTTTGTTATTTCCATTGAGATCAGTATTTTGTGTCAAGTGAGTAAGAAACGGCCTGGAGAAATATGATTGGGCGAGAGCATTTCACCAGAAGGAGGAGTGTGCGCCAGGGCAAGGTCCAGCCGGGCAGGAGTCCAGTGGGGCGACAGGGCAGGGTACAGATAGGGCAGCTGCAGGCCAGAGACTAGAAAAGGGACCCTAGGTGCAGGTGGGAAAGTGTCATGTGCTAGTGAGTGCTGAAGGGTAGACACTCTGCCATTAGGTTAAGGGCTCAATAAGCATACAAAAGACAGTATCACACCATGTTACTTATTACCTTCAGAGCTAGGCAGATCTTTGTGCAAATCCCAGCTCCGCCAATTGCACTAACCAGCAAACGCTGTATGTGGAAATAAGACATAAATATAGCCCTCTACACCCAAAATGAATGAATCTCAAAGTCAACTTCCCCTTCACCAGATCCCCACAGTGCACATAGCCCCACTAATGCCACATGCTGGGAAGAGAAGTGTGGCAGAGGGCAAATTGGAGTGAAGGAGACAGCAGTCTGAATGAATTGAGATAAGAATATCTTACTTTTATTAATTTTGTGAGAACATATGCTAGGTCCCCTGAGAAGGGCCCATGCAAGAGTCCCTGCAGCTTGAGCCTCTTTAGCGTCACAGTTCATCCCCCTGGGCTTCTGCACATGGATTAGCAGCTGAACATCCTGCGTGCCAGTGCAGTTGGGGCATAAGAGGGAATAAAAGAGTTATTGGTGACAAATTTTCAGTCCAAGAACTTAAAAAACTGTTCACGGTTTTTGCCCTTCCTTCCTTTTTCAGTATATGTGAAATAATTGTTGCTTTTTGAGGTAGGAGCTTCACACCCTGTGGAATATCATGAGGCTGGATATGAAAAACAATCATTCTTAGGTTGCCATCCTGTTTCTGTTGTAAGCTTGACAAGAGACTCCTTTAGGAAATATAGCAAAGGCTGAACAAAAGCCGGCCTAGTTAGGGTTTCTGAGTCTGGTCATTCCCTGGCATGAGGGCAGCAAAGATTGCTCCTCTGGGGGTGGCCAGCATGTGCTTTTACACCTTCCCAGCCACAGGGGCAGAGGTTCGTCTGCTCCTAATCTGGGCTCACAGTCAAGGCCATGGCCATTTCTAAGATGTATGGAGCCCCAGGGATCCTAGAGGGGCTGAGGTCGGGGCAGCATTCTTCCGCAGGACTTGTTGAAGACGAAGAAGAAGATGGAAGTTAGCCTCAATCTGAAGGCGAAGAAACTGGGCCAGAGCCAGTCTTTTGTTCGGGGCATTTGTTGAATGCCTACTGTGTGCTGATTCTGCGTCATGTGCTGGGGGTAGAGCTGTTTTGGTTACTATTGCTGAGTAACAATGCATCCCAAAAATTAGAGGTGAAAAACAACCATTTTGTCAGGTCATGGATTCTTGAGTCAGGAATTTGGACATAACAGGGGTGACCTGTCTCTGCTGCATGATGTCTGGGACCTCAGTTGGGAAGACTTGAAGAATGGAATGACTTGATGGCTGGGGCTGGAATGGTCTGGAGGCAGCCCCACTCACATGTGAATACTCTGGGACCTTAGCTGGGCTGGGGCTAGAACCCTACATATGACCTCTTTATGTGGTCTCTATGTAGGCTAGTTTGGGCTTCCTTATAGCATGGCAGCTGGGATCTAAGAGCAAGCATCCCAAAAGAACAGGGCAGAAGAGTGTGGCATTTTAGAACCTATCCTCAGAAGTCACTTAGTGTCACTTCCGCCGTATTGGTTGAGGCAGTAAAGGTTCATTCATGTTCAAGATGGAGGAGTGGCAAGATTTTAGAAGTACAGGTAGGCTGGGAAATACTGTTGTGGCCATCTTTGGAAAATACAGTCTGCCTTCATGGTGCTTAAACCTAAAAGGAAGATAGTCATGCATTGAATTAGTCAACAAATATCCATTGAGAACCTGTGGTGTGCCAGGTACTGTCTTAAGGCTGCAGATTCAGACATAAATAAGACAGATGCACTCCCTGACTCCGTGGAGCTTATCTGCTGGTGGCTGAAATGGATGAGAAACGATTAACATATACTGTAATGCCAGGTAGTAGTAAGTGGTATAAAGAAAAATAGACAGGGTAAGGAGCCCTGGTGGCTCAGTAGTTAAGAGCTTGGCTGCTAACCAAAAGGTCGGCAGTTCGAATCCACCAGCTGCTCCTTGGAAACTCCGTGGAGGAGTTCTGCTCTGTCACATAGGGTCGCTATGGTCAGAAATCGACTCAGTGCCAACTGGTTTGATCGTTTTTTTTTTTTTTTGTTGTTGTTAGGGAAGGCCTCACTCATGCAGTATATTCTAGGTACAGGGAAGAGAAAGTACAAGGTCCAGAGGTAGAAATATTCTTGGTATATTTGAGAAATAGTCCTAAGTTCAGTATGGCTGGAGCAGAGTGAGTGAGAAGAAGAGTGGTTGAAAATGAGTTTGGAGAAGCAATAAGGGGTCAGGTCATGGAGGGCCATGTAGGAGCAGGATTTGGATTTGATAGTGAATATAGTGGGAGCCTGTAATAGTCAGCTTTGCTAGGTTATGCTTCAGTGACAGTTAGATCTTAGTGACTGTACAGATGTCATGGAGGTGTCTTACCTCCTCTAATTTCACAAGGGGAAGGAGAGAGAATCAAGATCAGCATCAGCTAAAGGCTGAGTCCTATGAGATGGAGGTCAGGCATATCTCTACCCTCCAACCTTTTTACCAATTCTGATGCCAGCCGTCCCTCCCAAGGTACTCTCTACCTTTCTGCTGGGTTCGATAATTCATTGCAATGGCTACACAGAATTTGCAGACCATACTCACAGTTATGGGGTTTATTAGGGAAGTAACAGTTTACAACTCAGGATAAGGATCGACAGGCTACAACTTGGGATCAGGATCAGGAAGCATTTAGGCAAAGTCTCCCTTCTTCAGTGCAGGACAGTTCTCTCAGCTCCTCTTGGCCATGCAGAGCTCCTCTCGGCCCCCTGAATACAGGTTTCTCTTGGCCCCCTAAGGACAGGCTTCTATCGGCCCCATGGCTCCACTCACACCTGCCCTCTGCCCTGCTTGGGCAAGTGTTAAAAAAAAAATCTTTAACTCCACCAGTAAGTGCCCAAAGGTGCTCAGCTGTCTCGCTCCGTGTGTAGGCAAGCCTAGCTCCGTTGACAAGTTCTCAGAGACATCCCACTCTGGCAGGAAGCCTCCTGCCCGGAGGCATTCAGCTCTCTTGCTCTGTGGATTGGCTCACTCACTGCAGCCGCCTTGCTCCATGGACTGGGAAGCCCACCGCGCTGTCTCACACTAGTCTCCTGATTCTGCTGCCACTGTTTCTCTACTGCTGTTTCTCGTTATCTCGTACTGTGTCTGGTGTTACAGCTTCTTCTCTGACTTCTGGGTCTAGGATGTTCTCAGTGCAGGGACCCCGGGTCAGAAGGATGTGCTTCACTCCTGGCTCTTCTTTGTTGATGGTAGTGAGGTCCTCTCTTTCCACCTCTGGAATGGCTCATTTTAAGCCTAGTGGGATGGCAAAACTGACCAGTCCCCTCATTAGGGTTCCATATGTGTTATTTGCAAAAGGATGTCATGCATTATTTACATTATTAGTAATGCTATCCAATCCCCTTGGTGGGCCACAAGCACCTTATCTACATAGTCCCACCCAATCATTTCGTAGCCATTTTGCATGGTTATAAGGGCCATGTTGAGTAATTCACTGCACCGCAGTGACCTACAACAACTAATTATGATAAGTACTGTGAAGGAAAATCTCAAGGGAAACCTTCAAGGATGGCTAGAGTTCATCTTTAAAACAGTTTAACTAAGACCCACATAGTTTTATGGCCTTCGTGGGTCAGCTGTGGCTCTGCTCCGTGTCCTCTTCGTCCCAGGATCCAGGCTGAAGGCTGCCCTTATCTGGGAGATTGATTTTCTGGTGGCAGAAGGAAAGAACAGTTTTGGAAACCATGATGGCTCCTAAAGCTTCTGCTTTGAAGTGGCGCCTGTCACTTCTGTTCCTATTTCATTGGCCAAAGCAAGTCACACGGCCAAGGCTGACTATGGTAATGTGGGAGTGATAATCCTCCCATGCGGGGTGTGTGTGTGTGTGTGTGTGTGTGTGTGTCCAGAGAACAGTTATGAATAAGCAGTACACTACCTCAAACCCTTTGGAGGGTTTTGAGTAGGCAATAACACAATCGAATTTGTTTTTCCAAAAGATCATCTGGGGAAACAAATGTAACCCTCTAACTGAAGCAAGAGCTAGGAAGGAGAGGGCCATGGTGCTGCATTCCTGAGAGTGATGCTTGAGTAGAGGCCTGCATGATGAGGAAGTGTCTTTGCAGACATTCATCCAGCACATCAGCATAATGTCAGGTGTGCGAGAGGTGCTCAGCCCCTTCCCACATGGAGTGCGTGGTCTAGTTGGGGAAAAGACTAGTGAACAGTCCATTTCGGTACAACGTGGTTGGTTCCTGGGTAGGGGTAAACCTAGGGGGCTATGGTAGCACACGGGGGGCCCTAAACCAATCAGGGAGGTCATGGAAGGAGGTAACCCCTCTGTTGAGGCTGAACATCAAGTAAGAATTAGCCAGGGGAGGATGCCCCCATGTATTGTGGAAGGAAGGAGTGTCAAACAAATGAAAAACAAAACTGATTTTGTTCTAAGGATCCCTCATTGTCCCCTAGTCACATTTTAGGCATTTGATGTATGATGCCCTTTTGGGAAACTGGAGAGGTGGCCGTCTGTTCACCGAAGACACATTTGACTTCAGTGGCATAACTTGAAGTGTGCAGCCCAAAAAAGGAATCACAATGGAGAGACTCCTTGAGCACACTGCTACGAGAGGAGCCAGGCATGAAATGACTGTAGCTGAGCTCCTGAAATCCTTGTCACCCCGTTTGCCAAGAACTGGCAAGATGAGCAGGTGCTTTGTTCAAACCCTTGAGATCTGCTGTGCAAATCCATGTGGAGCTGATCATGTTCCATTTCAGGCTGTCTTAACATTTCAACAAGGAAGTCCAAGGTTGGAAGTTTGACCGTGGTGGACTTTTTCTTTTTTAGCTGCTGCTTTGTGATTCTGAGGACCGTTGGCAGCCAAAGTCCGTCATGTCCCTTCGTCCATTTATTCTCATGAGGTTGACAGCCCTAAATTATAGTGCTTCTTGCTGAATACCATTAATCTTAAGCAAGCAACTTACTGCAAGTTATTAGCTACTCACCTTGAAATCATGTGAATAGAGAGAAAATTACCCTATTGTCCAGTGACCCTTATTAGTTGAATACGTGGTGGAAGAATACAGAGGATGTCATTAATTTTAAGATAGGGGAGTTTGTTGCCCCTTTTTATTTTTATTTTATCCCTGAATGTTCATCTAATTAAATTATTTAAATTTGGTGATTTGGGGAAGGGTTTCTTTTCTTCCCAAGTACCTTTAATAACAGGTGTCTTAGTTAAAAGAACTGTTAGTGATGCCACTGTCTCTATGGTGTTTACCTTATACAGGATGAATTTTGAAGGTTTTTCTGCATTTATCAGGCAATTTTATGAACATTTTGGAACATGAGTTTTTATGAGACTTTCCATGAGAGTATTCTGCGCATCTCTTCAGTGTGGTGAGGTGAAGATTGCTGACTTAAAGGTCTGAAAAATTATGACATCTTTACTTATATTTGACTGATGATAGATTTTACGTCATTATTCCTATCAAAGATGTCCTGATGAAAGTTAATAATTTGGGGAAGATATTATGATTTATAATATTATCTAGATTGCAATTTTCTTAAAAAAAAGACTGGTAATATTATTTTGGGGAAAAGAATTCATAATAGAAGTTTCTTTCACTCCCTATACACATTGAGAATCTCTGCTTACTGATTCCTCTGTCTTACACTTAATCTCTTCTGCCTTGTATTCCAGTTATTGAGGCAACATATTCCACACTAGATCATAAGCTCTCAAGGGTGTTTTGTTTTTGTTGTTGTTTTGTTGTTAGTTGCCATCTCATAGAGAGTGACTACATGTCCCCAAACCAGGCACATAGTGGGCCCACAGTAGATTGTTCTCAGTAAAGGTTTGTCAAGTGGAAAAATGTATGCTTTCTTTAGCCCTGCAAAGGGAGGAAATGGTGTGCACCAACAGTCAGATTGTGCTTATACCCTCCAACGGTGATTAATTTGGCCCCAGCTTTCTGCCTTTCTCTCATCAAGACATTGCATCCGGGGGATGGTCCAAGATGGCAGAGTAGTCAGATGCTTCACAATGTCCCTCTTACAACAAAGACCCAAGAAAACAAGTGAATCGAATATAGATGACAACTTTGGAACCTTAAGCATGAAAGAGAAGACTGAAGAATTAGACCGAGTGCCAAGTGGAAGTAGAGACAGTACGAGAAGAGTGGACGCAGAGAATTACAGATTGCCGGCACCATTCCAGCTTAACCTGCATGGCGTGGCCATATTGAGATAAAGCAAGCACCGTTCCCAGCAGAAACTTCCATCACCTGGCGCAGCCAAGCAGGAACTACTCTGCATTCACCTTCAGAGCTGTGCAGCAGTGCTTTCTGCCCTGCATAAGTTAAGTATACATACTCTACCCATCGTGCCCACCCCAGCCCTCTGTGCTGGAGGCCCATGGGCCTGTTGGGTACCCCCTCTCTCCTTGTTCATCCCCCTTCCCCACACGAAATTGCAGTCTGGCATCACACACTACAGCCACACTCCCTAAGCTGGAAGCCCACAGACTGAAGAAGCCCGCTCCTTAGCTCAGTCACGTACGCCAGGGGCCCACAGAATTGCGGCGCCCCATACTCCCTCCATCTACCTGCATTGGGAGCCTGAGAGCTGATGGTGCTTCCTACTCCCTCCAGTCACCCGCACTGGGGACTTGAGGGCCGACAGTGCTACCTACTTCCTCTGTGGCCCCCTGCATCATGTGCCTGAGAGCTGGCGATGCCTCCTACTCCCTCTGACCATCCCAGCCAGGATCCTGAGGGCTGGTGGTGCCTCCTACTCCCTCCAGCCATCCTAGCTGGGAGCATGAGGGCCGGCAGTGCCTCCCTCTCCCTCCTGCATTCTGCACCAGGGCCCCAAGGATGGGTTGCACAACGTCCCTCATGATGTGCTGTAGCTGAAAGGGTCACAACCTCCAATTGGGCATGTGTGGACAGCAGCATCCCCCCTGCCTCACCCCCTGTGCTGCTCCCCCTAAACAACCAGAGGTTTGTGCCCCCTTTGAACACCCCTGCCCTGCACAGCTCTGCCTGCCCAGAACTGTCAGTGAGTTTATGGACCACCCACCAAGTGACTAACAACCTGGGCACCCTCACCCTGACCACCCAGTAACCAGCAAAGTGCATACATAACACCCAACCTAATGACTAGGGAGAACATCCCCTGCATCCCTGGCCAGGTGACTGGCCATACAGATACATCACCTCACAAGAAATGCCAGCTACATCCTTAGCAGTTCTGTAAGACCATTGAACAGAGACCTGTGCTCACATACCCAGACCCTGCCCCACCCACCCAGAGACAGGAGGTGAGAGCTTTAATGCAGCAAACATTAGCAACCAGAGAAGCACACATGCCCAGCCAAATCAGATATATCAAAACAAAACAAAAATTTAGAATACAGCAAACAAATATACAATAAATGTATATATATAGTAATTTCTTGATGCCTTGCAGGCAACAGGTAATATCAAATCACATAAAGAAGCAGGACAAGATGGCTCCAGTAAGTGACCGAAATAAAGAACCAGTAAACCTTTTGGAGGACAAAATGGCAATGAAACTATCTGATAAGGAATTCAAAAGACTGATATACAGGACATAGAAAAAATCAAGGAAAACACAGACAAAGCAATAGAAAAATTCAGGAAAACAATGTAAGAACAAAATGAAAAAATAGTTACAAACCATACAAAAACAGCCAGTAGAAACAAAAGATCAGCAGTAAAATTTCAGAAAGAGACAACTCAATAGAAGGATATAGGAGCAGAATTGAATCAATGGAAGACAGACTCAGCAAATTTGAAGATAAATCCCTTGACACCAATTTGTTTGAGGAAAAATCAGAAAAAAGAATGAAGAAAACCTAAGAATTATGTGGGACATTATCAAGAGTAAAAATTTGCATGTGATCAGAGTTCCAGAACAGGGGGAGGCAATAGAAAACACAGAGAGAATTGTCACAGATTTGCTGGCAGAAAACTTCCCTGATACCATGAAAGACAAGAAGATGTCCATCCAAGAAGTCCAATGAATTCCATACTGTCGTAGTTATCTAGTGCCGCTATAACAGAAATACCACAAATGGATAGCTTTAACAAATAGAAATTTATTCTCTCGCAGTCTAGTAGGCTAGAAGTCCAAATTCATGTCGCCAGCTCCAGAGGAAGGCTTTCTGTCTCTGTCAGCTCTGGGGGAAAGTCGTTGTCATCAATCTTCCCCTAGTCTAGGAGCTTCTCATGTGCAGGGACCCTGGGTCCAAAGGATGTGCTCCACTCCTAGCATTACTTTCTTGGTGGTATGAGGTCCCCCGTCCCTTTGCTCACTTCTCTCTTTTATATCTCAAGAGATTGACTTAAGATACATCCTAATCTTATAGATTGAGTTCTGCCTCATTAACTTAACTGCCTCAAATCCTGCCTCATTAACATCATAGAGGTAGGATTTACAACACAGAGGAAAAATCACATCAGATAAGAAAATGATGGACAATCACACAATACTGGGAATCATGGCCCAGCAAATTGACACAGATTTTTGGGGAGCACAATTCAATCCATAACACTAATAGACCCAAAAGAAAGTCACTAGGACATATCATAATCAAACTTGCCAAAGCCAAAGTCAAAGAAAGAATCCTGAGAGCAGCTTGGGAAAAACAAAAAGTCACCTACAAAGGGGAACCAATAAGAATAAGCTCTGATTACTCAGCAGAAACCATGCAGGCAAGAAGGCTGTAGGATAACATTTATAAAACCTTGAATGAAAAAAAATTACCAGCCAAGAGTTGTATATCCAGCAAAATTGTCTCTTACATATAATGGCAAAATTAGGACACTGCCAGATAAAAATTAAGGGAATTTATAAAAACCAGACAAAACTTACAAGAAATATTAAAGAGAGTCCTTTGGATAGAGAACCAGCAACATCAGACAACCTGATATTAGGACACAGAACAGCATTATCCAGATATGAACCCAGATGAAGAATTCTCAAAAGTAAAACAAAGCTAAAAGACTGAAAACAAGGAACCAGAGAAGTCAAACTATAAATGACGACAGCGTCAAAACAAAAAAGGAAATAAATGGCATAGTTACAGAACTTTCATATGGCAAGGAAGTCAAGGTGATATCAAGAAGTAAAATACTGGTTTAAATTTAGAAAGATAAAGGTAAATTTCACAGTAACCACAAAGAAAGTTAACAAACCTACTCATTAAAATAAAAAAGAAGAAAAACATAAAGACTCAGTAAACACAAAATCAACGACAACAAAAGAAATGAAAAGAAAATCCATAAACAAAAAGAACTCAGCACAGACAATTAAGGAGAACAAAGAAATTGTCAATACCACAGAAAAGTACAACAAAATGACAACAGTAAACTCATACGTATTGATAATCACACTGAATATAAATGGCTTAAATACACCAGTAAAGAGAGTGGCAGAATGGATTAAAAAACAGTAGCCATCAATATGCTGTCTACAAGAGACATGCCTTAGACACAAAGGCACAAACAAACTAAAATTCAAAGGATAGAAAAAAAAAAAATCAAGCAAACATAACCAAAAAAGAGAAGAAGTGGCAATATTAATCTCTGATAAAATAGAGTTTAAGGCAAAATCCACCATAAAAGATAAGGAAGGACATTATATAATGATGAAAGGATCCGACCACCAGGAGGATATAACTGTAACAAATATATACACACCCAATGACAGGGCTCCAAAATACATAAAACAGACTTTAACAGCATTGAAAAGAGAAATAGACAGCTCCACAATAATAGTAGGAGACTTCAACACACCACTTTCAGTGAAGGACCAAACGTCTAGAAAGAAACTCAGCAAAGATACAGAAAATCTAAAGGCCACAATCAGCCAACTTGACCTCATGACATATACAGAACACTCCACCCAATAGCAGCAGAGTATACATTCTTTTCCAATGCACAAGGTACATTCTCCAGAATAGACCACATTTTAGGCCACAAAGCAAGCATTAACAAAGTCCAAAACATCAAAATAATACAAAACATTCTCTCTGATCACACCACCATAAAAGTAGAGATCAATAATAGGAATAGCAAAGAAAGCAAATCAAATACATGGAAACTGAATAACACCTTGCTTAAAAAACACTGAATAATAGAAGAAATCAAAGATGGAATATAAAAATTCCTAGAATCAAATGAGAATGAAAACAATCATACCAAAATCTTTGGGACACAGCAAAAGCAGTGCTCAGAGCTCAATTTATAACAATAAACACACACATCAAAAAGAAAGGGCCAAAACTGAAACATTAACTCTACAACTAGAACAAATAAAAAGAGAGCAGCAAAAGAGAGAAGCAGAAAGAGAGAAGCCCACAGTCATCAGAAGAAAGGAAATAATAATGTTTAGAGCAGAAATAAATGAAATAGAAATAATCAACAAGATGAGAAATTGTTTTTTTGATTGGGTCAACAATATCGACAAACCATTGACCAAACTGACAAAAGAAAAGCAGGAGAGGGAACAAATAACCTGAATAAGATATGAGAGGGGTGGCATTACAACAGAACCAACTGAAATAAAAAGGATCGTAACAGAATACTATGAAAAATTGTACTGCAACAAATTTGAAAACTTAGAAGAAAGGGAGAAATTTCTAGAAAAACACTACCTACCTAAATAACACAAACTGAGGTAGAAAAACTGAACAGACTATAACAAAAGAAGAGAGTGAAGAAGTAATAAAAAAACTCCCAACAACAATAACAAAAAGCCCTGGCCCAGATGGCTTCACTGGAGAATTTTATCAAACTAAAAATGCACACACAGCAGAAGATGAACTAGATAAATGGGACCTCCTAAAAATTAAATGATCTTGATAATTTCTGCATTCAGTTGGATCACCTTTCTTGGGAATAGGCATAAATACAGATCTCTTCCAATTTTGTTGGCCAGGTAGCTGTCTTCCAAATTTCTTGGCATAGATGAGTGAGCACTTCTAGCGCTGCATCAGTTTGTTGAAACATCTCAACTGATATTCCCTCAATTCCTGGAGTCTTATTTTTCACCAGTGCCATCAGTGCAGCTTGGACTTCTTCCTTCAGTACCATCTGTTCCTGATCATATGATACCTCTTGAAATGGTTGAGTGTAGACCAATTGTTTTTGGTGTGATGATTCTATGTATTCCTTCAATCTTCTTTTGATGCTTCCTTTAGTATTTTCCCATAGAATTCTTCACTATTGCAACTTGAGACTTGAAATTTTTCATCAGTTCTTTCAGCTTGAGAAATGTCGAGCATGTTCTTCTCTTTTGGTTTTCTAACTCTAGATCTTTGCACATGTCACTATAATACTTTGTCTTCTTGAGCTGTCCTTTGAAATCTTCTGTGTACCTCTTTTACTTCATCATTTCTTCCTTTCACTTTAGCTACTCAACATTCAAGAGCAAATCTCAGAGTCTCTTCTGACACCAGTTTTGATCTTTTCTATCTTTTTAATGACCCCTTGCTTTTTTCAGGTATGATGTACTTATATGTCATTCCACAACTCGTCTGGTCTTCAGTCATTTGTGTTCAACATGTCAAATCTGTTTTTGAGATGGTCTCTAAATTGTGGTGGGATATACTCAAGGTTGTACTTTGGCTCCAATGGAATTGTTCTAATTTTCTTCAGTTTCAACTTGAGCTTGCATATGAGCAATTGATGCTCTGTTCCACAGTCGGACCCTGGCCTTGTTCTAACTGATGATATTGAACTTTTCCATCATCTCTTTCCACAGATGTAGTCGATTTGATTCCTGTGTATTCCATCTGGTGAGGTCCATGTGTATAGTCGCTGTTTATGTTGGTGAAAAAAGGTATTTGCAATGAAGAAGTTGTTGGTCTTGCAAAATTCTATCATGCGATCTCTGGCATCATTTCTATCGCCAAGGCCATATTTTCCAACTACTGACCCTTCTTCTTTTTTCCAGCTTTCACATTCCAATCACCAGTAATTATCAATGCATCATGATTGCATGTTCGATCAATTTCAGACTGCAGAAGCTGGTAAAAATCTTCGGTTTCTTCATCTTTGGCCTTAGTGATTGGTGCATAAATTTGAATAAGAGTCTTATTAACTGGTCTTCCTTGTAGGTATATGGATATTATCCTATCACTGACAGCATTGTACTTCAGGATAGATCTTGGAATGTTCTTTTTGACGAGGAATGCAATGCCATTCCTCTTCAAGTTGTCATTGTCAGCATAGTAGACCATACGATTGTCTGATTCAAAATGGCCATACCAGTCCATTTAAGCTCACTAATGCCTAGAATATTGATGTTTATGCATTCTATTTCATTTTTGACGATTTCCAGTTTTCTTAGATTCGTACTTCAGACATTCCAGGTTTTGATTATTAATGGATGTTTGCAGCTGTTTCTTCTCATTTTGAGTCATGCCACATCAGCAAATGAAAGTCCCAAAAGCTTGACTCCATCCACATCATTAAGATCGACTCTACCATATGTATTCAATCTGTATGCTGAGCCAATAATCCGAGAAGCTGGACTATATGAAGAAGAACAGAGCATCAGGATTGGAGGAAGACTCATTAAACAACCTACGTTACGCAGATGACACAACTTTGCTTGCTGAAAGTGAAGAGGACTTGAAGCACTCCCTGATGAAGATCAAAGACCACAGCCTTCAGTATGGATTACACTTCAGCATGAAGAAACCAAAAATCCTCACAACTGGACCAATAAACAACATCATGATAAACGGAGAAAAGAATGAAGTTGTTAAGGATTTCATTTTTCTTGGATCCACAATCAATGCCCATGGAAGCAGCAGTCAGGAAAACAAAAGATGCATTGTATGGGGCAAATCTGCTGCAAAAGACCTCTTTAAAGAATTTAAAAGCAAAGGTGCGCCTGACCCAAGCCATGTTACTTTCAGTCACATTATATGCATGTGAAAGCTGGGCGATGAATAAGGAACACTGAAGAAGAATTGATGCCTTTGAATTGTGGTGTTGGTGAAGAATATTGAATATACCATGGACTGCCAAAAAAACCAATAAGTCTGTCTTGGAAGAAGTACAACTAGAATTCTCCTTAGAAGCATGGATGGTGAGACTACGTCTCACATACTTTGGACATGTTTTCAGAAGGGATCGGTCCATGGAGAAGGACATCATGCTTGGTAAACTAGAACGTCAGCAAAAAAGAGGAAGACCCTCAATGAGATGGACTGACACAGTGGCTCCAACAGTGGGCTCAAGCATAACAATGATTGTAAGCATGTGGCAGGACCAGGCAGTGTTTCATTCTGTAGTACATAGGGTCTCTATGAGTTGGAACTGACTGGACAGCACCTAACAACAACAAAAATTAAATGCTTATGCTTATCAAAAGGCTTGTCCAAAAGAGTAAAAAGACAACCTACAGACTGGGGAAAAAAAATGGCTACAACATATACGACAAGGGTCTAATCTCTGAAATCTATAGAATACCTCAACACCTCAATAACAAAAAGACCAACAATTCAATTTAAAAATGGGCAAAGGATATGGACAGACACTTCACCAAAGAAGTCATTTAGACAGCCAACAGACAGATGAGGAAATGCTCTCGATCACTAGCCGTTAGAGAAAGGCAAGTCAAAAGTTCAGTGAAATGGCATCTTACCCCAACATTACAGGCACTAATCAAAAAATAAAAATGTTGGAGAAGTTGCAGGGAAATGGAACTCTTATACCTGCTGGTGGGAATGTAAAATGGTACAACCCCTATGGAAAACAGTGTGGCACTTCTTTAGAAAGCTAGAAATAGAAATACTCTGTAACTCAGCAGTCCCACTCCTAGGTATATACCCTACAAAGGAAGAGCTGTGACACAAATATACATATGCATGCCCGTGTTCATTGCAGCATTATTCACAATAGCAAAAAGATGGAAACAACCTAAGTGCCCATCAACAGATAAACGGATTAACAAACTTTGGTACATAGACACAATGGAATACTATCTAACAGTAAAGAATAAGGACAAATCGTTGAAACATCTCACAACGTGGATGAACTTGGAGGGCATTATGCTGAGTAAAATAAGTCAGTCACCAAAGGACAAATATTGTAAGAGACCACTATTATAAAGAAACAAGAAAAGATTTACATATAGAAAAAAAAAAAAGAATTCTTTGATGGTTACCAAGTATGAGAGAGGAAGGGAGGGAAAATTACCAAATAGATGGAAGATATATGTTAATATTGGTGAAGGGAAAGGCAATACACAATATGGAGGAAGTCCGAAAACCATGACCAAGACAAATGGGTACATAGGTAGATTGGTATGCCAGGAGATGTGGGAAGGTGTAAGGGAACACACCCACCTGCAGATATGTGTTTGGTGGTGGATATCTCTACATACATAACTGTACGTGCTGCTTATATATTAACACAGGCAATAGAGTGTACATGGGCCACAGTCAGGGCAACTTCTTAGATATAACCAAACACCTCGGAGGACAAAGTTCCTAGGCTCAAAGGCAAGGGACCATACACTCGTGGGACATCTACGTCAATTCGTACAATGTTGTTCGTAAAGGTAAAGTTCTTATTGTACTTTGGTGGTAGCATCTGGGGTCTCCAAAGCTTGTGAGCAGCCATCTAAGATACAACTATTGGTCTCTTACCATCCAGAACAAAGGAGAATGAAGTAAACCAAAGACTCAAGGGAGCAATTAACCCAAAGGACTAATGGACCACATGAACCACAGCCTACACGACCCTGAGACCAGAAGGACTAGATGGTTCCTGGCTACCACTACCGACTGCTCTGACTGGGATCACAACAGAGGGTTCCAGACAGAGCGGAAGAAAAATTGTGGAAAAAAAAATCAAATTCACAAAAAAGACCAGACTTCCTGGTCTGACAGACTAGAGAAACCCCCGAGACTATGGCCCTAAGAAACCCTTCTGAACAGGAACTGAAGCCATTCTCAGAGACCACCTTTCTGCCAAACCATAGACAGGTCCATAAAATAAACAATAACACACGAGAGGAACGTGCTCCTTAGAACAATCAATTATACGAGATGAAAAAGGCAACATTTGACCAAAAGCAAAGATGAGAAGGCAAGAAGGGGTAGAAGATCAGGACGAAAGGAAATGGTGAACCTAGGATGGAAATAGAGTGCTGACATATTGTGCGGAATGAAACCAACGTCACGGAATGCGTTATGTACAAATTATTGAATGAGAAACTAATTTGCTTTGTAAACTTTCACATAATGCACAATTGAAAAAAAAAAAAAAAAGATATTGCATTCTCTGTTGGTTTCTTATGTTCCAGTACCATTTGTCCTTGCCATACACAGCAGAATCTGTGGAGAGGGGCACTGACCTAGCTGAAGGTGGTGAGGTTGTGCTTTCATGACGGCTGGCTCAGTGGAGTCTTGGTGAAGTCAGGAGGGCCAGGCTGAGATCTGCGGGTCCTTGATTAAGTGTGGAACCAAGGTTTAGAATCAGAGCAGGTAGGAGGAGGGGGATGGGGCCAGAGGTCATCTTGTTTACCATCTTCATTTCCTTGGTGGGGAATGGGTACCCTGTGTAGTTAAGATGGACAGGGCTGCCTGGTGGGAGAGTGAGGTCCATGTCCCTGGAGAGGCTCAGACAGAAGCTGGAATGGAAGCCCATTGTGGTAGGAGGCTTCAAGTCTTGTGAGGAGGCAGCTGGGGGTGGGGGTGGGATTAGAGTAGAGGAGTTTAAAGGACTCCCTTTAGGATTCTGAGCAACTAGTCCCTGGGTGGTGCAAAATGTTAATGTGCTTGGCTGCTAATGGAAAGGTTGGAGGTTCAAGTCCACCCAGAGACACCTCAGAAGGAAGGCTTGGCAATCTCCTTCCAAAAAATGAGCCTTTGAAGACCCTATGGAGCACAGTTCTACTCAGACACACGTGCGGTTGCCATGAGTCGGATTTAATTCAACGGCGACTTTCATTTTTTTTTCCTAAACTAGACGATGAGTACTGAGTTTATAGATTCTTTGCTTTCACTTTCTTCCTACATAAATGACAGTCTCCTTTGTCTTTCCTCTGAGTCCCTCTTCTGGTGTCCACTGTCTTCTCGTTTTTGCCCTTTCACATCTTATTATTTTTTGCCGACTTTTTTCTTTCTTTCTCGCCTTTCCTGTATTTTGCTTGTTAATGAGACCTTCAGTAGAGCGAACACAGGATTGCTTATCTGAATCCCATGATTGCAGGACTAGGTCTTGAGGAGGGGAAGAGTTAAAGAACTGGTGAAAGTAAGGTCAGTGAGAGCATCCCGCACAGAGCCTGGGACACGGTAGATTCTCCATAAATGCTTGGGGAATGAAAGACTTTATAACTGTCGTTCACTTGTGCTAACATTATGTCACATTTGCTCACTGGTGAGCAGATTGTATTTGGTAATTCATGCAAAAATACCCTTTGGCTTTTCTCCCTGATTGGGGTGCTCATCTTTTAGATGTGAAGACGTGAACAATGTGGAGGTGATGTTGGATGTTCATTAGGGTGGTTTTGAGGTGGAGGTTGTATGCGGTTTTAAGTGGGGAGCCCAGATTTAGAATGTGAAGATGCTCACCGCCCACGAGATGCTGTGGGTGCTGAGGAGCCGCCTTATGAAGCCAATCTTAATTCTGTTCAGAAGCCAAGTGAGATTCCAGGCATATTTGCCATAGTCTGCAGCCTTCTCAACACCCCTGCCACTGTTAATGTGGGAGGCCCAGGACAGGGGGCATGCCATGCTTGTAGAGCAGGATTGTTGACTCTCTGGAGTTTGCTTATGCAAATGAATTCGTGAACTGATGCAAATGAGAGATGACAGAAAGGTTCTTTCAGGTGGTCCAGGCCAGCACTCCCAGGAGTCCACAAGCTCAGCAGAGCACGCTTCTGGGGTCTCACCTAGTGCAATGTTCAGTGCCACAGACGTTGAAGGTGTAAGTACTGCATCCCGTGGGTTCGATCCTGAACTCTCACTGTTTTCCCAGGAAGTTCTCCGCTCCGCTGGCCTGAAACTCCCTTGGCTGTTCTGCTTTCTCTCTCCCACTTTTAGTGTGTATTGCATCGTTCCCAAGACTGAGACTGAAATGGAGGTTTTCAGGACCATCAGGGATATGGAAAGTGCTGCCAGAACTTGCAGAGGAGATGCTGCTTATTATAGGAGACTGGTTGTGAGCTGTTAGTGTGTAGTGGAAACAGAGCCCCTGAGGATCGCTGATCTTAAAAACACAAAACTAGCAAACAAAGAACAGTTCTCTAAATTTCAGCAAAGATAAACTACCAGTTGCCATCAAGTCAACTCCAACTCCTAGTGACCCCAGGTGTGTCAGAACAGAACTGTGCTCTATCGGGTTTTCAATGGCTGATTTTATTGCAAGTAGAGAGCCAAGCCTTTCTTCCGAGGTACCTCTGGGTGGAATTGAACCCCTAACCTATTGGCTACCAGCCAAGTGTTTTAACTTTGCACCACCCAGGGAGTCCACGGCAAAAGTACCAAGGCTGAAATATAATGGGTGTCTGGTCTTGAACCTGTGAAGAGAACAGCAGCCTGTGTGAGTAGGGGCAGTGCCACACAGGGGTGTTCTGAGGACGCTCTGGGTGGCAAGGCCCAGAGACCCACCCAACTCAGGTAGACAGGGTTTACTGTTTGGACATAGAGTTTTTTCCAAATACTGAAAATAATACCTCATGGTCTGTAGAAATGGATTGGGAACCATGTAACATTTTCGCTCAGCGAGCCGCGGTCGCACATCTCTGATTCTCTTTCATGCATTTATTTCACAATTTATTATTGCACTTCTATTATGTGCTGGGTACTTGCCTTCATGGAGCTTATAGTCTACTGGGAGGGACAGAAAATAATAAACAAATAAATTTTAAAAATTTAAATTGTGGTAAATGCAATAAAGAAAACAGGGAGGAAACAGCGATGGAGAGCTGTGTGTGTGTGTGTGTGTGTGTGTGTGTGTGTGTGTGTGTGTGTGTGCCCGCGCGTGCGCGCATGGGGATGGCTGTGAGGTGTGCACATTCATCGTGTATGTGGGGGGGGCAGTGGGGATAGCTGGAGGGGAGCATCTCTTATTATGTAGGGTGGTGAAGGAGGACCACTCCGTAAGATCTGAATGATCAGCTAAGGTCTGAATGAGGAGAATGATTATCCAGGTAAAGAGTGAGGAGGGAGGGCGGGTGGAACCTTCTGAGCAATTGCATCAGCAAAACAACATTCCCTGTGAAAGGGGACCGAGTCCTGCTTCTTGCTCCGAGCTCTGTCTGCCTAGGCTGTGCCCCTCACATCTGCCCTGTGCCCCTCCCCGAAGCCTGCCTTTCTCTGCCCACTGCTTGGTTTGCACGTGGCTCCAAGATCTACAGGACTGTCAGCATCCAGAAGCCACCACTGACTCCGGGCCTGCTGGGATGCCCACGGCAGGGCATCTGATCTGTCCAGCTCATCCTGTGAGCCAGGCTGCCTCAGATGCCCCTCCCCCAACTCCATCACATGGTCACTGTTCAAGCCTCTGACCCATAGCCATGTCAGGGTGAAGGTGGGAGGGTGGGTGTCCGGTGGTCCCTGCCCACGGAGGTAAATACGGGGACTTTATTGTCATCCTCAGCCTCTCTAACCAGTAGCGTAATGTGAGGAGTGGGGGGCCAGCAGAGGGCCCAGGAGTCTTCTCTGGCAGACAGTCCAGCAGCTGGTACCAAAGGCAGCTTTGCCAAGTGACCCAGTGAGGAGGGAACCAGGACAGTTTGCTCCAGGATCCAGTCGACCTTGGGCTAGAGGTTTCCATATCAGACCCATTAAAAGCAGAAGTTTGCCAGTTCTTAGTACAAAATAGATTGAGTAAAATTCAGAGCACAATTAAAAATTAAACCATGTATATGATGAAAACATTCCTTATTCAGAGAGGTCTTCATGGCCAGGTCTGGGACACTCTGAGACACAGTTTGGAATTGCAAAATATTGCTGGTGTCGACCTCTCCTGTATTGATAATTTTGCCCTAGGAGGGTCAAGAAATGTCCCTCCCTCTCCCCCTCCTCCATCCCTTCCTTTCCTCCTTCCAGTCTCTTCTGACTTCTACAGTATTACCCAAGGGCAGATCAGCGAGTAACCTTGTCTTCTGTTGGAATCAATTTTGTTCACTAAAAGCTTTTTATAAGAAGTCCAGCAAGTGTATGTTTCAAAGCTTCTTTTCTATTTAAGAAACCGAATTTTCATCAAACTTGAACTCAGCTGGAGAGGTGAGTAGATTTTATTCTTTTGCCATCTCAATAGATTTCAGTCTTCTTCTAGGCTTTGCCAGACGTTTTAAACTAAAAGAAAAACGTATAGATGGAGTACTTTTTGTAAAACCTTAGACTAAGTAATTGGAGATCATATGTATTGGTGGGGAGACCCTGGAGAGGTTCTCTGACTGTGACTGTGCACCAAATATTCCTGAATGTTCTTTCAGTCTGGAACATTAAGGATTTTCTATTTTAGGCATTTGTGGGTCTGTTTCATGAGCCTTTTATTTATATTTTAAGGATTATAGCCATTTATTTGTTATTGTTAGCTGCCATCAAGTTGACCCCTGACTCATGGTGATCCCATGCACAACAGATTGAAAAGCTGCCCGGTCCTGTGCCGTCCCCATGATTGGTTGCGGGTCAGACCATTGTGATCCCTAGAGTTTGTATTGGCTGATTTTTGAAAGTGGTTTGCCAGGCCTTTCTTCCTAGTTCATATTACTCTGGAAGTTCTGCTAATACCTGTTCAGCATCACAGCAACATGCAAGCCTCCACTTGAGGTGCACTGGCTGGAAATCAAACCCAGGTCTTCAGCACGGAAGACAAGAATTCTACCACTGAACCACCAGTGCCTCATAACTATTTCTTAGGAATACCTAAACCGTCAGCGACGTTGTTTGGTGAGGGCTTTCCTGCCTTCTGCAACTGTGTTCCATGCACGTTCATATTTGTGGTGAGGTGCCACCTGGTTTGCTCTGCTGAAGTGACCTCGATGAGTTACTGTGCAAGGAGCTCAAGGCGGAGCATTGGTGAATTCTTAAGCTGAACTCTACGGGGTTGTAGGGCACATCCTGGCAAGGCCCTGCAGTCTTTGTGGTTGGAACGCCTTAGCGGCAGGCCTGCCCTCCAGGCGGTGGCATGGTGCATGCTCAGATGCATGCAGAGCTATCAGAGGCCATTCTGGGACACATAAGCGAAAGACTGTCAGAGAACAAGGGCAGGTGGTTTGGAAACCCCCAGACTCCAGGTATGAAATGTTTTATGTCCAAGACTATCGAAGGAGCTAATCCAAAATGAACATTATTTAAAGAAACTTAGATATCTTTTGACACTTAGAAGCACAAATGATTGCTCAAGCTGGAACTCACAAATGTCTTAAAGACTTAAAACATACACGCCTCCAGCCCAGGGTAAGATGAGTGGAATTCTTTCTCTTCAGAAGGCTTGGCCAACGTCTTTAAGAACCCTTGGCTGTGCTGCTGAAGAGAGGGCATGTGACGTCCACAGGATGTCTTTCCACTGAACTTAGGGTTAATTCTAGGCTGAAATCCTTGTTCGAGTCTCTCCCTTTGCTGCATCTCTGTTTGTCTGCTTCTCCTTCTTTCTCTTTCTGTCCGTCTCGGTGTCTCCCTCTGTTCTTCTTCCTGTCTCTTTGCCTCTCTAACTTTCTGTGCTTCTGTTTGCCTTTGTTTATTCAGCCAGAGTCCTAAGAAGGCCATGCTCTGTTCTGCCTCTTCTCCCTGCCTCTGGACCTCTGGCTGTCCCCTCTAATGGCCAGTGAGAAAGCTCTTGCTTGTTTCCACTAATAATCTCTTTTTCGAGAATGTGCCACTGGTCGCTCAGGCCTTCTCATTGCCAGTGTTTGAGTTTGCACAGCGAGGCGATGCTTTGCAATGTTAGGCCTGGAGTTCTGCCCTCCGATGCCTCTCTCCAGGCATCCAAGGCCTCC
The DNA here is from genome assembly GCA_030035585.1 of Dugong dugon. Classification (NCBI taxonomy): domain Eukaryota; kingdom Metazoa; phylum Chordata; class Mammalia; order Sirenia; family Dugongidae; genus Dugong; species Dugong dugon. Next base: position 13,296,792 of record CM057481.1, on the reverse strand, counting down.
ACGCTTCCCTTCCAAGCCCAGAAATGCTGTTTACTCTCCCTGGGCTGCCAATGTAAATCCACTTTGAAAGGTGTTCATTTGATTTGGCAGGAAAAAAATTATTCATATTGGGCCCCATATGCTTGCTTTCTGTTGAGCCTTTGACATGTAGTCTTTGGCAAGCCCTGGTTGCTACACACGGCACCGTTAGACGTCGCTTGGATGTGGCGAAATTGTGGGGATATTTTTTCTATTTGGATCCTAAAGACTTTCTCTCCCTAAAAGGTGGTCTCACTCTCTGAATGGTCCATTAAATGTAGGTGGGGAATGATGTAAACCCAGCTGGGCAAGGCTTTTAGCATCTTCTGTGGGATCAGTGGAGTCCCTGGGTGGTGCGAACAGTTAAGCTCTTGGCTGCTAACCGAAAGGTTGGAGGTTCGGGTCCATGCAGAGGTACCTCGAAAGAAAGGCCTGGTGATCTGCTTCTGAAAAATCAGCCATTGAAAACTCTATGGAGTGCAGTTCTACTCTGACACACATGGGGTCACCAGGAGTCAGAGTCGACCTGAAGGCAAGTGGTTTGGTTTGGTGGGCTCAGTACCTAATGCTCAGTACGTGGAGAAGTTGGCTACCTCTAGATGACGTTTTATACAGTAAAACCTCAGTTCTAGAGTAGAAATATGTGAATTAGATTGAAACATAAAATTTCTGATGTTTGACTATTTTTTTAACCTACAAAAATGGCAATCTTGTGTGAGTCAACATGAAAATAGTGGTATTGAATGACTCTGTATTTTCTGTTTCATTCATTCATCTATTTGAGACATTCCTGTTGAGGATATTTCTGGTGCTAAGCATTTTGCTAGGTGTTAGGGTTATGAAGAGAAATCAGAACTGTTCCCTGCCCGTTAGCCAGGAAGACAAATCCCCTCCAATACAAGTGTCAGGTACGCCAGGGAAGTCCCCTCGGGGTGCTGAGGACATGGCAGGTGACCAGCTATGTTGGTTTGCCTGGGACTGTCCCATTTTTAGCACCAGAAGTCCCAGACAGATGGGGAGCAGCTCACGCGATAGAATGTGGGGTTTATGGCTCTTGTGCACAAAGCAGCAGCCCTGTGACTAGGAAATGGAGGTCCACCCCTCCACCCTGGAAGACTCAAAAAGCACATTAGCCAAATAAAAGCTCTGGGAAGTTTCAGAGTGGCGAGAGCTGTTCAGTTTGTTTAACCAGAGTTTCTTTAACTTATTTGACCTTCGAGCTCCTTCTTTTTCTTTTTTCTTTGGTTCACATTCTGTGAACCTCCGTTCTTTCCTCTTGTGTCCTTTGGGGGAAAATTGCATCACTCTCTACCCTCAAGTGCACATTATTACTTATTAGTCTTTGTCGTGATTTAGGCAAAAATTAGTATTCAAATAGCCCATCACAAGAAAATTGTAATAATAATGCAATCTTGGGATTAAAAGGTTTCTTAGAAGGGTTGCTAATGTGCCATGGAGGGTCGCGAGCTACCTCGAGGCCCTTTTTTCTGGCTGACACTCACGGAGTCAGCTCCCTGCTCATCTCTTCTGGCAAGTGCTTTTTTTTTGCACTGAAGGCTGAACCATGTCGTTATGGAAACGGAAACGTCTTCCCCTTCTGAGAACAGTGCCTTGCTATTAGAGAGCATGGGTGAGCAAACTTCGGTGGAAATGATTAATCTTAGCAAAGCACAGGTAAGCCTTGAAGACTGAACAGGTGTTTTTTGGCCTTTGCGCTTTCCAGCCCCAGAAAATTTAAATTTCAACCAGCTGTGGAAGCTCAGGTTTTTGCGTCTTTCCTTACTTAAAAAAGGAAAGTAATCCTTTAATATTACGGTAACTGGCTTTTTAAATTTAAAGATGTAAAGACATCCCTTAAAGCCTGTAGAGTTTCTTAGAGTGTAGTTTGTGAACCCCTGCGAGCTTTGTTAACATGCAGATTCCTGGGCCTTTCTCCACACCCACTGAGTCCGAATCTCTGGGGGGAGGGTCTTGGAATGTGTTTCTTTAACAAGCTCCCCAGCTGATTTTGATGCTAGTTCACTAGAGACAGGCTTTGTTCTAGGACAGCAGTTGGCAAACTTTTTCTGTAAAGGGCTCGATAGTAAATAGTTTAGGCTGTATAACTTTCTCCTTGTAGGGTGAGAGCAGGGCAGACTGTAGGTAAAGGATTGGACGTGACTGTTTCAGAAACAGACAGTGGGCCGAATTTGGCCCTCAGGCTTTAGTTTGCTGACCTCTGCTTTAGGATATGCTAAGTGCTGTCCGGTTAATGAGATTTCTGCTTTCAGAGGTATTTGTGCTACAAGTCAACCACCCACCCGTGGATGACACTGCCCTCAGTCCTACCTGAAGACAGGTAGAAAGAGAAAGTGCCTTTGCTGGTGGCGGGAGGATGAGGATGCTAATGAGGGCCTTAAGGGTAAATCGTTCTCCTGATACCATAGTCCCCACCATGAGTTTTAAAGTGGATTGGGACCTCCTTCCCACCTATCTTGGCTAGGAGTAAGGTGATTTCCTGGTTTTGAGGCTATCACAGAAGTTGATGGATGAACCGCATCTGTTTTGGAGGGGCCTTAGGTTTTTTCTGAAGGAGGAGATGGAAGTGTGGTGGCGGTGGTGGTGAGATTCAGGGTAAAACTGATAAATATTCCAAGTCCAAGACATGGTGCCCAGCTGTGAAAAGGGTAGCCTGTGAAGGGACTCCTTTCTTAATTGGTGTGAAATACCAGATTCCAGGTGAGCCCACTGGGAAGGACCTCACCTGGACGAGGTTCTATTGCCCCCCCACCCGCCCTTTTTCCTGCGCCACTTGCTCCTTTAGGTCTTTTTGCTGAGTTCCTGCTGTGTCTCTCAGGCGTGCCCTTTGGTGTCCAGCCAGCCCCACCTCCACTCCTCACCCAGAGTTGGGTTTGGGCCTATGCCCTGACTTTTTAGAGCACTGAAACTTTTTTTTTTTTTTTGAGAGTCCAAATAATTTTGGCAACTTAAATTATTCTTATCATTTTCAAATACCACTGTGGCACATTCTGCCCTATATCCGTCGTAGCTAATTTCTCATTGCTTTCAAAAGGTTTCAGATTGAAAGGGGGCCCTGTTCTCTAAGTATTAACTAGTCAGTACTAGAGAATGCAATCTTAACATGTTTGGTTGTGTTACGTTGGGTGGGATTAGTTTGTCCAAACTGTGTACATCCAACCCGATGATGAGCCTTTCTGCTTCCTTTGTTCCAATACTCTGTTTTTCCAAATGGTTTGCTTAGTTTCAAATTTTCTTTTATGTGTTTAAGGAGGAAATAGTTCCCCTGGACCACAGCCATGAATGCATCAACTAATGCTGCTTTCAAAAGGTATTTCTGTTCACGTCCTTGAAGCTTTCCTTCTTAGTGTCACAGCTATTTCTTGCTATTATCTGATTTCCTGATTTCTTTTGAAGAGATAATGATGGTGGCCCATTTGTGCATTTTGTGACGTTTTAATTCAGTTATGCTCATACTGCAGCTTATGCTGGAAGCATAATGGCACACACACCTGAATGGTTCTCTTTGATTGAGCCTTAAAATCTGGTTCCCACATGGTTAGAGTCTGTATATTGTGGCCTCATTAGCTTGTGTAGCTTTGCGATGTCATTGTCATCTTGCTGTTATCAAATATAAGAACATTTTCTTTTGACATATTTATATCCACTTCCACAACTACTTTGCATTCATTTATCACAAGGTGATTTAAAGCCTTCCCTCGATCATTGTTGTTGTTTTTTTTTTTTAAACCTTGCCGTATATATATATATATTTTTCCATACAAAAATTTATACATACGTTGTTATGTGACTCTAATTGCTCTCCCCATACTGTGACAGCACACTCCTCCTTTCCACCCCTGATTCCCCATGTCCATTCAGCCAGCTCCTCACCCTCTCTGCCTTCCTCTCACCTCCAGAAAGACGCTGCCCATTTAGTCTCTTGTATCTACTTGTATCTGTACTCCTCAAGAGTATCACTTTATGTACCACAGTCCAGTCCAATCCCTGTCTGAAGAGTTGGCCTCAGAAATTGTTTTAGTTCTGGGCTGATAGAGAATCCAAGGGCCATGCTTTCTGAGGTACCTCCAGTCTCAGTCAGACCATTAAGCCTGGTCTTCTTACTAGAATTTGAGTTCTGCACCCCACCTTTCAGCTGCTCCATCTTGGACTGTCTATTGTGTCCCTGTCAAGGCAGTCATTGGTGGTAGCTGGGCACCATCTAGTTCTTCTGGTCTCAGGTCGATGAAGTCTCTGGTTTATGTGGCCCCTTCTGTCTTTTGGGCTACTGCTTTCCTTGTATCTTTGGTGTTCCTCATTCTCCTTTACTCCAGGTGATTGGGACAAATCGATGCATCTTAGATAGCTGCTTGCAAGCTTTTAAGACTCCAGATGCCACTCACCAAAGTAGGATGCAGAGCATTTTCTTAATAAGCTTTGTTATGCCAGTTGATCTAGATGTCCCCTGAAAGCATGGTACCAAGACCCCTACCTCTGCTACTCTGTCCCTCAACATGTTTGATTGTATTCAGGAAACTTCTTAGCTTTGGTTTAGTCCAGTTGTGCTGACTTCCCCTGTAGTGAGCGCTGTCCTTCCCTTCACCTAAGATAATTCTTATATACTGTCGAGTTAGTAAATAACCCTCACCCTCCCTCCCCACCCTCTTAACCATCAAAGAATGTTTTGTTCTGTGTTTAAACCTTTTCTTGAGTTCTTACGATAGTGGTCTTATACAATATTTGTTCTTCTGTGATTGACTAAATTCACTCAGCTTGACCTCCAGCTTCCTCCATGTTATAAGATGTTTCACAGCTTCATCGTTGTTCTTTAGCATTGCATAGTATTCCATTGTGTGGCTATATCATAATTTGTTTATCCATTCATCCGTTGATGGGTACCTAGGTTGTTTTCATCTTTTTGTTGTTGTGAACAGTGCTGCAGTGAACATGAGTGTGCATGTATCTATTTGTGTGATTGCTCTTATTTCTCTAGGATATATTCCAAACAGCAGTATAGCTGGATCGTATGGTATTTCTATTTATAGCTTTTTAAGGAAGTGCCAAATCCATTTCCAAAGTGGTTGTAACATTTTACATTCCCACCAACAGTGTGTAAGTGTTCCAGTCTCTCCACAACCTCTCCAGCATTTATTGTTTTGTGTTTTTTGGATTAATGCTAGCCTTGTTGGGGTGGGATGATATCTCATTGTAGTTTTGATCTGCATTTCTCTAATGGCTAATGATCAGAGCATTTCTTCATATGTCTGTTAGCGGCCTGAGTATCTTCTTTGTCAAGTGCCTGTTCATATCCTTTGCCCATTTTTTAATTGGGTTATTTGTCTTTTTGTTGTTGAGGTTTTGCAGTATCTTGTAGATTTTAGGGATTAGATGCTGATCTGATTTGTCGTAGGCAAAATTTTTTTCCCAGTGTAGGTTGTCTTTTGACTCTTTTGGTGGAGTCTTTTGATGAGCATGAGTGTTTGACTTTTAGGAGTTCCTATCTGGTGTCTCTTCTGGTGCTTATGCATTGTTACTGATGGTTTGTATTGTGTTTATGCCATATATTAGGGCTCCTAGCATTGTCCCTAGGTTTTCTTCCATGATCTTTATCATTTTCGATTTTATATTTTAGTCTTTGATCTGTTTTAAGTTAGTTTTTGTGCATGGTGTGAGGTATGTGTCTTGTTTCATTTTTTTGCATATGGATACCCAGTTATGCCAGCACTGTTTATTAAAGAGACTTTCTTTTCCCCATTTAATGGACATTGGGCCTTTGTCAAATATCAGCTGCTCATAGGTGGATGAATTTATGTCTGGATTCTCAATTCTGTTCCATTGGTCTGTGTATCTGTAGTTGTACCAGTACCAGGCTGTTTTGTCTATCGTGGCAGTATAATAGGTTCTAAAATCAGGTAGTGTGAGGCCTCCCACTTTGTTCTTCTTCTTCAGTAATGCTTTACTTATCCGGGCCTCTTCCCTTTCCATATGAAGTTGTTGATTTATTTCTCCATCTCATTAAAAAATGCCAGTAGAATTTGGATAAGGATTGCATTTTATCTGTAGATCACTTTGGGTAGAATTGACATTTTCACAGTGTTGAATCTACCTATCCATGAGCAAGGTATGTTTTTCCACTTCTGCAGATCTCTTTTGGTTTCTTGCTATAGTGTCTTGTAGTTTTCATTGTATAGATCTTTTACATCTCTGGTTAGATTTATTCCTAACTACTTTATCTTCTTGGGGGCTATTTGTAAATGATATTGATTTGGTGATTTCCTCTTCGAGGTTCTCTTCATTGGTGTAAAGGAATCCAACCGATTTTTATATGTTTTATCTTGTATCCTGAAACTTTGCTGAAATCTTCTATTAATTCCAGTAGTTTTCTTGTGGATTATTTGGGGTTTTCTGGGTGTAAGATCATATCTTCTGCAAATAGAGGTACTTTGACTTCTTCCCTACCAATTTGGATGCCCTTTATTTCTTTTTCTAGCCTAAATGCTCTGGCTAGGACTTGCAGAACAATGTTGAATAAGAGTGGTGATAAAGGACATCCTTGTCTGGTTCCCATTCTTAAGGGGAATGCTTTCAAAATCTCTCCATTTAGGATGATGTTGGCTGTTGGCTTTGTATAAATGCCCTTAATTATATTGAGGAATTTCCCCTCTATTCCTATTTTGTTGAGAGTTTTTATCATGAATGGGTGTTGGACTTTGTCAAATGCCTTTTCTGCACTGATTGATAAGATCTCGTGGTTCTTGTCTTTTGTTTTATTTATGTGATGGATTACATTGCTTGTTTTTCTAACGTTGAACCATCCCTGCATACCTGGTGTAAATCCCACTTGATCATGGTGAATTATTTTTTTGATATATTGCTGAATTCTATTGGCTAGAATTTTGTTGAGGATTTTGCGTTAATCTTCATGAGGGATATGGTCTGTAATTTTTTTTTGTGGTGTCTTTACCTGGTTTTGGTATCGGGGTTATGCTGGCTTCATAGAATGAGTTTCAGAGTATTCCTTCCTTTTCTGTGCGCTGAAATACCTTTAGTAGTAGTGGTGTTAACTCTTCTCTGAAAGTTTGGTAGAATTCTCCAGTGAAGCCATCCAGGCCAGGGCTTTTTCTTTCTGGTTGTGAGTTTTTTAATTACCTTTTCAATCTCTTCTTTGTTATGGGTTTATTTAGTAGTTCTACCTCTGTTTGTGTTAGTTTAGGTAGGTAGTGAGTTTCTAGAAATTTGTCCATTTCCTCTAAGTTTTCAAATTTGTTAGAGTTCAATTTTTTATAGTAGTCTGTTATGATTCTTTTAATTTCAGTTGGGTCTGTTGTGATATCACCTATCTCATTTCTTATACAGGTTATCTGCTTCCTCTCCTGTTTTTCTTTTGTCAGTTTGGCCAGTGGTTTATCAATTTTGTTGATCTTTTCAAAGAATCAGCTTTTGGACTTGTTAACTCTTTCAATTGTTTTTCTATTCTCTGTTTCATTGAATTCTGCTCTAATTCTTATGATTTCCTTTCTTCTGGCACCTGAGGGCTTCTTTTGCTGCTCTCTCTCTACTTGTTCCAGTTGTAGGGTTAATGCTTTGGTTATGACCCTTTCTTCTTTTTGGGTGTGTGCATTTCTTGCTATAAACTGACCTCTGAGCACTGCTTTTGCTGTGTCCCAAAGGTTCTGGTAGGATGTATTTTCATTATCATTTGATTCTATGAATTTTTTTATTCCCTCCTTAATTTTTTCTATAACCCAGTAGTTTTTGAGCAAGGTGTTGTTCAATTTCCATGTGTTTGATTTTTTTTTCCTTGCTTTTTCTGTTGTTGATTTCTACTTCAATGGCTTTATGGTCAGAAAGGATGCTTTGTAATATTTTGATGCTTTGGATTTTGTTAAGGCTTGTTTTATGGCCTAATATGTGGTCTATTCTGGAGAATGTTCCATGTGAATTGGAAAAGAAAGTATACTTGGCTGCTGTTGGGTGGAGTGTTCAGTATATGTCTATGAGATCAAGTTGTTTGACTGTAGCATTTAGATCTTCCGTGTCTTTGTTGAGCTTCTTTCTGGGTGTTCTTTCCTTCACCGAAAGTGGTGTGTTGAAGTCTCCTACTACTATTGTGAAGCTGTCTCTTTCTCTTTTCAGTGCTGTTAGAGTTTGTTTTATGTATTTTCAAGCCCTGTTGTCTGATGCGGAAATATTTATTATAATTATGTCCTCCTGGTGTATTGACCTTTTAGTCATTATATAGTGTCCTTCCTTATCCTTTGTGGTGGATTTTACTTTAAAGTCAATTTTGTCAGAGGTTAATATTGCCAGTCCTGCTCTTTTTTGAGTGTTGTTTGCTTGATATATTTTTTTCCAACCTATGAGTTTTAGTTTGTTTGTGTCTTTAAGTCTAAGGCGTGTCTCTTGTAGGCAGCATATAGACAGATCGTATTTTTTTAATCCAATCTGCCACTCTCTGTCTCTTATTGGTGCCTTTAGTCCATTTACATTCAGTGTAATTATTGATAGGCATGAGTTTAGTGCTGTTATTTGGATGTCTTTTTTTTTGTGTGTGTTGTTGACAGCTTCTGTTTTCCACTGAATTTTCTCTTCTGAGTCATTTTTCTTTATGTATTTTCTTTTCTGCTTTTTCATTGTTGTTGATTTTGTGTTTGCTGAGTCTTTATATTTTTCTAGTTTTTTTATTTTGACTCATATGATTGTTAGTTTCCTTTGTGGTTACCTTAATATTTACCCCTATATTTTAAGCCTATACCAGTGTTTTATTTCTTTATATTGCCTTGCCTTCTCTCCATATGCAACGTCTATGTCTATATTTTTTAAGTCCCTCTTTTTGTTTTAATGTTGTCATCTTTTACGTATTGACGTCTGTTTCCTTGTTTTCAGGGTTTTAGCTTTGCTTTACTTTTGTGACTTCCCTATCTGAGTTGATATCTGGTTGTTCTGTCCTGTGTTCTAGTTTTGGGTTGTTTTCTGATGTTACTGAGTTTCTAACCGGAGGACTCCCTTTAGTATTTCTTGTGATTTTCGTTTGGTTTTTGCAAATTCCCTAAACTTCTGTTTATCTGGAAATGCCCTAATTTTGCCATCTTATTTGAGAGACAGTTTTGCTGGATATATAATTCTTGGCTGGCAGTTTTTTTCATTCAAGGCTTTATATATGGCATCCCTTTGCCTTCTTGCCCGCATGGCTTCTGCTGAGTAGTCCAAGCTTATTCTTATTGACTCTCCTTTGTAGATGACTTTTTGTTTATCCCTAGCCGCTCTTAAAATTCTCTCTTTATCTTTGGTTTTGGCACTTTTGATTCTAATATGTCTTGGTTTCTTTCTTTTGGGATCTACCTCATGTGGGGTTCAATGAGCATCTTGGATAGATATCTTGTTATCTTTCACGATATCAGGGAAGTTTTCTGCCAACAAATCTTCAACAGTTCTCTGTATTTTCTGTTATCCCCCCTTATTCTGGTACTCCAATCACTCGTAGGTTATTTCTCTTGATAGAGTCCCACATAATTCTTAGGGTTTCTTCATTTTTTTAAATCCTTTTATCTGATTTTTCCTCAAATAAGTTGGTGTCAAGTGCTTTATCTTTTTTCTCACTAATTCTGACTTCCATTGCTTCAGTTCTGTTCCTATGACTTTCTATTGAGGTGTCTATTTCTGAAATTTTATTGTTAATCTTCTGGATTTCTGATTGCTGTCTCTCTATGGATTCTTTCAGCCTGTTAAATTTGTCACTATGCTCTTCTCTAATCTTCTTAATTTCCTGTATTGCGTGTTCTGCGTTTTGCTTAATTTCCTTCCTAATTTCTTGAAGAGTTCTGTAAATTAATCTTTTGTATTCTGCCTCCAGTAATTCCAAGAAATTTTCCTCCTCTGGAAAATTTCTAGATTGTTTATTTTGGGAGCTTGCTGAAGCCATCATGGATGGTCTCTTTATGTGATTTGATATTGACTGTTGTCTCCGAACCATCGGGAAGTTATTCTATTTATTTATTTTATGTTTTCTTATTGTGTCCTAGCTTCTTGTTTCATTTTGATATGCCCAAATAGGCTGCTTGTATGAGCTAGTTTGATTATTGGCACCTTTGAAGCGCTAATGTCCTATTGCCAGATGGTTAGATCTGTTACTAGGTAAGTGAGCTCAGGAGTCTGCCCACTCCTCCTGTATGGATTCAGCTCTGGTGCCCAGGTAGATAGCCACCAGGTGTGTGGTGTAGGCTCTCACTTGAAGTCCTCAACAGGCATGGGTGATTGGTGTAGGCACAGGCATCTGGTTGCAGCAGGAGGACACACTGTGAGCAAGGCAGGGGGCTGACGGCTGCCCCCCAGTGTCCAGGAGGAAGGCGTGTCCCTGTTTCCTAGAGTGCATAGGTGAGTGGGTTTTGCAGCTGGACTATGAGCACCTAATGATGTTGGCTGCAGGGACTGGGGGGCACCTCTTATTCATAGGTCCCTATTGCAGGTGGCTAGGTGGCATGGGTGGAGCCATCAGTCCTCAGGCCCCTTATGTGGATAGGTGAAGACCCTGCTTATGGGCAGAGCAGTGTCAAATGTCACGAACCTGCCACTTCACAGCTGAAAGAGTTGAAGTTTAGACTTCAGGTATATACCCTGTTGTACTGTGGTAATGAGGACCTATGCTATTGAGATGGGCCCACAGAAGTCTATGCAGGGGGAAAGGCACTCAAAGTCCGTGGATCCCTTATGCCTGTGCCTAGGCAAAGGAGCTGTGCCTACCTTGGGTTCCTGGCTTAGGGGAGCTGGCAGTTTATTTTTTCCCCTTGTGTGTTAATTTGTTCACTCTCCAAGGCTGGGACAATGGCTCTAGAAGTGTGATGGATCCTACTTCTGGCCCAGGGACTCGGCAGTTGCTGAAGCCGGTCCAGGACCCAGTGCAGAGCAGGGAGCAGGGAGGTAAATGGGAGAGAGGTTTTTCCCTAAGGGGGTGTTTTCGATCCATGCACGAGGCTGTACGCAAGTACTTATGTTTTGCCAATCTAGGGCTGCTTCTCACTGGTTCTGGGTGGCCATGTAGACTCTCTGGTGCTGGGTCTCTCCTGGTGCAGAAAACGTGCCTCCCGAGCTCCACTTCTTGCCTGCCTCACCACTCAACCATGAGCTGCTCAGGTCTGAAGGGCTCAGGCTCTTGCCAGGTCAGGTCTGGCAACTCCTCGCTGCTTCCGAACCGTCTCTTCTGCCCCTGCCACTCAGTTCGGTTCCTCAACTCTGCCTTTGGTGTGCAGGGCTCCCAGATTACCATATATAATCGAATCACTTGTTTTTTCAGATCTTTGTTGTAAGAGGGTCCACCAGAAGCATCTGACTACTCCACCATCTTGGCCCTGCTGCCTTTTATATATTTTCTAAACAGGAAAACTCTTTATGCTTTTCTTTTCTTAGATGTTATTTTTCCTTTTGATTTTTTTTTATTCCTTCTTGCAAATACATTCTTACTTTTTTCCCAAAAACATTTACCCAGTGCTTTCAATGGGCAACACATTTCCGTCCATTAGTTTCGATGGGCTTTTGTTTAACCTGCCCCTAGAGATTGTGCTTTCTCCTTTGGTTAGTGTGGAGCACTTGGGGGAGGGTGATGTCAGTGGTGACTATTGAGAGCAGCCCTGCGAAGGCTTAGGGAGCTTGGAGTCTGGAGTCAGAAACCAGTTGCCATCAAATCAACTCTGACTCATGGCAACCCCATGTGTGTCAGAGTTGAGCTGAGCTTCATAAGGTTTTCAATGACTGGTTTTTCTGAAGTAGATCACCAGACCTTTATTCTGAGCCACCTCTGGGTGGTCTCACACCTCCACTCTTTTGTTTAGCAGCCTAGCACTTTTAACAGTTTGCGTGACTCAGGGACTCTCAGGTGTCAGAAAGGCCTGGGTTTTCAGGGCATTCCCCACTCCCTGGCTGGGTGATGCTGAGCCCCAGGCCCCTCCTCTGCAACAGGAAGATTATAGCCCCTCCCTTCAGAGGTGTTGTTTGGGGTATCAAGTGCTTGTAAAGTGTTTAGCATATGCCTGCCGAAGAGTGAGTACCCCATAAAAGGCAGCTGTTACCATGATAACGCAGGAAACCCTAAAAAATAACCAAATCCATTGCTGTCAAGTTGATCCCAACTCATAGTGAGCCTATAGGACAGAGTAGAACTGCCCAATAGGGTTTCCAAGTCTGTAATCTTTACAGAAGTAGATTTCCATGTCTTTCTCCCACAGAGTAGCTGGTGGGTTCAAACCACCAACCTTTCAGTTAGCAGCTGAGTGCTTTAACCACTGCACCACCAGGGCTCCTTATGAGGAGGAGAAGGTAGGTGAATCCACTATAGCTTCTCCCCAGCATGTATCCTTCCTACAAATGCAAGCTCTCCCATCCACTTAGGAATAAATACCATCTATCTAAATATGCCAGTTCTCATGAGCCCTGTCTATTTTCAATCTAAAATGCTGTGATTCATTACATTCTCAGCCTGAAAATTCGGGTTCTTTATCTGTGGTTCGCTATTTTGAGTATTGGACGAATGAATCTGCTCACTGGAAGGATTTGGAAGAACAACTTCAGTTTCCTCAGTATCAGTCCTAATAACAGAAATGGCAGGTGTGACAGTCACATTTCGTGACCAGGTTGCTGCCCGCCCAGTGGATGCTTTTTCAGTTCTGTTGAAACAACTGAGACTCTTTGGTCTTTTTTATGTGCTACTTATCTTTGCAGAATTATTGACTTTGGAGAATTATTCCTGTTCCCAGTCTTGATCCTTCCATTGTATAGCTTCTGTAAGAATTTAAGTTTTCAGGAAATACCCTTACTTTCTTTAGTGAAAACCATCATGTATGGCGATTGTCTTAGTTTCCTAGGATTGCTGTAACAGAGTATTCTAAACTGGGTGGCTTGTACGGACAGGAATTTATTGTCTTACAGCTCTGGAGGCTAGGAGTCCAAATTCATGGCGTCACCGGGGCCATGCTCCCTCTGTCTGTTCTGGGGGAGGTTCCTTCCTTGTTTCTTCAGGCATTTCTTGGCATTCGTTGGCTTATAGATCATCTTCACATGGCTGTCTTCCCCTCTGTGTCTCTCTGTGCCTTTTCTCCTCTAAGGAGACTACTCATGTTGGATTAGGACCCAGTCTACTCCTATGTGATCTTATGTTCACTGATGCCATTGTCAAACATTCTGTTTCCAAACAGGCTCACGTTCACAGGTATTGGGGATTAGAACTTCAGCATATCTCTTTTGGGTACACTATTCAATCCATAACAGTGATGATGTTTTTTCCGAGGTTAGTGAAGGGCACAAGAGAAGCACTGTGTGAGCGCATGGAATATTTCTACTTCAGGCTGTTGTAATTGCTGCCAGTATGACATTTTCTTAATTTCTCTGGTTTCCTGTATGGTTGGATTCTTATTTCCTTGTCCCCTACACTGTTCTTTACCTTCATGAGAATGTTACTGCATTTGTAGCTCATGAGCAATGTACATTCTCAAATTCCAGCTTGGTGAAATTGGTGGAAAATTAGGTAAGGAGAATATTTTTTTTTCCAAAGGATTACCTTATTTTAAAAAATATTACCTCATTTCCACTGATCTGTCATCTGTTTCCATGGAAATAGAATTAGGAGATCGTTTCTGATGATCAAGGCTGGCTCCTGTTTCCCACTCTGGTTTCCATAGAGATGGAAGCACAAGTAGTGGGAGAGCAGGTAAAAAGGATTCTATAAAGTAGGGAACCAGAGAGCTGCCGTGTGGGCTGGGGCCCCGGCCCTTCTCTGGAGATGACTGTGTTATCAGTTTGCTCATTAACCCTCTTAATACTTGCTGGAAGCCCAGGGGTTAATACTCCAAAGATTGCCTGCTCCCTAAAAGGTGAGGATCCTCTATTAGAAGTTTTCTACACTTCTCTGTGTCTTCTAGAATAGTCTGCAGATACAGCTTCAGCCCTCCTGGATACTTACCATGACTTCTTTTTTTAGAATTGTCGCTAAAGCTATTGAGTCAATCAGGTATTGATTGCTTGTCAGTTCCCGTATTTCTGGTCTCCCAAGGTGGGCAGAAAAAGAGAAGCTGGCTTTTGTCCACTAGGAGTTCAGCCTCCCAGAGTCCACACACTGGCAGAAACGTTCAGATTTTTCTGTGTGCTTTAGGAAGCAGACACAGGAACACAAAGGCAAGGTTGAGTGGCATTGTCACTAACCACGCTTTGCAGTATCTGAGGACTGTCTTGGTTGTTTGCCTGGAAATTTTGAAATTGACTTTATACTTTTACTTAAATCAGTCAGCATCCTTAATAGGATAGTTGGTCAGGAGCTGACTAATTGGTATCATTAACAGAAATAATCTGTCAAAATAAAAAAGGATGTCCTTTGAAGCAAGTGGTTTTAAAATAAATAAGAATGAAATGGGATGTTGGAGCGGGAGTTTCCTACTTTGGATCCAGGGCTTTTGGTTGCTGGGTACAGGAGGGGAGAGCCTGGGACAAGAATCTTCTGGAATGGCAGGGACTATAAGGTTGGTGATCTTGAAACTTCCTCTGCATGTCGTTGTTGTTAGATGTCGTCAGCTCAGTTTTGACTCATAGCAACACAATGTGACAGAGTAGAACTAACCCATATGGTTTTCTAGGCTGTAGTATATATAGGAGCAGATTACTAGGTCTTTCTCCTGCGGAGTCAGTAGGTGGGTTCAAACCTCCAACCTTTTGGTTAGCAGCTGAGTGCTTAACCATTGCGCCACCAAGTCACCCTTCAATTGCATGGCAAGCACATTTATTGAAGTTTAGTATTAATGTGGATCTGAAGTGGCAGCTCAGCCTGAACCCTTAACCCTTTTCGGGAGGGGAGAGGATAGTAGTGGCTCGAAGCTCTACCCTGAGGGGCTGTATGTAGCTCATCCTGGGAAGGTCATTTGGCCCTCAGTAGATGTCCAGCACCTTTTTGATTTTGAAAGAGGAAAAAAAGGGAGTTAAGAAACAGCCCTGAAACCCCTAAGGCCTACACTCTTGGACCCAAAGTAGGAATGTAACCTCTTACATCTTCTGTCAGCACATCAGTGGTTGTGTGTGGATTACTGACGTGAAGAACGACCTGGAAAGCTGGGCCTCAGGCAGCCTTGAGCCCATCATACTCCCTACAGAAGAAGGCCCTTCCGTGGGAATCTCACTGCTACTCTTGGGGCACCTGCTCCCTGTTCTCCTCTTGTCCAGGTTGATTCTCAAGTCTCCAGCACGTTTGGCTGAGACCTTCTGAGGCAGCCACCTGCACCTTCACCCCTCCTACCTGATGATGGAGGGACCTCACATGGGAAGGACTTTTGCTCATGCCCCCAAATTCTTCAGCTGGGTCTGCAGGTTAGATGGATCCCCTTATGGCCTAGGCTATCTGAGTGTGTGTCTTGGATTTTCTTAGCTTTAGGGTTTTTGTTTTTTAAATTATTATTCTGTACCTTAATTAATGCTTATTTCTTTTCCCTGTTTTCTTAGACCTTAATTGGGAAAGGAAAAGGAAAATCTTTCAGAAGTAGGGACCTAACACGATGAACTATCTGAACTTGGCATAGTGACTCTACATTTCCGGGGCCCTTGCCCAGCAGTGCAAGGTGGATGGAGTGTGGGGGTTTACCAGGAGAGGATCATGCAACAGGCCTGTTCTTTGTGTCAGGCATGATGCCAGGTGCATTACCTTGATTATTCATCACAACAGTCCAAGGAGACAGATGCGGAGTAGGTGTGCAATAAAGGTCTGTTGAGTGAGTGAATGGGTATTACCATCTGCATTTCACAGACAGGGAAACTGAGACTTGTGTCTAATGTCAGCCTAGCTCTGTGAACCCCAAAGCCCATGCCCACAGCCATGGAGTTACAGGAACTCACAGATGAAGTTAAGTCCCATCCCAAGCTTCCCTCAGTCCAAGGATACCCAGGCCTTCCGATTGCCAGTGCCTATCCCCAGCCCATGTTGTGGTCAGCAGCTATATGTGTAGTTACTGTCTTGTCTTCCTTTGAGGCCCAGGTGTCATGTGTAGCTTCCTCTTCATAGACTTCCAAGAACCACGTCCACCTCCTGCCCTAGCAGGGCTGGCTGCTCCCCTATTGATACCCTGGTGTGTTCTCGGTCATTGACCCTAGAGCTGGCATATTGTATGCACTAGGTCTGTACTTGTCTGCCTGACCTCCCAGCCAGGTTGTTGAGAGTAAGGGCTGCACCTTCCAGCTCAGTATCCAGCAGGTGCTCAGTGAATGTTTGTGACAGGAAGGTACCTGGTAGATGTTAACTCTGAGTAGATTCTCTGACCTAGCAGACCATCTGGTTGACCCCACAGTGATGAATGACAAGGGCTTTCCTAGGGTCCCTGCCCCCGACCCTGTGTAGCTGGAGTTGTCCCTCTTCTCTTTGACTGGGTGGATGGTTCTAGCCTGGTTGGAAACAAGAAGAGCTGACACTTAAAATATTCACCCTTCACTTACTGTGTAAAAGGGTTCAGTTGTAAGGTCATTAATCAGGCTGTCAGGTAGAACATGAAGGTTTTACTTATTATATAAGGAGGTACTTTATAAAGAAATTGAGCTGTGGTGATGAACAGATTTTGGATGCAAATTATGTTGCTGCTATTAATCAAGATATATTTAGCAGTAACAGGAACCAAGAGGGTTTGTAAAAGTAAATAAACTTCCTCAAGGATAAATTATACCATTCAATGATTAACTTCCCATTAAGAACATTGGCTATTTACAAACTAGACTTTAAAAAAAGTTAGTAAGAACACTTCATTTAAACAATAGTTACAGTTAGGCATCCCAACACAAGGAGACATTGGTAATTATTTTTGATTTATTCCAAATAAATCTTGAATTTCAAATGTATTCACCTATTAAAATCTGCCCTAAACTAGACATTTATTAAATAATTTCTAAAATACTTCATTTCTTGAGCTCAGAGAGTCACTTGACTTGCTCCAGCATCACAGCTGATAGGGGCGAAGGCAGGGTTTGAACCCATCACCTGTCCTTCAAATTTTTTTTAAAGTGCTTTTCTGTAAACCATTTTATTGACTTTTTAAACAATTCCTGAGGGCTGGCCTAAGCCACACGTGCATTATGTTGGAGAGGAAATGTGTTGTCTGTCAATGCAGGCTTTGGAGTTGACCTCTGTTCTGCCCCAGTTGTCTTAAGTAGCAGCCTCTCACAGCGTGATTGTGCAGATGGAAGGGAAGTATGGAGTCCTTGGCACCGAGTTGGGCACGTAGTAATCGGTCAGAACATGCGAGCTATTTTTATTTTATTTTATTTTTTATGTTTTCTCTAGTTCTTTTTCTTCTTTTACTTTAGATGGAGGTTTACAGAGCAAATTAGTTTCTCATTAAATGATTAATATACATGTTGTTTTGTGACGTTGGTGGCCAACCCCAAGACATGTCAACACTTTCCCCGTCTCACCCTTGAGTTCCCCCGTTACCAGCTTTTTTGCCCCCTCCCACCTTCTCTTCCCTTCCCCTGAGCTGGTGTGCCCATTTAGTTTCATTTTGTTTTATGGGCCTGTCCAATCTTTGGCTGAAAGGTGAACCTCAGGAGCGACTTCGGTACTGAGTTAAAAGGGTGTCCAGGGGCCATACTCTCGGGGTTTCTCCAGTCTCTGTCAGATCAGTAAGTCTGGTCTTTTTCTGTGAGTTAGAATTTTATTCTACATTTTTACCCAGCTCTGTCCAGGACCCTCTATTGTGATCCCTGTCAGAGCAGTCGGTGGTGGTGGCCAGGCACCATCTAGTTGTGTTGGACTCAGTCTGTTGGAGGCTGTGGTCATTGTGGTCCACTAGTCCTTTGTACTGATCTTTCCCTTGTGTCTTTGGTTTTCTTCATTCTCCCTTGCTGCAGACGGAGTGGGACCAATGGAGTATCTTACATGGCCACTCACAAGCTTTTAAGACTCTAGATGCTATTCACCAAAGTACGATATAGAATGTTTTTTTTTTATAAACTGTTATGTCAATTGAGCTAGGTGTCCCCTGAGAATGTGAACTATTTTTAAAATGATGTTTTTAGCATTTAAAAGCAAATTTGGGACTGGTTATGATACCTTTAATAATCTGGTGGGGCTTGAAATGTTGATAAATATACCCTTCTGGAAATGTATTTACAGACAACAATATTTATCAAAGTTAGGCTTTATTTTGCCCCAAAGCTGAAGTTATAAAGTAATTTTAATGCAAATAGTTGTGTTTTTGATGAAAAACTGATGGACTGCTGAAAAATGAAAGTGTTTAGGGTAAGCCACTTAACAGTACAACCTTGTCCATGAACTCACCTAGGAGAACTCGTCAGCATTCAAAAACAGCGCCCACATGGAATGGTCTCTTTGCTTTAAATGAGGTTTTGCTTGATTGCTATTTTTATTTTGAAAATCCAGTTGTAGCTTTTTGTCTCACATAATAATGAGTTTTTTGATAAATATTGTCACCGTTTATTATAAATGTAAAGGAGAGATAGCAAACAGCTTTCTGCAATGAGATAGTGTAATAAGTAAAATCAGATGCTAGGCGTGCACACATTATTGGCATTAATAAATGCATTCCTTCTTATAGGGCAGAGGGGAAGAGGATGTTGATGGTGAGTTTGGAGATGCTGCCTTTGAAAATCTGGAGAATGGCTTCATTTTTACATCTGCTATTTTCTTTTGTAGACAGAAACTGTAGTCTGAAGCAGATGTTGCCATCTTACTTGATAGATTTAGAGCAAGTACAATTAGATAAGGAGTGCCTGGGTGGCACAAATGGTTAAGCACTTGACTACTAGCCTAAAGGTTGGCAGTTCGAACCCACCCAGAAGTGCCTCAGAAGACAGGCCTGGTGATCTGCTTCTGAAAGATAACAGCCTTGAAAACCCTATGGAGCCGTTCTACTCTTCACACACGGGGTCACCATGAGTTAGAATTGACCTGATGGTAACTAACAACAGCAACAACAAGTAAATAACTTGAGTAGTTAATTCTGTTTGGGTTTTACTTTACTATAGCCGAGTGCTCTGTATATGTCGTGGATGGTTATGGGGAAAGTTGGCCCTCGGGGTTACTTTCTCACTATGAGTTTCCACTGGGATGGCAGAAACTGCTTCTCACAGCACAGGATGGAAAATAAATCCAGGAAGCCCCATATGGCTCAAGTGACAATCTGAAAATAACAATCAGAGCAGTGAATAGAAGCTGAGACACAAATTCAGTTAACAAGCAGAGGAACTAATCTGTTGGGCATTGGATGGCAAGCCTGTTTCTGAGTTTATTTCACAGCGTGTTATGACAACATTTCTTTAAATCACAGTTCATCTCCATTTAAAAGATATAGTCTGCATATTCTCATGGGAAATAATCAGAGACAAAGCTTTATAAAACCCCCCCTTTTTTTTCTGAAGCTGACCTTGTTTCACAAGAGGACTTCTTTCAAACTGAAATATAGTTTTCTTGACCCCAACAAAATTAGAATAAAAACATCACAAAGTGAACATGGGCTTAGAAGAATAAGGTAAAAAAAAAAATTGATCTTTTGCTACTCAGAAAAGTATATTTCAGTGAATAGACTAAAGGAGGCGCAGGGAGAGCCTGTAGTTCTGTAGTGGCTGGCTCCCACTCTGGCTGATAGTGAAGAACATTAGTGGGGAGCATGGTAGGTGGTTGTGGAGTTTAGGGTGCCTGCCCGAGAAAATGAGCCCATGCTGGTGGGATGACCTGTTTGGAGTCACATGGTTGGCTGGGGACAGGGCTGGATCTGCATTCAGGACCACACACTTGGTGGCTATTTGCCACAGTACCTTTGCCTCTTCAAGACTTGACTTTGAGGAAGCCCATCGATTTTTTTTTTTCTTACCTCAGTGTATTGTGTTCTGAGTCCCTGAGTGGTACAGTTGGTTAAAGTGCTCTTCTGCTAACCTAAAGGTTGCAGGTTTGAGTGTACCCAGAGGTGCTTCGGAAGAAGGGGCTGGCAATCTACTCCTGAAAGATCAGCCATTGGAAACCTTATGTAGCACACTTCTACTCTGACACACATGGGCCACCGTAAGTCAGTGTCAGCTCAGTGGCAGCAGGCCTGGAGTTGTGTTCTCTCGATTTCTAGGTTCATGTTTGCCTGAGTTTCATAAAAGCCACAAAATAAATGACTGTTCAGTGGGGATTTTAGCAGTGTCTGATAGGGGCAGTTCTCTTGCCTTGGACACACTTCCTTTCAGTTTAAGGAGTGGAGAATTGCCTTGGTTGTAGAATCACCTGCTTTTCCCAAGACATCTGTCTCTGTGCATTTGCAAGGGTTTTTTTTTTTTTTTTTTTTTTTTTTAAGCGGAGACACAGCCATCACAGGTCAAGCCTGAAGGCAGTGTGGTTGCCCCGAGTAGGAGAGGATGAGAACAGGTCGTTGTCTTTTGTCTCCTTAATGCTGGAAGCTAGTGCTCTGGCAGAGCTGGGTAACACAGTGATCAGGGATTTAGCCTGGTTCCAGAAAGCCGGAGCCCAAATGGTTCTGATGGAACACTCACTGTACGCTTGATAAATACCCTTGAAAGTAGGATTTTCTTGTCATTGTTGCAGCCCTGGGATGTGGTAGGCATTCACTCGATATTTGCATGAACAATGACCACTTACTGCGGTTGTTCCTGAGCACTGGGCTCTGTGCTGAGGCCTGTGACCCTGCTCACTGGTTTTGCAGATACAGAAAATGAGATCTGGAGAGGCTGTGCCAGTTGCCTAAGATCTCCAGCCAGGGATCCCTAAGTCTGGATTCCACCCCAGGCTGTGCTCAGCGCTGGCAATAGGAAGAACAGGACATTTGTGCCACCCTGGAAGGGCGCATGTCAGCTGTGGTACAGCTCCAGGCTCTGGCTTTCCCCTTGCCCTTACAGCTGATTCCCTCTGTGAAATGAGCCATCACATGTGGAAGCACGGTATGGTTTGTGTGGGTTATTATTATACCCGATGGCATTGAGTCCATTTTGGGAGATGAGCTTCTCTGCTAAACACTGAGAGCGCTCATCCTCTCTTGGCTCATGTTTCTATTTTTTCTCTCATTCAGGATAGTGAATGTGGGCAAAAGGGGAGGGAAACCTTTCTTTGGAACTGGGATTCCGGAGTTTTCCAGAGCTGATAGCAGAATGCTGCAACCCCCTGGAGCTGGAGAACTAACCATTTCCTGTTCTAGCGAGGAGAATGACTTCTGAGTTATGGGGTAAATTGTAGGCAGAGAAACCCTAACTAGTAATCAGTTGCTGTCAAGTCGACCCTAACTCCTGGCGGCTCCATGTGTGTCAGAACAGAACTGTGCTCCCTAGGGTTTCAGTGGCTGATTTTTTGGAGGTGAATCTCTGGGCCTTTCTTTCGAGGTGCCTCTGAGTGGACTTGAACTGCCAGCCTTTCTATTTGCAGCCTAGCGCGTTAACAGCTTGCACCACCCAGGGACTCCAGAGAGGTGGTAAGTGGAGAGAATTAATCTGGCATGTGTTGCTATCCCAAAGGCCCGAGCCAGAGGCACCATGCCTTGGAAACAGGAGAGGTTTGTATATGTTTCTTGTAGGTTCTCTTTATAAATGTTGGGATTCTTCTGTTGACAAGAGAGTAATGAGCCCATCAGTTTGGAAGGTGAAGTAATGGAAAAACCTATTTCAGTACCACAAAGTTGTGATTCTTGTTCTTTTCAGATTGCAGTTCTTCTAAATGGCTCACAAGCAGAATCCAGAAACTTCCAAGCTCTGCTTTGCCCTGATGTGTAGACTCTTTAGGGTACACAAAAAAACATTTTATGTCAGGGTTAAATGGCTTTCCTGCAGAGAAGTTCTTCACAAAAAGGGTTTTTTGAGCAAACAACTTTGGGAAATTCCACCTTCTCTATTCTTTCCTTGGTGATTGTGAATCTGCCTGTTAAAGATTCTGAGAAGTCCTGAGAAAGAAACCTGTCTCATTTCATCTTGGCATTTCTGGAACTTACGTGTTGTTAGGTGCTGTGAAGTCATTTCTGACTCACAGTGACCCTGTGTACTATAGAACGAAATATCACCCAGTCCTGTGCCATCCTCACAATCTTTGCTATGCTTGAGCCTGTTGTTGTAGCCACTGCGCCAGTTCATATCGTTGAGGGTCTTCCTTTCTTTCGCTGACTGTCTACTTTACCAAGCATGATGTCCTTCTCCACGGACTGGTCCCTCCTGATAACATGTCAAAAGTATGTGAGATGAAGTCTCACCATCCTCACTTCCAAGGAGCATTCTGGCTGTACTTCTTCCAAGACAGATGTGTTCATTCTTCTGGCAGTCCATGGTATATTCAGTATTCTTCACCAACACCATATTTCAAAGATGTCAGTTCTTCAGTCTTCCTTGTTCATTGTTCAAGTTTCACATGCATATGAGGCCATTGAAAATAGCATGGCTTGGGTCAGGTGCACCTTAGTCCTCAAAGTGACATCCTTGCTTTTCAACACTTTAAAGAGGTCTTTTTGCAGCAGATTTGCCCAAGGCAAATATGTTGTCTGATTTCTTGACTGCTGCTTTCATGGGCATTGATTGTGGATCCAAGTAAATGAAATCCTTGACAACTTCATTCTTTTCTCCATTTATCATGATGTTGCTTATTGGTCCAGTTGAGGATTTTTGTTTTCTTTATGTTGAGGCGCAATCCATACTGAAGGCTGTGATCTTTGATCTTTGTCAGTAAGTGCTTCAAGTCCTCTTCTCTGTCAGCAGGCAAGGTTGTGTCATCTGCATATTGCAGGTTGTTAATGAGTCGTCCTTCAATCCTGATGCCACGTTCTTCTTCATACAGCCCAGCTTCTCAGATTATTTGCTCAGCATACAGATTGAATAAGTATGGTGAAAAGATACAACCCTGACACACACCTTTCTTGAGTTTAAATCATGCAGTATCCCCTTGTTCTGTTAGAAGGACCGCCTCTTGATCTATGTACAGGTTCCTTATGAGCACAATTAAGTGTTCCGGACTTCCATTCTCCGCATTGTCATCCATGATTTGTTGTGATCCACACAGTCCAGTGTCCTCGCATAGTTAGTAAGACAGTGTTCTGCTGCTATTCATAAGGTTTTCACTGGCCAGTTTTTTCAGAAATAGACTGCCAGGTCCTTCTTCTGAGTCTTTCTTAGTCTGGAAGCTACACTGAAACCTGTTCCCCATGGGTGACCCTGCAGGTATTTGAAATACTGGTGGCATAACTTCCAGCATCACAGCAACACACAAACCACAGTATGACAAACTTAAGATGCATCCAAAATTCTAATTTGTCTGAAACACACTTCTAGAAATGTGGCTTTAGATTTTTTAGACGTCCCAACGTGACATCTAAAAGTTAAATTATATTTACTCATGGGCATATTATTCTTCAGATTCAAGGCCTAATCCTTTAGACAAGGGGCCAATAAACTTCTTCTGTAAAAGGCTGGATAGGAAATAGTTTAGGCTTTAAGGGCCATAGGGTCTCTTGCAACTACTCAACTCTGCTGTTGTGGTATGAAATCAGTCATAGATAACACATACATGAATGAGTGTAGCTGTGTTCTAATAAAACTTTATTTATAAAACCAGGCTGGACTTAGCTTGTTGGTTGTAGTTTGACAATCCCTGCATTAAATCCTGGGTCTCCAGATTGCTCTGCTGCATATTCCATGCTGTTTCCTCTGGCAGTAATGCACATATTCATTTCCATTGATTCAGTAGCTCCTATTGAGCCTCACAAACTGGCTCAAGCCTCTTGTCTCCCAAAGGCCTTACTGGATTCCTAGGAAGGCTTGAGATCCCGCTCCTCTGTCCTCCATAGGTCTCCAGGCAACTGTGCTGTCATCACTAATTTCCTTCCCTGCCCCAACTGAAAGCTCTTAGGGGCAGAGACCTTATTACTGGTCTGTATCTCTAGCTCCAAGGGTGATGGGCGTGATTAAGAAGAGGCAGTTACTGTGAGCTTGTTGAATGTATATGGTGTTGTGATATTTTGCTGCAGCATTTTGTTTTTTGTGCCTGTGTTTTGGTGAATACTTAGAGATAAGTATAACTAAGGACAGCTAAGTATAGCAGGAGGAAATGCCTGTTCAAATAACAGTTTAAAGTATCCCAGAAGACACGGATCATTTGGATGAACCTGGGGATGAATTCCACATTGTCCCAAGATACGTGCTTCTCGGGTGAAGAAAGGATAAAGTGAGGCTACTGTGCACTGTGGTAAATTATACACGTGGAAGAGAAAAGCTGAGGAAAAATGGTAATTTAGGGGGCAATGGGAAAGTATTTGAAAGATCTGAAGGCGTATTTTTCTCCATCTTTCTCCATGTGTTAGAGATTAAATGATGTAGACCTTTTTTTCCCTTTTCACCCAGGCCTTTAAAATATTTTTCTGGTGATTTCTCCTCATATTACATGACTGCTGTAATTACATCTCTGGTTTTAAGATAATAGAACTGCATTTTTAATGTGCTCTCTGCTGTATCTGGATTTATGGTTTCTCTCCTTCCATAAGCCTTCTGAAAAAAGTTTTTAACTGGGTTAATATTAAAATAAAGTAAGTTAATTAAAAGGGAATGAACCTTAAAAATCTTAGTTCCAACCCATGCACTCACTAACGGCTGGCCTCCACGTCTCTGAAGTCGACAGCCCTGCTCTCACCTCCTCGTGATGGGAAGCCCCACAGACCCCCCAGGCTGTGGTGATACTCCTGAGTTGGCCTAGTGAGGAGGGAGAGGAAAGGTCTCCTGATGCTCCCTAAGGTCTGAATGGAATTTATCTAGAAGAGATGATGTGGTGACCTTTTCTGAGCCCATTTCTGGGAATAGGGTACTAATGTCTCAGCAGTTTAGCCCTAGGAGGACTGCAGAGTATAGTGGCTTTCAAAGTCCTGTCAGGGAGAGCATGGTAAGGTCCTGTCTGATGCCACTGCTGATGGATGGGTGACCTTGGGAGAGTCACTTGACATCTTGGCCTTCAGCTTCTGGATGACTCTATTTGTAACTGGAATGATTGATAGGATTCCTGGGTTGTCTTAGATGTTAGCAAATATAACCTCATGTACCCAGTTGAATATTAAATACCACTATTACTGTCTCTCACTTTGATCTTGTAGCAACTGAGATAGAAGGAATCTACAGAGATTTTTAAGCTTTAACAATTGAAATAATTGAACACCACATTTGTGTTGTTAATTTCATTAAGACATAAGCCCTTTCTTCAAGGAGCAGATATCTGAATAAAGAAAGTGTATAGACAAATCCCTACCTGCAGGCCTGGGGAACCACATCATGTATAAAGCACCACGGGGTACGGAGGAAGGCATTTCTAGTTGTCTGTCTGGAATGGGGACTGAGAATTCAGGAAGGGCCTCCCAGGCGAGGTCATGGTTGACTTGGGTGTTTAAGAATGACCTAATGTTCACTGTATGTAGGAAGGCAGGGCAGCAGGTATTTTGGAAAAAGAAGGGTGAACTCCCAAATAACTTTCATGCCCGCAGATACAGCATTGGGGAGTAACAAAAAGAGTATACGTTCCACCAACCAGCCACTCAGAAGAACAGTTCTAGCTGAGGAACGTATGTACACGGATCTCATCATGAGATTGTTAAATATCGATCATGGTTGTGTTTGTTCCATCTTTTCTATTATCACACTCACTTTTATCAGCTAGAAGAACTAAGAAATACCATGAGTAGCAGGGGAGGCTCTGCAGCAATTACCCCTGACGGGACAACCTCACTGAGGAGAGCAGTGATGATTCAGCACCAAGGACAGCAGCATGCAGGCAGCACAGCTCTGTGACGTGGTAAATCCTTCTTTGTTGATTCATGGATATTGAATGCGGTAAGGAGTGACATTCTTGGCAGAGTCTGTGTTCACCAGGCCCTCGGGAGTGCACCCAAGCTGCACGTGACTGGCACTTGCAGATTAGACTACAGTCCCCCTCCTCGGAGGCCAAGTGCCTCCGAGCCCACATTGGCCTGTCAGCTCAGAGCACAAGGTTTCTCCAGCTGCTGAAACAAGTGGGAGGCCATGCTTGCTGGGTTTCCTGCCAGACGTTTGGCCCAAGGTTATCCTTTTACTCTCAATTCCTTTATATGTCAGAAATTTCTGTGTCATTTTCAGATCACAGTTAATGAGCATGTGGCCCCTTCTCTGAGAGCCCCACAGACCCTGTACTTCCAAAATGGTCACTTTTTCTGTTTTTCATCAGAGTGGCATTAATGGTGAAGTTACACTGCCAAATTGTATACGATATAGCACGTCATTCATTCAGTGCTTCCCGATATCATTTGTAGTGTTTCTCCCTTAGCAACTCAAGGTAATGGGTTTGACCTTTGACTGACTTTGACAAGCCTTCTCCACCCCTCCCCTAATATGTCCAGCCTCAGTCAGAAGTGAAAGTGTGGTGTCTGAGCCTTGGGCATGACTCTGCACATTTTACTGCAAGCATTAGTTGAAGTAATCCTGTTCTGATGGGAATGAGGGCTCAAATCTGCTGAAGGAATTTTTGGATTTTGTGAACGTAAATCCTGATACTTCCATTTCCACTTGACCAGAGTGTTGACTGGGAAGCCTTTGGCATTGGACTTGGTTCTCCGAGGAAGCAGTGGAGAGTTGTATTCGTATACTGATAGCTAGAATGATTACGAAGAAGCTTTCCACGGACCATTCCGCCGATACTGCGTGTGGTTTCTTAGTTCTGAAAGGTGATTTTTAATATATTTTATTTTCTTTAGAGCAGTTTTAGATTTACAGAAAAATTGCACAGAAAGTACAGGGAGTTCCCATATACCCTCTCTTCCCCCTGCACACTGTTTCTCCTATTATTAACATCTTGTACTGAAGTGGTAGAATTAATGAGCTATGAGTATTGAATATGGTAACAGTTTGTGTTCAGCAGACTCTTAATGTTTTAAATATTTTATTGTGTTTTAGGTGAAAGTTTACATAGCAAATTAGGTTCCCATTTAATATTTTCTACACAACTTGTTCCATAACATTGGTTACATTTTTCATAATGTGTCAACATTCTCATTATTTCCATTTTTTTTTTTGTTCTATTTCTAATAATCTAGCTTTCCTGCCCCTCCTTAGCTTCTCATCTTTGATTTAGGGTAAATGTTGACTGTTTGGTCTCGTGTAGTTGATTGTTTAAGGTAGCACAGTATTCGTAGGTGGTACTGTTTATTTTATGATCTAATCTATTATTTTGATGAAAAGTGACCACCGAGAGTGGCTTCAGTTCCAAATTCAAAGGATATCTTAGGACGATAGTTTCAGGGGTTCCTCTAGTTCGTATCAGTCCAGTAAGTCTGCCCTTTTTTAGGGATTTGAGTTTTGTTTTGCATTTTTCTCACTTTCTGTCTGGAACCTTCTATTGTGTCCCTGGTGAGAATGGTTGGTAGTGGTAGCTGAGTACCATCTAGTTCTTCTGGTCTCAGGCTAGATGAGGCTGTTCATGTGAGCTATTAGTCCTGTAGAGCAGTATCTTCTTTGAGTATTTGGTTTCCTTTATTCTCTTTTGTTCCAGATGAATAGAGGCCAGTAGTTGTATCTTAGAAGATCACTTGCAAGGTTTTAAGACTCCAGGTGTTACTCACCAAACTAAGATGTAGAACATTATCTTTGTGAATGGTCTTATGCCAATTGACCGAGTTATCCCACGAGACTATGGTCCCAAGGCTTCAAACCCAGTAAACCTATCCTATGAGGTGTTTGGCTGTGTCTAGGTAGTACAGACACAGTAACTGTGTCCGTAACTGTGCCCCCGTGTGTTTTATTATATATATATATGGATATATATATATAGCACACAGAAGCATGTATATACATATGCCTGCAGATAAATACCTGTACATGTACACCCGTATGCTCCCATGTGACTTCTATACACATATATGTAACCTATGTAACCACACATATATTTTTTGGTTGTTATTATTGTTGCCAAATTGTATGTTATAGCATTTACCAAGATTGTCCCTTATTCTTGGGTACTTCTTAGTGTCTTCATTTACTTTGAACAGGTTGTACAGACTTTGCCCATATTGGACATTGCCTTTCTCCTCACCAAAAATAACTACTGTCTACTGTCTAGAAAGTGATTCCCTCTCTCCTCCTCCCATCCCTGGTAACCATAAAAGAATTCTGCTTTCTGTGTGTATACCTATTCTTGACTTTTTATAAAAGTGAGACCATACACATTTTCCTTTTGTGACTGACTTACTTCACTCAGCATAATACCCTCCAGATTCATCCATGCTATCAGATATTTCATGATCTCCTCATTAGTCTTTATAGTTGCATAGTATTCCTTCATATGTGTGTACAATTGGTTGATCTATTCATCCATTGATGGGCACTTAGGTTGTTTCCATCTCTTTGCTATTGCGGATAATGCTGCAGTGCACATAGGTGTGCATATCCTTATTCATGTCACTGCCCTTACGTCTCTAGGGTATATACCTAGGAGTGGGATTCCTGGATCATAAGGTATTTCTATTTCTAGCTTTTTGAGGAAACACCATACTGTTTTCCATAGTGGTTGTACCATTTTACAATCCCACCAACAATATAAGGGTTCCAGTCTCCCTTACACCAGTGGTATAAGGCCTCCAATCTCCCCACAACCTCCCCAGCATTTGTTGTTTTCTGTTTTTTTTTTTTTTTGATTAGTGCCATTTGTGAATTGGTATCTCATTGTAGTTTTGATTTGAACCTCTCTGATGGCTCATGACTGCGAGCATGTTTTCATGTATTTGTTGTCACCTGAATGTCCTCTTTGGTGAAGTGTCTAGACTTATTATTATTATACATTATTGTTAACTAAGGTCCATAGTTTACGTTAGGGTTCTCTTTGCTTATACAGGCCTATGGATTTTTATAAATGTGTAATATCAGGTGTCCACCATTACAGTATCATATAGAATCGTTCAACTGCCCTTAAAATGTCCTGTGCTTCATCTATACGTCTCTCCTCTCCTCCTCCCAAACTCCTGTTACCCACTGCTCTTTATAGTTTTGTCTTTTCCAGAATGCTAGCTAGTTGAAATCATACAGTAGGTAGCTTTTTCAGACTGGCTTCTTTCACTTAGGAATGTGCATTTAACTTTCCTTCATGTCTTTTTGTAGCTTGATAGCTCATTTCTGTTTATCATTTGAGTAATACTCTGTTATATAGATGTACCACAGTTTGTTTATATACCTGTGTCTTTTTAAAAAAAATTACATGACTATTTCAAAACAAACTCACTACAGCTGATTTTGCTCACAGACCTTGGTGGGTAACTGCTGGGTTCGGCATAATCAGGGCTGTCTTTGCAGAAGGGCCCTGCACTTGGTTTAGTGCTCTGATGTAGCTATCTTGAAATCTGTAATATGTTTTATAATTTATTTTATTTCTTTGTTGTTGTTGAGAATATACACTGCAAAACATCCACCAGTTCATCAGTTTCTGCATACACAGTTCAGCGACATTGACGACACTCTTCAAGTTGTGCAGCCATTCTCACTCTCCTTTTCTGAGTTGTTCCTCCCCTGTTAATATAAACTCACTGCCCCCTAAGGTTTCTGTCTAATCTTTCGAGTTGCTGTTGACACTTTGATCCCATAGAGATAGATCTTGAAAGAGCGTACTGCTCAAGGCAGACACATTCTTTACTAATTAAGCTAAACTATTGTTTGGTTTTAAGAAGACTTCAGGGGATATATTTGGTTTAAGTTTTAAAGATTATCGCAGGACAATAGTTTTGGGGGTTGTAATAATTTGTGAACAAGGAGCCCTGTGTTTTCATTTTGCTCTGGGTCGCCGTAAATTATGTAGCCAGCCTTGGGCATAAGCTAGTGTTGAAAGGGAGTAACAACCAGAGTGCAGACTGGAGGGTTTCTGAGTCCACAGAGAGTACAGTGGATTATTATAGACGTTTTACCCATTAATAAGGCTGTGTAACTGTCCTTTGTGGTAGGTAGTTTTACCATAAGGCTAGGTAGGGATAAACCAAAGTCAAACACAAATGCAGTAAGTGGTCTGTGGCTCTCCAGGCAGTCTTAACTCCCTGTTCCCTGACCCCTAACTTTGGAGATCTCGAGCCCAGGAGGTGATGAGGAGGGGTCCTAGCCTTGCCTTGTGGTGCTAGGTGAATGTCCTTTGTGGGGTGGAACAGGCTGAAAAGCTAGGTTTGGGCATAGGATATCAGGTTACTGGGATGAAGGATGCTTGTCGCCCAGCTTCAGGAGGAAGTTGTCTGCCATCATTTGGGAGGCCTGCTAGAGGTCCCTTCCTGCCCCACTTGGCATGGTGGTAAGTCAGTTAGCCAGGTGCCTGGTTCCAGCAGCCAGACCCCACAGACAGGCCTACCCTCCCCGTCAGCTGCAATGCCTTCAGCTCATATTGTTTGCCAAGGGAACTTTCTGTTCTTCTGTCATTAAAGTTAATAAATACACATCATTTTCCACTTTTTAATCTTCACGTGTAAGTCCATCCTCATGAATGCTGTGTCCCCAATATTATTCGCTGGAGATGGGATCATTACGCAGTGGCAGGTCAGGTGGGGTAAGGTGAGGTACCCACAAAGGGTAAATATTTCTAAAACTTCTTCCCTCTACAGAAGGTAGAGAGACAATGGGAGGATTAAAGGTTAAGGACACGCTGCCATGTCTAAAAGGCTGTGCTCTAGGTGAGCAGCACCCTCCTCTCCCCGTTGCCGGCACACACTACTTTCCTTCTTCCTGCAATCTGGAGATTTAAAACCTGACATGATTGTAACTTCTGATTTTTAGCTCCAGCTTACATCTAAGTGTGTCACTGTCAGAGTTTCTGTCTATCAAAACCTTTGAATGTGAACCTTTGAAAGTCTTCTTCCTGGCGTGCTTTCTCATCTTTCCTTTCACGGGGATGCCATGAGCAATAAGCCATTTTGCTTCCGGGGAAATTGAATCTCTTTCTTCTAACTCCTTTTATTAGGATTATAAGTAAAATATTTTAGAAATATTTTGCAAGCATCGGTTATAGAGGGTCTGTACAGGCTTAGGGTCCATAGAACTGGATTTTAATTCTGACCCTGCCTCTTGGTGGCCATATGGTCTGGGAGACAAAAGACAATCTCTTTGGACTTCAGTTGGCTCATCTGTAAAATGCAGATCTCTGTTTAAAATCAAAAAAGAAAAAAAAAAAATGGGGTAAAAAAATCTTCAAGGACTGTTGCAAGAATCAAGTGGGATAACATCGGAACCGGCATGGTATCTGGTTTGGAGTTGCTGCTTGGTGGAATCTAAAGACAACATTCCCTCCGTTGAGTTAGATTTGTTTTAATCAGTTACAGTGAACACACTCAGAGACTCTTTTGAAGAGTTCGTATGGAACACAGACACATTCCTGCACTGTGGAATTGGAGGATAACCCAGAAACTTAGACACAGAAGCCTTTTCATCCACTAAGAGAAACAACACGTGAGCAGGCTCACCAGGCAGGGGCAGTGGTGTGGGCCAAGCATGTAATCACCAGTATCTTTCTGTAATGGGGCAATCACATCAGATTAATGATTTTAAAATGAGCCTTTTTCTGCCTTCTGGCCATGTTTAATGTTCAAGCGCCTGTCTTTTTTTAACATCATCGGCAGCATCATCGGCATCATCCTCGTAATAATATACTCAGTTTAGCACTTTGAGTTTTATAACCATGCTGAGCAGTCCAAACTGTTAAATGGCCTTTGTAATTTGGTATCCAGGGAGCGCCTTGGAAGGAGATGTGCTGTGTTTGGTCTGTGTTTTCACGCTGAACTGACAGAGAATGTAGAATGTGGCGACATGCTCTCTGCTCACACAGGGACCTCCTGTGGGGTGGTGTAAACAGCACCCTGTGGACCATTTGGCTTTGAAGAGCTCAGCTGTGGTGTCGGGCAGAGGTGGGTTTGGGTGTCAGGGCTAGGCAACTGTGGGCAAGTTGTATAACTTCCCTGGGTCTCTATTTTATGATATTTGAGAGTAGTGATAGATAATGATATCTGCCTCCATGTAGCTGTCGCGAAGATTAAGTGAGAATGTAGGGAGAGCACAGGCCTGGCAGTCAGTGACAGGCTCCATAAATGTTAACCACGGTTGCTGTTATTATTATAATAATACCATGTCTGCTGTGCCTGCCCTGAGCTTGGAAGTAGAGGGTCCTAGGATGCATTGACATCAGCAAGGGGCTTTGTTTGGAGGATGCTTGGATCCATTTGGGACTTGCCAGCTGTGTTCTGGCACATTCATGCTCTCCCCGCAAGTATCCTTTAGAACGTCTTACGCCATCGGTAATGACAAGACCCAGGATGCAGTGTTTTTTTATTCCCTGTCAGTCAGCAGTGCCAAGTGATTAAAGAGTGGGTGGCCTATCATCCTCCCACTTCCAGAAAGTTCTTTTAAAAACTGCTTGGGGGTGGAGGGGAAGACTCTTCTTTTTTAACAGAAATGATGTGTTTTGACAAAAATACATCACTGTGGTGAGTGTATGCTAAAGGAGAAATGCTTGCTGTTACACACAGTGCTTGTTTTTCCTTGTGTAAATAGGGCATTGACACTTGAGTTTCTCTGTGCAGCACGCAGGTGGCATCTTATAATGGCGGCTGGGTTGGTATGATATGTGTTTTCATCTTTGGTTTAAAATGTGGAAAGCACAGCAATACCCAACAACTTCTGGGCCAGCTAAGATCCAGAGATCCAAAGGGGAAGGCAGGAGTCCACAGTGAGCACATGCTTCTGAGGGCTGGAGCTTCAGGTCCTGGCTGTGCCACCGGCTGTGGGTTCTTGGGCAGTGGCTCTTCTCTGAGTCTGTAAAATGGGAAATGAGCAGGAGAGCTGTGAGGCAGCCTCAGCTACCTCCATGCTTTTCCCTGCGCTCTGTGTGTGTGGCTGTGTGTGTGTGTGTGTGTGTGTGTGGTATGTGCATGCACCATGCTACCTGTAGATTGTTCTCTGGGAACAAGCCCTGCAGGTAACTCAGACCAACACAGGGTCTAGAGGTGAGCCAGACGCACACTCATGGCGATGCAGCTGGTGCAGGAAAAGTGACTTTTACTCGAGTGGGCATTACAGAGCCAGCAGAGCTGCTCATCACTCAGGCAGATGTCACTGAAGATCTGCTATGGGGAGGCATCTAAGAATTACGGGCAGTAAAATAATGTTAATTGTACTCCTCTTGGACTTCATGGACTCTCCTTCAAATGTCCTTCCTTCTGTGACTGTGATGAGGAGGACATTAATGATTCCAGTTAGCATTTCTTCAGCACATAACCTTTGCCAGGCACTGTGCTAAATGATTCACACTTAACCCCCACAGCAACCTTTGAGGAAAGTGCTCTTATTAGTTACTGAACCCCTTTTGCAGGGGAGAAGGCATGAGACTT
Source organism: Dugong dugon (assembly GCA_030035585.1). Lineage (NCBI taxonomy): Eukaryota > Metazoa > Chordata > Mammalia > Sirenia > Dugongidae > Dugong > Dugong dugon. Next base: position 13,263,430 of record CM057481.1, on the reverse strand, counting down.
GGAGGGGTGAAGTGATACTCTGGAGGTCACAGCTAAGTCAGGAAGCTTGGTTTGAGCCCAGGTGGTGTGACTTCATGTCCCTTGTCCTTACCTACGGAGCGAAGGGCCCTAACCTCCCTGGCTGTGGGACGAGTGAGGCTGTGTTGTGACCGGCAGCAGAGCGATGCCGTGCCCACTCCCACAGTGAGAAGAACAGGCAGGAGGGCTTTGTCACACCTTCTTGCAGTTGTGTGTTATAGTCAGCCCTTTTCTGGAATTCCCTGGACCCTCACTCCTGTCTCCCAGTGGCATTAGATAACATGATGATAATAAACATTTGAACCCTTGTCGCCAGCCAGTTGTCTAAGAATTTTTCTAACATTATCTCATTTGATTTTTAGAACAGCCCTGTGAGGCAGGTGCTGTGATTATTCCCATTCTCCAGATGAAGAAACTGAGTCACTTGGCTGCAGTCTTTGGACCCGTGGGTGGCCTTCTAACCTGAACAGCCTTGTCTATAGAGTGCCCACCCATAACCACTAAGTGGTGCCACTCTCAGGAGGGAGCCCGGCCGCAGTGAGCTTGCTGCAGGAAGAACCCTCTTCAGGGAGGGCTGAATTAGAGTGTGCTGTGGGGAGTGCTGGCTTCATGACCTGACCCTGAGAAACCTGGGTTCCCTCACTGTGGACCACGGGGCAATGGGCAAGTTGTTGCTCCATGTCTCAGTTTTCTCAGCTGTAAAATGGGATATTGAGAGCTTAGGGTCTGGCCCATAGCTCAGAACACATGGCGCTGTAATTTAATTCAGTCCTCAGGTGGCATAAACGGTTAATTGCTCGACTGTTAACTGAAAGGTTGGCAGTTCAAACCCACCCAGGGTTGCCTCAGAAAAAAGGCCTGGTGATCTGCTTCTGAGAGTTTGCAACCTTGAAAACAATATGGAGCACAGTTCTACTCTGCGACACATGGGGTGGTCGTGAGTCGGAATCGACTCAGTGGCAACTTTTTTTTTTTTTTAATCTTTAAATTCACAATTGAGAGGCAAGGATGTAGTGGTGGGACTACCTCTCAATTACCAAAGCCAGAAACTAGCACCAGTTCTCTCTCTTGCCTCCCCATCTTTCCATTTTCTCTGGAACATTCCTCCTGACTGTTCCCTCCTGTCTACTTGGACAGGCCCTCACTACTTAACTCGACTGCTGGGAAAGGACCGCTGACTCAGCCTCTTGCCTGGCCTCCCTGTCACTGGTTGTGTGCCCTTTGACCCAGGTTGCTCTGCCAGCAAAGCACATCCGTCCCAGTCACTCCTGTGCTGAGACGTCCTGAGTGATACCCAGCTGTTCTTGAACCTCAGATGGCGTGAGAATCAGTGGCACAGTGGTTAAGAGTTCGGCTGCTAACCAAAAGGTTGGCAGTTTGAATCCACCAGCCACTCCTTGGAATCCCTATGGGGCAGTCCTACTCTGTCTTTTAGGGTCGCTACAAGTCAGAATTGACTCAACCGGAACGGGTTTGGTTCAGGTTTATGTAATATGCACATTCTGGGGCCCCACCCCTCAGAGGTCTAATTTAGTAGGTCTAGGGTAGGCCCAGGAATCAGTTATCAGGCAGTTGTCCCAGGAAATTCTGATGGGCGTGATCTGGGGGAAGCACTAACCTGTGAAGATCAAGTCCAAGTTCCTTAACATGCCAGCAGAGTCCACCCCTGACCACCCCCAGCCTGGTTTACTTCTGCCCTTGTGTCTTTTCTAGGCTACCTGCTCTGCCCAAGCTCAGCACCCCTGCTTCCACTTCCCCTTCCACCTTGCTTCTGCCTTGTAAGGTTTAGTTTGGGGAGGGTCTGACACAAAAGTGCGGTGATAGAGATGATCATCGTCATGTCTGGTATTCTGTGAAGGCTTATCATGGCCTGGGACTGCTTGAAGCTTTTACAGGTATCAAGCCATTGATTCTTCATAGCCCTGTGAAGTTGATACGTTATTGCCACCACTTTTATAGATGAAGAAACGGGGAAGTAGGGGGCTTGAGTAACTTGCCCAAGGTCCTGTGGGCAAAGGAAGGAACCCAGACAGCCCAGGTCTCAGGGGGGCAGTAACCTCCTTTGGACTTGCATGACCCTGACTTGGGTTGTCGCAGTGATTGGTGGACAGAGGTGGAATCCAGTGTGCAGGGCTCAGGGATGCTGGACATTCTCCAGTGTGTAGTCAACCGTAAGGATTGTCCCATACCCCTCACTGACAACAGATATCCTGTCAGACAAACTGAAAAACCTAATCATGGTCGTTTGAGCCTAGACTCTAACCCCACTTCACAATATAAGCACACATCTTTTATTTTAAAATGAAAGTGGTTTTAATAAACACCTCATTTTCCAAGAATACCACTACCATGTGAGTCACTAGTAATTTATTCAGTAATTTGGAGGAGTCACATCACTGAAGACAATGTTATTAGTCATTAAGACGCACCTGTGTCTGTGTCCGTCTGCATTTGTCGCTGTTGAATGTTCGTTGATTCTGTGTAGAGGACAGGCATCCGATGAGTTCACCATGCCTTGAGTGTAGTTGTGTCTAAGCATTTACCTGCGGAAACACATGGTACTTTATTGGAATCCACTTGCCTTTGATTCTCTTTTATATCACAGGTTGGGCACACTATCGATTTTTTTTTCCCAAATGTCTGTATTATTGAAATTTCATGGTGGCCCAATTGGTTAACATGCTCTTCCACTAACCTAAAGATTGGAGGTTCCAGTCCACCCAGAGGTACCTCGGAAGAAAGACCTGGTAATCTACTTCTGAAAAGTCACACCCTGAAAACACAATGGAGCACAGTTGTACTCTGACACAGACAGGCTCATCATGAGTCAGAATTGATGACAACTGGTTTTTGGTTAAAGGTGACATCACAAAATGATTGTTTCAAAAGGAGGTCTTGGGTCTCAGCAGGTTAAGAACCACTCCTCTATAAAATAAGCCTCTTAAGGTGTGAACAGGGTGGGAGGGCTGTAAGCTCATAGGAGGGACACCTGATGGGTGAATCTTCACAGCAAAGTCCTTCAATTAAATCTTGAGTCTGGAATGCCTTTGCTAGACCCCAGCTTGTTTCCTGCCCACACATCACAGCCCTCCCAGTTCTCTTTGAGATGTTAATTTGTTGCTATGAAAATTATCTTGTCACTGACGAATGGAATCTGGAAGAATCAGCTCTTCTTATAAAGTGGTTCCTATGGTATCTGCCGGGCTTTGTCAGTTTGCAAGTTATGAATATTTATGTCTCGGGAAAAAAAAATTCCTCATTTAAATTGCATTTTCTGTAATTTCCTACTTAATTTCACATAGAAAATAATGACATTTCCATCCTTTGCCTAGGTGAATGTCTTCAGGGATAGTAATTTTTGCACATGGGCTCACAGGGCATCAGAGTTTACCGAATACCAAACAGAGCAGAGGTCCTGCTGCCCTGCAGTTGCTTCTGTATAAAATAAGGCACGTGCCCGAAACATTATCAACTCGAGAGAAATGCCACGCGTGATTATGGTAAATTAGACATTTTGCATTATTTATGAGATCCAGTGTACAACGTTTCTCATTTCCCCCACTAATGTTTATATAGAAGCCGTTGTAGGACTTGTTAGTAAACAGTTTTAAAATGTATTATACAAAGAGCCAAGTTTTAAAAGGCAGTTCTTGTCTAGGCTTCCCCATCTCCAGCCATGAGCACCTCTGTCAGACACCCGAATCTGTGAGAAGTGTCAGGGGGCACGTGTCAGGTGGGCCTGAGTAGGGTCCTAGAGAATTCGAGTCTGGGGATGGCAGGAAGTGCCTGCCTTTGGCCCCTGAGCATGCTGGTCTTGGCCGTGACTGTTTGAGCACCTACAGGAAAATGCTGCCTGCCGGTGACTGTTTGAGCACCTACAGGAAAATGCTGCCTGCCGGTGACTGTTTGAGCATCTACAGGAAAATGCTGCCTGCCGTCTCTAGCACGTCCTCCTCCCTTCTCAGTTCCCAGGAAAATGTGTAATGCCTGGCTCCACGGTGGGTCTGCTTCCAATGTTTTTTCTTGTCAAAACTTACCAGAAGTGTCTTTTTTTCTGTTACCATTTTCTTTTTTTCTGGTCTGGTACTGATCTCCTGAGGGAAACAAGGAGGATGAGCTCAAAGATAAAATTCCTTCCCTGAGGCGTGTGTGGGTTTCTCGGGCAAGTCATCACCATAGTCTGTTTAGGATCTTACACTTTGGGAACTTCTTGTGTGTGAGCACCTCTGATCCACTGGCTGCTGGGAGGAGCTGTCCTGCAGGCTGCTAGGGCCACGGAAGGACCTGGGTTGAGCAGTCAGCAATCAGTTGCTGTCCGATTGATTCTGACTCAAGGTGACCTTGTTTGTGTCAGAATAGAACTGTGCTCCATAGCATTTTCAATGGCTGATTTTTCAAAGTAGATCACCAGGCCTTTCTTCCAAGGCATCTCTGGGTTGACTCAAACTGCCAACCCTTTGGTTAGCAGCTGAGCGCATTAACCGCTTGCACCTCCCAGGGTCTCCGGCTGAACAGAATGGATTCAGAAAGAATCAGCTTAAATTGAGCATAGCTGATTACTGAGCTGATCCCTTCTGTGTGCATTACTTCTTTTCTTGCTTTTCTGCACATTCTTTGGTGGGTTATGTCTGAAATTCCTCCTTCCCAGAAGGTTGTGGCATGGGCTTTGATTAGTAAAGTGATATTGCATGTATCTTTGGACAGGGCTGCAGTGAAAGTCAGAGCAGCCTGTGAAATGTTCAAGGAAAGGGAGATGTCAGAGGCTACATTGCCACCTTTTTCTTAACAGACTTTTCTTTTTTTGACCTATAAGATCTAAAAGGCTGGTTCTGTTCTTTACCTGTTCAAGGAAGAGGATGAACCACTGTCTTTGTGTTTCTCTGTCTTTGTAATACCTAAAAAAGCCCGCATCATGGACATCTAGGTTAATTGGCATAACAAAGTTTATTAAGAAAATGTTCTGCATCCTACTTTGGTGAGTGGCGTCTGGGGTCTTAAAAGCTAGTGAGCAGCCTTCTAAGATGCATCAATTGGTCCCAATGTACCTGGAGTAAAGGAGAATGAAGAACACCAAAGACACAGGGAAAATATTAGCCCAAGAGACAGAAAGGGCCACATAAACCAGTGACTGCATCAGGCTGAAACCAGAAGGACTAGATGGTGCATGGCTACCACCAATGGCCGCCCTGACAGGGAACACAACAGAGAGTCCCTGACAGAGGAGGAGAAAAGTGGGGTACAGAACTCAATTTCTAGTAAAAAGACCACACTTAATGGTCTGACTGAGACTGGAGGAACCCCAGAAAGCATGGCTTCCGGACTCTCTGTCAACCCACAACTAAAACATTCACGAGGCTAACTCTTCAGACAAAGATTAGACTGGACATAAAATGATACTCATGAAGAGTGTGCCTCTTAGCTCAAGTAGATACATGAGTGTAAGTGGGCAGTTCCTGTCCAGAGGTGAGATGAGAAGGCAGAGAAGGTCAGGAGCTGATTGAATGGACGTGGGAAATCCAGGGTGGAAGGGAGAAGTGTCCAGTCATAGTATAGGGAGAGCACTAGGGTCACCTAACAATGTGTGTATAAATTTTGTATGAGAGACTAACTTGAATTGTAAACTTTCACTTAAAGTACAGCAATAAAAGTAAGGAAAAAAAAAAGCGCCCCCAACCTAATAGGTTCCTTGTGCCTCTGCTGATCTGCAGATGGGAGAACCCTCTGTTACTGAGAAGGCCTGACTCCTGCTTGTTGGCTTCCTTTTTCCGAGGGCATTTTAATGTGTCTTGAACCCTCCTCATTGGAGCCAGCTAGGGACAGCAGTCTGGTGTGAGGCCAGAGCCTGGGCCTCCCGGCTGCCCAGGGTATGTAAACCAGCTGGAGGCTTCTGGCAAGACTACCTCAACTGAGCATTCATGGGCCAGCTGCTCTCTGGGGCCCTATTTGTTAATTTATGCCATTTGCCCACTTTTTATGCTTCAGTTCCAGTCCGTTTACACAGTGAAATTAAACTGGCCTGTTTCTAGCACATTAAATGGCTTTGTTCTCCCGCTCTGGCACACAGCCTCACGTGGATTTGTTTAAAAGAAGGATGCTCAGCTTGGGAGCATCACAGTGGAATGCAAGGTTTCTCATCCGTCAGTTCAAGGCTGCGGGGTTGCTGTCAGGCCCCAGGTGGTGACTGGCTCTCTGGGCTTGCCTGTGGTATCATCTGCAGCCCCAGGCCTTGGCAAGGCCCCTGCAGCTATACCTTGAGTGCAGAGGGCTGGCGGGCCGGGCGCTTTACCAGAGCCTTTGTTCTCAGATGGATTCTCCTGTACTGAGCTGTGGCTGCTGCCAGGGGCACCTGGGTCTCGCTTCTATTTCAGTCATATGTTTTTAATAGAAAGTGACTGGCTTTATGAAATTTATTCCATTGTTGTATTCCTGCCCCCTTACTGTTTGTTTTCAACCCTCTTCTTCCTTTTTAAAAAAATATTTTAAATTTTATTGTGGTAAAAAATATGCGTAACATAAAATTTGCTATTTTAACCATTTTTAAGTGTACGATTCAGTGGCATTAATTATATGCACAGTCTTCTGCAACCCATCACCACTGTTTATTTCCAAAATTTTTTCATCACTTCAGACAGAAACTCTGTGGCCATTAAAAAATAACTCCCCATTTCCCCTCCCCGCAACCCCTGGGAACCACTAATAAACTTCCTGTCTCTATGCATTTCCTTATTCTAGATATTTTATATACGTGGAATCATACAATATTTGTCCCTTTGTGCCTGGCTTATTTCATAATGTTTTCCAGGTTCGTTCATGCCATAGTGTGTATCGAAAGTTCTTTTCCCTTTATGGCTGGATAGTATTCTGTTGTATGTATGTACCTCCGTTGGTTTCTCTCCTCATTTGTTCATAGACACTTGGGGTAATTCTGCCTTTTGTCTCTCTTCTTCCTTTTGAATTCCTTATTTCTGGATTTCTTCTTATTGCCCTTCTTTCCCTTCTCCTGGCCTCTGGTCCTACTGAGGCTGGAGATTTTTTTCTCTATTTTGGTGTAATTTTCTATTTTTTAAAAAAACTTCTTTATTGTGGACCTTTTAAACCATATACAAGAGACAGAATAATATCACCCAAATTCAGGAGCTGTCAACTCTTGGCCAAATCTGGTTTCCTGTATACACTTACTATTGCCCCCACCCCGCCCCTTGGATTACTTTGAAGCAGTTCCCAGGCATCATCTAATCTCATCTCTCAGTATTTCAGTGTGAGTCTCTGAAATAACAGGACTCTTGCTCTCTCTCTCTTTTGGATGAAGAATCGTAAGGGAGATCATCATAGAACCTTGATTCTTCAAGCCTGTTAAGAGTCATTTAAATCAGCATCTCTCAGAATGCAGAACAGGAGGTGATTCAGGTGGCATGAAATGTTAAAAACAATTTTATTAGTTTTGGGGAATATATTTGATGGCAGGGGATACTGGTATTCCATTTATGATGCTAACATTATGTAAAGAACAGGAATCCATTTTAAAATAAAATATGAGGTAAATAATAGTATAGAACAGAAGTTGGCAAACTATGACCCGTCGGGCTCACAAAGCTGAAAATATCTACTCTCTGGCTCTCATTGAAAAACTTTGCAGACCTCCATATAGGAAGTATGTTGTTGTTGTTAGTTTCTGTTGAGTCAGTTCTGAGTTATGGCAACCCCATGTGTGCAGAGTAGAACTGTACTCCATAGAATCTTCAAGGCTCTGACCTTTTGGAAGCAGATTGCCAGGCCTGTCTTCCGAGGTGCCTCTGGGTGGATTCCAACAGCACACCTGTCGCTAGTAGGCCAGCGTTTAACTGTTTGCACCACCCATAAGAGGTATGAGGAAGGGGCAAATATCATGACCTTGGCGTGCAAATGCCTGGAGTTTGGGAAACACCAGTCAGACCCAGCTTTTTGCTTTGTAGATGATGTAACTGAGCCCCAGGGAGGGGAGGAGATTCACCACTGTTGATACAGCCCGTGAGTGGGAAGTCCATCCTGATGCGAAATCTCCCAGCTCCCCCATCCCATGGCTTCTTCCATCGTAAAACATGGCCCCAGGCTTTGGGTTAACATCTCTAGTTTCACGTTGAGTCTAGGCCTCAGGTTGGACAGTTGTTCATTTGACAGAAGAAATAATTTGTAATTTTCAGTAATTTACCACAAAAGGTTTCATATTAAGTTTCATTTGCCTCAGCCCCTCCAACTATTGCACCGACTAGGAGGAAAGTAATTTCAAAGAAGGATTTTTGTGAAGTTGAATAATTTACCACCAAATAAAATACACTGAGGGTCTCCTCACAGAATGCTGAGCTGATTTTACTTTGCAATATCAATTTCGCTTCTAGCTTTAGTGGCGGACATCCAGCTGGGAAGAAAGCATCAAGGTGAAATAAAATGCAAAAGAGCTCTCGCATATGCTTGTGATTTTCCCGTTTAGTATCCACTCTACCATAATTGTCAGAGTAGGTGCAAGTCTGCGGGGGATTATTTCTGATCAAATAGCCAAGAGATGATATTGACCCACAGACTTCTGTTTCTCTGTTTTCCCACATTTCAGGCAAGTGCTTGGGGAAATAGGAAGTTTTTTTTTTTTTTGAGATTTTAAGATTCTGATGTAAAAATATGTTTCTTTTATTAGACTTCAAAATTATTATATTTTGTGGGAGAGGCAAGTTGCTGAAATGATTCTGTGGTTTACTTACAACTGTACTGTCCAATTTGGTAGCCACATAGGATATTAAACAGTTGAAAAGTAGCTTGTCTGAAATGAGAGGCTCTGTAATTGTAAAATACACACTGAGTTTTGAAGACATAGTACAACAAAAAGAACGTAAAACATTTCATAATTTAAACATACTCATTCCATGTTGAAATGATAATATTTTGGATATATTGGATTAAACAAAATATATTATTGAAATTAATTCCGCCTGTTTCCTTTTAATTTTTAATGTGGCTGCTAGAAAACTTAGAATTACACATGTGGTTAGCATTAATTTTTTTGGACAGTGCTAAATATTAAGATAAGAATGATTAAAGAACTCTTGAACAATTAGAGCAATGATGGGGAAGCTTGGCTTCTTTGATACTGAAAAATATCGCTGTAATGTCTGAAGCGACAGTAACAAAAGGAATGTAGTGTTGGCCCCAGGATCATAGAATGAAGAAACACAGCAGTTAGCTTAGAAACTAGCTCTAGCGTACGTGTTCAAATCACTAGGGAAATGTCAAAGAATATATTGAGAGTATAAAACAAGAGCAGAAAGCTATGAAAAAAGAACATTGAGAATAAGAAAAAGCACTTGGAAATGAAAAGTGATAGCCAGAATAAAAAATTCAGTAGATGATTTGTAGAAAATCTCCCATAAGAAGAATAAAATGTCAAAGACATGGAATCAGGTAGGAAAATAGATAAAAGCCAGAAGATTGATCTAATGATATGAAATCTGACTAACCATAGATGCACAAAGGAAAATGTTAGGTGCTGTTGAGTCGGTTCCGACTCATAGCACCCTGTATACAACAGAACGAAACACTCCCTGATCCTGCGCCATCCTCCCAATCGTTATGCACAGAGGAAAAGTAGAGGGGGACAAATTATCAAAGAAGTAGAAAAGTTGTCCATAACTGAAGATGAGAATCTCAAGATCAAAAGATGTGGGGATCCCACACCTAACCACGTAAGAGTGAAATTCTGAACACCTAAGACATCATGCTTGGTACTGAAGAGAGTCAGTGTGAAAGGAGACTCTCAAAGAGGCAGACTGACACAGTGGCTGCAACAATGGACTCAAGCATAGCAGTGATTGTGAGGATGGTACAGGATTGGACATTTCATTCTGTTATATGTAAGGTTGTTATGAGTCAACACAACAAGGCATGCAGAGAAAGAACCAGGAACCAAATTGACCTCAAAGTTTTCAATAGTAACAGTGGCAACTAGGAGACAATCTAGAAGGGAATATGACCTTCAAACCAGACTTTGTATCATGCCAAATTCTCAGTTAAGAACAAAGGGAGAGTAATGATATTCAGAACTGATTGGATCTTGAGTTCCTCCATGTTTTTCTTCTTCATCAGGTGGAAGATACAGATTCTGTTAGCTGCCCTAGAGTTGGCCCCCAATTCATGGTAACCCCAGGCACAACGGAATGAAACTATGCCCAGTCCCGTGACATCCCCGTGATCAGTTGAGGATTGGACCATTGTGATCCACAGAGTTTTCACTGATTTTTCAGAAGTCGGTTGCCAGGCCTTTCTTCCTAGTCTGTCTTAGTCTGTAAGCGCCACTGAAACCTGTTTAGCATCATAGTAACATGCAAGCCTCCACTGACAGACAGGTATTGGCTGTGCATGAGGTGCACTGGCTGGGAACCAAACTCAGGTCTCCCACATGGAAGGCAAGAATTCTACCACTGAACCATCAGTGCCTCATATACAGAGTCTAGCACACAGATAAGCCAATGTAGACCCTAATAAGTCCCCAGGATGAAAGCTGGCAGCAGACTCCATCCTGGCTGGAGCAGGAAGACAGAGGCAGAGTAAGGGAAAATGGAGCTGGTAGGTCATCTGATTTATTTAAACAGTGATATTTATAGGCTTTTGATAGATTCTTTGTTGCATTTGGGAAGAGTTAGTGATACGAACATAAACAATCACCAAATAATAGAATTATAAGAGCAATCATTAATGTTAGAAGGAACAACGTTTTATAAGAGAGGAAATGTAAGTATAGTGTACTTTTCGGCTTAGCGGTGAACAGTGTGTTCATGATCAGTATTTAGATCATTGACTGTTAGAAAAATTATGAAAACTCTTTTGGGAAGATGGAGGGAGAGGAAGTAGAGGATCGTGGTGAGAGCTAAATCTTTGTTTACCACAACAGGAGGTCAATTGATAATGACTAGAATTGATAATTTGCTTGTATCGCTAATTCTTGATATTTAGCAATACGGAGGTAAATGCCAGAGTAAAGAGCTAAAAGAGTCAGAAGTGGTTGCCTCTGGGGCAGGAATGGAGCAGGGAGAGTGTAGGGGAGGCACAGCGAGGAGCTAAAGAGGACTGAGGTGGAGGATGCCCTCTCTGTTAAATAGTCAAGATTGTTATGTTAAGACTGCCAGATAACATACAGGATGCCCAGTTAAATTTGAATTTCAGATAATAAATATTTAAAAATATAAGTGTGTCCCATGTAATATCTGGGATGTACTTTTATATTAAAAACTTGTTTATCCAAAATTCAACTGTAACTGGGAGTCCTATATATTATTTGTTGCTTAATCTGGCAACCCTATGATATAATGTATGTATAAACTCTGTTGCCATCTAGTCGATTCCGACTCATTAAGACCCTATAGAACAGAGCAGAACTGCCCTATATGGTTTCCAAGGCTGTAAATCTTTATGGAAGCAGATTGCAACATCTTTCTCCTGTGGAGCGGCTAGTGGGTTCCAACCACCAGCCTTTAGGTTAACAGCTGAGCGCTTAACCATTGTGCCACTGGACCGCCGTATATATGTATATACTTTGATAAAAATAAATATCAAAGAAATATTTGCCATGGGGTTGATTCCGACTCATGGTGACCCCATGTGTTGTGGAGTGGAAATGCGTTCCGTCGGGTTTTCAATGACTGTGATTTGTGGAAGTAGATCAACCAGGCCTTTCTTCCAAGGTGCCTCTGCATGGGTTTTCACTGCCAACCTTTTGGTTAGTAGTAGAGCACTTAACCGTTTGAGCCACCCAGGGACTCCTAAAAATAAATAGAATCTATAATTATTTATACATCAAGAAGTTTTGAAGATGGTGCACCAAAATTAGTTGTAGGTACCTCTGGGGAGTGGCATTGGGAAAGGAGAGTGGTCTCAATTTCTTCTTCTATATTTCCATATTGTAATTGTTTCACTATGAGAATATACTAATTTTAGAAATAAAAAGCCATAGAAACCCTGGACACTGAGTGCGTCTGAGAGGCATTGTGGTCAAGGCATGCCCTGGTGTGAGTTCTCTGGGGCATCAAGGAGGGACAGCTCTCTCTGCGTCCTGGGAGGTGAGGTCAGGTGTCTTAGCTAAGGTGGAGCTGAAGATTACAAGGTTACCACGAAGAAGACTAAAAATGTACTGAGATCATGTTTGGAAGAGTTCTAGAAACTTTATGTCTGGAAGGAAGGTCTCATTACTACTAGCTTTCCAAATTGTGATGGTTCTCCTCCCATCATGCTGATTCTCCTGAGGTATATTTATCGGCCTTGAAAATAGAAGTAGTGAAACTCTGCCATAACCCTGTGTTGAGAGAGCATAGCTAATGTTAACCTATAAAGCAACTGTGTTGTACTGAGCTATACCAGTTGTGTTTGTGGGTTTGGTTGTTCCTGATAAATAAAGGTCCATAAAATAGCTGAATTAGGGTAGTTGTAATATTAGTTGCTAAAAAAAGTGACCCCACAATCTTAGGGACTTGGCATAATACAAATTTATTTCTTACTGATGACAGTGTGGTGTGGGTCCCCTGGGAAGTTTTCTTCCAAGGGCAGACTTGGAGATCTGGATTCTTCTCATCTCAAGGCTCCACTATTCCTAGGGGCTTTGTGGAGCCCTTGTTTGGACTCACTCTGTCAGTCAGCCGTGAACAAACAGTGAGGAGAGATAGGATAGAAGATCATGTTTTAGGGGCTAGGCTTGAATGGTTCATACATGGTTCTTTTCTCATTCATTGGCCGGGATCTGGTCACCTGCCCCAACCTCACTGCAAGGGTGGCTGGGAAATGTGGTCTTTTTGAGTGCCCAGGAAGAACAGGCTTAGATAATGTGACCTCTGCCACAAGAGCTAACACATGCTGCCGAGTGCTTACTGTATGCTTGTCAACAAACTGACCCATTCCATGTACTGCTTCACTTAATCCTGGGAGATGTTTTCTAGGATCCCCATTTTCCTGAACAGGACAGTGAAGTTCAGAGACATTGCTGTTTGCCAGGGTCACCCTGCTAGCAAGTGGCAGAGCTGGGTTTGCCTGTGATCTGACACCATTGCATCCCTGGCGTGATCTGAAACTGCTGTAGCTTGGGTAGTACTCTACTTGCGTTTTAATCATTGAAAAAGAAAGGACATTATGAGCAAATTTAAGACTAAGTTTAAAATCCCTCTTGGGCCCATTCTTATGCTTTTTCCCACATTGTGCCTGAGACTTGGAGCACAGTATTTCTTTCCTGCACACAAACCCGCTGCTAACCCTCCTGAGTGAATGGAAGTTGGTGTAAGCTTCCTGATGGCAGTCTTCCAAGTCAGCAGAGAGGAGACACTTGCATTTGTCTGTGTTACCTCAGGAACAGCAGGGACCAGGCTCTGTGCGTGGTCCGCCCCAAGTGGAGTGGGCTGTGGAGCGTGGACACTGGAGAGGAGAGGAGGGTGCTGATGGCATGCAGGGAAAGTAACAAATCTCTTCTCTCCGCACCTTCATCACGGGGAGTCGTGAGATGGAGCCACTTGACAGAAAGCATTTCCACAAGATTACTTTGGATTAGCTTCCCCAGGTGCATCTGTTCTCACGACACTTTGATCCATTATCCCGAAAAGTGATCTACAGCCCAGCTGGCCCCATGACTGCCTCCGTGTGAGGCCTGCATCTCACGTCCCTGCCATTCGCATCCAGTGATTCACAGCCCCTTTTATGTTGGGGTAGCTCAGGGTTGACTCAATTTCATGCTTCATCTCCCTGCTTTTTTCTACAAAATCTGAGTGGTGAGTGTGTTCTGGTACTTCTTTAGTAGGTTAATTTTGTTTACCAACTGCCTTTCAGGGGTCTCCCCAGAGGAGTTGGTTCCCATATGTACTAGTCAGGGTTCTACAGAGAAACAGAACCCACAGGACATAGCTCTATCTGGCTCTGGTCTGGATCTATATAAATCTCTCTATCTGTCTGTCTGTCTAACTAGCCAGAGATATTTATCTATACATCTCTATGTTGAGAGAGATTTATTTTAAGAAATTGGCTGATGCAATGGTGGGGAGTGGCAAGCACAAAATTCACAGACCAGCTGAAAAACTGGAAACTCCAACAGTCTTGAGTCTGAAATTCGTAGGCCAGACAGCAAGCTGGAAACTCCAGAAGGATATCTATGTTTCAGTCTTGAGGCAGAATTCTTCTCCCTTGGGAAACCTCAGTTTTTTGCTCTTAAGGCCCTCAACTGTTTGGATCAGGCCCACGCACATTATGGAAGGTAAGTGTTCATTATATCTAAGAACCTTTGTAACAACATCTAGACTGGCATTTGACCAAACAGCTGGGTATCATGGCCTAGCCAAGTTGACACATAAAATTAACCAGCACACCACATGAGCCCTGGATTGGGAAGGCTCTGTTGCGTGGGAGTCATTGGTCTTGGTGTCGCCTCAGCCTTGGCCCTGGATAACTTGCAATTCCAACCAGGGACTTGGGTCCTTCCACCGCCCATCATCCCCATACTCACCAGGTAATGAGTGTCTGTCCCTTGTCCCTGTGTGACTGCTGCGGTGGGCTTATGTCACTCACAAGTGGCTCTCTGCTCGAGGTGGGATGTGGCCCTCCAGGACACTCCACATGGGCTTCTCTCTGCTTCTTTCAGTGTAGACAGGCACATGCAGTTCAAATCTGTACAGGTTTCTTCTTCTTGTTTTAGAAAATCACTGTATGGCTGGCAATTTTTAAAGAATTATTTTTCTTCAATTATCCCAATGTGTTTGGAATAGAGAGTGGGGTGGGGAGGGAAATTTCAGTGTGTGTTCACTTCACCAGCTTGAACCAAGACTGTACACAGTCTTTTGAGCATTTCAAGATACACATTGAAATAATTGGAAACCTCTGAGGATATAACAGAACAAGATTGGGAGATAATTTTGGCTTTCAGAAAAGTCATGTAGTAAGGTCTGCTGTCTGTCACGCATGCCCCAGGCCTCCTGTTCCCCTTTGGTGGCACCTGATGATCTTGCTGCAGATTAAAGCTGTGACTGGTGTGGATACCGGAGAACTTTCTGCACAACTTTTAACTAATGGAAATAGAGGTCAAAAGTAATTATTCCTGTATCCTTTCTGTACCATTGAGGCTGAAATGAGTTCACCCATTAAATTACATTTTCAGTGTTCTGTTCCAACATGTACTGCTTTACAACTTTATTTAAAGGATGCATTATGTGAAACGCTTTTAACTCTGATGGAAGAGAGACAGGGCCTTAGTCAGTCATAGTGGGATCTCTCATCTTGTCTATTCCAAGAACAAAGATTTCTTAAAACCCAGATTCAAGCAGTTCCCTTGGATTACATTAACGGAATATATATAACCTTAATAGACTTCCCAGAGGATAAGCTAAAGTATATGTGAACTCTCACTAAATATCTTTGATCCTCAACTTTTTTTGCTGTGTAAACTTGCCAAGCCCTTTCTGCCTCCATCTCTTCATCAAATGTCTATGCAGTTTGTTTTGTGGTTGTTATTTGTCGTTGAGTTGGCTCCGACTCATGGCGATCTAGAATGAAATGTTGCTCGGTCCTGTGCCATCTTCATGATCATTGGTATGTTTGATTCCATTGTTGCAGCTAAAGTGTCATAATTGGAGTGCCTTCCAACCTGGAGGGCTCATCTTCAAGCACTATGTTGGGCAATATTTTGTTGTTATGCATAAGGTTTTCATTGGCTAATTTTCAGGAGTAAATCATCAGGCCTTTCTTCGTGGCCTGTCTTAGTCTGGAAGCTCTGCTGAAACCTGTCTACCCTGGGTGACCCAGCTGGTATGTGCAATACCAGTGGCATGGCTTCCAGCATCATAACATGCAAGTCATCTCACTATGACAAACTAACAGATGGCTGGTGGAACAGGTGTTTAAAAAGTTGACATCTCTTTAGAGATTACTCTGACATCTGTATCTGTCTTACTCTGTAGGGATTTTTGATAGTTGAATTTGAGATGCATTTACCAAGTATTTATTGAGCACCTAATATATAACACAAGCAATTCTAGCCCTTCGAACCCATCAGTGAACAAATGAGAAGATCCATGCCCCTTTCTAGTGAGGGAGAGACGGACAATAAAGGTAAGCATAACAAGTAAGAAAATTATGAAGTTTATTAGAAAGTGATAATTGATATGGAAAAAAAAAGTAGAGCAATAAGGGGGATTAGTAGTTCCTGGGGCCATGGAAGTGGGGGTAGGGACCTACTAGCCCAAGGTGACACCCATGGCGCAGCTTGCCAGGACATTGAGAAATTACTCCTAAGTTGTTTTGAACAAGAAAGTGGACTTCTTTTTGTAATTGTCCTGTAAGCTTAAGTAAATTATTGTTGTTTCTTAGATAATAAGAAGGAAGCCCTGGTGGCACAGTGGTTAAGCACTTGGCTGCTAACCAGAAGGTTGGCAGTTCAAACCCACTCGGCTGCTCCTCAGGAGAAAAAACCTGGCGATTTGCTCCTGTAAAGATTACAGCCTAGACAATCCTGTGGGGCAGCTCTACTCTGTACTGTAGGGTCGCTATGAGTCAAAAATCGACTCAGTAGCACCTAGCAACAACAGCAAAGGTAGTAAGAAGGTTTAGTGTACTTCTTGGCCCTCTGGATGGCGCAGATGGTTTGCACTTGATTACTAGCCAAAAGATTGGTGATTCGAACCCACCCAGAGGCGCTTTGGAAGACAGGCCTGGAACTCTGCTTCGAAAAGGTCATAGCCATCAAAAACCCTATGGAGCAGTTCTACCTTGCACACCTGGGGACCATGAGTCAGAAGCAAGTCCACAGTTGCTAACAACAACAACAACAATATAGTTTGTTGTGTGAAAATTAACGAGTCCAGTTTAAAAATCTATACTCTGTGCAAAAAGATGCCACTCATGGTATAAGATGGCTCATATTGTCCTAAGAAAAAATATCCATGTTTTCTATCTGGGGTCATATGTGAACTTAGTAAAGACACTGGACTTCTTGAGACTCATTTTCCTCATCTGTCAGACATGGATTGGTAGTTGGAACAGTAAATGAGGGGGTGGGCATGAAAAGACATTGACAAATGTAGGTCTTCATGCCCTGGATGGAGGCCACGTGGAATTCCCAGTGGTCCACACAAACTGTTGCGGGAGGCCCTAGTAAGCCCATCAGGTTGGATCTCCTGGGGCCTTCTGCTATCCATTGTTCCTGTTACTCGTCCTCCCCTGAGGCCCACCTGTCCCCTGTAGAGTCTCCATCCAGGTTCACTCTCACGCCTCCCAGTCTGTGTCGAGTCTGTGAGCCAGGCAGATGAGGGAGGTAGTGAATTCCAGCAGTTCTTGGTAGTGTGTAAGTGACTGATAGGCTCCATCCTGAGAAGGAGGAGCGGTACTGTCATGGATTGAATTATGTCCCCCAAAAAATATGTGTATCAGTTTGGCTGGGCCAGGATTCACAGTATTGTGTGGTTGTCCTCCATTTTGTGATTGTAATTTTGCGTTAAAGCGGATTAGGGTGGGATTGTAACACCCTTACCAAGGTCACATCACTGATCCAGTGTAAAGGGAGTTTCCCTAGGGTGTGGCCTGCACCACCTTTTATCTTATAAGAGATGAAAGGAAAGGGAAGCAAGCAGAGAGACATGGGGACCTCACACCACCCAGAAAGCAGTGCCGGGAGGAGAGCATGTCCTTTGGACCTCTGTTTTCCATTTGCCCAGTTCCCACTCTCCATCCAAACAGGTAATAGCTAATGTTAGTGTCTTTATCCTGGTAGATATGGGTTTATGTATATACATGGAGCACATATAAACAAGTCACTACAAACACATGTTGTTTCCCTCTTTTACGTAAGTGATAGCAATACCTTGTATGTTGTTGTGTGCCTGCCTTTTTCCACTTGACAGCGCATTTTGGAAGTCTTTCTGTATCTGAGCACAAACCCGTGGTACCTTTTACAGCTGCACAGTAAGGCATTGCGTGCATGTGCCGTTATGATTTTAACCATATCCCTTTGAGACCTGTCTCTGCTTTTATCCACAGTATTGGCATGGATACCTCCTTGCACACACATCATTTCACATGAGGGCACACTTCTTTTAGGATAAACGCCTAGAAGTAGAAACGTAGGGATAAAAGCTGCAGGTGTGGTAATTTTGATAGAATCTGCTAAATTGACCCCTGGGTCAATTGTATATAAGGTTGCACCAATTTATATCCCCAGTAGCCATGAATGATATCGTATGTTTCCCTCGGCCTTGTTGATATAGTGTATAAGCTGACTTGAGGATTTTTGCCCATCTGATAGGTGAAAAGGGATGCAACTTTTGAGAAGAAGGAATTTCCTGAATCCCATTGTTCCCTCTGGGCTGCCAGCTCCTCCTTGTTCTGCCTCTTCCCAGAAGAGTAGGTGACTGGTAGCCCATAGCCTGCCCCATACTGGTGTAGTCCTTAAATTTGTATGTAAAATGCGTGTATTTTTTTTATAAACTGAATACTTTCTACTGTCTGTTGTTGTTAGGTGCCATTGAGTCAGTTCCGACTCATAACGACCCTATAGGACAGAGTAGAACTTCCCCATAGGGTTTCCAACGAGCGGCTAGTGGATTTGAACTGCCAACCTTTTGGTTAGCAGCCAAGCTCTGAACCACTGCGCCACCAGGGCTCCCTCTGTTGTCTAGGTGTTCTTAATTGCTGTCTTAGTTGATAGTGACTCATTAATTCAGTTTTAATTTTCTCTGTCATTAACTTCTTTACAAAACTAGATAGTAATCCATGAATTAAGGCCCAATTAACAAAAGGGAACCTGTTATTTAAAGATACTCGTGAACTGTTTTGTAAATTATTTCATTTTTCTAGGTTTTTTTTTTTTTTTTTACATTTTAGGGTTTTAGGTATCAGATTTATTTAAAATAGAGGCTGAGCTGTAGAATGAAGCAAAGGAACAACCAGAACTGGATGAGTTTGTTTAGCAAGTAAGACTACACGGAAGGCTACAGCCAGGCCACCTCTGCCTTGCCAGGGCGTCCCAGACACCTGGAGGAACCTCACTGTCTATGGCTTAGGGAATGGAAAGAAATCCTCATCAGCAGTCATGAGGTAGACTAGCTTAGAGTTGACAGTGTCTGTTCTTTACCAACACATGCAGCCTTTACCTGTACATTTCTCCTTCTGGGAACTATCCTGCAGTAAGTGTGCCCACAGGGGAGGTGATGTGTGTGTGCTGTGGATGGCTGTAGTTGTGGAGGGGTGGGAGGGCTCAGTCTCTGGCTTCAGGCTTCCCTTTCCTGATCTGTGAAATGGGGACGATGACAGTACCCTCCTCACGGGGCAGTCTCCTTGGATTAACGAGATGACGCACGAATGCAGCCGGCGCAGCACCTGGACTTGGGAGGCCCCCAGAGCCAGCTCTAGTTATTGTCATAGCGCCTCACACATAGCTGTTCAATCTGTGCACGTACTCTGTGCATGTTATGTGGGCTTCTGAGGTGATGACCCAGGGTCAGAGTATCCACTGTCACTTGTCCTTGCAGAGCCTCCAGATGACCTGCTTCAGTGGCTGGGAAGAGGGCCCAGAGCTGATAAATGTCTCTGCAAATGGCTCTTGGTCACTAAAACTATGTCACGTCTCCCTCTTTAGGAAAATGCCCAGCTTATATGCTTCCCTCAAGCCTTATTTTTTCACCTTTTTGAAAAGTTATTAATGGGAGAATTTAAGAAGTAATAAAACCTCTTTTCTTCAGGCCTTCTCTGGCTGTATTAATTAGTCTATTTCTATAATGTTATTGCAGCTATTTACCAGCAAGGATTTGAGCCATTAAAGGATACCCTCCTGCCCTAGCCCCAGGGAACATTGGTAAGACAAGAACGGTTCCTCCCTGGGTTTTTCCATGGTCGCAGTTCATTGTTCTTTAATGGATGTCTCCATCACAGTCTGTATGTGGATGATAACAGCATTCCCTCTTTCTTCCCTTGGCCTCATTTGGAAGGTGCTTTTCTTTGCATGGCTGGGGAGGGGCGGTGTCTCTATTGAATTATGGAGTTCTTGTGACCTGCTGCTAAATCTAACGATTGGTCTGCCACCTTCAGGCTGCTGAATTCAGGGATTGGATGTGGAACTGCCAGTCTTGTTTTATACTACCTATGATAGAGTCTAGGGAGCCCTGGTGGTGCAGTGGTTACGTACTCATCTGCTAACCCAAAGGTCAGTGATTGGGACCCACCAGCTGTTTGGGAGAGAAGGATGTGGCAGTCTGCTTTTGTAGAGATTTACAGCCTTGGAAACCTTATGGGGCAGTTCTACTCTGTCCTGTAGGGTCACTGTGAGTTGGAATTGACTCAGGGGCAGTGGGTTTGCCTTGGGTTTGGATGGCAGAATCTAGAGGTGTTTCATGCAGGAGACTGGGGTTCCTTTCCCGGCCAAGGTACCTCACGCACAGCCATCAGCACTTGTCAGTGGCGGACTGCATGCTGTTATGATGCCGATTAGGTTTCAAGAGAGCTTCCAGACTAAAACTGACTAGGAAGAAAGGCCTGGTGATCTACTTCCAAAAATCAGCCAGTGATTGCCCTGTGGATCACAGCAGTCTGATCCAGAACTGATCACGGGGATGGCGCAGGACTGGACAGTGTTTTGTTCTGTTGTACGTGGCATTGCCTGAGTTGGGGCCAAGTTGATGGCAGCTCACAGCAGCGATAAGATAGAGTAAAATAGCACATAATTGTCAGGTTTTCCTCTAATAATGGAAAAGGTAGATATGGGGGCTCATGATAGTGGCAGAATGATGAACATACAATAGAAGTAAAGATGGAATGAAATGGGGAATATATTTATCTTTGTGTCCACTTGGATCCCAGAGGACAGGGAAATCTTAAGGTTTTGACTCTTCTGGCTTGGAGTCTCTCTCCAGCACCCACTGTTGACAGAGCCCATTCAGTAGGACAGTGCCCAGAGGAGAGGTGCCCAGCAGCCAGATGAGCGGCTGGTCACCACTGGGTCCTCCCTGCCACGTGGAGATGCTCTCAGTCTTGCCGTTCCAAGTAAAACTTCTGAGATGGAGGCATTGAGTGAAATTCCTTGGTCCCTGGAGTGCATCCCTTGTTGGAACGAGGCCTTCAAGCATTTTCTGACAACTTAAAAGAATCAAGACACCCCTGGCAGGGCCGAAGCTGGCATTTGAAAATTCTCACCGGAAAATCCTCGTATTCCAGAAGCCTCTGGCTGAATTAAGCTATTTGTTAGACCCTTCTCTTACCATGCCTCAAGCACCCAGCATTTACATTTTGGCTATTGCAAGTATTTGCATGTGCCACTTAATTAACATTTTCCAGACTTTCTTTTGATTAGTAAACATACAGAGGACGCTTAAAATTGACCTTTTAAAATTGACCTGCAGAGGAATCCGAGTGGGGGCCCGTGCTCATTGGTCTCTAAGGGCTGTAATCTGAAGCTGAAGGGCTAGACCTGCTTAGTGTACAGTGGGCTATCACTGAAGGTGAGTTGGAGAAGTGAATGGACCTCATCTGCTGTGGCCCTTGTTACTGTCACCGATGAGCTGTGCTTTTTTCTACAGGTTGTACTGGGAACCGCATGTGGCATCTACGTTACAGCCAAAAGGGAGCTGTCATTGACATGCCTGTTGTTCTAAACAGCTCACAGTCATAGTGATGTAACATCCCAGGACTTATGAAGAGGCTGTCCAGCATAGACAGGAAGAAGTGGGTGTGATATGTCTGTGTCCCAGGCCAGCAACACCAGACCAGAATGGCGACACTTATTTCTTGTA
Organism: Dugong dugon; assembly: GCA_030035585.1. Classification (NCBI taxonomy): domain Eukaryota; kingdom Metazoa; phylum Chordata; class Mammalia; order Sirenia; family Dugongidae; genus Dugong; species Dugong dugon. Next base: position 13,241,651 of record CM057481.1, on the reverse strand, counting down.
ATACCTAACTACCAGTGTTAATGACAGAGTGAGAGGTGGTCACTGTGGTCCTCATCAATCAGTGCTCAGATGCTGCCCCCTCCCCCAGCAAGGACCCTCTGTCCTTTGGCTGGAGTCTTTCCAACAAATCTTTGGCTGATCGGGGAAGATGGTCCTAGACAGAACACCATTGCCTGGAGGAGGGCTCACGCTCATATGCGACCTCTCCCAAGTGTCAGCTGAGTTGTGGCTGCAGCTTCAACCCATCCCCTCCCTAGACTGACTGTCCACGTGCGTCCCCCTGTCCTGTCTCTGAGCTGATGTCAGCTTCTCCAGACAGGAGATCAGCCACAGGGGATCAGCCACAGGAGAGCCACTGCAGAAGCTCAGAGGTCCTTTGGGGGATAGGGGAGCGAAAGGTCCTGTCCCATCTCATTCCCTTCAGATATTCTTATGTGGGCTTTGCCTTTTGGATTTAGAAGGCAAGATTTATATTGTCTTTGTTCTCTAGTTTTGCTGTGGCTGGCTGGGGGTGTCTTCCCTCTCGTGCAAGACAATAAAGCTGGTGAGGGCGGGAGAGGGGCAGTGCATCCTTTACTTTTCTCTGTTACCAGCCTTGGTACTTAGGACCGGTGTTCACATGTAATTTCCAAACTTAGATCCACAGCCCAGTGCCTGTGGGTGTGAAATACCCTCTGGTCTCAGTCCACCAAAGAGAAATAAGAATAATGCAGAGGGCTTTCATACATGTAAACATAATTCATTCAAGGGCTAAGGTTTTTATTCAGAACTTGCTCTTCTTTTTTGACTTAAAATATCCTTTCTTTCATGAAATGATCATGATAGTAGACGGTATGTATTATGGATTGAATTGTGTCCCCCCAAAAGAAATGTGGAAGTCCTAACCCCTGTACCTGTAAATATGACCCTGTTTGGAAATAGGGATTTTCTTTTATTAGTTAATGAGGTCCTACCAGAACAGGTGGATCCTAAACCTAGTCACTTCTGAGTGGGTCTTATAAAAGGAGCAGAATAGACACAGAGACACACATACAGGGGAGAAAAGAAAACTTGAGGATACGTCTGCAAGCAAAGGAACACCAAGGGTTGCCAGCAGTCACGGGAAACAGAGAGAGGCCCACAGAAGCTGTGGACTCTGTTCCTATGTGTCCACCTATGTTGCCTACACCTTGGGCAGGGGGCGGGAGGGGCAGAAGCACAGTTGAAGAAGCCTGAGACTACCCTTTGCAGAATATATTTCACAACTGAGGAAACAGAGACTTTGCAAGACGGGATCTTTGTATTTGGAACTACCGGCCTTTTTAGATATCAGTCTTCTTGCTATCATATATTTCTTCACGTTTCAGTGAATTTTAAAAGTTTGTGTTTTGACAGTGTTTAAATATTCCGAATACTTTTGTACTTTCTAGAATACTAAACAGAAGCCAGTATTTGTGTAATTGTTGAAATATCCTGCTTTCCTTTAAAGTTTGAACAAATCCTTGTTATGCCTGTGTTACCCCAAGTGTGCGGGCGTGGGCCACAAGCACTAAAGTACACTCCAACTCCTGGATTAATATCAACATTGTAAACTCATCAGGTAAGGAAAAAGCATTTCAAAGAAAGCATAATGGCTTTTTGCACTCCAGCGGGAAGGCAGCACAACGTAATTGTCTGGTTAGAAAAGCTTTTTAACGTCAGTGATTTAACGGAGCACATTGGAAGGAAACCCAGGAATAATGCATTAACTATTTTGTTTTTGTCAGAAATAAACCCAGGTGGAAGATCGCAGTACCCAGCCAGGACTTAAAATCACCATCATGGTGAGAAATGGAGAAACCATTCATTTAGCTGTTATTATTTTTGCTCACCTGTTATCTTGTACCCACTCTTGTGGGTTTTGAGGGTTCTGTGGGAACAAATCCAGCCAGGTTCTCTGGCTTCGGGGAGCTTCGGTTTTGTTAGAGGAAGACAAACAAGAACTAAATGGAGCAAAATGAGTAATTTGAGGTAGTGACAAGAGGATACAAAAGGGCAGTGAGTGATGGATGGGCTGTGGGGGAAGGCCTTTTTGAAGAGGTCCTGGCTGAACTGAATGGAGGAGTCGCCAGCCCTGCCCAGAATCGGAGGAGGCCAGACTGGCTGGAGTGAGTGAGACAAGAGGAGAAAGGTGGGCAGTGGAATCAGAGAGGGAGACAGGATTTTATTTCTGGTGTGATAGGAAAAGCAACCAGAGAAAGTTTCAGCAGGACAGTGATTAGGGGGACATGTAGCATCTTAGGGCACAGAGAGCCTGACTTGTGAACCTCCAGTGTCTTCTTGACCTTGCAGCCTCAGCCAGAGGTAGTGTCCCTTCTCCTCAGCTCTGCCTCTTCACTTAGCTGTCCTACCTCTTGTCCTGGACTAGGGAGGTGATGGACACTGTCCTAGGTAGGTTGAATAATGGCCTCCCAAAGTTATCAAGTCCTAATCCCTGTGACTTGTGAATGTTACCTTGTTTGGAAAAAGGGTCTCTGCAGGTATAATTAAGAATTTTGGGATGAGATTTCCCTGGGTTATCCGGGTGGGCCCTAAATGCCATAGCAGGTGTCCCTAGAAGAGACAGGCAAAGGAGATAACAGGCACACCACGAAGATCATGTGGGGATGGAGGTAGAGATAGGAGTGATGTGGCTACAAGCCAGGGAACACCAAGGACTGCCAATAGCCACCAGAAGCTGGAAGAGGCAAGGAAGGGATTCTTCTCTAGAGCCTTTGGAGGGAGCATGGCTCTAGTGACACCTTAATTTCAAACTTCTGGCCTCCAGAACTGTGAGAGAATAAATGTCTATTGTTTTAAGCAGTTTGTGATCGTTTATTATAGCAGCCACGGGAGACTAATGCAGACATGTAGGGAGAAAGGGAGGGTGGAAGAGAGTGTCATCTCCCCTCTGCTTCCCACCTCGCAAGTCCTCAGCATGAGTGGCTGGTGATGGAAGACCACTCTCCCACTTCGTGGGACTGTCCCCTCACATCGCTTGTCTTTCTGCTCCAGTCAAGCTCGGCTTACAGCAGGACTCTCCCCTCTCATACCTCCCGAGGCTAGAATGGCAGTGTCTTGTGGATGAGGGTGCAGGTAGGGTGGAGCTGGAAACCTACTGGGCACATGCCCTGGGGCAGCTGCACCTCTCCTCAGCTGCTGTTGCCCTATGGGAATGTGGGCCCAGTGGTGTGAGATGCCCCAGTTTTACCAGGCAAGCCTGAAAAAAATCTGATTCGTCTTTTTTTAAATATCAAATTTCCTAGTGTTGAATGTTGGCTCAAGTTTTTTAATCTACAGGTCTGATTTGGCCCTAGAGGAAGGATTCTATTTTGTAATTTCTGCCTTACAGTTTTTATTTATGCCAGATGTTGGCATATAAATTCCTACTTCCATTTTTGGAAGAGTCTGATCAGGTTTTAATCAATGTCATGGATTGAATTATGTCCTCCAAAAATGTGTGTATCAGTTTGGTTGGGCCATGATTTCTGGTATTGTGTGATTTTCCTATATGTTGTAAATCCTGCCTCCATGATGTTAATAAGGGAGGAAGGGTGGCAGTTGTGTTAGTAAGGCAGGACTCAATCTACAAGATTGGATTGTGCCCTGAGGCAGTCTCTTGAGATATAAAAGAGAGAAGTAAGCAGAGAAACAGGGGGACCTCATACCACCAAGAAAGCAGTGCCAGGAGCAGAGTGCGTCCTCTGGACCTGGGTTCCCTGCGCGGAGAAGGCTACTAGTCCAGGGCAACACTGATGAGGAGAAGGCCGACAGAGAAAGCCTTCCCCTGGGGCTGATGCCCTGAATTTGGACTTCTAGCCTACTTGACTGTGAAGAAACAAATTTCTCTTTGTTAAAGCCATCCACTTGTGGTATTTCTGTTATAGCAGTACTAGATGACTAAGACAGTCAGTGACATGGATTGAATTGTGTCCCCCAAAAATATCTATTGACTTGGCTAGGCCATGATTCCCAGTTTTGTGCAATTATCCACTGTTTTGTCATCTGATGTGATTTTCCTACGTGCTGTAAATCCTATCTCTATGATATCAATGAGATGGGATTACTGGCATTTATGTTGATGAGGCGGGACTCAATCTACAGGATTGAGTTGTGTCTTGAGCCAATCTCTTTTGAGATATAAAAGAGAGAAGCAAGCAGAGAGATGTGGGGAACTTATACCACCAAGAAAGCAATGCCGGGAGCAGAGCACGTCCTTTGGACCTGGGATTCCTGCGTGGAGAAGCTCCTAGACCAAGGGAAGGTTGATGACAAGGACCTTCCCCCAAAACTGACAGAGAGAGACAGCCTTCCCCTGGAACTGGTGCCCTGAATTTGGATTTCTAGCCCCCTAGACTGTGAGAGAATAAATTTCTCTTTGTTAAGGCCATCCACTTGTGGTATTTCTGTTATAGCAGCACTAGATAACCAAGACAGTCAGTGTATTAGTTTCTTATTGCTGCTGTAACAAAGTACCACACAGCTAGTTGGTTAAAACAACACAGAACTATTATTTTACAGTTCTGGATGTCACACGTCTGAAATAGGTTGTATTGGTATTGTTGGGTGCCATCAAGTCGATTTTTGACTCATAGCGACCCCCATGTAACAGAGGAGAACTTCCCCCATAGGATTTTCTAGGCTGTAATATTTACGGGAGAAGATCACCAGGTTTTTCTCCTGTGGAACTGCCGGGTGGGTTTGAACCGTCAACCTTTTGGTTAGCAACCAAATGCTTAACCATTGAACCACCAGACCTCCTTGAAAGAGATCTTACAGAGCTAAAATCAAGGTGTCAGCAGAGTTACATTCCTTCCGGAGGCCTTAGGGAATAGTAGGTTCTTTGCCTTTTTTCCCTGCCTCTAGAGCTGTCCTTGGCTTGGGCCCCCTTCAACAGTGGCATCACTCCGACCTCTGCTTCTGCTGACACGTCTCCTTCTCTGACTCTGACTTTCCTGTCTCCTCTCTCCTTTGTAAGGACCCATGTCATTAAATTGAGCCCCCCCAGATAATCCAGGATAATCTTCCCATCTCAATATCCTTGCCTTAATCACATCTCCAGAGTATCTTTTTCCACGTAAGGTAACATATTCGCAGATTCTGGAGATTAGGATGTGGACATCTTTGCATACCATACTATTCTGCCTACCTCCATCAGTAACCAGTATTTTCCTGCAGATCTGCATGCCCTACTGTAATGATTAATTTTGTGTGTCGACTTGTCTAGGCTATCGTGCCTAGTTGTTCAGTCAAAAACTGGTCTGGTCCAGTACGACTGGATGGTGCCTGGCTGCTCTGACAGGGATCACAATAGAGGATCCTGGACAGAGCTGGAGGAAAATGTAGAACCAAATTCAAACTCACAAAAAAAAGACCAGACTTACTTGTCTGACAGACTGGAGAAGCTCCAAGAGTATGGCCCCCAGATAGCCTTTTAACTCAGTACTGAAGTCACTCCTGAGGTTCACCCTTCAGCCGAAGATTAGACAGGCCCATAAAACAAATAATAATACAAATAGCTCAACCATGTATATGAGACTAAATGGGCACACCAGCCCAGGGGCGAGGACAAGAAGGCAGGAGGGGACAGGAAAGCTGTAGAAATGGAAACGGTGAACCCGAGGTCCAGAAGGGAAGAATAGTGACACGTTGCAGGGTTGTCATAAAACAGTATGTGTATTGATTGTTTAATGAGTAACTAATTTGCTCTGTAAACCTTCCTCTAAAGCACAATTAAAAAAAAAAAAAACAGTCTGGTTGTTGAAGTGGTCATATGTGATTAAATCAGTTGGCCTTAAGTAAAGCAGATTGCCTTCCATAATTGTGGGTGGACCTCAGCCAATCAGTTGAAAGCCTTAAGAGCAAAAAAGGAGTTGCCCTGGGTTATGTTGTGCTTTCAGACTGTAAACAGATACTGTCAGAACTCCTCACTCTTCAGTCTTCCCATCACCTGACCTGCAGATGTTCCGACACAAGCCTGCAGGAAGCAGACCTGGAAGTTCTTTACTCTTCCCATTGCCTGACCTACAGATTTTGGATTTGCCAGCCACCCACAATTGTTTGAGCCAGTTCCCTAAAATAAATGGGTCAATCTCTCTTTCTCCATATATATCACCGGTTCTGTTTCTCTAGAGAACCCTGACGAAGACACCTGCATTAAAAAACAAAACAAAAAACAAGAACCCTGTGACTGCCTTGTCTCCCTCTACCCATTCCAGTGTGTGCTAGAAGTTGCCCATACCGGCTTGCAAGAGCTGATTGTATAAATCTATTCCCAACTCCATGTTCAGTGATTTCGTGTTGGTAGCTTGAAATTGGCCATATTTAAAGAGTATTTACCCCCAGCAAATAGTATAATTTGTTGTTTCTTCAGCCTTCTCTTCTTTCTGGGGAGCCAGTTGTCAAACATTTATCAGCATACCACTACTTCCATGTAGCCCATTTTGGGCAAAGATCCCTGTTTTCTGGGACTTTTTCTCCATTTCTCTAGGGACTGTCGTCTCAGACTTGGGGAGATGGATATGGATGCCTCAAAACCGTTATGGAAACCTTGGCCTTTACACCTGTCTGAGCTGTGCAGGTTTGGATTCTGAACCATGTGTCCTTGGGGTTACCCTTCCTTCAAAGAAATCTGAGGGACTTTTGCTCATTCTTAGGATTGTTGTTGTTAGCTGCCATTGAGTTGGCCCCCGACTCATAGTGACGCCATGCACAATGGAACGAAACACTACGTGGTCATGCACCATCCTCGTGATGGGTTGCAGATCTCACTGTTGTGATTCATGGGGTTTTCATTGGCTGCTTTTTAGAAGTAGATTGCTGGGCCTTTTTTCTGAGTTGCAGTCCTCCTTTTCTAGCACAAGGGAAGTTTGTTAAATCTTTGCTGACTTAAACAAGCTCTTCTCTCCGTAAGCATTTGGGCTTATTTCCTGTATTCCAATGTTAGGGGCCATCGACATCCCTTTCTGTGTTTTGACATTGATAGACAGGGGACGCACGTGGTAGCTCTAGTCTCATTGAAGCTTGTTGATTATGCTCATTAGTAATCCTTAGAGACTGTAGAGTAGGGCATATCTGCAAGCATGCTAACAAGGTAGCAGCAATTAATTAAGAATTCTTCTTAATAAAAGAACTCTCTCTCTTTACTAGCTGAAAGATCCATATAGAATAAATAGTCTAACAAAACCTCAAAGTCTGTTTTCACACGTGGCATTTTATCGTGGTAACTTGTGCCTTTTCAATCTCAAAAATTGTGTTTTTTAGGTGGAATTTCAAGAAACTTTTTGATCAAGAACTTTTATATAATGAGTGATTTAAAATATTAAACAATTGCAGCTTCCCCCTTTTATTTCAATAGTGGGCTAATTATTTCTCTGTGATTTTACGAATGTTTCTTCCACTGTTGTTTTCTGGAAGTCTGATGTGATAGGACCTATTTCATCGTGCAGACTTCCAGCATGTTTGGGACATAATTGCTCTTATCGGTTAGGTTTTCACTAAAGCCTCGTTAATTAGGTATGTGATTATTAACTAATGTTCTCTGTGTGGAGGAAGGTTTTTAACATTTTTGAAAAATGAGGATTGACCAAAATATGGCTGAATTTACAAAAGCTCAGATAATCATCTAACTCTAAAATAATGAGAGATAATTAACTTAGAAAATCAAGACACCCTTCAATGTGACAACTGGGTCCAAAAAGATTCTTTTGTTGGAAGACAAGGCCCGGGGCTGGCCTGTGGAGTTCTGCGTCAGTGCCCTTCCCGTTATATGTGTGGCGCCTTCCAGGCAGAGAGACGTCGAAGCTCAGCATCTCCACACATACTGCTTCTCCTGCGTGAGGCGCTTCCTCAGGTTTCAGGTCTTAGCTTCAGAATGTCCCTGCCTGGGAAAGCCTTCCCTGACCACTAAACCAGTTCATCTTCTCCTGTAGCTGTGGCCGCAACCATAATGTTCCATCTTCTGTGTCTGTCCCCTCAGGGGCAGGGACTCAGGCTGTCCTGCTCAACGCTGCTGTCTGGAGCCCAGCACAGTGCCTAGCCCACAGTGGGTTCTCAGTGAACACTGAGTGACTGAGTGACCTTCCACGTTTCTTGTTGTTGACTCCCGACTCCTCTGAGATGGTGAGACATTAGGCAGAACTTGCACACGAGAAGCCTTGGGTGAGAGCGGAGGGAGTGCGAGAGTGGGTGGCTAGAGGTGAGGAGGAGTTTGCTATTCAGCCAGCCAGCATTTATCCTGTCTGCTCCATGACAGGCACCAGACGAAGTGAATTTCCTCATTTCATCCCCACGACCACCCTGAGAGGTGTTCTTTAACTCATGCTGTAAATAGTACTACCTACCATGTGACAGGCATTTTGCTGGGTGCTGGGATATAGTGAGCAAAATAAAAAAACAAAAAACACAGTCTAGAATATTCAGATATTAGAAGAGAGGGTAGGGTCTTGAGAATGGTACAGTCATGACTAAAAATCCAATTATTTGGTTTCCATTTTGGATTGCCAGAATATTTTATGACTGTAGTTGATTGTCTTCTGTACATTTAAGGTTGGTTAACTCATCCTCTTTCACAATTGAGTATCTTCACTAGGTACGGCCATAATATTGAACTTCTAACTTGGTAGTTTAGTTTTAAGGAGAGCTATTTGGAGTTGTTAGAAATGTGAAACCTTACACCCACATGAGAGCTAATCCAAATTGAAATCCACTGAAATACATTACTGAATTAACAATTCATCAGCTAGATTCTTGCGTTTGTGAAATTATCCTAAAACCAAAATCAAACCAGTTGCCACTGAGTCAGTTCTTACTCATGGTGACCCCGTGCATTGCAGAGTAGAACTGTGCTCCATAAGGTTCTCAAGGTTGTGGCTTTTTTTCCTAGAAAGAGTTTTAAAAAGTTGTAGTGTTGACATATTCAACAATTTATAATTCTAGAAGAAAATATTTTTCTTATTGATTGATTGATTCATTCATTAATGTCTTTTGTAATTCCTAGAGCGACCACCTAAACTTTCACAGTCTACTTAGAGTTAATATTGTACCACTTCAGGTAAAGTGTAGAAACCTTGGAACCATGTAGGTCCCTTTACCTCCTCACCTTTATGTTAGAGTTGTCATATGGATTACATTTACAGAATGTAAAACCTGAAAACTCTAGCAGACAGTGTCAGAATTTTTGCTTTAAACGTCCACATGTAGAAGAGCAGTGTAGAGTGTTGGGTTCACTTACTGAGTTTCCCTGTCCCCTAGTAATTTGGCCTCTCCCGTCTTGTCTGCCTTCATAGTTCTGACGTTCCTCCAAATATATGTTATTTGTATTTGATCTGAAGGAGCCCTGGTTGTGTAGTGGTTAAAGCGCTCAGCTGCTAAGTGCAAGGTCAGCATTTCAAACCCACCAGCCACTCCATGGGAGAAAGATGTGGCAGTCTGCTTCTGTAAAGATTACATCCTTGGAAACCATATAAGGTAGTTCTACTCTGTGCTGTAGAGTTGCTGTGAGTCAGAATCAACTCGACGGCATTGGGGTTTTTTTTTTTGGTGTATTTGATCTAGCTTTTCTAGATGTTCTCTGTAGGAGAGTTTGTCTGCTACAACCTAGTCCATCATAGTAGGAAACAAAAGCTCTAAAGTCAAGTTCTTTTCTAAAACATGGGGCTGATCTCCTTTGTCCTGGCATACCTGTAGGGTCATTGTGAAGACCATATGACCTGACAATATGTAAAATCTGATAATAAAGTGGGTAGAGCTATACAAATATTATGGAAGTCTTATTCTAAAAAGCACCAAGGTCTTGGGATAAGAATATGCTGCTTTATAGTAGGGGCTACTTTTCCACCTTTCGGGCCTGGGTGGCTGGCACTGAGAGAAATGTTCAGCGCTGGGCTTTTCTGAAATGCTAAGCTCTTTTTTTGTGGGCTTCCTGGGAATGAATTGTTATGGCATGTTTGATAATAGATTTCACCATTAAGCTTGCAGTTGCTTCCTCTGATTGTAAATTTGTTGACTTGGGAAAAGGAAAAAAGACAAATTTTAGTGTTTGAAAAGATTGAAATGTTGCTTTTTAGTGATCTTCAGGAGAGTGGAGGAGTTTTGAAAGGGGACAGAGCACAGCCAAACAATTTAGCTATTGTCCTGGAATCTTCTGGTCATCTCCCCTCCATCCTTCCACCAATCCTGAGAGTAGTTGTTTTTCTCAGCCAGCTAAGCTTCCAGTAGAACTGGCAGGCATGCTCTCGGTCTGACTTTGTTCCAAGAACTCTTTGTGGAAACTCTTCTATCTCCATTTAAACTGTATGTGATTGATGAATGTCATTTGACCTTTGCCAAGCTTAGATTTCTGCCTTGTAGCTCAGATACCAAGGACAACAGAATAATGGTGTGGTGAAATGAGTTCTTTTATATGACCTTTTGCCTTGGTTCTTTGGAAACATAGCTTGAGAGATTTTCCCCATAAGACCTGAGGAATTACCTTTGCCCTAGTTTTGTACCCAAGAGCGTTTGTTACTTTTCTTCAGGTTGATTGACATTTCCTGGGTAAGCTGTAAACAACTTGTGATTTGATACTTTTTGTCTAGTCCTGGGCTACAGCCTGCCCTGTGATTGGTATGCATCTTGCCCGTATTGGCCAATAGATTATGCAAATGAAATGTCTGTTGCCTACCGAGAGGGGATTGGTCAGTTCGTGGTCCTGGTGGGAAGGCCATGCCTTGAAATTGATGAGGAGTTTGCAGCTAACCCCACAGAAGTTTTTGAGACAGAAAGAAGCAGCAAGAGAAGCAGCAAGAAGAAGCAGAAGGAAGAAAGAAGAGAGAAGAAACAGAGAGAAGGAGGCAAGGAACCCTTTAAAAGAACTGTGACACAGGCCAAGGGCTCTAACACTGAAGACAGTGAGAAACCCAGAAGGGACCTAGCAGCAGAGCTGGAGACAGTGGGCCAAGAGGGGCCCTTCAGCAGAGTTGGTCATGACAGACAGCAGGGCCAAGAAGAGTGTATCCTGAGGGGGCTGAGAGGAGCCTCTCCTTAGGGATCTTGGAGGAGACCTGCATGACCGAGAGGAGCTGAGAGAGCTGTCCTGCACTGAATAAGGGAGACTTTGCGTATATGCTTCCTGATCCTGAGTTGTAGCCTGTTGATCCTTGCGGTGGATTAATTACTTTTGTGTGTAGCCTTTCTAGCCATGAGCTTGAACTCCCACCCAGGTGACTGTGTGATAGGGTAATTGTGGCCGGCCAAGGGGATTGGTCAGTTTGCCTTAAAAGAGAGCCAATTCCAGAGCAGAGAGGAGGAGACCAGCAGCAGGAAACAGTGTGGTGGACTTTTTGGCCCACGGAGAGAGAAAGCTGAGTGCCTTTGGGCAGAGACCGAGGGCAAGGGAGTGGTGTCCCTAAGAGCACAGTGGGGAAGAGGCTGTCCTGATGGAAGAACTGTATCTTGACTGTTCCTGAGCTTGAACTGTAACTGTTACATCCCTGATGAACCCTATAACCGTGGGTTCTGTGTGGCCATTGCAGTGAGTTATCGAACCCAGGAGAGAGTGCTGTGGGAGGGACAGTTGGTGTTAGAACTGGTAAAGATGGTGAAGAGAGGAGGTGTGTCTGACTTCCACCTCATAGGAATAAGCTTTGGGCTGTTGATCTTGATTCTCCTTCCCCTTGGGGAGTTGGAGGAAGTCAGACACCACCCCCCAAGCCATTTTTACAATCCTAATCCTGAGTTGTACCTTGTCACATCCTGAATAAACCACTTAACTAGAAGTATTGTCTGTGAGTTCTGTGTGGCCATTGCAGTGGATTACTGAACCCAAGCAGAGAAGTGGAGAGTGTTGTGGGGAGGATGGCTGGTGTCAGAATTGGTAAAAAGGTTGGAGAGTGGACATATGTCTGACCTCCACCTCATGGGAATCAGCTCTGGGCTGATCCTGATTCTCATTATCCCTCCTGAAGTTAGACAGGTTCTGACACTGTTAGTACTCCTACCATTTAACAAATGGAGTTTCAGAACCGCCAGGATTCAAAGAAATTTGGTCCATTCTGTTTTTCTAGATTAGAAATCTTAGGCCTGTTTGAAGATCTACATTTTGAGCTTTAGTAGCTCTCCAGTTTGGTTTTAATAGTAGGATGGTGTAGCAGAAACCGGGGTTCAAATCCTGGCTCTGCCAGTTAACAGGATTGGATCTGACAGAAAGATCTAACCTCTTTGAATTTTGATGCCATCACTTGCGCAGTGGGAATAATGCCTGCCTTGCACTGGGGATTAGACATAATATATATAAGTCACCTAGCCCAGGGCACCACTAAATGGTATTCAGATGGTGTTGAGGAAATATTTACTGACTTTGGCCAGATTACCTGGTGTGAATGTGACCTTGTCTCTGAGGAGGGGTCCGTGGTCTAGCAGTGAGCCCTTTAGCAAGTTCATAGGGAGTTTAATATTTTATTTAAAACATGAGATAGAAGCACATTTGAAAGTAAGACCTTGAAGTCTGAGTTATGAGAACAAGGACTTGTGCCTTATTTTTGTTGCCAGGAGTTTATTCTGTCCCCCATTACTGCTCTCAGCAGGCCCCTACCAGTCCTTACAAAAGTGTCCATCGAGTTACCTGGATAATATTCTCACAGTCTGAAGAGGGATATGACAGTATAACCGTTTCCCAGGCGAGGAACGGAGATGCAGCATTGTTGCCTTTATGGTCATGATTTGTGGTCACACGTATGGGTTTCATACATGCCGGCTGTGTGTTGATATAGTGACACGGTGCTCTGCTGCTGTTCTCTTGGTTAAACCATTTGCTGTTGAATAGACCTTGATTCACGGAGATCCCCTGCTGCCAGAGTAGAACTGTGCTCCATAGAGTTTTCAATGACTGATTTTTCAGAAGTAGATTGCCAAGCCTTTCTTCCAGGGTAACTCTGGGTGGGCTCAAACCTCCAACCTTTTGGTTAACACGTTAACCATCTGCACCACCCAGGGACTCCATTCTGTCTATGAGGAGCTCACCTGTGTTCTCATGGGAGACCCTGACATCTTTCAGGAGGCCAGTTGCACCTGCAGATTTGTGTGTCTTGGGCACCTCCAGGGCCTGGGTGGCTCCCTCTGTGTCAGAGGAGACCTTTGTGCTGTGTGGAAGCGTCAGGAATGCATGCAGGCCTCTCTTTAAACTAGCAGAACCACTAGCATGCAGTCTGGGGAGACTGGATTCTCTGTCTTGTTTGGGCCTTTTGTTCCACGACGGGTGATTCTGTTTTACCTGATATTTGTAAGGCCTGAAGGACTAGTGATTTCTATGCAGAATTTCAAAGTTGTCGATAAATTAAGGAAATTGGAAACCTTTATGGAGTTTGCTAGATTCATTCCTACTTCTTTTCTTCTTATACTCTGTTTTGCTCCCATGGAAATTACCCAGTTACAGAAATGCCAATTTCTGCCGCCTAGTATCAGTTGCCTTGGCAAGCTTTTCATTTAATGCACCAAATTTACTCTTCTGGGATCCATTTTATTATATCCTGTTCAGAGCACTCGTTTTAATAAAGAGGGAATTTTTAATCATTTGGACGCCTGCAGATTGCAGAAGCCGCCCTTCTCATCTGGATGTAACTTCTTGTCATCTGTTCTTTGCCACTTCAGGGTACAATGTTCCTAAATAACCCAGGGTAGAAGAAGGATCAGGCATGGCAAAATGTTATGCAAGCAGAAAGCTTTGCCTATTACAAGTTTAATTAAAAAAAAAGAAAGTCCAATCAAACCTATTCAGAGTGCTGACTACAAGTTGACTTAATTATTAATGCTTCTAGTTTCTGGTCTTAAAAACAAACATGATTTATGCTAGATTTCCTTTTTCTTTTTTTCTCCCTCTGTTGTTTCCAGTAGAGTATTTCCAGGCCTCTTTTCTGGGGGGCTCTGCAGAAGATGAAGATCTGAGATTCTGGGAACTTCTGCTTCTCAGCTTTCCTTACTCATATCTAGGAAAATGTTTCCCACATCTCCTAAGAATCATTTAAGCCAGTATATGTTTAAATTGGTAAACTTTGGGGGTCATTAATTTCTGAAATGGCATAATTTTTGTAGATAATTTTGAAGAGTATAGACTGTGATCTAGGAGTGAAATGCTCATCATAGCATGTAAATAGTCTCTGAGCCACAGTTAGACACAGGAGATTCTAAAGGTGAACTCTGCCGGACTCTGTGGGAGACAGGTTGCAAATGTTGAGCTTCATTAAGCATGTTATACTTACAGCTCAAGAAACACAATCAATTTGTATGAGAGATTATTCCAGCCACATGTCACCTCCATAGTCTTATAAAATTCCTTCTATGTTGCCAAGGAATTTGGATTTGACATTTTTATTACCATAATATTTTATATAGCTAGATGTAGATAAATCTCTTTGCAAAAGGAAGAATTATAAATGCTAATGCATTCAATTGAGCTGTAAACATTTTCGCTGCTGCTTAATAGGACAGAATGTATAAAGATTAATTAAATGATCTAAAATTTCCAGGCTTCTTTTTTAATCACATAAATTGAATCTGTTGCCAAAAGATATCTAGCCCTGGTAAACATGAAAGATGGTGGCGGGGACACACGGTGACTTGGATGGTCTCCACTTCTGGGTTCTGCCTGAGCATATTGGCCACAGGCTGTGGTTTACAAAAAATACTCACTCTGCCAACACAGAAGCAGGGGCTTGGTGGACACTGGTTTCACACCATGTCTTTAGGGTGCCACCACATTGAGATGACAAGGGGAATGTTCAATGGTCTGGGGTCTCTAGGAGATGGGTGGCAAATGGCATAGCTGGCAAGTATCTGGGTGTTCTTAAGGGTTTCTCTTTGCCGAGATCCGTTGCTGTACCTTGGTTGTCCTTAAGAAGAAATTAGAAAGCCTACCTTCTGCACCTTACTCTGCCAGCTAGTCTCATGGAACCATGGATCCACCATCTGTAAAATGGGGCAGTGCTACTTGTTTCTACCTTACAGGGTAAGTAAGGAGCCCTTTGAAGTGATGATTGTCAGAGTTCCTTGAAAAATCTAAAGCAATATATTAGTTAATGTTTTGGTTGATTCATCAAATACTCCTTAGACACTTGTTACAGATTAAGCCCTGTCCTGGGCCAGCGTCGCGGGCAAGAGGGTCACATATACGTGTAATTAATGTCTAGTCATATTGTAAAGATGCTTGTTAGATGCTGCTAGAATGCCCTCTTGGAGATGAAAGGGATTTTTGTCTAGTTTGTTCATCCATATATTTCCAGTGGGTTGTAAGTACCTGGCATGTAGTAGGTGGTTCCATAAAATTTGTTGAATGAATAGTTTTCTCAGGCCTTATGGTTAGTAGGACATGGTCTTGTTGGGGCCAAGGGTGTGGGTTTAATTGCTGTGGAGACATGTTCTTCGTGTTCCATTCCATGGTTGCAGACAGCTGCTTAAAGTCAAGGATCAGGATGGAGAATGGAAGCAGCGGTCCTGGAATAGGGCAGGAGGGGGAATTCGTGAGAATCCAGGCAGTAGTGCCAAAGCTGTTGCGTTGGATGCAACCTGTTGTCCTTGACACTCTTGAGTTTGTTCACATGTGGCATGGCTTGGCTCAGTCCCAGACTCAGGGTCTACTGCCTTGTTATCTAAGCACAGGTATGTGTCACTAGGATGAGCTCCACTGTGGCCTTGGGGGGCTCCTTCATCTGTGTTCACACATATATGGTGCTTATGTATGTGTGATGCACAGGTATGCTGCGTGTGTCTTTCTGACATGAAAAGCTGAGCTCTAGAGTCAAACAGATCTGCCACTTGCTGACCTTGTGCTCCTGTTACTTAGCCTCTCAAGCTTGAGGTTTTCATCTACAAAATAGAGGTGATACTAGCACCTGGTTTATCAGGTTATTACAAGCATTAATGAGTTAATGCCCACAAGGGTTTAGCCAGTTGAGTGGTAATATTTGTCAGCATGAGAGTGTTAGTTGTTGCTGCTCTCGTATAAATGCTACTTATTGTAGGATTGTTAGGGGCCAGATCGGGGCTAGGAACCTTATGCACATGATCTTACTTAATTTTCATAACAATAATATGAGATGGATTATTAGCCCAGAGGGAAACATGTCACAGGAATGGCGAATGGCATTAATGGCGTCAGGATTTTTATTTGTTTTGATCAAAAGAGCTTCCTTTCTAGAAATGCCATATCTTTGAACATATGTCCCAGCCCTATCACGCTTCCAGGATCTGTCTTTCTCATCGGTTGTTTAGCTTTTTATCCTGTGTGACGCTTTCATTTTCTCCCAATAGTGAATAGCTGCTTCACTGAACTGCAGAGGTAGTTGTATGTCTATTTATGATACGCAAGAGACTACAACAGAGTTACAGACTTGAAATGACAGAATTAGTGTACAAAGCCGCATTGCAAACCACGCCCCTTTATTGTTTGCAAAATCCCATTCCAGTCAATTACCTTGGAATGTGATTCTGACTGGGTGCTGGCTTTCTGCAGAATGCTGGGGTGCTGAGATAAAGTTTAACCGATCCCTGCTCCCAAGGAGTTGTCAATCTACTTGGGGAGAAAGACAGACAAATACTGAATGTGGTGAATGCTCTGGTAGTGCTAGAAAGAAAGTAGGGTAACGAGAGGGAGAGTGATGGGGCGGGGGGTGCCATCAGGGAAGTTCCCTTTCATAAAGAGGCCTTTCTACAGAAACTCGGTGTCTCCTTCCTCATTTACTCCACTTTTCTTCATAGCACTTATCCACCATCTGACATTTTTCTGTCTCTCTCCCCACCACCTGGAACATTAGCTTTTTGATACCAAGGGCTTAGTCTGTTAGCATTCACTCTAGTATCCCGAGGGCCTAGACCAGTCTGGCAAAGAGTTAGTGTCCAGATATTTGTGGAATGAATGAATGATAGATGGAGCTGTTAACTGGGACTTACAGGACAACCATCCCAAGGCTGTGGACAGTACATATGGTTTCCCAGTTAGGCAAGTGTGAGTACCATACCCCAGAACCCACTGCTGTCCAGTGATTCTGACTGATAGGGACCTCATAGGATTTCCAAGGCTATAAATCTGTGTGGAAGTAGACTACCACATTTTTCTTCTGCGGAGCTGTTGGTGGTTTTGATCCGCCAACCTTTCAGTTAGCAGTCGATTGCTTTAACTACTGCGCCACCAGGGCTCCTTGAGCACCATGTGGGGTAGAGAAAGGCAGTGCAGGCCAGCAGAACCACTTATATGAAGGCATAGTGCCTTGAGGCAGCATATGTGGGCATGTCCTGAGCACATATTTTTAAAGAGGTTGCTTTGCCTTTTTGGCTTCTACAAAATGGAGGTGATGATAGCCTTTGACCCCTTTGGAAACACATCCAATGACACAGCACTAGTAAAGCAGGACAATGACTGTTTGATCTCCACTTTCTGAAGGAGTGGAGGAACTTTCATTCTTTGGAAAAAAGTTGTCATAGCATTGGGAAAATAGTCAATCTGGACATAGTAAACTGTTTGAAAATTTAATGCAAGGAGGAATTGTCTGCAAACGAGATCTGCATCCCTTCTCGGCTCAAAGGAAAGCTGGGAATCATTAGACATGGGGGATTTGAGTTCTGTGATCATCTTATAGTTTCTTTTCAGTTGTCTTGTATGGCTACACTGGATAGGAATGGATTCAATCTAGATGACTAAGGATGGGCCAACTCTTGGTAAAAATAAAACCAAGCCGGTTTTCATGAACAATGGCAACAAACCTTACTCTCCCAATCTTAGTTTCTAATACCATTCTCCAATGAGAGGAACCAGGGCTCTTTGGAGAAATGGCCAACTCTAGGACTAGGGCAGGGAATACACGAGATGAGCCTGGCACATTTGGTAGTGTTGGAAAGTAAGGAAGTGCTCAACAAACAATCAAACAATAGAAACACAATGATGTGGGTATGCAGAGGGACACAGGAGCCAAATGAAAAAGCTACCAAGGACAAACTGGAACAATCTCAGCAAAAAAATAAAGTAGTCTTGGAGTATAAAGCAAATATCCATGATATAAATACATGGGAGAGAATAGATAGGTCTCCCACGTAGAATTCCAGATACTTTTTTTTTCGGTATTCTGTCCTCAAGGAGGTGGAGCGTAAGTCCCACATCTCAGGTGTGGACTGCACATAGTGACTTCTTTCTAAAGAGTACAGTATGGAAAAAAAAAAGAAAGGAGTCTCTTTACAGTGGAGAAACCTGGCAAACACTATTTAAGCCAGGTGATCAAAGTTAACATCAACAGTGATAAGTGATGGGATGAGAAGGGCACTTTACCTTTGTGGTCTTCCTCTCCAAACCACACAATCCCAGTCTAATCATGAGAAAAACATCAGACAAGTCTCAGTCAAGGGACATTCTGCAAAATCACTGACAAGTACTCCTCAGAACTGCCAAGGTCATCAAAACAAAGAAAACCTGAAAAACTGTACAGTCGAGAAGAGCCTCAGGAGACGTGATGACTCAGCTGAAGTGTGGTATCCTGCATGGGATCTTGGAACAGAAAAATGGCATTAGATAAAAACTAAGGAAATCCGAATCAAGTATGGACTTAGTTAATAATAATGTGTCAGTATTGGTTCATTAGCTGTGACAAATGCACCATGTTAATGTAAGAGGTTAGCAACAGGGGAAACCAAATGTGAGTTATATAGGAACTCCTTGGACTATCTTTGTAATTGTTTGGTAAACTTAAAACTATTGTAAATTAAAAAGTTTATTAAAACATACCTACTGAGCTCAACTCTGAATTGTTGTCACTTTTGACTGAACAGCAGGTTGCCAAGTCCACGTGCTGATCTGTTTTCTGTGGATGCGGGTTGAGTGGCAGCTTAAAAAAATTTAAACAAACTCTGTGCATGAAGTTTTCAGGGATGTGGAAAAAAAAATCGTTGCCAGGGCCAACTGGTTGACTCTTAAAATAATGCAAAAACAAAACAAAACAAACAAAAAACAAACCTGTTGCCATCAAGTCGAATCCGACTCATAGTGACACTATAGGACAGAACAGGACTGCCCCATAGGGTTTCCAAAGAGCGCAAAGCTCATTTGATAATGCTAGTGTTCCAAGTGGGCAAAATCAAATAGGTCATACTGAGTAGTGGTTAAGCCACACTGTCCTGGGTTCCAATCCCAGCCGTGTGGCATACTAGCCATGGGATTTCTGCACAAATGGTTTACACTCTGAGTCTGTTTACTCATTAATAAAATGAATATCATAGTAACACCACACAATTGGCAGTTTCAAGGTTAAAATGAGGGCGATAATGTATGTAAAGCACTTAGCAAAGTACTTAGTACTCATTAACTGTTCCCTAAATGGCAGCTGTTGTTGCTGATGATAACTTTTTTTTTTTTAATCTGCCAAAAAATTCCATTAACACTGGTCTAATGATTCTGGTTAATGGCAGTAGATGATGCCAGCGGCTACTTTGGTCTGATTTCAAGGGTATGAGGAAGTTCTTCTACAAAATATTTGTTATCAACACCTCTGTTTCCCCCTGGAGGAATTAATTTTGTTAAATAATTTGTGTTAAACATTGCCATGTCTCATTCCAGCTGCTCACGTCCCTGTGCGGAAGAACATATCTGGCATGAAAGGGCTTGTTATGTTTACCATGTAGGGAGGCCACAGCACACTAGAGCCTTGGGACCTGTGGGGAAGAGGCTTGGAGAGGGAGAAAGGAGTTCAGACAGGGGGTCCAGGCACCCTGCTTACTTTGCAAATCCATCGAGATCCACCTAGAGATGACCCTATCTCTGTTTATCTAAGAAAAGTTAGTATGTTGTGTTGTTGCTGTTGTTAGCTGCTGTGGAGTCAGCCCCGACTCATGGAAACCCTCGCGCCATCCCCATGATCAGTTGCAGATCAGACTGTTACGATCCATAGGGTTTTCATTGGCTGATTTTTTCGGAAGTAGATCACCAGACCTTTCTTCCTAGTCCATCTTCGTCTAGAAGCTCCACTGAGCCTGTTCAGCATCAAAGCAACACACAAGCCTCCACTGACAGGTGGTAGCTGCACATGAGGTACATTGGCTAGAAATCAAACCCAAATCTCCTGCAAGGAAGGTGAGAATTTTACCACTGAACTACCAGTGTCCCTTTGGTATTTTATAGCCCTTTTTAATCTAAGTATCCAGGAACTTTGGATTTATCTAGGTGTACAGATGAAGTATAGATTAAAATAATTTTTGTTTTTTAAAAAGAACATTTTTACATATTTGCACGTTCAAGATGAATCTTTACCCAAGAAGCTGGATATCTGGAACTTGACTTTTGTGAAGAGGAAAGCTAGCTGACCTGTTGTCGTCAAGTAGATTCCAACTCATAGTGACCTGGTAAGACAGAGTAGAAGTGCCCCATAGGGTTTCCAAGGCTATAAATCTTTAGGGAGGCAGACTGCCTCATCTTTCTCCTGCAGAGCAACTGGTGGGTTTGAAATGCCAAACTTTCGGTTAGCAGCAGAGAGCTTAACCAATGCATCACCAAGTCTGACCCACCTAAATTCACTGAATGGGCTCAACTTTTTAACTGCCCTTTTTCTGTTTCTCAGGCATTATTACATCAACATCTTTTACCCCATTGAAAATCTGAGTGTGTTTTCTGCTCTTGTCATGTTGTCGCAAAGCATGCCAACTCTGGTTCAGTCCCCCCTTGGCTACATTTTCCCAGGTTTTCTCCCTATCTTTTGCAGGATTTCTCCAAAACTACATGAATTCAGCAAGTTTTAATACGTGTTAAGTAGGCAAAAAAATAGTTTCATGGATAAACAAGTTTACAAAATACAATGTTAGACCAAGATAACCAAAAATACCGCTGCCATCGAGTTGATTCCGACTCATAGGGACCCTAGGACCAATTAGAACTGCCCCATAGGGTTTCCGAGGAGTGGCTGGTAGATTTAAACTGCCGACCTTTTCCTTAGCAGCCAAGCTTTTAACCACTGCACTGCCAGGGCTCTGAGAGCAAGCTAAGCATTGTTGTTTTCTGCAGGACTTTTCAGAGCCTTGACTTAGCTGATGAATATTGTGAATCTCTGAGGGGGAGAGGTGTGCTTATGGCTCGTCTCCCAAACATTCATGAAGCCCGTCTTGTAGTGTCTCATGAGACCAGCGCTGAGGGATTAGTGTTCTTAGGCATGTATTTTGTGACACACTATTCCATACTAGTTTTCAAGTTCTTTGCATTCATCAGACATGCCTTCTAATGTCCACAACTCATCAGTAGCATAATTTACACATTATTAAATTTTCCTTCATATCATTTTCCCCCAATATATATGTTGGCAATTTTTTAAATTTTTTAATTTATTTTTTATTTTTCCCATACAAAAATTTATACATACATTGTTGTGTGACCCTAATTGCTCTCCGCATACTGTGACAGCACACTCCTCCTTTCTACCCCTGATTCCCCATGTTCATTCAACCAGCTCCTAACCCTCTCTGCCTTCCCATCTCACCTGCGGACAGAAGCTGCCCGTTTAGTCCCTCGTACCTACTTGGGCTAAGAGGCAAACTCCTCACGAGTATCACTTTGTGTACCACAGTCTGGTCCACTCCCTGTCTGAAGAGTTGGCCTCGGAAATTGTTTTAGTTCTGGGTTGATAGAAAATCCAGGGGCCATGCTTTATGGGGTTCCTCCAGTCTCAGTCAAACCATTAAGTATGGTCTTTTTTACTAGAATTTGAGTTCTGCACCCCACCTTTCTCCTGCTCCATCCAGGACTCTCCATTGTGTTCCCTGTCAGGGTAGTCATTGTTGGTAGCCGGGCACCATCTAGTTCTTCTGGTCTCAGGCTGATGAAGTCTCTGGTTTATGTGGCCCTTTCTGTCTCTTGGGCTAATATTTTCCTTGTGTCTTTGGTATCTTCATTCTCCTTTACTCCAGGTGGTTGGGACCAATTGATGCATCTTAGATGGCGACTTGCAAGCTTTTAAGACCCCAGACGCCACTCACCAAAGCAGGATGCAGAGCGTTTTCTTAATAAGCTTTGTTATGCCAGTTGACCTAGATGTTCCCTAAAAGCATGGTCCCCAGACCCCTGTCCCTGCTAGTCTGTCCCTCAAAGCATTGGATTGTGTTCAGGAAACTTCTTAGGTTTGGTTTAGTTCAGTTGTGCTGCCTTCCCCTGTAGTGTGTGCTGTCCTTCCCTTCACCTAAGATAATTCCTGTCTACTGTCTAGTTAGTAAATAACCCTCACCCTCCCTCCCCACCCTCCTAACCATCAAAGAATGTTTTCTTCTGTGTTTAAAGCTTTTCGTGAGTTCTTATAATAGTGGTCTTATACAATATTTGTCCTTCTGTGACTGACTAAATTCACTCAGGATAATGACCTCCAGATTCCCCCGTGTTATGTTTCGCAGCTTCATTGTTTTTCTTTATCATTCCATAGTATTCCATTGTGTGGATATACCATTATTTGTTTATCCATTCGTCCATTGATGGGCACCTAGGTTGCTTCCATCTTTTTGCTATTATGAACAGTGCTGCAGTGAACATGGGTGTGCATATACCTATTGGTGTGACAGCTCTTATTTCTCTAGGATATAGTCCAAGGAGCGGGATAGCTGGATCGTATGGTACTTCTATTTCTAGCTTTTTAAAGAAGCGTCAAATCGATTTCCAAAGTGGTTGTACCATTTTACAGTCCCACCAACAGTGTATAAGTGTTCCAGTCTCTCCACAGCCTCTCCAGTATTTATATAATGCTAGCCGTGTTGGGGTGAGATGATATCTCATTGTAGTTTTGATCTGCATTTCTCTAATGGCTAATGATTGTGAGCATCTCTTCATGTGTCTGTTAGCTGCCTGAATATCTACTTTGGCAAGGTGCCTGTTCATATCCTTTGCCCATTTTTTAATTGGGTTATTTGCCTTTTTGTTGTTGAGGTTTTGCAGTATCTTGTAGATTTTAGAGATTAGACGCTGATCGGATTTGTCATAGCCAAAATTTTTGTCCCAGTCTGTGGGTTGTCTTTTTACTCTTTTGGTGAAGTCTTTTGATGAGTATAAGTGTTTGATTTTAGGAGCTCCCATTTATCTAGTCTCTGTTCCGGTGCTTGTGCATTGTTACTTATGGTTTGTATTGTGTTTTGCCATGTATTAGGGCTCTTAGCGTTGTCCCTATTTTTTCTTCCATGATCTTTATTGTTTTCGATTTTATATTTAAGTATTTGATCCATTTTGAGTTAGTTTTTGTCCATGGTGTGAGGTGTGGGTCTTGTTTCAGTTTTTTGCAGATGAATATCCAGTTATGCCAGCACTATTTGTTAAAGAGACTTTCTTTTCTGCAGTTAACAGACTTTGGGCCTTTGTCAAATATCACCTGCTCATAGGTGGATGAATTTATGTCTGGATTCTCAACTCTGTTCCATTGGTCTATGTATCTGTTGTTGTACCAATACCAGGCTGTTTTGACTACCATGGCAGTATAATAGGTTCTAAAATCAGGTAGTGTGAGGCCTCCCACCTTGTTCTTCTTGAGTAATGCTTTACTTATTCAGGGCCTCTTCCCTTTCCATATGAAGTTGGTGATTTGGGTCTCCATCTCATTAAAAAATGTCAGTGGAATTTGGATCCGGATTGCATTGTATCTGTAGATCACTTTGGGTAGAATCTGACATTTTCACAATGTTGAGTCTACCTGTCCATGAGCAAGGTATGTTTTTCCACTTATGCAGGTCTCTTTTGGTTTCTTGCGGCAGTGTCTTGTAGTTTTCATTGTATATAGGTCTTTTACATCTCTGGTTAGATTTCTTCCTAAGTATTTTATCTTCTAGGGGGCTATTGTAAATGGTATTGATTTGATGATTTCCTCTTCGAGGTTCTCTTTGTTGGTGTAAAGGAATCCAATTGATTTTCACGTGTTTATCTTGTATCCTGAAACTTTGCTGAAATCTTCTATTAGTTCCACTAGTTTTCTTGCGGATTCTTTTGGGTTTTCTGTGTATAAGATCATAGCATCTGCAAATAGAG
Source organism: Dugong dugon (assembly GCA_030035585.1). Taxonomy (NCBI): domain Eukaryota; kingdom Metazoa; phylum Chordata; class Mammalia; order Sirenia; family Dugongidae; genus Dugong; species Dugong dugon. Next base: position 13,217,662 of record CM057481.1, on the reverse strand, counting down.
ATACTTTGACTTCTTCCCTACCTATTTGGATGCGCTTTGTTCTTTTTCTAGCCTTATTTCTCTGGTTAGGACCTCCAGCACAATGTTGAATAAGAGTGGTGATAAAGGGTATCCTTGTCTGGTTCCCATTCTCAAGGAGAATGCTTTCAAAGTCTCTCCATTTAGGATGATGTTGGCTGTTGGCTTTATATAAATGCCCTTAATTATATTGAGGAATTTCCCTTCTATTCCTATTTTGCTGAGAGTTTTTATCATGAATGGGTGTTGGACTTTGTTGAATGACTTTTCTGCATCGATTGATAAGATCATGTGGTTCTTGTCTTTTGTTTTATTTATGTGATGGATTACATTGCTTGTTTTTCTAATGTTGAACCATCCCTGCATACCTGGTATAAATCCCACTTGGTCATGGTGAATTTTTTTTTTGATATGTTGTTGAATTCTATTGGCTAAAATTTTGTTGAGGATTTTTGCATCAATGTTCATGAGGGATGTCGGTCTGTAATTTTCTTTTTTTGTGGTGTCTTTACCTGGTTTTGGTATCAGGGTTATGCTGGCTTCATAGAATGAGTTTGGGAGTTTTCCCTCTTTTTCTATGCTCTGAAATACCTTCAGTAGAAGTGGTGTTATCTCTTCTCTGTAAGTTTGGTAGAATTCTCCAGTGAAGCCATCCAGACCAGGGTTTTTTTTTTTTTGTTGGCAGTTTTTAAATAACCTTTTCAATCTCTTCTTTTGTTATGGGTTTACTTAGTTGTTCTACCTCTGTTTGTGTTAATTTAGGTAGGTAGTGAGTTTCTAGAAATTTATCCGTTTCCTCTAGGTTTTCAAATTTGTCACAGTACAGTTTTTCATAGTAATCTGATATGATTCTTTTAATTTCAGTTGGGTCTGTTGTGATATCACCCATCTCATTTCTTATATGGGTTATCTGCTTTCTCTCCTGTTCTTCTTTTGTCAGTTTGGCCAATGGTTTATTAATTTTGTTGATCTTTTCAAAGAACCAGCTTTTGGTCTTGTTAACTCTTTCAATTGTTTTTCTATTCTCTATTTCATTTGATTCTGCTCTAATTCTTATTATTTCCTTCCTTCTGGAACCTGTGGGCTTCTTTTGCTGCTCTCTCTCTACTTGTTCCAGTTGTAGGGTTAATGTTTTGATTATGACCCTTTCTTCTTTTTGGATGTGTGCATTTATCGCTATAAACTGACATCTGAGCACTGTTTTTGCTGTGTCCCAAAGGTTCTGGTAGGATGTGTTTTCATTCTTGTTTGATTCTATGAATTTCTTTATTCCCTCCTTAATTTCTTCTATAACCCAGTAGTTTTTGAGCAAGGTGTTGTTCAGTTTCCATGTGTTTGATTTTTTTTCCCCCTGCTTTTTGTGTTGTTGATTTCCACTTTTATGGCTTTACGGTCAGAAAAGATGCTTTGTAATATTTTGATGTTTTGGAATTTGTTAAGGCTTGTTTTATGGCCTAATATGTGGTCTATTCTGGAGAATGTTCCATGTGCATTGGAAAAGAAAGTATACTTGGCTGCTGTTGGGTGGAGCGTTTGGTATACGGCTGTGAGATCCAGTTGGTTGATTGTATCATTTAGATCCTCCTTGTCTTTGCTGAGCTTCTCTCTGGATGTTCTGTCCTTCACCAAAAGTGGTGTGTCGAAGTCTCCTACTACTATTGTGGAGCTGTCTATCTCTCTTTTCAGTGCTCCTAGAGTTTGTTTTATGTACTTTGGAGCCCTGTTGTTGGGTGCGTAAATATTTATTATAGCTATGTTCTCCTGGTGTATTGACCTTTTAATCATTATACAGAGTCCTTCCTCATGCTTTGTGGTGGGTTTTACTGTAAAGTCTATCTTGTCAGAGATTAATATTGCCACTCCTGCTCTTTTCTGAGTGTTGTTTGCTTGATATATTTTTTCCATCCTTTGAGTTTTAGTTTGTTTGTGGTTTTAAGTCTAAGATGTGTCTCTTGTAGGCAGCATATAGATGGATCGTGTTTTTCTATCCAATCTGCCACTCTCTGTCTCTTTATTGGTACATTTAGTCCATTTATATTCAACGTAATTATTGGTAGGTATGAGTTTTGTGCTGTCATTTAGATGTCTTTTTTTGTGTGTTGTTCACAGTTTCTTTGTTCCACTTAATTTTCTGTGCTGAGTCGTTTTTCTTTATCTGTTTTCTTTTCATCTTTTTCATTGTTGTTGATTTTGTGGTTGCTTAGTCTTTATATTTTTCTAGTTTTTTATTTTGACTTGTAGGATTGTTAGTTTCCCTTGTGGTTACCTTAATATTTACCCCTATTTTTCTAAGTTTGTACCAGTCTTTTATTTTTTTATATCACGTTGACTTCCTCTCTATATGAAAAATCTATGTCTACATTTTTTAATTCCCTCTCTTTTGTTTTAATGTTGTCATCTTTTACATATTGACATCTGTTTCCCTATTTTCAGTGTTTTAGCTTTGATTTACTTTTGCGACTTCCCTGTCTGGGTTGATATCTGGTTGCTCTGTCCTGGGTTCTAGTCTTGGGTTGTTATCTGATGTTACTGATTTTCTAACTGGAGGACTCCCTTTAGTATTTCTTGTGATTTTCGTTTGGTTTTTGCAAATTCCCTAAACTTCTGTTTATCTGGAAATGCTCTAATTTTGCCATCATATTTGAGAGAGAGTTTTGCTGGAGATATAATTCTTGGCTGGTAGGTTTTTTCCTTCAAGGCTTTGTATATGTCATCCCATTGCCTTCTTGCTTGCATGGTTTCTGCTGAGTAGTCCAAGCTTATTCTTATTGACTCTCCTTTGTAGATGACTTTTCGTTTAGCCCTAGCTGCTCTTAAAATTCTCTCTTTATCTTTGGTTTTGGCACTTTTGATTCTAATATGTCTTGGTGACTTTCTTTTGGGATCTACCTTATGTGGGGTTTGGTGAGCATCTTGGATAGATATCTTGTCATCTTTCATGATATCAGGGAAGTTTTCTGCCAACAAATCTTCAAGAATTCTCTCCATGTTTTCTGTTTCCCTGCCTGTTCTGGTCCTCCAATCACTTGTAGGTTATTCCTCTTGATAGATTCCCACATAATTCTTAGTGTTTCTTCATTTTTTTTTTAATCCTTTTATCTGAGTTTTCCTCAAATAAGTTGGTGTCAAGTGATTCCCATTGACATCCATTGCCTCATTTCTGCTTCTATGACTTTCTATTGGGTTGTCTAATTCTGAAATTTTATTGTTAATCTTCTGGATTTCTGATTGCTGTGTCTCTGTGGATTCTTGCAGCCTGTTAAATTTGTCATTACGCTCTTCTCTAATCGTTTTAATTTCCTCTATTGCGTGTCTGCGTTTTGCTTAATTTCCTGAAGAGTTCTGTACATTAATCTTTTGTATTCTGCCTCCGGTAATTCCAAGAAATTTTTCTCCTTTGGAAAATTTCTGGATTCTTTATTTTGGGAGCTTGCTGAAGCCATCGTGGATGGTCTCTTTATGTGATTTGATATTGACTGTTGTCTCTGAGCCATCAATAAGTTATTACATTTATTTATTTTATGTTTACTTACTGTGTCCTCGCTTCTTGTTTTGTTTTTAAATGCCCAAATAGGCTGCTTCTAATAGCCAGTTTGATTATTGGTACCTCTGAAGCTCCAATGTCCTATAGACGGGTGGTTAGATCTGTTACTAGGTATGTGAGTTCAGGAGTCCACCCACTCCTCCTGTATGGGTTCAGCTCATGTTTCCAGGTAGATAGTCACCAAGTGTGTGGTGTAGGCTCTCACTTACAGTCCTCGACAGGCATGGGTGATTGGTGTAGGCACAGGCATCTGGCTGTAGCAGGGGGACACACTGTGAGCAAGGCAGGGGGCTGACGGCTGCCCTCAAGTGTCCAGGAGGAAGGCGTGTCCCTGTTCCCAAGAGCGCGTAGGTGGGTGGGTTTTGCAGCCAGACTGACCACCTAATGTTGTTGGATGTAAGGACTGCGGGGCACCTCTTATTCATGGGCCCCTATCGCAGGTGGCTAGGTGGCATAGGTGGCGCCACCAGTCCTCAGGCCCCTGATGTGGATAGGTGAAGACCCTGCTTAATGGGCAGAGCAGTGTCAAATGTCAAGAACCTGCCACTTCACACCTAAAACAGTTGAAGTTAGAGTTCCTGTATATACCCTGTTGTACTGTGGTAATGAGGGCCTACGCTGTTGAGACGGGCCCACACTAGTCTATGCAGGAGGAAAGGCACTCAAAGTCCTTGGATCCCTTATGCCTGGGCAAAGGAGCTGTGCCTACCCTGGGTTCCTGGCTTAGGGGAGCCGGCAGTTTATTTTTTCCTGTTTGTTAATTTGTTCACTCTCCAAGGCAGGGAGAATGGCGCCTGGTGTTGACGGATCCTACTTCTGGCCCAAGGGATGCGGCAATTGCTGAAGCCGGTCTGGGACCCAGTGCAGAGCAGGGAGCGGGGAGGTAAATGGGAGAGAGGTTTTTGCCTAAGCGGGGTGTTTCTGATCCGTGCAGTATCTCATAAGCAGTTACTTATCTTTCACTGATCCAGTGTTGCTTCTCACTGGTTCTGGGTGGCTGTGTAGACTCTCTGGCACAGGGTCTCTCCTGGTACAGAAAACACACCTCTTGAGCACCGCTGCTTGCCTGCCTCACGGCTTATCCCCGTGTTGGTCGGGCCTGAAAGGCTCAGGCTTTTACCAGGTTAGGTCTGGCAACTCCTCGCTGCTTCCGAACCTTCTGTCTCTCCCCCTGCCACTCAGTCCAGTTCTTCAACTCTGCCTTTGATGTTCAGGGCTCCCAGATTGCCAGATATAATCAATTCACTTGGTTTTTCAGGTCTTTGTTGTAAGAGTGTCCACCAGAAGCGTCTGACTACTCCACCATCTTGGCCCTGCCTCTCTGTTTGCAATTTTTTAATAGCATAATGGATCCTCTGTAGAACTTTAGGTTTTATTTTAGCCACATAATCTCCTGGATTGACATTGAGTTATTAGTGAGTTGTCCATCACCTGTGCATATTAAGGAGGCAGAAGCAAATTGCTGCTGAACCCAGAAGTAGAGCAAATCACCGGAAATGATTATGGAAAAAATCCAAGTCAGATCTTGTAATTGCTTTCATATGGCAGTCCCACTATGTGGAGTTACTATGATAGAAAAAACTTGAAAGATTAATGTGCTTGCTAAGAGAGTTTCTTTCTGTAGTCATAGAGTTTCTTACTGTTGGGGAGAGAACAGTAAATCTCAGGTCACTCAGCTTTTGTTGTGTAAGTTTTTATTTGCAACAGTATCTAGTAGAAAAGCAGGTGCAATTAAGTGAATATATCCTGCTTTTCCTGGAAAGAAAAAGCACTAAAGGTCATTCCCAAGTTTAAATCTAAATAATGAAAAAAGAGGTTTCATAAAAACTGCTGAAGAGAAGGCCCTTAAATACGAGGTAGAGGCAGTGGTGGTTCAGTGGTAGAATTCTCCCCTTCCATGTGGGAGACCAGGGTTTGATTCCCGGCCAAGGCACCTCATGTACAGCTACCACCGGACTGTCAGTGGAAGCTTGCACGTTGCTATGTTGCTGAACAGGTTTCAGTGCAGCTTCCAGACTAAGACAGACTAGGAAGAAAGCCCTGCTGATCTAATTCTGAAAATCAACAGTTGAAAACCTATGGATCACAATGGTCTGATCTGCGGCCAATCACGGGGATGGCGCAGGACCACACAGCATTTCTTTCTGTTGTGCATGAGGACACCATGAGTCGGGGGCTGTAACAACAGTGGCAAAATATGAGGCAGTCACTCCTCCAAAGGCTGGCTAAACTACTTATGGTGCAGTGGTTCAAACCATGTCTCTTTCTTCCTGTGGCTCAAGGAAATTAAAATTTTTTGTGTCTCCAAAATTATTTACCAAAAATGTACACTGTAGCACTAATATACTCATTTGAAGTCTTTAGATCCTTTGGAGTATTCTATTTATTAACAGCATATAAACCAACATATGTGTTTGTTGTTGTAAAATGTAAGCATTTTGGGGATGTGATTACCATAATTTATTTATCATTCCTCCTAATGCTTGTTAACATATTATTTGATATGTTAAAAGGAGTATCTGGCCCTGTAGCTAAAATATAGGAGATGAAGCAGTATTGGACAGTAACTGAGTCAGCTAAATCTCAACTCAGGAAACCCTAGTGGTGTAGTGGTTAAGAGCAATGGCTGCTAACCAAAAGGTCGGCAGTTCAAATCTACCAGGCGCTCCTTGGAAACTCTGTGGGGCAGTTTTGCTCTATCCTATAGGGTCACTATGAGTCAGAATTGATGGCAGCGGGTTTGGGTTTTTTTTTTTAATCCCAACTCTAGGGTAGAACTTGGCTTAGAGTTTGGTCAAGATTTTTCAAAGGCTCTTGAAGAACAGGAAAGATCAGAGGTTGAATTTTTGAGATGCTTTGCTTTCAACCCAATAAGCAAGTATGCAGTTATCATATTGGTTAAGTATAGAAATAAATTGGTTAGGAGGTGTTTATAGATTAATCACCAACCCCAAGGAAGAGCGTAGAGCAAAGAACCTAACTCTTGTGTCCCTTAGAGGATTTGTGGTCCAGATGGGGAGACATGATGTAACTCATTGCTAAAGTTCAACGGCAGTGCAAGGATCAAAGCAGCCTAGAGTTTTCAGTGACTGCCTTTTACAAGCATTATTGTATCTGTTGTGATCCTGACTGCCAAATGAGGAGTATAAGACAAATGTTCTGGGTCAAAAAAAAAAGGAGGATGACTGTGTGCTGTAGAGGCTTAGGAGGGACAGATGTAGTTCTACTGGCTGCTGTGATTCAGAGTCATAACTTCACTTTCTGAAAAGCAGGAAATCTGAGCTTTGCCGAATATACCAGAATAGGAGGTATAAAGGATACTGGGTAAATAGCAGGGCTTCAAGTCAAACTTACATGGAATTTAGGGCAAGTTATCTGAGTCTTGAATCCTCAGTTAATCATTAAGATAGGGATAGTTGTAATATGAGTATAATAACTACCACCCTGAAATCAGATAATACTTTCACAGTAAAACCATTTTACACTTTGCTAGGCACTTGGTGAGGTCTCATTAATTGTCATCTGGGAGTGCTGGTGGCACAGTGGTTAAGAGTTCGGCTGCTAATCAAAAGGTCAGCAGTTCAAATTCACCAGCCGCTCGCTGGAAGCTCTACAGGGCAGTTCTACTCTGTCCTGTCGGGTCACCATGAGTCAGAATCGACTTGATGGCAATGGGTATAATATTCATTGTAAACAACCCTACTGGTGAAATCTTCAATGGGGCCAGGAATAAAGTCTGCAGAGTAAGGAATGGAGTAGTAGAGTTGAAGAACTTAATTTCTAATTTTTAAATATAAAACATCCTTTGGCATTTATGCCAAGACTGTCTGTTAAAGGGCCTCTCTAAATAAGAGGGAGTTTAGAATATTCAACCCATCAAGATTTGAGATGGTGATGGTCATGTTAGGTTTTTTCTTTTAAGTGAAAACAAACCCAGACTGGAGCCACACATGGGGCTGGCAGATCCTGTTGGCTGCTTGTTGGAGGTCTGAAGCCCAGCAGCTTGGGTTCAAAGATCAGCGGTGATAAGCAATTCTGTTTTGTTCCAGCCTACCCAAGAGAACAGTAATTACCAGATATAATAACGCTTGTCAGAGACGGTTACTGAAAACCCTCTGCTGCTTCAGCATAATCAGAATGACAGAAGTTACAGGATGATTTTCCTTGTGAGAGGTACCCACTCGGAATGCTAATTAGGTGAAGTAAGACGAATATGGATCAGAGGCTGAGAGATGCATCTCCCTCTCATGAGTGAAGATGGGAAAGGAAGGGGGAGGAGGAAGAATCTGACTTACCTGCTTTATGGTTCATGCTGTGATTCTCTAAATTGATTTCAGGCTTTTAATTCTTCTCATCTGCTGGTTTTGTAAAGCGATGCTTGAGAGCCCACAGCAGAGTGAAGGCTGACCTTCCCCTTGGAAAGTTTGGAGGTGTTGTTAAACTTGGAAATATCTTGGTACAAGGAAAAAAGAATACCTTAAACCGGTGCCGGTGGAAGCAAAGAAGAGTGTGTTCTCATCCAGTTCCCTGGGGGGAGGGGTCGGGAGGGGGGCCAACAGCAACAAAAAACACCTATCTAAAAATAAAGTTGGAATTTTTCATTCTTTTAAAAATTAAAAAAAAAAAACATAGTAAATAACATTTGCCATTTCAGCATTTTCACACGTGCGATTCAGTGACATTATGTTTACCATGTTGTTCAACCATCCCCATTATCCATTTCCAGATTTTTCTATCATCCTTAACCTTAGTGTCCTCTAAGCCACGAGTCCACTTTTGTCTACTTCTGCTTTCTTTTGGATGACCTCAAAATAGTACTTGAATTCAGTGACAAAAATGCCCAATAGCTAAGAGTCAGCCCCCTTGGGAATAGTCTGTATCTTTGCTTTCATTTGCTACCAAACACTCAGTTTTTAAGAAAAATTTAAACATTTATTGAGAGAATCTCAATGTTGACCTGTATGTGAGTATTGTCTAGGTGACCACAATGAGGGCTTCCTGTGTTCCAGGTATTGTTCTGAGCGCTTAGCGAGCACAAGTTCATTTAATCCCCATAGCACACAAAGAGGTAGGTTCTGTTACTATCATGAATACCTACCATTTTTTTCAACGGAGAAACTGAGGCTTAGGAAGTTGAAGTAACTTGCCTGAGGTCACACAGAGAGCAAGTGGTTGTAGATGAGAAAGAAGCACGAGGAGGCTAAGTGTATTGCCCAAGGCCACACAGCTTGTAAGTGGTAGAGCCAGAATCCAAACCCAGGCCATCTGGCTCCAGAGTCTGCAGTCTAAGGAAGTGTATTAGTCAGTAAGGGAGCTGCTGTGCAACTTTGAGATGAAGACATTGCCTGAAGAGCAGGGTGGTCTCCTTATGGAGACCAAGTTGGGCAAGCCCAACTCAGACTTGCACTAGAGACAGGTCAGCTGGTATACAGCCTGTGTGCGGCCTCATGCAGTCGATCTGGAGGTGGGAAGTGGAGGGAGGAGATGATAGGAGGCGATATCCAGGAAGCTCCTGTGGCAGGGGAGACCAGTGTGTTAGTTTCCATGGTGCCAAATTATTTCCAGCACTCTTTTCTTGGACCTTAGCTATCCATTGTTTCTCTTATATTGGAGCTGAGCTGCTTACCCAGTTCCACAGCTTGGAAACCACCTGTGGGGCTAGGACGTATAAGGAAAGCTCAGGTTATGGGTCATGCTGCATGAGGTATTGCACGTCTTTTTATCATTGCAAAGGCAGCACAAATGATATTTTCTTTGTTACACTCATTTTTAAGGTCAATGAAACAGTTGATAGTTTTAACTAAAGAAGATTAATTAGAATTAAAAGGGGAATAAACAAACATACACAAACAAATAAAAACAAAAGCATCTATCCCTTTCCCTCCCCCCACATGCAGCACCTCTCCGAATTCAGCCTTCCCTTTATCTGGCTCCAGATTCCAGACTTTAAGCAGTTGAGTAGAAAGTTCTTGAGCTCTGACTCAGCTTTGCCATTTATTATTTTCTCAACTTTTAATTTTTGTAGCTTACCATTTTTTCATAGACTTTATTTTTTACAACAGTTTTAGGTTTATAGAAAAATTGTGCAGAAGGTACAGAGAGTTCCCATATCCCCCCTGTCCACCCTGCACACCATTTTTTCCTATTATAAACATCTTGCATTTGTGTGGTACACTTGTCACAATTGATGAAGCAATATTATTATTAACTATTATTATTATCTACAGTCCCTCCTCTTCATTAGAGCTCACTCTTTGTGTTGTACAGTTCTGTTTTTGCCACTTTTTGGCAGCGTCACTTTGGACAAGTTACTATCCCCCTGAGCCTCATTGAGCCTCATTTTCTTTAGCTCTAGATGTGGATAACGGTACCTGCCCTGCCTACCTCAGAGGATTAATAAAGAGACTGAAATCAGAATGTATCTGGAGGCCCTTCGCAAACTGTACAAAGTTAGTTTGGATTCACTCTGTATTTTCTTGGTTTGCTAAGGTCACAGAGCTTAGCATGCACATTATGGGTACCTGCACAACACATACAAGGTATGGTCAGCTAGCAGTGATCCGTGGACAAAGCACTTCTAATGCACAGTGTGTGTATCTTAGATATACTGCCTGGTAAACCTCCCTGAGAGGCTGCTTCTCCTCTTTGGGGGATACAGACCCAGGTGTTAGTGCTGGCAGGTACTGATACAGGTGTCAGTGCCTTTCCCCAGGCCATCCTCTGCTGGAGGCAGAGCCACCTAATTGATTAGCCCCTTCGCCTACAGAACTTAATCCCAAACCTATTGCCCTCAAGTCAATTTCGACTGTTAGTGACCCCGTAGGACACAGTAGAACTTCCCCATAGGGTTTCCAGGGCTGTAATCTTTATGGAAGCAGACTGCCACATCTTTCTCCTGCGGAGCTGCTGATGGATTCGAACCACTGACCTTTTGGTTAGCAGATGAGTGCTTAAGCACTGTGCCACCAGGGCTCTTTCAGAGCCTAATAATGCCCCTCAATCCCCCTCAACCTAGGATGCAGGTGGGAGGAATTAGAAATCATCGAGGCCAAGCATGGCTGCAGTGCGTGGCATAGAGTAAGCTCTCAGTTGTTTGGAGTGTCCTTCCATTTAATTCGTGACTGAAGTGGCTACAATGGCAGCAGATGAACAAAACCCATATGGGCAAGGGTCAGGGAAATGACTCAAATCTGTGGCCTGGATAGGGCAGCTGATGAGCCAGAAGCAGCCTGCACTGGTGGTGGTCTTGAAAAAGAATATTTTCCCTGAGACTGTGAGGTAAACTAATGAGACTGGGTATGTGCGAACTATCAGCTATGAAAAACAGTTGTTGTCAGGTGCTGTCAAGTCAGTTCTGACTCATAGCGACCCTGTGTACGACAGAATGAAATGCTGCCTGGTCCTGTGCCATGTATTCATTATTATTAAATCAAACTATCATTAATTTTAAAAAGCATATCGTTTATGGTAAAAACTTGCTAGACTGTAAATTCCCCAAGTCAGGGGAAGGTATCATTAGTTGTAAAAGGAATATGATTTGTGCAGAAGACCCTCTAAACTGTAAATTCCCTGAGTAGGGGGCCAGGTTCACTTTGTGGCCCCAGGGCCTGGTATAATACCTGGCTCATTCTAAGTGCAGAATAAAGGTTGTTGGCTGATTGATGGAAGGGAAAAAGAAGCATGTATTGAATATGCCAGTTATTCTCAAAAATAGGCATCCACATCCTATGCCCACAATTTTTTGTGTGTTGTCATAACTGATATTGCCTTTAGAGGCATTTACCAGCCATTGGTTTTTCGTATCACTAACATTTTGAAGGACTAGCTGCTGTAGTCATTATAAGCAATGATATAATTGAAACCAGGTGTTTACAGTGCGGGAGTCCCTGGGTGCTCGCAGGGCAGGAGGTTTCTCTTTATATATGGCCTTTCTGGACCTGGGTTTATAGTTCTGCCAAGATGATTTACTAGGCTTGAAAAGGGATTGGACAGTTTACTATGAAAATAAGGTGTGTAAAACCCTTGCAGGGATTGGTCAATTATTATGCAAACTAGGTGACTGTGGCCTACCTAGGAGGTTGGTCAGTTTTGCCATCCTGCTAGGCTTAAAAGGACTAATCCTACAGAGGTCAGAGGACCTCACTGTCATCAAGAAGAACTGAGAGTGGAACACACCCTTTGGACCCAGGGTTCCTGCGCTGAGAACCTCCTAGACACAGGAGACAGAGAGCTCTAACGCTGTAAACAGCATGAGATGGTGTGAGATGGCTGTGGTGGGATTCCTGGCCCACAGAGAGAGGTAGCTGCAGTGGGCTTGCCAACCCATGGACTGGGAGAGCTGAGTGCCTTTGGGCGGGAGGCTTGCTGGTGGAGTGAGGCCTCTGAGCACTTGACGGCGGATCCAAAAGAGCTGTAGCATTTGCTTGAGTGGGGCCCGGTGGCAGAGGCCAGGCCCACGTGGAGGGCCAGTGGCAGAGGCCCTAGTACGGCCTGCCAGTGAGCACGGCCGACAAGAAGCTGAGAGCTGTCTTGATTTGAAGCTGTCCTGATTGATGAACTGTATCCTGTCTCCTGAGTTGTTCCTGTTACTTCCAAGTTGATCCTGATCCTGAATTGTGACCTGTTACTTCCCTAATAAACCCCATAATCGTGAGTATGGTCTGTGAGTTCTGTGTGGCCATCGCAATGAATTATCAAACCTAGCAGAGAAGTAGAGGGTGCTGTGGGAGGGACAACTGGTGTCAGAATTGGTAAAAAGGTTGGAGAGTGGAGGTATGTCTGGCCTCCACCTCATAGGAATCACCTTTGGACTGATAATGGTTCTTCTCCCCGTCAAGGATTTAGGTGGCTTCTGACACCACTACGTTACAGCGGTGCCAACAGTTAATGCACTAAGCTGTTAACTGAAAGATGGGTGGTTCAGGTTCACCCAGAGGCACCTTGGAAGAAAGACTTGGTGATCTGCTCCCCAAAACTGAGCCACTGGAAACCCTATGGAGCATAGTTCTACTCTGACACCATGGGGTCTCTATGAGTCAGAATATTTGATGGCAGCTGATTCTGGTTTAAGGTTCTAGCTCTCTCTTCTCAATCTGTATTTAAATATTTAGCTAGTAAAAGGAAAAGCGTCTGTGTATTTCCTAATATCATCATGTTCACACCCTTTGGTATCCGTTGAGAATCTGGTATTATGTAAATTTTCTTTTTGTGTGGAGGCTGAAACAAGAGTTCTAGAAGGACTTAGCTGACATTTGAGCAATTGAAAATGTGTTGAGTGGGTCATATCTAGTGTGTTGTTTTTTTTTGTCCTGATTTGCCCAGGACAGCCCCAGCTTACATTAGTTATCTGGTACAGTTAATAAGATCGTTCCTTTTCACTCTCCGAAGTGTCTCTGTTTGGAAATAAATTATACGGTCGTATCCTATAAGCAGCTGGATTAGAAAAGGACACAAATGTGTTGGTTTTTTTTTAATATTATATTTCAGTGAGTGTGTGTGTGTGTGTGTTCATGTGCACAAGCGTGTGTGTGTGTGCACGCATGCGTGCGGACTCCCTGGCTGGAACCGTCAGAAGGTAGTTTGTGCTGAGCAGAAAAAAACAAAGTCCTGTCTCTGATGTTGGGTAGTGTTTGAGGGCTAGTGCCTTTGACTTTATGCCTGGCCTGCCTTCTCACCCTTCGCCCAGTACCTCGTGTACTGAATTGCCTCCCACTCCAGTGATTCACGTGGACTCTTGGTGGGCGTCAGATGTGGCAGTGGCCATAGAAGCATCTTGGGCTAGTGCGTGGGTTCACGTGCACACTTTGACCCTCGGGGTAATGTAGTTGAGTTACTCAGTGTAATACGGAAGGCCCGCCCCTGGGAAGTCCACCCCAGTCTTCCCCAGTCCTTCATCAACGTCGTCACAAATGAATGCTGGTTATGGAACACAGACTCACTGAAACAGTAAAAGCTGTCACCAATGTCCCCATCTTAATGCCTAGTCCCCAGATGAGAATGTAGCACAAGAATGGATCCTTTTAGAGGACTGTGTGGTCATGATTAGTTTGGGGTTTGCTTCTCTGTCATCACCGTCATCTGATGATTCCTGACAGGGAGTCTTTACCAACAAACCTGAGGGCTCTGAGAGCTTCAGTGCTTTTTCTTTATTGTTATTTGTCTTCTCCTCCCCTCGTTAAACCATAAGCTCAATGAATGCAGAGGTGAAATTTCTTTCTTTTTATATTAAATACCTTCTAGCATTTCTTTGCAGTTTTCCACCCTAATGTGCTTCCCTAAATATACTGTAGTTGAGCTCACCCATTTTTATTTTATTTGGTCTGTCTTAAGTAAATTTTAACGGACAGGTTCCTTCTCCATCCCTCTTTTCTTCCCTTACAATATAAGTGTTAAAAATCTGGTCCACTTGGCTTGTAGAGTTTCTACAGTCTGCATTTTGTTGATTGCTCATTCATGGTGGAGTTCATGCTGCATCTCTGTCCTTGGTATTTCAGGCAAATTGGCAGCCACAGCTATAGGCTTGACGAGACTCAGGGCTGATTCCTTGGCCAGACTCTAGACAGGGAGCGTTTTCACTGGGAGGTACATGGTGCCTGCTGCCTTCTCCCTCTCTGTGATGTTGGCAGCTATGGGTGCTTGGTGTCTAGATCCATTGACTGAGGTTGCAAAGCGGTAATATTCTTATTTTATGATTTATTTTTCTTGTATTATCTGGAATAGTTCTTTAAAGGGATATTTCCTTCAGCTCCTCTTTGTTTACTCATTCAATATAGTTCATTGAAGACAAGAAGGATAAACCCTTGATTCTTTGCCTTTGTTTACCAGTGTCCAAGGTAGTGTTAATCTTTTCCCTGTCGTCTGAAAGCAACTAATGAGTTTCTTTCCTCTGTATTGTTGTGAAAAATAGATTTAAACATATTTTATGGGTTTCAATCATTTGCAGTCATCACCTCTAATAAAGCATAAATGTGTCCCCTGTGGGACACTCTTGGCTCCTTTTGATGTGACCTTTGGTACATTCTCTGCTATGCGTATGACAGGATCTTCCAGGCTTATCTTGTATATTTCCTGCCCCAGACCTGGGACTCACCATTTTCTCTAAGATATTTTGATTTCTATTAGGGAGAAATAATGTTTGAAGACTACAATCTGGGTGCAAGGGGTGCTCGTTGTTACTTGGCTATTCTTTGTTTCTAGGTCTTTTAGGGGGCAAAGCTGAAAGCTACCTAGGATGTATACTATGTATGCATGTATGTACATATACATACATGCACACACACACATATGTATATATACACAGGTAGAAGTAAAGTTCTTTTTTATTTCATACTGATACTTCCAATTCAACTAAAGGACCACAGGGCTTTCACTTAACCTTTTCTACATTACATCTGTATCTCCTTTTTTTCACACCAAGAACCTTGGTTCTAAGGACACAGGGTTCATAGGATTAGCACACCTCATATTAACTCATTTTTTGATCTCATATTACATATAAAACATCTTGGAATAATCCTGCTACCACAAATGTGATTACTGAAAATATTTAAAACATTTTTTTTTGTATTTACTCTTACCCTTCTCACCATTTAAAAAGAGAGTTGTGCTGTATCTACTTTTTGAGAGCATCTAGCCGTTACATGCTGTACTTTCTCTTTTAACCCTTATTTAACCTTAGTTTCACGAGTATCTGTGCATTTAACACTCACTTCCAATCCCCATCTCTGCTCTTTTGCTACTTTGTCTGTTGCTTGCTGTTTAGTAGAGTCCTCAGAGATGGCTCACAGTAACAGTGTTTCCTGGGTTCTTGCATGTTGCCTGTGCCCTTCATACTTGAAAATAATTTTGCTGAATGTAAAATCTTTGACTCATATTTCTTTCCTTTATTTTTTTTTTGCATAAATTGTTGCCTTAAATTGTTTTCCCTTAATAAGTCACTTGTTCTTTTTGCCTAGATGCTCCCCAAATTTTTCTTTTTCTATAGCATCTAGTAATAAAAGTGGAAATAGGGAATGTAACTACAGCCAGGATATCTCAGAATGTAACCATCTTATTTTTTTTTTATCACTAATGACAACAATAGAAGAGGCAGCTGTAAAATTAGAAAAGGTAGTATGAACCAGGCTTCCTCCTAAAAGTTCAGAAAAACTGATTTCACATAAAAACATGCCATAGAAAATGACGGAGGTAAAATTCCGTACAAATATATAGTCAGAAGAAAAAATAAGGAGCAGAGTAACATCTCTACACATAGCATACCAAAAAAGTATGTCCACAAAATAGATTAAAATTATAACTTAATATTGTCAAAATGCACTAAAATTCATTTTAAAGATACACTATATGAATAAAAATATAAATTAAAATAAAAAGTATCAGAAATGAGGGTACGTAAGTGAGGAAAACATTAGAAATAAAAGAAAATTATTTTAGGAATGAAGTTAAACCAGAAACACAGGAGAAAACGCGCACAA